>JAXUIB010000026.1:1782500-2382500 GCA_036784905.1 Acrossocheilus fasciatus | reverse complement strand
GCAGAATGGGGTAACAGGGACCTTTTCAGGGGTGCACTCAGGAACTGCTTCCATCGAGGCAACCGGAGAAGCAAGTCTGGGAATGGCCTCCGTGGTCATGACAAGAGAAGCAGTCCTCTTCTCAGGAAATCCAACAGACAAGACAAGACCGACAAAACTGACAAGAATAGTTCCTGTGGACAATACTTCTGGGGCCATGACTTGACTCCGGTCTGGGGCTGGAGCCATCTCTCGACTCTGGTAAGGGGCTAGAGCAGACACTGGAACACGCTTTCTAGGAGCAGCCACTGGAGGGCGCTCTGGAGCGCACAACATCTCCTCATACTCCATCAGCATTCCTAGGGGCACATGTGAGGTGGATAGCGGGCTTGAGTGAGCTGTGGATGGTGGCAGGCTTGAGTGAGCGGCGGCTGACAGACTTGACTTCATAGCGGCCGGCTGACTTGACTGACGAGAGGCCAACGGACATGACTGACGAACAGCTGACAAACTTGACTGACGAACTGTAGGCGAGACTGACAGCAAGCTTGTTCTGGCTCAGGCCCAGATACTCCCCAGACACCGGAAGACCCCTTTCCCTCCAACTTAATCCGGTGGTGTCTAGGAGGTCCACGGGGCAATGATAGTTGGCCCCGAGCCAGAACAGAGTGTTGATGGCGGCGGCATTCAGCGCTGTACATGCGGCAAGCCTGCAGAATTCCTCGGCGTACTCGTAGAAGGGGAGATCTCTATGGGCTAGGGCGAAGAACCGAGCGGCTTCCATGCCGCGGGGAAGAAAACAGGAAAAAAACAAAAACTTCTTTAAAACTGAAAACAAAAATGGGGAAAAGGCGCCGCTCATTTTCAATTTAGGTCCAGTATTCTAGTGATGTGACATTTGACATGGAGGCTTCGAAGCCTGTATCAAAAAAAATGAAGCATCTCGCAGTGAAGCACTGTACCGGAGCTTAATTCATTTTGCCAAAACCACGTGATCTGTGACGTCTGAAGCTTCGTTTTCGCACACAACCACGTGATTACTTCGAATTCTGTGTCAAATAACACGAACCACAAAGGCAGCTTTTTCCACCTTTTGACCACAAGATGTTGTTAGTGTGCACCATTTTGAAAAGCTTCGAGTAATGAACCATTTTACGGTACAGTTGAGGGGAAGCCTCGGTGCTTCGCAAAGCTTCAATTTTCCATCACTACGGTATTCTGTCACGCTCTGCTAACTGTGTTGGAGACGAAGGAGATTCACATTCAACTGTCTTCATTATTCTAAATAAAACCAAGCAGGAAACAGCCACGTGGTAAGGGGGTTTGACGTACAATACCAGACAGGAAATAAGGGGCAGAAAATACTATAAATAGACAGAACTAATGAGGGGAAAATGAGACACACCTGGAATACAGTCAAACACGGCTGGGACTAAATTAATGGGGACAGGGACAGAAACAGGAAACACCAAGTATGGGCACAAGAGGGAGCACAAGGGGAACAAAACACAAGACAAGCATGACATGAATATTATTATTACAATTTAAAAGAATGTTTTTTCTCTTTTAATTTGCTTTAAAATATAATTTATTTCTGTGATTAAAAGCTGAATGTTCAGCATCATTACTCCAATCTTCAATGCATGGTCCTTCGGAAATCGTTCTGATATGCTGATTTATTACCAATGTTGGTAACAGTTGTGCTGCTTAATTTTTTGCTTTTTATTTTTGTTTTATTTGTTCATTTTTTGGGGTTCATTGATAAATAAATAGTTAAAAAGAACAGCATTTATTCAAAATAGAGATGTTTTCTAACAATATTGATTTTTACTATCACTGTTTCTATCAATTTAAAAAATCCTTGCTGAGTAAAAACTAATTTCTTTTGAACAGTAGTGTATATTGTTACAAAAGTTATATTTTAAATAAATGCTGTTCTTATTTAACTTTTTATTCATCAAAGAATGCTAAAAAAGTATGACAGGTTTCCAACATTGCTAATAAATCAGCATTGCATAAAATGTATAAAGTATATTAAAATTTTGGTCAAATAAATGCAGTCTTGATGACCAAGTGACTTATTGTAAACATATAAAATAGTAATGTAACCAAACTTTTCACATATAATTTTTAATTATTTATTTTTTTACATTTGAGCCCCTACCCCTGAGGAACTCTCTGCACGTCCCTTTTCAGGCGCTCAATCCACAATGACTATATTCATTGCGGGGTATTTAATAAAAATGAAATTGAAACGTCATATATCTAAGTGTCAATGCATTTAAGAAAAACAAAAAGACATTTAAATCACCATTCTGCAACCCTTTTGCTGCACCTTTGGCTCAGAATGCATTTTAAAACTCTAATTGCATTTTGTTACAATTATCACGCGGTATCACGATGAAAATGCAATCCCTAAGTCTAAATGCATTTAGGAAAAACAGCATTTAAATGATAATGTTGCTACAGTTTTTGCTTGGACATTTTAAACATATCTAATCAATTTGGGTAATAGATTTTAATTTTCATTTGAATTTTCATTTCAACTTATAAAGCTTTAAAATAAGTTTTTTTATTTTATTTGCATATTAAAACTAGTGTAGAAAATGGCAAATGTAAATAATATAATTGAATTGTCATTTTCATTTTGCACTAAATGTTGCACATATGTATGAGAAAATGCAAATTTAAATACAGAAATACATTGCCATTTTACAGATTGCATTGCCATTCATGCATATTACATGTCAAATTGAATTTAGCTTCCAAATTGCTTCCATACTCACATGGTTTTACTTAGATACATTTTTAACATAAATTCTAACGGGAGTGTGTGGACTATTTTAATTTTTAATACCCAGTATATATCCATATGCTTCATATCTCCTGGCATAATCTATATCTATGCTTTATTTCGCCTAGAAACAGTCTTTTCATGGCCTACAGTGGATTTAGGGGACCAAGCTGAAAGAAACCTTGATTTAATGAACATGTGATACAAATACACTTTGTACATTTTATACATTTTAATGTATAATATTGTTGTGTATATGTTTTTAAGTTTTATATACTGTCCCTTTTAGACCAGAAGGTGGAGATTAATTTATAATTTGATATGTAAACAAACACCACATTTATTTATTTATTTAAAATGTATATTAAAGTTATTTACATAATTAATACATTTTAAATGTAAATAATCTCAGCATGTATGTTGCATGAGCCTTCCTACCTTTTCAGCTGTTCATAAGCATTGAGAACGATACTTTTAAAAATATATACTGACTTCTTATAGCATAAAATGCAATAAATGTGCAGAATGTTTAAATTCACAAGTAAATTTAAAATTGAATATAGTCAGGCCTACTCGATTTCTTGATTTGCTTGATCTTTAGGATTATGGGTAGTGTAGTTTTTAACCGTCAGTTCAGCTATTTTTAGTTTTATTTTTGTTAATGAAACTCTATTGAAGTCACACTGACTTTTTAATGCCATTTTAATGAAATCACACAGACGTGTGGCTTCTACAGAAACATATATCATCAGCTAACATCAGAGTTCATGGTAGGTCTATCATAAAAGGTTTACACATTATTGCTATAAATTTATTTCTCTATGAAAAATAATAATACTACTACTAATACTAATACTACTAATAATGGGATTCTTACCTCCAGAACCCTTCGTATTCTATTAAGTCGTTTTGATTATTTAACCAGCATATATGAAAAATAAGACACTGTTTTTGCAAGGCAGTTAAGGGAGCTAAAATAAAGCCCACACCACATGATTGTGCCGGTATAGATGAAATCCCCCTGTGCAATGCCTCAGTGTAATTGGAAGCAATCGTTCATCCATAAAGGTATTTCTGCATAACGATGAGCAGATGGTGTGCCACTTTGTGGTGAGGAAACTTAAGAATGCTCCAAGTCTAACAGGCAATTACACTCCTCCTATGCACAATTTACTCAGCCGTAAGTAGCCCAGTCATGCTCCTCTGAGAGAGGTGAACGAGCCAATTTCACTTCAGATGCTCCAGCAATTAAAGGTGGAAACACTCTCAGATATGTGCTATCACACTCTCTGAGGGAGAATACAAGAAAGTGAAAGAAGTGAGGAGGAGAAAAAAAAAAAAAAAACAGGGACTGAGGAAGATGTTGAGGAAGTAAAAATAGCAAGTGAAAAGGATCATGAAATTGGAAGGTTTTTTAAAGGGTAGTTCATGCAAACATGAACATTCTGTCATCGCTTATTCACACTCACTTTATCTCAAAATCCTAAGCTTGAAGATATGCGAGGACAAATGAAGATATTTTTAATTAAACCTACAGTAAGAGGTTTCTGTTCCTAACTGAATCCATTTCACCAAACTTTCAGGATTAAAAACTTTTTTGATGATATAGTATTTAAAGATGTATTAAAAAAATTATTTTATAGTGACATATGTGAGCAAAATATGTTGTTAAAGTTTTTCACTTGTGAAGAGGGACTTGATACTGTCCCTGTGTCTGTATTCCACAGCCCAGAACACAGAGGTGAATTCCAGAAATACATCCGGATTCTGTTTCATTAAGGCATTTTTAACACAAATGTAGAACATAAAATTATTTTAAATGGTAGAGGTGTAAAGTATTGGAGTAAATGTAACTAATTACTGTACTTGAGTATCTTTTTGGATACTTTGTAGTTTTACTGAGTATCAATGAAAGCAACTTTTACTCTTTACTTCACTACATTTTTGAATGAGTATCTGTGCTCTTTACTCCACTACATTTGAAATGAGTGTTGCAGTTACACATTACATTTTGCATGGCACCTAGCTTTTCTGCAGTAGTATATTTCTACTACAAAAGATGTGATATTGCCTACTACAGGGCATTGAAAGTACTATATCTTGTGCGTTTTGACCTTTTGCCGAGTTCACACTGCACAAAGTCGCCGGATCACCGTTGTTTTCACACTGCACAACTATCTGGGGCAGCATTCAGTTGCTGGTGTGTTCACATTGCACGATGAATCACCGACAGGTCCAGATATTTAGCATGCCAAATATTTCATGGGCGTCGGCAGTGGCGGTTCTACATTGAATTACTCTCCGGGCGAGACCCCCTCTGAGAACCCCCCCACCCGAGAGAAAAAAAAAATGTGTAGGTTTTTTTTGCAAAAATTTTTGCACAAACAGCCATGTTTTACTATAACAATATAAGTGTAAGACAACCTTACATTTCTCAGTTGCACAAATCCTTCAACAGAACATTTGAAAACCACAATTCTGCACAAAACAGTATAAGTTATCAGAACTTAAATAAATATACTCTATATACATAATAAACACTTTGTGTTTATTTGGCACTCGACAATCAACAGATTTACCATCCCCCAACACTGTCACTCATGACCAGAAATCAAGACTAAACCAATTCACCTCCACATAATCGTTATGTATTACCTATTTTTACTAGCCATTTCACACAATTCAGAAAAAACTAAAACGTTCAAATTGTAGGCCTGTGTATTAATATTATGAATGAAATGTGCGTTATTTGGAAGAAAGTCAAGGTGTGACTGACTTCAGCCCACTTGTCCCACTAATGGAGCGGGCAAGCCCTCCTTGTCAGCTCCATTTGGGAGAGGTGAACTGTCCCCCGCGGCCTGTTCTAGTGTTTCCATGAAATGCCTGCACATAGATTCTTGCCTCTGCCAGTTTACCCCAGCTTTTCCACAACGCTACAGTTTTTGACTGTAATGACTCTTTGACTAGTGCATCTTTGAACCTATATTTAGTATAAGTAAAATACTTAAGTAGCCTGCTGTAAAAATCTGATACTCTTAGACTTTTACTCAAGTTGTTTTGGAATTGGTGACTTGTAACTTGTGGAGTAATTTTAATTGTAAGGTATCAGTACTTTTACTCAAGTATGGCTTTCTTTGGCAAGTATGTCAAGTATGACTCTTTACACCTCTGTTAAATGGACATTTTAAAAATGTAATTATTTGGGATGTCAATATTGTTTATTAACGACCATATGAATATAGAAATTGAGTAGGCCTATATTTAGTCATTTGCCTCATTTTAGATATTACTGTTGTTATAATTGTATATTTTAGAGAGTAATATTAAGTTTAATTATCATGACAAGTATTTTTAGTCTTAGATTTAAAAAATATATATATATACGGTATATATCTATATTATTAATTAATTAATTAATTAATTAATTAATTTATTAATTAATTAATTTATTTATTTTTAACAAACTCTGTTAAACCTTTACATGAGTTAACAGGGCCTGACATTAACTCCTGCCAAACGCGGGTAGATCTGATTGAAGTTTTCCCTGAAAACCACGATTACAAATTTGACATCGTTTTTATACAAGAGTTCAAACGAGTAGTTATACTTTTAGTACAATATTATCAATGTTGACCGGTTTTGCTCGATTTGATTAACAAAAATAGTTCCAAACAAAGAAGCATCTTTGAGCAACACAGCCGTGTTTTGTTACTGAATTAATCATTGATTCAGTGTCAATGATTCAATCATTCAGTAGTCCATTCATAAAGACAGGCACTTGCTTCATTCTTGAATGAATCAAAGGTCTCAACGATTCGCTTGAATGAATGCCTAAATGACTCACTCGATAGTCACTTTCTGCCACCTACTGGCGGTTTACTTTCATATTTAAAGGGGTCCTATTATGCTCTTTTGCAAAGTCTTGATTTTGTTTTGGGGGTGTATTAGAACATGCTCTCATGCTTGGTGGTTCTAAAATCGCATTATTTTTCACATAATTTACATTACAATACCTCTCTCCCCAGCCCAAACGGCTCGATTACGTCCGAAAAATAAAAAGTGTTGTGATTGGCTAGCTGTCCCAGTGAGTTGTGATTGGCGAACAGCTTAGACAGCGTTTCAGTACTGCCCCGCCCCTCGCCAAAGCAGCAAGTTTGTCAATATTGCTATATCAATTCAAGAGGATCACGCAGAACCTTTGCATGCACGGATATAGAGTTGTGGAACTATGATGTCACTTTGTAGACAAAAACCCGGAAGCGAGTGCATTTTATCAATTCTGGTTCCATCAGCCCAGAGTCAATGGGTTTTTTGAATGGGATTTTGGTTAAATCCCCGTGGTTCAGACAGGCTCAAGATACTTTCACGTTTTATTCTATGACATAAAACACACCAGTTACACCCCACTCGTGATTTTTTATATTTTTTTAACTGTTAGGTTTCTTAAAAAAGACGGTTGCTAAGTTGCTAAATGGGACTACAGGCGCTGTCGGAGACATTCAACATCATCACGCCAAACAGTTTATCAATTAGAATCTTCCAGTTGTAGTATAATTTGTAATTCAATTAATTGTAGAATAACCAATAAATAGTTTCCCGCATTTTATATTGTTGTTTGACAATATATTTTTGTTTTCCCCCGAAATGCGACACATGTCTTCGGAGGGAAGAATCACTTTCCTACTGACACAGAGACTCTGAGGTCAGACCATAATGTAAACTCATATTACGATTATTTCATGTAAACACCACATTTGCCAGCTTTACGTGGTGAAAGTGAAATTTTAATGATGCATAGTGCTTAAAGCCAGGTTAAAATTAAATGTTTACGGCCACATGAAGCTGTTAGAAAGCATATAGATTGAGGATTTCCTAGAAGCAAGGATAAAATAGCATTTTGCCCAACAAAATGAGAGCTGAAATGTGGTACTTTGTTCACTAAAATAAGTTTAATCTTACCATATCCAGATACTCACTCACTCTGCTGAATTTTATTATGTGGGGATACGTTTTTAATTAAAATATTCATATTAATCAAGGATTTATTGACTTTTAATGCAACTTATTTCAAAATGTACAGAAATACGTGCTTTCAAGTTAAGATTATTTCATTTATTCACTATGCTATTTATTACTACTGTCTCATTTCAGCTTTAATTTGGCTCTAGTTTTGCATTTATTCCAGTTTATATGAAACGGTTCATGTAGCGTGGATTAAAATTCGGTAACACTTTATTTCGATAGTCCACTTTAGACATTCTACTTAAACTAAGTAACTTTGAAACTACATGTCAACTAGCAGTCATTAGAGTATTAGTAGACTGTCCGCTTAATATCTTCTGACACTTTATTTGGATGGGTCCACAACATACAACATACTGACTATGAGAAACTTTTGCAAGTATATGTGTAACCCAGGTCATTAACTCGGGTCACTAATATTAATAATTATTGTTATTTTATTTATATCACTATAAAATCTAATAGTAATACAGAAGAACATGAAGTAAATTTATTTATTTTATTATAAATAATTCCAAATGAAAGAAAAGGTTCTTGAACTGAATCCTTATTGGTGAGGTGAAAGGTTAGCTCCGCCCCTGGTTTTGAAAATTTCCAGAAGATCGCGTCAAGTCAAATGAGTGAGAGTGAGAGAGATTGCGAACGACACGACAGTGATAGCAGACGAAATGATTTGAGAATAGCTGTTTAATAATCCAGCAATAGATAATTAAAAAGTGAGAAGTAGATTTGTGTCTAAGCTTTGAGAAGTTCGTTGTGAATCTGAATGTGACGAGAAGATAACACTAACGTGATAGGATAAATCTGGCGATCTTTTTCTTGAAACTATTTTTTTTTTTTTCTCCTTTTGTTCTCTGATTTATATTTCTCCTTGTTTCTGAATTGCTGCTGTGATCTTGAATTCTGTCCTGGCTGTGGATCCTTATTCCTGGTTTGGACTGGCGAGCCATCCCATCTTTCGTACCTGGAAACAGAGTAAAAGAGTTGTGAGAGAGTTTTTCTGAGTGGGTAGGACAGAACTGCACACATTACGGGTTTTTTTTTTTTCTTTTTCCAATTTTTTCCTGGATTTCCTTGAGGACAAAGTTTCCTTTTCATGGACTGAACTCATTAATTCAAGTTTGATGAACATTCCTATTTTGGGGGAATTTGAAATCGAGACATTGAACTTGCAATTGAGACACTGAGGTCAAATTTCTGAAATTGACATTGGGAATTGTTGACTGTTTTTGTGTTTATTTCACCATTTATTTCAAATACTGTGTGTTACTGTTAACCATTTGTTTTGTTATTTTGTTTTATTTCATTCTGCCAATTTCGAAAAATACAACATATGCAAAACAACAAACAAAGAGAAAAGAAATATACGTACCTTTTCATTAATTAGCTGCATTCCAGTTGTCTGAGTGGTTCATTTTATTTTATTAATTTTTACTATTATCTTTGCTAATAATTGCTTCTGTGAGTCGATCCAGGTCTTCTGTTTCTGGTCCATGGTTTTGAGGTTGTAGGATCTAGCATCGAGCCGTGTGTTTCATATGTCTTATTCTACTAACCCTAAACCTACCCTACTGAGAGTTAGTAGACATGTAGTTGCAAATTAATGAGAATTAGTTGACATGTAGTTACAAAGTTACTTATAGTTAGTAGAATGTCTAAAGTGGACTATCGAAATAAAGTGTAACCTAAAATTCATATACAGAGTAAATCCTTTTCACTGAACATGTTAAAATTAAGTTTGAAAATGTTATCGGGAGTGCGGTGGTGGTGACGTTGAAGGCGAGCGACCGTGGTGCCGTAGTTTGTTTATGGCCTAAAGTTTAGCTTTTAAGTTCTGGCACTTTTATTTAGACTTTAAAATTCAAAGTTTTATTATTTTGTGAATATTATCTTGATGGACAAAACTTGTAAGTTTCATCAACTATGATTGAACACAGAGCTTATTTTTTGCGATAATCCAAAAGCCTATGGAAAAATCCCACTGGCTTTTTGTCGAGGAACCAGTTTCATGCTAACAGCTGATCCGCCTACAAAGTGACGTCATAGTTCCCCCACTCTATTACAAGACACATTAAAGTGGTAACGTTATTTATTTATTTTTTTGGTTAAATCACATTTTATATAGGATGTCAACAACAGCTTAAAATAACAGCATTTACTATGTACAGATAAGTGCAACGGTAATATGTAGTATGCTTATTGTTCTTTAATTCTAACATTATAACATGAATTGCAGTGAAACTGTTATACAGTTGAATTTATTTATACCAGGGTCGCAAAGATTTACACTATATGTGCAAATTCATTCTCTGCCAGCAGGAGGCGCTGTTGGAGTGGTAGAGAGCGAAGTTTCCCTGTATACAAAGCAGAGCTCCGCTCACAAACACTGCTTTATCAGACATTACATGCAAGATGAAATGAAAATTACATCCATAATTTTCTGAAGACACACGGTTTCCTTCAGAAATACAGTGATATAAAAACACTGTTTTGAAACGTGCAGTGCTCAACCAAGCGTTCTCCGCACCCACCAACCATTCGAATCTCCATAGCCAGGATTTATTTTAATGATATTCTAATGGGCCGCTTTGTGATATCACAAACACTGGAAAACAACGCTGTAGTCCAAACGAGCCGTTCGTTGTAAAAACAAAATATCTCCCTTCGGAGTGGACTTTGAGATTTGTAACTTTGTAGATCTTTTTATGCCCAAACATACACACTGACTAAAATTCAAAAAGTGAAAAATCATAATAGGACCCCTTTAAAAGTAGCTTATCTTTGCATTTTTCCCAACATTTCATATTTGTATATTAAAAAAAAATAATAATAAAATGATTTGAAACACCAAGCTCATAACACTATTTATGCTATTATAATTTCACAGTGTAAATGCATTCATGCTAAATTTCAGCTTGATTAAACTGTCTGTGTAAATGCATCTAAATGCCACTTCAGCTGCTTCTATTTCTTCTGCAGTGGAAATATCAGTTTTGCTAATACCGATTTTTTATGATTGGTAACAGCCCTATACTGCCTTATTGTATTAAGTGAAATTATTTATAAAATGTAAAAATTTTAAAATGACACATACATTTAATACAGGAGAATGGCCTTCAAATAGGCAAAACATGATCTGGACATCAATTTAAATAAATTATATTATGCAGTAACTTTAGTCATATAAAATCTAATTTCCCAACAATAAAATTGTGGCCAGTGAAAAGGTTGAGTGTCTAGTAAATTTGGAAAACCACTAGCCACAGTGGCCGGTGAGCAAAAAAGTTAACATCAAGCCCTACATGTTAACTTTGACAGACCTAACAAATTTTATAGTCTATGTAATATGGATTGTTGGTGAATAGAACATTATGTTCCCATTCAGTCGGTCACGTTCGACGTACGTCGGACTGACCGACGAATAGGAATCTCGCTAGAGAGGCCAATCTACTTCGAGTGTAACTAAAACGAGCCAATGCACATTGGCATGCAATCATATGCAGCAGCTGCTCACCTCGCAGCGCGGGTATATAATGAGCAGCAGGTGCGTTGCATCTTTAGCTTTTCGCTTCGGAGCCGAACAGTGTTCTCTGCTGGAAGTGGTAACTGAAGAGTCTCTGCAGGACGATCTCTTTGTGTGAGGAGTGCGGGCGTACAGCACAGCAGTGGGGTCGATTCTCTCCAGCTTTCCTTTTCTTCTCTTCTCTCTTTTTCTTTGCCTTTTTTGAGCAGAAAGAGCTGCAAGAGCCGTTCTCACGGCTGGTAAACGGGGCGCTTAAACAGCGCGTAAAAGCCGTTTTTACGGCTGGTAAGAGAGCGTCGGAGAGAGGGAGAGAGCGCACACGACAGGCTGCACAAATCCCTGTCCGTGTTGCCGCGGCCATTCCCCTGCGTGCTTCAGCACCAGTTAAAAGAGTAAAGTCCCTAAAAGAGCTTGCACAAGTAGAGCTTGCGTCTTTTTAAAGATGACATTCTACTTGTGTGTTTCTGGGTGCGGTCGTTACCTGGCACCGAGGGATGGTCACGAGCGTTGCATCGCGTGCCTGGGCTTAGCGCACGCTGAGGCAGCGTTTGTGGATGAGTCATGTACCCATTGTGGGAGGATGACCATCTCGGAGTTGCGGTCGAGACTCCAGTTCCTGCAAAGGGGCGGAGTCCCAGTGCCGCTGCCTCGTTCCAATCCTCCTCAGAGGGTTGCCACGAGCGGTGGCACTGGTGACCTGAGGATTACAGTGAGTGCGCTTCCTTCGGGGAACCAACCCCCTAGGAACCCTCACTCCTCCTGCACTCCGCAGCCAGTAGAGCTGCCGGGGGAGCGCGGTGGGCCATCTCAAAGGTGTGTACCATCCGTATCCTTCGGCGCTCCTCCCGATGACCAGATGTCGATAGCTGCATCGGAGGGTGAGTCAGACCTTTCTGGAGATGACGCGTCGGCGCAGTTGCCTCCTTCGGGTACGGTAGCTGTGCCCGATACAGATCCGGAAATGATGGCTATGCTTTCCCGGGCCGCCAACAGGGTCGGGCTCGTGTGGAATCCTTCACCGTGTCCCGAGTCCTCAAGGCTGGACGATTGGTTTCTCGGGGTGGCACGAGCTGGTTCTCAGCCACCCACCCCGGTTCCTTTCTTCCCGGAGGTGCATGAAGAGCTCACTGGTACATGGAAGGCACCTTTTACTGCCCGAAACCGTGCCGGTGGGCCCTCCTCCCTCACCACCCTTGATGGCGGTGTGGCTAGGGGTTACACGCGCATCCCCCCTGTGGAGCGGGCCGTTGCTATGCAACTGTGCCCTAACTCCACCTGGCGGGGGGAGCCGTCTCTCCCTTCCCGGGCCTGTAAGCACTCGTCGGACCTTACCGGCAGGGCTTACCAGGCCTGTGGGGAAGCCGCTTCCGCCTTACACGCTATGGCGTTGTTGCAGGTCCATCAGGCCAAGGCACTGAAGGACCTGCACGAGGGTGGTCATGATCCGCAAGTTCTTCATGAACTTCGTACCGCGACGGACCTCGCGCTTCGGGCGACGAAGGTTACGGCGCGGTCAGTGGGTCGTGCGATGTCCACTTTGGTGGTCCAGGAACGCCATCTCTGGCTGTGTCTGGCCGACATGAGGGATACCGACAAAGTCAGGTTCCTTAATTCCCCCGTGTCCCAGACCGGCCTCTTCGGCGACGCGGTCGAGAACTTCGCCCAGCAGTTCTCGGCTGTACAAAAGCAGTCTGAGGCGATCAGTCACATCCTGCCACGGCGGTCCGCTGTTGCATCCACCCCGCCGCCGGCAGCACCTCAGCCTGCTCGTCGCCGAGGGCGACCCCCTACGGTTGCCCCCGCTCCCGCGCCGCAGCAACAGCCTCCACCCAAGCGGCGTCGTGGAGCCAGTCGTAGGCGGGGTCCCCAGCCCGTCCAGGCCCCCGCCAAGAGAGGCGGCAAAGCCAAGAGCAAGAGGCCCTAGGACGGGCGACCCGGAGATGATTGGGACTGCTCGTCAGGAGGTGGTGATTGCACCGCTCTTTCCCCCGGAGGAGGGCCGGGTGGTAAATCCTTTGTTTCCTTTTCTTTCTGTTCCGCCGCTGGCCCAACGGTCAGCGGTACCCAAATTTTCAATAAAAGAGCAGTTTCCATCATCTCCGGGTCCGAAGAGGGCTCGGAGAGTAGTGGGAGGAGTGAAACCTCTCCACTCTCATCCACCTCTTCTGTCGCCAGCGGACAGCAGCGTGCAGTTCGAGAAGGTCACCCGAGCCTCTCCTGCACCCCCTGTTCGACCGTGGAACCAGGTAAGTGTTGCACAGCACACTCAGACCCCGCTACGGGCCGCCTCCCAAAGAGAGCCCCCCGAGCCGCGTCCCTGCGTTCCACCTCGCTGCCCCACTGCGGGTACGCCTACGGTCCCCTTGGTCCCGCTTGCGCGGTCTCTGCGAGCCTGGTTAGTGCTCCCCAGTCCGTCTCGCTGGCTCATTCGGACCATCAGGCTCGGCTATGCGATTCAGTTCGCCCGGCGTCCCCCCAAGTTCACAGGTGTCCACTTCACTTCAGTGAAAGTGGTCGATGCCCATGTCTTGCGTGCGGAGATCGTAGTCCTACTGGCGAAGGGCGCGATAGAGCCGGTCCCTCCAGCCGATATGAGGTCGGGGTTTTACAGCCCTTACTTCATTGTACCCAAGAAGAGCGGTGGGTTACGACCGATCTTGGACCTGCGAGTTTTGAATCGGAGTCTTCACAAGCTACCGTTCAAAATGCTCACGCAGAAACGCATTTTCGAGTGCATCCGTCCCCGAGATTGGTTTGCAGCGATCGACCTGAAGGACGCGTACTTTCATGTCTCGATACTTCCTCGACACAGGCCGTTTTTGCACTTTGCGTTCGAGGGTCGAGCGTATCAGTACAAGGTCCTGCCCTTCGGGCTGGCCCTGTCTCCCCGCGTCTTCACGAAAGTCGTGGAGGGAGCCCTTGTTCCCATGAGAGAACAGGGTGTTCGCATCCTCAACTATCTCGACGACTGGCTCATTCTTGCTCAGTCTCGGGAGCAGTTGTGCGAACACAGGGATTTAGTGCTTCGTCACCTCAGCCAGTTGGGCCTTCAGGTCAACTGGGAAAAGAGCAAACTCGCCCCAGTGCAGAGGATCTCTTTTCTCGGTATGGAGTTGGATTCGGTCAAACAGTCAGCACGCCTCACAGAGGAACGTGCTCAGTCGGTGTTGAACTGCCTGAATGCATTCAGAGGCAGGACAGCGGTCCCACTGAAACTTTTTCAGAGGCTCCTGGGGCATATGGCAGCCGCAGCGGCAGTAACCCCGCTCGGTTTGCTTCATATGAGACCGCTTCAGCACTGGCTTCACGGCCGAGTCCCGAGATGGGCGTGGCAACGCGGCACGTACCGAGTGGCAATCACTCTGGAATGCCGCCAAGCCTTCAGCCCGTGGTCAGACCCCTTGTTTCTTCGGGCAGGAGTGCCCCTAGAGCAGGTGTCTCGGCATGCCGTGGTCTTCACGGATGCCTCTGCCACCGGCTGGGGTGCCACGTACAACGGGCATGCAGTGTCAGGGGTGTGGACGGGCCCCCAGCTGCATTGGCATATCAACTGCCTCGAGTTGCTAGCAGTACACTTTGCCCTGAGCCGCCTGAAGGGGCCGTTACGCGGCAAACATGTGCTGGTCCGGACGGACAACACTGCGACCGTTGCGTACATCAACCATCAAGGAGGTCTGCGCTCCCGTCGCATGTCGCAACTCGCCCGCCATCTCCTCCTCTGGAGTCAGAAGCATCTGAGGTCGCTTCGCGCCATTCATGTCCCTGGTGTGCTCAACCGTGCGGCCGACGAGCTCTCACGAGCTGCGCTACCGGGAGAGTGGCGACTCCATCCCCAGGTGGTCCAGCTGATTTGGGGAGAGTTCGGCGAAGCTCAGGTAGACCTGTTTGCCTCGCCAGAAACCTCACATTGCCAGTTGTTCTATTCCCTGTCCGGGGGGACACTCGGTACAGATGCACTGGCGCGCAGCTGGCCCCGGGACCTTCGCAAATATGCGTTTCCCCCAGTGAGCCTACTTGCACAGACCTTGTGCAAAGTCAGGGAGGACGAGGAGCAGGTCCTGCTAGTTGCGCCTTATTGGCCCAACCGGACCTGGTTCCCGGAACTCTCACTTCTCGCGACAGCCCCTCCCTGGCGAATTCCTCTGAGGAAGGATCTGCTTTCTCAGAGACGGGGCACCCTTTGGCACCCGCGTCCAGACCTCTGGAAACTCCATGTCTGGTCCCTGGACGGGACGCGGAGGTTCTAGGTGACTTACCCCCTGAGGTACTTAACACCATCGCTTCGGCACGTGCACCGTCTACGAGACGTGCTTACGCCTTGAAGTGGAACCTGTTCGTCGAGTGGTGCGCTTCTCGCCGAGAAGACCCCCGAAGATGTTCGATCGGTGTCGTGCTTTCCTTTTTGCAGCAAGGGTTGGAGCGTAGTCTGTCCCCCTCCACCCTCAAAGTTCATGCTGCGGCTATTTCCGCATGCCACGACCTCATCGATTGTAAGTCTGTGGGTAAGCACGACCTGGTCGTCAGGTTCCTTAGGGGGGCGAGACGGTTAAATCCTCCTCGACCTCCCTCCTTACCCTCTTGGGACCTTGCTCTGGTGCTTAGAGCACTCCAGATTGCTCCCTTTGAGCCTTTGCAGTCAGCAGACTTAAAGATTCTGTCTATGAAGACTTTGTTGCTGGTTGCATTGGCCTCCATCAAGAGGGTAGGGGACCTGCAGGCATTTTCGGTCGACGAATCGTGCCTAGAGTTCGGGCCGGGTGACGACCACGTGGTACTGAGACCCCGGCCTGGCTATGTGCCCAAGGTTCCTACCACTCCCTTCAGGGATCAGGTAGTGAGCCTGCAAGCGCTGCCCCCGGAGGAGGCAGACCCAGCCTTGGCTTTGCTCTGTCCAGTTCGTGCCTTGCGGCTGTATATAGACAGAACTCGAAGCCTCAGGACCTCAGACCAGCTCTTTGTCTGTTACGGAGGCCAGCAGAAGGGAAAGGCGGTCTCCAAGCAGAGGATGGCCCACTGGATAGTGGACGCCATCGCCTTGGCTTACCAAGCACAAGGCGTGCCCTGCCCGCTCAGGTTGCATGCCCACTCCACGAGAGGCGTGGCATCCTCCTGGGCGCTGGCTCGTGGCGCCTCGCTGACAGATATTTGTAGAGCTGCGGGCTGGGCGACACCTAACACGTTCGCTAGGTTCTATAGCCTTCGTGTCGAGCCGGTCTCCTCCCGTGTTCTCACCTCAGGTCAGAGGCACGGAGAGGTGCCGGCTTAGTGTCGGCTTGCTGCGTTACATACGCTTATTGCTCCAGAGAGTCCCTACAAGGCAGACCCTGTTGAGTCCTCCGATCACCTTCGGCAGCCAGATGTGGCGGAGCATCTGGCGCCAGGCCTTTACTCCGTTGTATCCTTGAGAACCGGATTTAGGCTAGGTTCCGTATGTGTGACCCTACGGGGATCCCATATGGGGTATTCCACGGGTTGCTCCTAAACAAACCCGTGTCTTTCCCTCTGGGAGAACCCACCTCTCGTCAGGTTTGGAGTCACCCCAGTACTTCCATATGTAGTACAGCCCTACGGGGTTAGTCCATATGTACTTCTCCACATAACTCCTTCGGGGAAGGATGTGGCTTCCGCAGCGTTCCTTTCCAGTGAAAGGGTTCGCTTTCCCAGTGTTATCCAAGGTCTCACTGAATGGGTTTTGGGGAACAGCAGTGATTGACACTCTCTGTGTTTGCCCTGTCCCACCGTCCTTAGGCAAGGGGGTACAGGAGGCTGGCTACAGAGCGCTGGAAGGGGGCAGCTCCTGTGGCGCTTTGGTAGGGATTCCTATTCGTCGGTCAGTCCGACGTACGTCGAACGTGACCGACTGAATGGGAACGTCTCGGTTACATAGGTAACCCTCGTTCCCTGAAGGAGGGAACGGAGACGTACGTCCCGTCGCCACAGTCGCTGGACCCCGCTGATGCTGCTGCCTTACCTGTTCGGCTCCTCAGCGAAAACCTAAAGATGCAACGCACCTGCTGCTCATTATATACCCGCGCTGCGAGGTGAGCAGCTGCTGCATATGATTGCATGCCAATGTGCATTGGCTCGTTTTAGTTACACTCGAAGTAGATTGGCCTCTCTAGCGAGATTCCTATTCGTCGGTCAGTCCGACGTACGTCTCCGTTCCCTCCTTCAGGGAACGAGGGTTACCTATGTAACCGAGACGATACTAAAACAGGATAAGTGATTGCCATTGTTTAAATTAGTTCAAATAGTTTGCCTTTTTAAAATGTTATGTTATTTAATTCACATTTTTGTGAACATTAATAGGTGGACTCAACCCTGCAAGCAGCAGAGGACGTCCTCAGGCTGTGGAGTGACAGCAAGTGAAAATTCTAATTTCTGACCGTAGGCCTTTTACAGACAATCTAAACATCAAATATATAAATCAGATTGGTTTGTAAAAGTTTGGGAAAATAATAGTTATTAAAAAGCATGAAATTAGGCTTAAGGTTGGATGTATATGCAGGACTAGCAAATGGCACTGGTTGCATCACTAAACAGGGGATGAAAATGAATTGTGTGGTTAATATATATTCTTTTTTTTTTTTTTTTTAACCTATATAAATTGTGTTCTGGTTGGTTGTTGTCCAGTCTACTTTGTCTCTATGTGTGATCCTGCCTGTCTGACCTGTGTTTTCCCTATTGTAGATTATTAAAGACTATTTGCATTCATCTTCATCTTCGTCGTGCGTTTATCTCACCGTAACGTGACAGTGCACTGCCATTTCTATTCAATTCAAGTTTATTTGTATAGCGCTTTTTACAATACAAATTGTTGCAAAGCAGCTTTACAGGAAATTAAGTTTCCACAATATATTTATATATTGTAGAAACTTAATATATTTAACTTATGGCAAAATTTGGTAATTCTGTATGTTGTCCGAGGGTTGGCATTTCTAGAGGTTCTGCAGCCTCAGCCGCCACCTCGCAGTTCTTCCGTGGACGTTGCTAACTCTGGAAATTTGGCGGTAGTGAACGCAGCCCATACACACCACAAAGCAATCCCCCATATGGGAAATGCTGCAGACAGGGGAATCAGTTCAGGAACTGGAGGGTTAAAGTGAGTGGATCTGGGGATACCAGTTGCACGTGCAGACACCAGCGGTGCATCCCTCACACTGCATACCAACTCACACTGAAATACCAAAGGACTGACCTCGAAGATCTGGGTGCAACAGACAGGCCGTGACAAGACTCTTGATGATTAGCTGTCAAGTGACGTGACAATGGGAGATCAGACGAGACATGACGAGACTCTGGGAGATCAGGTGAGACGTGACGAGACTCTGGGAGGTCAGCTGTGACTTGACTTGACTCATGACGATCAACTGTGACTTTACTTGACTCAGGAAGATCAGCTGTGACTTGACTGGACTCATGAATGGCAGCAAGTGACATGACGGGTGTTGTTGTGGCTGCCATTTTACAAACGGGCTCCGCTGTCACCATCATTATATGGGCGCATTCCGGTGCAGCCGCCATTTCAGTCACGGTTACGGTGTCGCGTTCTTCCTCTGGGACACCCACAGTAAACAAAGAGCTACCAGTCAACAAGATGCAGATGGAGCAGCAGACCACCACGGTGGAGCAAGAGCCCACTGGGGCGGAGCAGACGGACCAGAATACCTCCACTGTGGAGCAGAAGCCCACCAGTACGGAGCAGGCAGGGCAGAAGACCTCCAAGGCAGAGCAGGAGCCCACCAGTGCGAAGCAAACAGGACCGGAGCCCACCAGAGCGGAGTAGACGGAACCGGAGACCACCAGTGCGGAGCAGACAAGACAGGATACCTCCACGGTGGAGCAGACAGAGCAGGAGCCCACCAGTGCGGAGCAGACAGGGCAGGAGACCTCCATGACGGATCAGGAGAACACCACAACGGATCAGGGGAGCACCACGACGGAACAGGAGAACACCACAACGGATCAGGAACCCACAGCAGAGCCTGGGACCTAAGGAAAACTGAGACACAAGAAAGAGAAAGAACATGCATGGACCCAAGGACCGAGGGCGGAAACACAGGAAGTTCATTAATATATTTCCTGGTGGCAACTGAGAGGGCAGACAGTCCATAATCTGACTCATTGACTAGAACTGGACTGGTAGACATTTCAGTGACAGAAACTGGACAGACGGGTGGTTCAACATCAGACACATTATCTAGGACAGTAGTGACCAAAAGTTCATTGAACATATTACTTGAAATGGGACAGACAGATGGCTCAACATGAAATTCTTTGAGGGAAACAGGACTGACGGATAATTCAAAGACAGATTAATTGACTGAAACTGGACAGACAGGTGGTTCAACATCAGACACACATACAAACGACACATGACTTGACTTCTTGACAAAAACTGAAGAGACCAAAAGTTCAACTGTTGACACACTCGGAGGGACTGAGCAAGATGACAGCTTATTTGACTCACTGACTGGAACTGGCAAAACAGAGTGTTCACTAACAGCCTCCTCAGTTGTGACAGATAAGGCTGAGAGTCTAAAGGCAGCTTCTTCAGCTGGTTTGGATCAAAACAAAAGTTCATAATTAGCCTCCATGGCTGGGTCAGGACAAGACAAAGGTTCATAACTGGCCTCCCTGGCCGGTTCAGAGCAAGGCGGCAGTTCACAGACGGCCTCCATAGCCGTGACAGGGCAGAACGGGGATTCACAGATTGCCTCAATGGCCGTGACAGGGCAGGATGAGGATACACAGACGGCCTCCATAGCCATGACAGGACAGGACAGGACGAGGGTTAAGGGACAGCCCTTCTGACTGCGACAGAACAGTCAAAGAGTTCACAGATGGCCTCCTTAGCTGTGACAGGACAGGACGAGAGTTCAGGGACAGCCCTTCTGGCTGCGACAGGACAGTCAAAGAGTTTGTGAGTGGATACCACTGACATCTCCGAAGGTTCTGCAGCGGTTGCCATCACCTTTGGAGGTTCTACAGTAGTAACCGTCTCCTTAATCGTGACACGACAGGCTGAGAGTACATTGCTGGGCACCAACACCGTACAAGGAGCTGAAGCAAGCACCGCCGCTTCGGAAGGTTCTGCAGCATGTGCCGCCACCTCTGGAGAAGCTGCAGCGGGTGCCATCGCCTGGGGCAGTTCTTAAGTGGTGTACGCAGCCCAAATGCAACATAAAGTGATCCCTATCAGGGGAGGCGCTTCGGACAGGGGAATT
Source organism: Acrossocheilus fasciatus (assembly GCA_036784905.1). Taxonomy (NCBI): domain Eukaryota; kingdom Metazoa; phylum Chordata; class Actinopteri; order Cypriniformes; family Cyprinidae; genus Acrossocheilus; species Acrossocheilus fasciatus. The sequence continues at coordinate 2,361,955 of JAXUIB010000026.1, read as the reverse complement.
AGAGCAGGAACAGGAGGGTTAGAGTGAGCTGGCTTGGGGTTACCAGCTGCATGTGCAGACACCAGTGGTGCATCCCTCACACTGGATATCAAACTAGGATACTGAAGGACTGACCTTGAATATCTGGGTGTGGCAGACAGGATGTGACAAGACTGGGAGATCAGCTGTGACGTGCTGTGACTCTGGATGATCAGCTGTGACGTGACAAGACTCTAGAAGATCAGCCGTGATTTGACTTGACTCATGATGATTAACTGTGACTTGATTGGATTCATTTAAATCAACTGTGACTTGACTTGACTCGTGAAGATCAGCTGAGACGTGACTTGACTCGTGACTGGCAACAATGACATGATAGGATGTTGTTGTGGCCGCCATTTTGTGAACGGGCTCTGCTGTTGCCGCCATTTTGTGAGTCTGCTCTAGTGTGGCTGCTATCATACTAGTGAATGTGGTGTCGTGTTCTTCCTCCGCGACACCCACAGTGAATGAAGAGCCAACACACAACAGAGCATAATCCATAAACCGGCTGAACGCGGACACTCGCTTCTGAGCTTAGACCTCAGCGGTTGATTAACCTTTTGAGCGGTACGGTCCCACATATGGGATTTTCATTTCCGTGCCTCTGGGAGTATGGTCCCACATATGGGATTTAGAACGTTCGGTGACGTCGCATAACTGCCAAATTCAAACTGCGTTTTCGCGCGTTGACTGACGCTGAGATGCCGCTGCACTTATATAATCGCATCTATGCAGTGTTATTAACCACATCATGTTTATTTTATGCTTTAGACATTTAAATACACATAAGTACTAGTAAAACAATACATTTAGAGTTCGTAAAATACACTCAGATGTTTATGGAAGCAGCAATAACAATCCATTCAAATATAAATTTCAGACGTGTTTTATTAATATCAAATACACATAGTGTAAGTAACTATAAAGTCCACTCTATTCTTCTCCCATTTCACCCGCCACTTACTTGCATGTATTTCGCGAGAAATTGATGAATTTACGTGATGTAAATCTGACTGACACGACTCTGAACTGCAGCGCGAACAAACATGGCGGCGCCCATCTCACATTACAGATCACGATCAAGATAATTTAGAACGGTTTTTAAACGATAAAACACACTCATTTGCACATATTTGTGAATCGGAATATCAGATTATATAATTAGATTATATGGTAAGCAAGTTTATGAATATTTTGAATAAAAAAGGAAAAATGAAATAAAAGCGATCCATCCATCATACAGTGTTATTGTGGCCGCGGTGTGTCACGTGACAATCACGACGCGTCGCCATGGAAACATTAAGGGGAAACGTTCTAAAATAACGGTCGCCTAAAAAAAACTCACTCTGGGGGGACCGCTGGAATATTTTAAACTCACCACTGAAAAGGTTAATGCCATCGCAAAAAAAAACAATCAACAAACAGTCCAGTAAATCTGAGTAATAGGCAATGGCTAGATACTCTTGAATATAGTTCTCCACGCGGGCCTTGTTTAAGAGCTAGTAATATACGTGCTGTGTCCATACCTGGCCAATGTTCCTCTGAAAATCCGCTGGATCCTTGTGTGGCCGAGTATTCTGTAACGGGAACAACGAGATGTGAGATGTGCGGATCCATCTGCAGGGCTTTATTCAAAGACATGGTCAGAAATACAGGCAGGGTCGAACAACGGCAAACAGGTATGGCATGGGCAAGACACAGAGTAATTCTAGGACAAGCGTGGGTCTTCGATCGGCGAACAATATCCAACAGGGTAAGGCAGAGAGATAATCCAGGTACCAGAGCAATAGTCCAGGCGAGGCATAAACAGAGTCCGAACGGTGAGACGGGTAAATAGAGGGAACACAGACTAGAAAACAAGAAACAGGTTCAATATCACAGCTAACACTAGGGGAGTGATAAACGCAGGACAATAATGGAACTGAACAGAAACACGGAATGGCACGGTAAGGCAGCTAGTGCTTGAAGAGAGCTATACGCAGCTCAGTACTCGGTGATCTGTGAACGGAAGTCCATGGTTTATATAGGGTGTGTGATTGTGTGATAGTTCTCACGTGTGAGCATGTGATTGAGACAGCTGTGTGATGATGACAGTGTGCTCAGTGCAATCAGCTGAGTGATCAGTGTGTGTCGCCAGTGCAATGGATGATGGGTATTGTAGTCCGTGGGTGACGTGCAACAGTAGTGTAGTGCAAGAGTCAATGTGGTGAGCGAGTGACCTGGTGGCGAGTGGACGGAAGACCACGAACCGGATTCATGACAGTGACTTTGTTTCTTATTCTGATTAACTTTATAATGTGTTAACTTCTCATGCAACCTGATAAATTATGATAGTTGTACAAATGTTTCCAATTGCATTAAAAAAAGGTTTCTGTATTAAAAAAGTTGGGTCCCACTTTATATTAGGTGGCCTTAACTATGTACTTACATTTGAATGAATAATTTGGTACAATGCACTATTGTGTACACACGTTTTTACATTGTACTTTTTTTTTAATACCCATATGTATTTACATCTGCAATTAATTCCTGTAATTACATTTATAGTTACACTGTTGAAGCATATTAGAAATGCAAAGTCGGCAACACCAAAGCTCCAAAAGTATCAAAGAAATGTATTTTAAAAAATGTTTCATAGTGTGTTACGTTTCGAGCACACAGGCTCTTCATCAGACAAATGAACAACACTGATATGCCTCTCTTTATACCTCCAGGTGATCAAAGGTCACATGACCTAACACAATATTACCATAATAATAATACCCCAACAAATAAACCAAAACAATAACATATCAATCAAGGAAAAAAAGAAAAAGAAAAACAGAACATATAAAGCTATGCAAAACAGCATTAATTGATACCTGCCTACCTACATCAACCAGTACCATCAAAACCTTTATTAGAGCTGTAAAAAAGCCATATAAATAGATAGGTATTTCATATTTAAAGAAATGGATGAAAATCAAAGTCCTCATTTAATCCTCTCGGGGACATCTATCTAATGTAAAAATCCAAAAGGCCTCACATTGTAAAAGTAATTTATTAATATCACTACTACCGCGCCGTGGACACTTGACTACCTTTATTCCTATGTACTGAAGAGTGTCTCGAGTTTGCAAAATGCTGAGCTACTGGACTTTTATTGCACACCGATGTTCAGAAATATGAATTTTCAAAGGTCTACTAGTCTTACCAACATAACATAAGCCACAAGGGCAATGCAACAAGTAAATAACATTAGCCATCTTACATGAAATGGTGCCCCGAATTTTTAAGGTTTTCGCCTTATGAGGTTGTGTAAAGGTCAACGTCTTATATGTGAAATTGCACTGTTGACAATTACCACATCTGTAATTCCCACACGGTATTTTATTCAAGAAATGATGAGCAGGTTTCAAATCAGATCTGGCCAATATATTTCGAAGATTAGGTGTTTTCGTATACACTAAACCAGTGGTTCCCCCCCCCATCTCTATCTATCTATCTATCTATCTATCTATCTATCTATCTGTCTATCTATATATGATGCAGATGTAAATTTATGTTGATTATCTAAAACAGTAACATCTGTAAACAATTGCAACAACCTCCTTTTTTATATGGTGAAATTTTATTTTTCTGACTGTTTGAGTTTTATTAAAAATAACCATTGTTCTTCCATAGTAGCATACATTTACATAATGAAAGCCAGAGTTAAAACCACACATATAGCACCTCAATATTGTAGTAAAAATCCAACTATGTTTTCTAGGTAGCCTATTTATTTGTAAAACAGTAGTCTATATACATTTATTATAAATGCACAAATGCTAGTCTATTAATCACAAATATAGTGTAATTACATTCCATTACTTCTTTAATACATTTAATACACGTCTACATTAATATAATACATTTGATATAAATACCACACATTTCTGCCACAATACCATGGTGCAGTTAATGTTACAGTAAAACCCTGGTAAACGATGGCGATTTGTAGACTGAAAAGCCTTCTGACTGTATCTTTGCACACAGTGTTTTTCTGCTGTTTGTCAGCGCTGTTTTATCTGGATTTAAACTAGTTTATATCAGTTGACTGATCGACTGATACTAGTTTATGCCAGTCATAATTGTGTTCTTCGCTGAATTCAAGCGCTTCTCACTGGATCTCACAGCGCTGTTTAGTGGTTGCGTGATCGGTGAGTAAACCCATCTGCTCTAGTCGCTGCTGTTTAAACGAGCATATATGATCCGTGTGGCGCGGTTCAAATGAGTAGAGCTGTTTTTTCCCGCATAAACATTACATTGGATGTTTATCGAATTTGTTTTATCGAGAAAAATTATATCACTATAATTGTAGTTTTCGTTTTATCGTCCAGCCCTACCTCAAAGTATATCTGCTCCCACGCCCCCGCTGTGAACTGTGGCTTCCCCCAGGTTTTTTTTTTTTTTAACGAGACTCTCCTGTTGTGATACATCTTTAAAACGACTCACTGCAGACTGGATCCACTCTTTTCGATATGATCGTTTTCTGAATATCTCCGATAAGATTTGTGATTGCTGTTGAAAATCTGCATCTTTGCTGCAAATACGGCGAATACGACTAAATTGTGAAATTGGTAACAAACGCTTTAATTACACAGGATTCTAAGATTGTCCGTGCAAGATGGTATTACGGTCAGTTGGTTTGCGATACAAATTAGTTCAATGCCCGACGCAGTGCGAAGAACAAGCACATCCAAAAAATTAATTATCTCTTGATGAAATTCAATGGTAAATTTCAACGCACTACATTTATTGTTTACCAAACTATGAAACTCCAGTAGCTCAGATTCAGCACCACTCCATATATAAAAAAATAATATATCGTTTCCATAGAACAATGTGTCTCAAAAAATTCGTCCATTTCTTTAAATATGAAATACCCATCTATTCATATGGCTTTTTTACAGCTCTAATAAAGGTTTTGATGGTACTGGTTGAATTTGCATAGGCAGGTATCAATTAATGCTGTTGAATTGTAGATTGAGAATTGTATTTTGTTATTTTGCATAGCTTTATATGTTCTGTTTTTCTTTTTCTTTTTTCCTTGATTGATATGTTATTGTTTTGGTTTATTTGTTGGGGGTATTATTATTATAGTAATATTGTGTTAGGTCATGTGACCTTTGATCACCTGGAGGTATAAAGAGAGGCATATCAGTGTTGTTCATTTGTCTGATGAAGAGCCTGTGTGCTCGAAACGTAACACACTATATACAACATTTTTTAAATAAATTTCTTTGATACTTTTGGAGCTTTGATATTGCCAACTTTGCATTTCTAATATGCTTCAACTTGTTTTTTAGTCGAGCACCCATTTGAGATCGATGTGCGTGCTGTTGCTTACTCTTAATTACACTGTTGACCCATCCCTTACACCTTAACCCACCCTTAAACCTACCCATACCACCAAACCTGTCCCTAACCTTACCCGTATCCCACCTAAATAGCAGCAATAGTGTTTTGCAATACAGTATGAACACTATAAGTACATTGTACTTATTTTTGGATGTAAGTACATAGTAGTAAAGGCCACCTAATATAAAGTGTGACCAAAAGTTGAAAATGCATATGTGCCATTTTGTTCATGATTAACAAAAGAAAACATTAAGGCTCATTTTTGCTAAAGCTGATGTGAACTTGTCTGGTGGTGCAACTTCGCACATCCTGTGCAGAGGTACAAGTCTTGTTTATCTACGGAAGATCAGCAGTACTCCTGCATTGACAGCTGTGTATGACATTTAGTGTGCATGACGTACAGAGGATGTTGTTTTTCTGCTAATGTCGGTAAACTGTGACGAAGATTCAGAAGAAAACCATAGCTATTTTCGTGGGAAAACTCAACACTGTGGTTAGGTGCATGTTCACACAAGCATGCATCACTTTGGCCTGCTTCATTGCAACATACTCACTGAAAAAAAAAAAAGAATGAAAAAAAAGATTTTGCGGTGAATTATAAATACTACGGAAAAAGAAATGTAATTCCTACATTAATTTAGTTCAGACAAGAATTAAAAAAGGAGTAAATTCTATATTACGACTCAATTTAAGCTTGTAGAAATCAAAGTTTGAACCTATAAATATATTTTACTTGGAATTGTTTGTTTTTTGTTTACAATAATTATTTAAGTAAATATCAAAGTTAAGATCCTGTTGTTCCTATCATGCACTGGGGCATGCATAATTAATTAGGTTACATTTTTCACTGCTTTTGAGTTGTATTTACACTGTTTTATTGTTGTTTTTGTTATTAGGTTTAGTAACTTGCTGTTTTGTGACATCTGGAGTTCATTTTCTACTCAAAATGACCAATTCATACTAACACTATCCACTGATTGTTACCATCATTGTGTATTTGTGTGCCAGTATTGAGGTGTTCATTTGGGTAGTAACTATATTAAGTAGACATATTATATTAAAAAAGGATCAGAAGGTCTTTGCTTGCTTGCTTACATGTTTGTAAGTGAACCACATACTTTAATAGCATGATTTTTTTCAGTGTTAAATTGTTAGAGAAAAGTTTACAAACTGTGATGGAGTGAAATGTTCTTGAGTATTGCAGAATTAACGTCAAATAAATAAATAATAAAAGTAGAACATACTCATCAAACTCTAACTGGCTATATTAATTTAACTTATTTCCTTCATTAATTGTACACAACTTAGTTAAGTAGATTTGACTTAATTCTAAACTTAAATTTTAATTGAAAAATATGTGTGCAAAAACTTGCAAAATAAAAAAAGAAGTAAATTTTACTTTTGTTTTTCAGTGTAATTTTTCCTCAATTACTTATCATTAAAATATTGTGACGAAAACATTCCACAAATCAGAAAAAGATGTGTATACTTTTATGTAAACTGCAATGAAATCAATAATCTGTGATTTGTTCATTCTCTTTAACCTTTATTTAATTGTTTTCACTGACCAACTCCAAAACATGTTCAGACAGAGGCAAAATAAAAGTGAAAAAGTTATAGAATATCAAAATAAAACGGGTTTCAAGCAGTCCACAATAAGCAGGTGAACTGATGATAAGTGAGAGTATCTATCATTTTTGGGTATAAAAGGAGTGCATCAGTCTTCGCAAGCAAAGCTGGATCATGGCTCATCACTTTGTGCCTAATTCCATGAGAGAAGTAGCAAACAATTCAAAAAATACTTTTCTCTTTCACCAATTACCAATATTGTGAAAAGATTCAGGGAATGCAGAGAAATCTCAGTAGGCTTAAAGAAAGCCAGGACACCTCAGTTGAATGTGCATGACCTTTGAGCACTGAGATGGCATTGCGTAAGAAACCACTTCTGACTAAGTGACAGTAGTTTTCCGAAGAACTTCTGAGCCCATGTGGCTATATTTAACAGCCACATGGGCTCAGGAGTTCTTCGGAAAACTACTGTCACTTAGTCTGCCACTGCATTAAGAAATGCAACTTGAATTTCTGTTACTCAAGGAGAAATTCTATGGAGTGATGCTGCTGGGTTCTCTGGGCCGGAGCTCGTCTCAACAGCGGAATTGTGTGCTGTGTTTCTCAGACCAAAGACTAAAGGGACCTTCCAAACTCTCACCAGCAACAGATGCAAAAGCAGATGTATGTAATGGTGGTGCAGCAGTGCAAATGGCATAGGTGACTGGCATATGTGTGTAGGTACAATTGACATAGAGGCATATATTAGAATTGCACAGAGACATATACTGCCATCAAGATGACTTATTTCATTGGAAGTTCATGGTTATTAGATCAAGACAATATCAGGTCTCATTCAGTGTGTGCTACAACAGTGGTTTCATACACACAGAGTGAATGTACTAGACTGGCCTGCCTGCAATTCAGATCTGTCTCCTGTTGAAAATGAATTGTGGATGCTTGTCTCTTGTCAAATTTGTACACAAAGTTTCACTGGAAAATAAGAAGAATTAAGTTTTTTTTTTCTTTTTTTGATAAAGTTTTAAATAGAAGATAGGCTATTTACAACGTTATAATTTTAATAAAAAATAATACTTCCTTTAGTTATACAAGGCATATTTGTTAAATAGTTAAAAACTACTAATCGAACAGATTTGCATTTAAAATGGTATTTTCACGTAATTTGACGAACTTCCTGTTTAAACCACGCCCATTTCCGGATCTATCCGAATACAGATACAGATACAAATAATTTTGAGATTGTCACAGATACAGATACAGATACAAATAATGGCTCCACAGCACACCCCTACTAACAACTGTTTAATAATGTGACGCTACTTCAAAACATTGCCTGTACATGCGTATGTGTTTTCAGTGATGGGACAGGTTCTTTCGTGCCTGTGACCCTACCTGGAGAAGTAGTTTGGAGAATGGATGATGGATGGATAATGAGAAAACACTGCCACTCACTTTGAGTAAGTTTTATTCATGGCAACGTTGCAACAGTAAATTAAATTGTGCAATGTTACAAAAACCCAGGTTGCCCAACTCCCTTTTACCAGAAAAGAAGTTAAAAATAAATAAATAAAAAAAAACTGCAAACTCAGTAAATGCATAGTCTTTGCAAGCTTGACAATATACTGATGTCAAAAATGAATGTGTAAGTGAGGAATAAAGGAATTAGGTGTCAAACCTCCCATTTCCTAAAAAGATCAACAAATAAGACTGCAACTTTGTTTTATTCATATCAGTAAGAACTCTACCATAAGTTGTGTTTTGATTATTTTATTTGACAAAATTAGTTTCATATTTTTACTGTAGGCTTTTATATCATAATGTTGCTGAATCAGCAAAAATCATTGTTAGTGTTCCGCTGAAGAAAGATCTTGGATGGCCTAAGGATGAGTAAATTAAAAGCAATTATTTTCTATTAATTTAAAATAGAATAATAACACAAATGTTTTACTATGTATGTCTAAGAGTAGTTGTCATGGAAGCCCACTTCCACCACTGAATAAAAATAAATAAATTAAAAAAAGTAATTGCGACTTTTTTTTCTCGCAATTGCGAGTTTACACATTGTAATTTGACTTTTTTCTCAGAATTGTGAGATTGCAAATTATAAAGTCAGAATTGTGAGATATAAACTCGCAATTGTGAGTTATAAATTCCAGTTCTGAGGAGCGAAAAAAGACTGATATGGTCACAGAATTTATAGGAGTTTATATCACACAATTTTGACTTAATTTCTCAGAATTGCGAGTTTATATCTCACAATTGACTTTTTTTCTCGCAATTGTGACTTTTTATCTTGTAGTTCTGACATTTTCTTCACAATTGTGAGTTTATATGTCACAATTCTGAGAAGAAAAAAAGGCAGAATTGTGAGATAAAAAGTCGCAATAACTTTTTTTATTTTTTCTTATTCAGTGGCGGAAATGGACTTCCATAAGTTGTTGGCATGTGTCTATGTTAAAAAAACAAAAACAAATAAATAAATAAAATAAAAATGGTTTTTGCAGTTTCTTAGAGGGATAGTTCACCCAAAAATGGAATTTATGTATTGCACACAAAAAAACAGCTACTCTTTTTCAGCTACTCTCAGCTGTTTCTGAGTGAACTATCCCTTTAACTCCACCCAGTGTTCCATTACAAAACACACACACACACACACACACACACACACACACACACACACACACACACACACACACACACACACACACACCAGTTGAACTTCTCTATAAAAGAAGCTGAACACTTGAAAACATACCTGAGACTGAGAGCAACTTCTTGGTAAAGAATTGACATGGCAATGCAGAACTACTCAGCGCCTGGGGGGATCCCGATGCAGGGTGATAGAGTCTACACTGCTCAGCCAGTAATAGTGTCCATGCCTAACCAAAGTCTCAATGATGATATCGTTTTCTCCACATTCAATCTTCTCTACTGTAACCCTTGCTGTCTTGGGTTTGTGGCCTTTTACAACTCAATAAAGGTAAGCAATATAAATATATGCAATTATATAATTGTCATGCTGCTTTACAAGTACCTTACATATTTTATGTGTGTTAGGCCAGGGACAGCAGATTGCTTGGAGACTATCCAAAGGCACGGTCTTATGGCACCAAAGCTCGCCACCTAAACATTGCTGCAGTCATTGTTGCTTCCATCCTTTTATTTCTCACCATCATCATCGTCATTGTCAAGACATCTCAAGCCACATCAGCTAACAATCATGCTTAGAATAATTTCAGATTTTTTTTTTGTTTTTGTTGCCTGTATTGCCTTTAATTTTCTCAATGTTTCATTAAAACACATCTGTTGAAACTTTACTTTGTTCTTGTTTGTTTGTCTCATATATAGTGATGAAAAAACAACAACAACAACAAAACAGTGATGCTTTTTTCAGGATTCTTTGATGAATAAAAATTTAAAAAGAACAACATTTATTAAAAATCATTTCGTAATGATGTAAGTTTTTACTATCACTTAAAAAAATAATAATAAAATAAACAATTTTATAGACAGTCTTAAGAATAATGGTTCTAAACTATACCATAAAATGGTTCTTCACTTTGTAACAATAACAGAACCTTTTTTGGTGCCAAATATATATATATATATATATATATATATATTTTTTTTTTTTTTTTTTTTTATAGGGTTCTATAAAGAACCATGCTTTAAAAATGCTACATAGGACCTTAATGGTGACTGCATCCCAAAAACCTAGTCAGTTGACTTGCTGCCTTGCTGCCTTATCAGGCAATGACTTTGCAGGCAGCATTTTTGCACAAAGGCACCTCATTAAACAAATTTCGGACTGGCTTTTGTGGCAGTGTAACGATTTAATAATCAACAACAAAATTGATGTTTTGATGTTAACTAAATAAATATTTAATCACTATAATATTGATTTCTCACTAGAAATAACATCAAAAGTGCAAAAAGTTTGTCAGAAATATACATTTACACACAAACAGACCACCAAAGGCAACTTTCAGATATCATCTTTATTTTTTTAGCTCAACCGTCACAGAACAGAACTCACAGGATTGTAAGATATCAAAGGCAGTGAAGGGTACCTCGATGCTGCCTTCATAAATTGATCAGATGAAGGTATTTTTAATATATTTGTATGTAATATATATATATATATATATTTCCCCCTCCATCTGCCTGTTCTTATTATATCCTGTAGCCTCTATTAGGGTTTAATGTAATAAAAACAATAACAACAAAAACAACAACATATTTTGTCAATTTAGATACTTTTATTTTTTTAATGATATGAAACTGTAGCAAAAATGACAGTGTTCTAACAACAGTTATTAGCATAATATAACTAATGACAATGGACATTGAACAAAAATGCTTAAAGAAGTAAAATAGTGTAATTTTTTTCTTTTTTAATTCTCGATGATGTGTATTTTGGTATGATTGATTGGCCACTTCTCTGAGGTTGTGGGATGTGATGTTTCTGAAATGCACAATTGAGTTTAGTGTTACGATGTGTCTCCTTTATTTTGTTTACTATTTAAAAAAAAATGTTTTTAAAATGTGACAATGTTTTTTTTTTGCTAGTTTCATACCGACACAGTTATCATCTTCACGTCCAGCAGGGCAAAAAAAGGTTTATCTTACTTATAAGTATTATATTTGTGACCCTGGACCACAAAACCAGTCTAAAGTCGCTGGAGTATATTTGTAGCAATATCCAAAAATACATTGTATGGGTCAAAATTATCGATTTTTCTTTTATGCCAAAAATCATTAGGACATTAAGCAAAGATGTTCCATGAAGATATTTTGTAAATTAAAATACTGTATAGAGAACATCAATAAGCGGCAGCTCAGATGTGCTGCATGATGCATGAGAATCAGTGAGATTTTTTTCTCATGCGTAAAGTACGTACGGCTGAATTTGATGAGTCAACACACTCTTATAGGTTTTGAACAACATTAAAACTAGTAAATTATGACAGTTTTTTTAACAGACTTTTTTAAGACAAGACACCAGAGGTTTTACCTGTCAGTTTTACCAAACAGATATCTCCATACTTCCCCAATTCACCGGGAGTTTGATTGACAGGCGATCTGACCAATCATAATGCCAAATCCGCCATCTGGACCAACAAATTAACCATGAAGTGCTATTTTTTTTATTCTATTTTCACTCAAATGTGCTTATCAGTACACAAATCAGAAAGTATTGTCAAAGTACTGCCAACAACCAGAAAAAAAGAGGAATTTTCACCCAGTATAAAAAAATATATATATTTGAACAAAGCCCTCTTTAAAAATATAGATTTGACTAAAACTAAAATTCATCCATCTGTCCGTTTTTTTATAACCATCCATCCGAACTCCTTCCTATCCCTCTAACTCTCCTTTTAATGAAAAGCGTTAGCTGAACTAATCACCTTAAATAGTCCGATATTAATGTCCCACTATTTAACAAAGTGACACTGGATATTTACAGCTAAGGCACTTAGGTGCTTTAGTTCTCAGCAGGGTAGAGAAGTTTAATGCATTCACATTCAGCCGCCCACAGCTACACTTTTCAATAGTGATGTTAATTTCCCTTCGTGTCACTCAATATGACTATACACTCCACTCTATACTCTAAAATACAGCTGAAATGTATTCAGATACAAATCTGATAACTTATTCATCAGTCTGATGTACTGTTTCCTGTCAGCTCTTCTGTCATTTACAGCCCTGCAGTTTGATTATAAAGAAGATTGAATCCCCGACAATGAGGCTTATTGTGATAGTCCGTGGCCTTTCAAGGTGTCTTTAGAGACCGCAGAACTCTAAATTTGGTCACACATGACATCCAAGTCCTGCAAATCATCAAGTCATGTTCTTCCCGGTGGAATCATGTGGCGGCTGCAGTCAGATTGTGTTAGGTGGACTTCCTCAAGTGTTCAGCGGCTGCACGGAGCTCAATTTAATTGCTCCTTGCCTCCAGGAGACGTTGAGAGCACACATTTGATTTGAGCGGAAATGAATGCAGCTCTTACGGCTTGTTTAACTTGTACGGATGAGTGTGGAATGAATTCCTCCACCTTGGGATGAAGCTTATATATCAGTGTGATTATTCTGCTGGATGCAAGGCAGAATGGAATAGAGTGAAATTTATGGTAGCTGTTAAACGCACATCTTTTTTGCTCTGTGTAAAATCCATCCATCCATCCATCCATCCATTCTCCAAACCACTTGTCCTTTTGTATTGGGTCACAGGCTGTGTAAAATCTTATGTAACATATTGATTTCATAGGAGCAGAAAGTTCATGGAGGTATAAATGGCTTTAACTCTATATTTTTTCACTGTTTTTATATGACAAAGATGTACTGCTACTTCCCAGGTCCTCACAAACACTAACATAATACAACTGTGTGAAAATAACTTATCTGGATTTCATTTAAATAATAAACTAAAAATGCAAGAGGATGAGTTTCATGAAGCCTGTCAATAAAACACGCCAAAATCAACAGAAAGGACATAAGAAATTATATTTTGCATAAAGAAAATGAAGCTTATTGATATGACCTTTAAGATTTTACTTTTGATGAACCCCTGAGCCAAATCATTGAAGTCGGTCATTCTGATGAGGTCTCACTCAATGACACAAGCATATTCAGTTGACCTTTGCTCATCTTCACAGTTTGTTATCCAAGGATGATGTGGATGCTGGGAAATGGCAGTAAAGTATTGAATATCATGGTCTGTAGCACTAGGGATTTGTCCTAACAGGTTTAATTAAACTCTGAAATGAATTGGCTGTTTACTCTGGTTCTTGTGAAGGTTAGAAGGACAATTAGACGGAAGCATGCTGGCCTGGTCTATTAAATTATTTTTATTGGACTTAATTAGAATACTAAATAATTCAGGTGCTAATACATAATGGATCTGAGTAAGTTGTAGATGTTCTTTTTCCAGCATTTTTACCTGAAATATGAATTTAATTTAATTGAAATTGTAATTTAATTTAATTTAATGCTTAAATGTGTATATAGGTAATTGATGTGAATACATTTTATAAAGTGTATATACATTCTGCATGATAATGCACAGTATACCACATTTATTGAATGACAGATTGAATATTTGTCATTTTTAATGTATTTGTCACATGGGAGTATTACCTAAAATGAAGTATGATACATTCAGCCCGACCTCACCGCAATTCGTACATATTTTACGAGGTGGCTAATTCTTACGAATTTGTATGACCTCACTCGTACAAATTCATACAATTTTTGCTAAATCGTACGTATTTTACGAGTTGGACAATTCGTATGAATTTGTACGAATTACCTACTCCTAACCCCGCCCCTAAACCTACCCGTCACTGGGGTGTAGACAAATCGTACAAAATCGTACGAGTTAGGTCGTACAAATTAGCCACCTCGTAAAATACATATGAGTTGGTCATAAGATAGCATTGGATAGATTTTATTTGGTCGTGAGATAGTGTTGGATAGATTTTATTTTTGGCACTTTTGCCTTTAATTTGATAGGACAATGTAAAGAGTACAGGAAGCGAAGTGGGAGAGAGAGAGGGGGATGGGATCAGGAAAGGTCAACGAGTCGGGACTTGAACTCGAGACGCCTGAAGTGCAATGGCGCTGTATATTGACGTGCTTCCCACCAGAAATAGATGAAATTTGGACATTCATTCTAAATAAAGATAATCAACATTATTTGATGAATGAATCATCTTGTCACTTGTCAAATAATGAATGAATGAATGAACAACAGATCATATCAATCTCCAAAAGGACAAAAATGGCAAAAATCAAGTCTTCTAAAGTCAGCTGACATCTTTGTGTGAGGAACCTCAAATAAATATTTCATACAATATGGCTTCAACAGACAAAGAAGACTGGCACCCCCTGTGGAACCTATTTAAAGTCACAAGCCAACATGTACTGTCTTTTCACTATGCAAAAGTCATACACACCATTAGAAGCACATGTCAACGATATCTTCACAAAGCTATTTACGAATGCTGGTTTAATGCATACTGCTCTTGTGAATTACTGGCAAGACTTAACAAGAAATTTCCCGGCAGCATTAGCCTCAGCGCATGATAGGCAGCTCCAGCATGGTCTGGCAGGCCGAGATGACTGCAGTGGTAGATAAAGGTTTA
This sequence comes from Acrossocheilus fasciatus, assembly GCA_036784905.1. NCBI lineage: Eukaryota > Metazoa > Chordata > Actinopteri > Cypriniformes > Cyprinidae > Acrossocheilus > Acrossocheilus fasciatus. The sequence continues at coordinate 2,346,839 of JAXUIB010000026.1, read as the reverse complement.
TTGGAAGACATGAGGTTTCACATGGAATCGTTGACTATTTGAAGTCAGAGCTCAGGGCTACAGATCTTCTCTGCCTTGAGCTCCTCACACTCTCATTTATTTATGTATCTATCCATTTTACCCCTGCGGAGATCCAAGAGCCCTATGTCACCTACAGAGAGCTGAAATAAACAACCTGCTACTGGCATCACAGACAGACACATAAAGATGGCAATGAAAACAGCAAGGGGGCAAAGAAGGAGGCAGACAGCCACTGCCTCCCAAATCTCTCACGATTCAATAGTTATGAAAACTGACAAAACCATCTGTGTTTTAAAAGGAAGGCAAAACCTAATCTATTTTCTAACAAATGCTCAAGTAATTATTCAAGACTTTTTCCTTCCCTTTTTCCCCTTTACAAAGCTAAGGCATCTTTCTTGTAATATGAATACGTCTCCCTTGGGTAGCTGCATAATTGGACCTAATGAAACATTCATATGGCAAACGTCATCTACTATTTTAGAAATAGCGTTGGAATACAGCAACAAAATTTAAGCAAAGTGCAAAGCTGGAAACATAATTGTCATTCATTTCAGTAGACAGCATGAAGTCAAGCTAAGTGATTATCATCTGAGAAATCAACACATGCACTTGTGTTTCGAAATAAGCAGGCCTGCAATCTGTCTTGATTATTATGGATTGAGTATATAAGCTGTTAATACTACTATTGATCCTCAAAGTACAATGGCTATTCAGAAAAATAGACATTAACTGGCATTTTTTATGAAGAAAGGCTTTGATGAGGAGAGCTCGCAGCTCTTATGTGTCTCAGAGCTGCATGAGTTTCTATTCTCAGCAGGTTTCTTAGAGGATACTGCTGATGGCTGTATCATCACTATCAGATATCCCAGAATTCTTTATGTTTTGCTTGTTGTAGAATTAAACAATGAATTCCAAATATGAGTCAAAAGCTTTCAGGAATTCTACAGTCATGCTAAGGTCATGGGTTTGATTCCCAGGGAAAGCAAGCACTGATGAAATGAAATGTGTACCTTTTATTGTAATGTAAATTACTTTGGATGTTGGAGTTTGAATCGGTCTGAAGACTCCTTCACTGAACAGTTCACTCAGAGCAGAATCAACATCTGACCACTAAGTGAACTACAAGTGTTATTGATATGTGTTATATATGCGTTATGTTATATATATGTTAACTTACATCTACACATCAGATTTAAGGCCTGTTCACACCAAGAATGATAACTATAAAGATAACTATGCTGGTGTCCACGCCAGTGGACGATATTGTCTGTTTATTCTCAGCGCACACTTGTCTGCCTTGACAGCACTTGAGAGCAGGATTGATTATGATTGGTTGTCATCGTTTTTATCGTTCATCATCATCTGAAAAAAAAATCGTTCTGATATTGTTTCTCTGTGCCTATCGTTATAGTTGTGGTGTGGACTCTGCTATATTGAGAACGATTTTTTCAACTGTATCTTTATCTTTATAGTTATCGTTCCCGGTGTGAATGGGCTGTCAGACTGAAAATATTGTAGCTAGATGTTTTAGCCCAACAGAATAAGACATGGTTTCTCAGCAGTGGGAAGATGGTGGTTTTAAGCTAGAGAAAATCAAACGTTTTCCTCACACAACATAGGAAAAAACTACAGAGCAAATTACAGGTTTCACCTTGGCTGAATCTACAGTAGCTACTTACAGCATTCGTACTCAGAAGTCCTTTGGGAAATCCAGTTCTGTCCAGATAGGATGTCAGTGATTGCGCTATGTTGTTATTTCCCACAACACTTCTCCGATTTCCTCATGGAGTGCAGATTGTCTGCTGCACTTTCATAGATAGGCTATAGAGAAGCCAAAAATCTCCAGACACATGGATCTCCACATTGTGGAATAGGGTGTACCTCTAGTCCTCTTTGAATTGGTAACCTACATGAAATCACAGGCGTGAGATGTCCAATGTTAATAATGGAAACTCAATCATGGTTTGGAAATCTGTGATTTATATTTTATCTAGTAGATATTTTACAACTTTGTTCCCACTATGTACTGATGTTCTACAAAATCTTGCGATCTTTTGACAAAATCGTTTTTATTTTTTCTTATAAAACCTGTTATTATTTATACCATCCAAGTACATGAATAAATTAACGACATTACTTGTCCTTTCTAAGCAGAAATAATAGACAAACACACTGATGCAAACTCAGAGAAATTTGTTGGCATGTTTAGTAGACAATTGGTGCCCTGGATATAGATATTATGTTGTTTACTTGTTTTGTAAATAATACAGTTGCAACAGTGTTTGTTTATTCATGGACATGGCTGTGTATGTCAGGCCATAAATCCATAAAAACCATGCATGGGTGCTTGCTTTGAAGTTGCCACCCCACATAGTCCTTATGCCACTTCTTTGTCAACCCAGTAATCATTTCCCAGCTCCACCACTGCGCTAGACACATTTTTGTGAGATTCTGTCTCGTCTCGATAAATTATTAATTCTAATGTTTAATAGAAACATGAAAGAGAATGCCACAGAGAGATTTGTGAGGCACAAAACTAGCAACATAACAGCGCTCTCTTATTCCTATATTTCACACGTGTCCTACTTGATACAATTTGTGCCAAACCTCAGTTAAAAACCAGACAAAATGGCTCAAAACAAGTTACATAAAAAGGGTAAAGGTTAATGGGCATAATGTTAGTAGACCTTCCTGTTGCAGAATTACAAGACTGATTGCCCTTTTTCAATTGTTAAGGCACTTCAAAACGAATGAACTGTCATTACGAGCAAAATGACATTTGAGAAATCAATGCAAAGGCCTTTTAGTAAAGCGCTCAAGATTTCTGTCCCTGTTTAGAAAGCTGTCGTTATGGCAGTGGCAGCAGTGGATCGATATGAAATAACAATAGTGACGGAGGCCATAAACACAGAAAATGGCTCTGTTCAGAATACCAAACTGCCATACTTCTACTCTTACTATTTATGCAGTATATAATATGTTTACAGTGCACAGTATATACTGAAATCATTTTTTTCTTTATGAGTGGGTAACATTCATCAAAAAGTTGAGTCCACTTGACCATCCGTTTCCATTGTGATGAATGAATCATTTCGTGAGCTGTGATTATGATTCATCATTTGATCAGACTGCCAAACGTTAAGACATTTTAACACAAGTTGTCCAGAATGGTTCTGTTCACTTGTTATTTTGAGTTTGGTTTAACATGCAGTTGTCGCTCTCTTAAATACTTGTACTGTATGTGAGCATAACCGTATAGAGGACTGACAACTGTATTATGCTGTTTGAATGTGACCGTAGTGAAATCATGTAAGAAAATGAGCATACTACGAGTACTTTTTCAAAAATTTGTAGCTCTGTAACTAATGTTTCACATAATATTTTTAAGGAATAGTGTGTAGTATACAGTGCAGACCTCTTTGTGAAAAGAACCATTTATGGTAAACTAAAGAGTGCTGGGTAGCAACTGATTACATGTAATCTGACAAATAATTATGCAAGTTACTAAACTGTTAAATACTGTTTTCATCATATCCAGATTGACCTTTACTAACTATTTATTTTGGAAATCTGAACAAAAATATATCAAACCTGGAATACTTGGGGTGTGTAATGTCATTGCTGTTTTCATTTTTGTGTCAAACCCTTAGACTTTCTGTTGTGTTTTCATCCCCCCCCCCACGTCTGCTCTGTGTGACCTAGTTTTCCGTCTGTCTGATGATTGTCATTTGGTTCAGGTGTGTCTTGTTAATTGCCTTCAGTTGCCTGTGTATTTAGTTCAGTCTGTCCTGTGTTCCCTTGTCTGGTTTACTTGGTCTCTACATGTGCATCCTGCCTGTCCGTCCTGTGGATTGCCCTATTGTGGATTATTAAAGACTATTTGCATCTATCTTTGCCTTCTTCGTGTGTTTATCTCACCGTAGCGTAACAGTTTGTTCATATAATGCAGGAATGAGTGATGCAAATGAATTGTTTTTGCCTTGAACATAGTCACTGCTGCTGTAAGTAAATAAATAAATATATATACATAATGCAGGGATTCTCAAATGTTTTTTTTGCAGCCAAACATGAAACGTCTACTTGACATATATCTGAGGAAGTTAATATTTCAATAATTTCACAAAACATTTAAATGTTTACAGTTCAGTGTCACTTAACAGTCACATTGACGTGGAGGTAACAAATGAAATGTTTCTATGTATTTATTTAACTCTCAAATCTACTGCAGTTATTACATTAAGCTCAGATTGGGAAACACTGGTTTAATGTAATGTTTAATGCATTTTATGATGTCGATATCAAAAAATGATTTTTTTGTCTCTTTGCTTTTTTATATCAATATGGTAATGTTTAATGTTTAGTCTAAAACAATTAGATAACAGTGATTTTAAAGTAATCTAATAAGTAGTCAGAATACACTACCTAAAATTAGTAACCCAGCTTACCCAGTAACCTACAACCCTTACTAACTACAGTTTTCATAATGTAATCTGTAAACAGTAATGGACTTCAGTTTGTAAGTAATCTACCCAGCTCTATTTGTAATGACGGAGTTGCAATTTAGTACCGTTAAAATTACAATCAAGTACTTTACATGTGTTTTAACATGTTAGTCAACACATCAAAACAAGTGTACTTCTCTAAAGCTCTTTTTTTTTTTTTTTACTTTTTAACTGTACTTCGTAATGAAAGTGTACGTTTAATACACTTAATTTTCACAAGGGCCTAAACCACACCATATTTAGTAAGTAGTAAATTTGCATTCCACTATAAAAACGTTAGTTTGATCACTAAACCCTTGAGACATACAGCTAGATGTCTCTCACAAAATCTTTGTGACTAAAAATGTTTCACCATCTGATGATATTTTGTTCTCATTTCGGTGCTAAAACGACAGCAAACATAATGCACCATATTTGTCATTGTCAGAATGCGATGAGTTATGAGCGATCGAGTGCTGTGACTGATAAGGTCAGAAATGAAAATGTGTTGAAGCTTGCATCACGATGTGAACTGTGTAACAGATTGACAGCAAACAAAAAGCGATTACTGTCTAACAGGAATGGAAAAATGCAGGATCAAAGCAACATTAAACTGACTGGATGACGTGAAATCTTCAGAAGAGTTTAGGGACGCCACTGCACAGATGGTTGCTACATGACAGCCTGTCATACACGCAAACATCACACAGCCCTTCAAATCACTCAGAGAGAGGGAACGGCATGGTGATAGCGCACACAACAATTAAAATGTCATCCTTTACTCACACTCATGTTTTCTGTTGACTCTCTATTGTTAAAAAGGAGATATTGTGTAGCTTGTGAATCTGTTCTTTTCCAAGCTAAAAAAGTGGACTCATGAAACACAAATTACGTTTTTCACTCTTTTACGAAGCTATTGTATGGCTTCAGGAGTCTTGAAATATTGTGCATAGTGCATTAACAGTATTTGTTTTGTACCTTTTCAGAGTCTGATGGCCACCAGTCATGATATGGAAAAGAACAGAGCTGTTACATTCTGAAAAACAACTCATTTTGTTGGAGTGGCATTAGGGTGAATAAAATTTCCTACCCCTTTAAGGATAATACTTGAGCTTTTTCTACTGAATGTATTGCACATGCCACTTTTATATGTAATTTAGCAGATGCTGACTTGTTCAAAGTAAAGTACATTCACAACAGCTTCACTTTAGAGTAACTGGTGTTTTAGTTAAGTGCCTTTTTCAAGAGCACACTAGTGTAAACAGATCCTAGTCTCATTTTACACATTATCCCTTCTGGGATTTAAACCATTGACCTTCAGATTATTAGCCAAGACCTGTAGGATCTACCATCATTGTGTTTTTCCCTCATGGTGACAGCAGTAATAATAGACCAAACAGAGTAATGTTTGCTGGTACTTTCCACAAATGCATTTTTTTTTTTATTATTTCATTATTATTACAGACATAAATCTCATCATTTTGTGGTTAAAATACATGCTACAAAATGAATTTATGGAATGCATTTACTGATTTCTTTTTTATTTTATTTTATTATTATTATTATTTTTTGGTTTCCAGAATCAACGTTCCTAGTGTCAAACACACTAATACAAAACACCATTATGGTAAGACACACAAGATGTAATATAAAACCCTAATATACATAGATGATGAGAAATAAATAAACAAGATGATGAAAAACCATTAAATGTGAGCATTAAATTAAATAAATGTCAATTTACAATTTTCACTGTAAATTATAAATTACTTGGTCTTTTTGACTTTAAAAAAGCGTATATGTAACAGTATTTTACTGTAAAATGGTATGAAATGTCCCATTATATCTAGCATATTTTTTTCATATAGAAAAATTACTGTTAACCAACTAACTAGGTATTTATTTTATTTTATTTTATTTTATTTTTTATTTTATTACAGTTAAAATTAGTTAACACAAGATTGTATGTCCTTCTTTTTATTATTGTCCAAAATGTAATATTTATCATTCAATAAGTCTCACAGTATTAGTCAAAACTGTAATAAGGAGAAAGTTAAAATGCTTTTTAAAAACAATATACCAGACATGTACCCTGTGCATGTGTTTGAGTGTTTGAGGTTATGTGTGCAGGGGCTGGATTGGGCCTCCATTTAACAAATTTACCAGAAATTTGACTTTTAATTCATTCCAGTTCCTGAATAATTCACTCTTTTTGACGTTATTCTTAGTATTTTTTTGGCACCCCTAGAAATTCTTATGAGTAAAATATCTCTGAAGTATATTCCCATTCATATTCACAATTTTGAGCACTCCAGGGTGATTATGAACATGAAATTATCCAGCCATGGCTTCCTGTTTTACAGAAATATAAATAGGAGGGAAAACAAAGCCCAAATTCACTTAATCATCCATCACAATGAAAAAAACAAAAAAAAAACAATGAATATATTTCTGATGTGCAGCAAAAGATAATTTAGCTTCACAAATTAGTGAAGTGGCTTTAAGAAAAGAGCTAGAGCAGTGAAAATTCCCATTTCCACCATCAGGGCAAAAATTAAGAATTTCCAATCAACATAAAATGTTACGAAACTGCCTGGAAGAGGACGTGTGTCTATATCGTCCTAATGCACAGTGAGAAGGAGAGTTTGAGTGGCTAAAGACTCTCCAAGGACCACAGCTCGAGAATTGCAGAAAATAGTTGAGTTTCGGGGTCAGAAAACCTTAAAAAAAAAAAAAAAAGTCAAACAGCACCTACATCACCACGTGTTGTTTGGGAGGGTTTCAAGAAAAATTCTCCAAGCTCATCCAAAAACAAACTCCAGCATATTCAGTTATCAGACAGGACAGGAACTTCAAATGGGACTGGCTTCTATGGTCAGATGAAACTAAAAAATTAGCTTTTTAGCAACAAACACTCAAGATGGGTTTGGTGAACACAGGGGTAAAAAGTACCCCATGTGTACAATGAAATATACTGCTGTATTTTTGATGTTGTGGGCCTATATTTCTGCTGGAGGTCCTGGACATCTTGTTTAGATACATGGCATCATGGATTCTATCAAATACCAACAGATAAAAAATCAACAAGTGACTGACTTTGTTAGAAATCTTATAATTGGCCATGTTTGGATTTTCCAACCGTACAATAATCCAAACACAAACCTCAAAAACAACACGAAAATGGGTCACTGAGCACAAAATATATATTCCTAAGTCTCTATGATATCTTGCTCTCTATTTTGGTTCTTTCATATGCAAGTCATAAGCCTGGGTGCTTAGAAAAGTAATAACACACCTCTCTTCGACAAGCCGTATGATTTGAGGCAACATTCATACCGGTGGAATTAAACAATGGGGTTAGAAGTTTGTTCAAATTACTAACTCTGAGTAATAATAGTGATGCTTGACTAAGCAAACATCATCAGTGAGGCTGAATCTTCAAGTCTATGTTGATTTATTACACAAAAGGCAAATCAGCCTCATTCTCACCCAGAGTGAAATATAGAGACATATTTTACAACTGACAAATGAAAAATGGCCTCTAATTGATCCTTCTCTAATTATAATATATTATGCATGCGGCATCTTGATGTGAGCGATGAGACACAAATATTCTCCATTATTTATGAGGTAAATTTCAGGATTATGTAGCTGTGATCATCAGTGCTTTATGTGTCTCTGTGTTCATCTCTATTCATTACTGAGCTCACTGATTGATGAGCAGCTCTTCATGAAAGGTTTGCAGAGTCACTAAGGACTCACAGAGAGACGCTGTTAGGTTTTAAGATACTCAGGAGGATTTCATGTTAGAGCTAATGAAGAGCACACGAGAGAAATTGTAACAGAAGTATAGTGGCTGCAGTTCCTCTTTCTAGTTTTCTTTGGAAATGGCAATCACAACAAAGTTGTAGGAATGAAAGTTCTTCCTTACAGATAAATGGCATTCTTAATTAAAGGGGTCGCGAACTGAGAGATCAAATTTTCCTTGATCTTTTGACGTGTCAATGTACTATAAAAAAACACCATGTAAGTTTCAGAAGTTTTGTTTTTGAATTTGTCTCATTAGACATCATAGTGTGATGAAAGACTGCCTCTGCAGAAGAAAATCAATGGCTATTTCTACATATTTGCCTCTTTAGCCCCGCCCACTGATTTGCACATGTAGTAGGAAGAGAGATGCAAACACAGGATTACTGCATCAACAAAACCATAGATATCTTCCGAGGATTACAAGACAATATGTACTGTAAGCAGGGGTGCCTTAAGATAACCAGAGGCCCCTGGGCATTACGATAGGCCCCACTACCCTAGATAATTATTGTTAGTATCATCATTTTAGCTTCCTGCTGATTATCTGTCAAATTCTGACTTTTTTCTTGTTGATACTGTATGCCAGTTAACATTTAAAACTCTATTCTGCGTAAAATGTGAATATAAGTGAATATGCAAATTCACTCTTTGCCAGAAGGTGGTGCTTGTGGAACAGCAGCATTATAGACATTAGATAAAGTACACAGTATGTTATTACAGGCATTATACAGAGGTAATATGAAAATAAAATGCCATCAAAACTTTCCTGGCCGAATTATATTACAGGTGTTTCACAGGGAGTTCACAGGCAGTACACAACTTCATTACTTGAGTGAAGGTACAGATACTACTGGTCAAATACTACTCCACTACAAGTGAAAGTTGTAAAGACAGATTTTTACTTAAGTGAAAGTATGGAAGTACATGTTTTTAAAAGTACTTAAGTATCAAAAGTAAAAATTATATGCATTGTCGTATTGTTGTATATTTACAATACCATATGCCACGAATGCAACCTACTGAATACACTGATTAGCTTGTGTTATCTTTGGAATTAAGAGCTTTTATGTTACAAAACATATTAAAAGGGAACAACTGAAGGAAGATAATCATCTTTATTTTTATCCACCTACAGCTACACTGAACTCATTTTAATACTTGTTTAAAAGTTACAAAGTTCTTTTTCAAAGTGATATTGAAGTCTATGATATGGTTCATTTTAGGCAAACAAAGCAAACATTGAAAAGAAAACAAACTATAGTTACTATAGTGAGATAAAATGACGCCACCCTCTCGTGACGTTATGCTCTGCTCACGTGCTCTGATAATAATAGCTTTATAGGACTATAAAAAAAAAAGTTATATCCGATGTTTCATAGAACTGAATAAAAAATAATATATTGATTGATATTTAATATTAATAGGCTATATTTTCTGTCCAATTTTATTGTGTTTATTGTTTCAACTCAGACAGCAACATAGTGTTGGCCCAGATCCGGCCCACATCCGGCCCGCGTGAAATCCATGCGGGCCAGATGTGGGCTGGATCTGGGCCGACACTGCTTGCTGTCTGGAAATAAACGTGGTTATTTTATTGGCTTGTGATTTTTAAATTCAGTATCATTAAAACTGAGTTAAATTAAAAAGTCTTACAAAAATGACTTAATATTATATAATAAAATAATAAATAATTATTACAAAGCAGTTTTGGTTTCGGCCATTGATGTCACCTCTGATTCAACAACGAGGCTTCAGTTTAAGTCCAAGGCTTTGGCTGCATTTTGGATTTGAGTGGAAAAGGACCCATTGCTGGGCAGGAGAGCCCTGGCAATACTCCTTCCTTTTGCCACATCCTACCTATGTGAGGTTTTCTGCAGTTGCCTCAATCAAGAAAAAATACAGATCAAAGCTGGACATTGAAAATGAGCTAAGAGTGGCAGTCTCACAGCTGCATCCCCAATTTGAGAGGATCTGCAGCACAAAGCAAGCCCACCCAGTCACTGAAAAGACTGTGGGACTAGTAAGAATAAGTCTAAATCCTAAATGTTCAGTTTTGAACTGCAGTTTGAGAAAATATGTTGAAAACAATGAATACTGTTACATAGTTAATAATAATAATAAATAAATGCTGCATGCTTTACTTGTAATGCTTCTACTCTAAAAGTGACTAGTTCCTTATTTAGGATTTTTTTTTTTTTTTTTTTTTTGTAGTAAGTTGTCACACACTGAATTTGTGTTAATTACCATTAATGAATTACAATATTTCAAACAAATCCTCTTGGAGGTGTGTTTATGTGTATGTGTGGGGGTGGGGGGGGGGGGGGGGGGCTTCATTTTTTTTAATTCTGCAAAAGGGGGGCCCGGCAGAAAAAGTTTGGGAACCACTGAGTTAACACATGCCTTTTTAGAGTGCTTTTAGCTGTGCAGTAGCGCGGACGTTTACATTAGTTTAGTGGGGAAGATCCCGAGGTTGCCAGATTTGCGTAAAAAATATCAGCCAAATGTCCATTCAAAGCTAGGCGGAAAACTGCAAACTTAGAAATACTGTAAGACTTGGCAACACAGGAAGGTCCAGTTTTTCGCAGAAAAAAAATGGTTCAGTGAATCTGAAAATGCACTCATTGTTAAAAACTGCTACATATAACGACTTTCTACTTGGGGACCTTGATATAAATGCAGTTGAGTAAAAAGTAAGATATTTCTCTTTCAAATGTAGTGAAGTTAAAGTAGCAAGTTTCCAGAAAAAATAATACTCGAGTAAAGTACAGATACTCAAAAAGTGTACTTAAGTACAATACTCAAGTAAATTTACTTCGTTACTGTCCACCTCTGTTTACAGGTATGATTTAAACATCATACATTACACAAAACATTTATTGTTCATCATCAGTAGATCGAACCTATCTCTTGGCAAGTTGGGATGCCTGGCTATTGTTGAGTGTCTGTAAACTCAGATTTTGTGGTGTGAAGACTGAAGACCAAGTGATCAACATCAAAATAGTAAGCAATCACTCCTTTGTTTACAGTTTGTATGTCCACAGTCCTCATTTTTCTTCCCATTTTGAATAGCAAGTATAGACCACTGCCACCTGTGGGTATGGAGAGTTATTTTCTCTCACACAGGCGCAGAAGGTACATGCTAGTTGTCCATTGACTGTGTCTTTGAGGTGTGTTCAAGAGCAACTTTTTGGCCCAGATGTATACAACGTTGAGGCCACTACACAGTTGGCTTTGTTTGTTGCTTAGTACTTTGATGTCAATTTGAAGTCTCATGGCCTTTAAATGGGAAATGGTGCACAGTTCATCGACTCACATGTTCAGCAGGTGACTGTGAGAAGAGCACCTCCTCTCTGCAGGAGATCATTTATCAGTTGGAAGAGTTTCTCTGGGATTCTCCTCCAGGGATACTTGAACTGCCAAAGCCAAAGCCGCTGGTGTTTGTGAGCAGATGCTTCAGCAGAGAATGTGTAAACCACCAAAGACATGCAGCTAAGTGGCTTCTGATATTTCATTATGAATTCTGGGATAGTTTCACCCACCCACATCTTTCATCTAGACACATGAGAGAATGAAAAAAAGGACACCAGTGTATCACAATATCATGCAGGGCTCTGTTAAAATTCTTTTCTGAGTGCTGTATTATATTCAAACCCTTCCATTTTGATAAAAGACATGAGTAATACGAGCAGGAATGATCTGAAAAGTTGGGGACACATTATAAATCTCATCAGCCTCTCTAAAATAAACATTATAAATCTCATCACTTTACAAATGCCTAGTTTATATGGATACATTTATATGAGATATCATTTGAAAGTTTAAAAAGTAAACTTTCCAGAAATGTCAGTCAATGGAGCATTTCAGTAATATTCCAGTTAGATCTAAAACATTGTTTCAGTAATGTTAAAAATAAGAATGTTAGGCATGCTAATTTAATATAGATAATTACATCACAAAAAAGTTCAAAAAGTAGTTCAATTAATGTTAAATTAAAATATATGGTCACACAATAGTTTAGGGACCAATTCTCACTATTAACTAGTTGCTTATTAGCATGCATATTACTAGCATAATGGTTGTTTATTGGTACTTATAAAGCACATATTAACCCTCTACGGCATAGTGTTGCCCTCAGGCAACGGAAAGTTTTTCTTATGTTCCATGTTCAGTACATGATTTTTTAAATGATTGCAACGTATAAAAGAACAGTCCAATAAGGTGTGGGAGTCACTATCAAGCACCACTTGAAGGCGGGACAACCTGTTCTGACACATGGTCACAGGCACACATGGTGTGAGAAAAAGGCAAGATTATTTGCTTTAGTAATCTTATTTAAAATGTCGTGAACTGTACATAAAAAAAATGTGTGTGTGTGTGTGTGAATGTGTAGAGAAGACTTTTGTCAGGTTTTATGATTTCTTATTTTATTTTGCATGTTCAGAAATTCAGTTTTTCTGAGGCAACGTTATGCAGTAAGGGGTAAAGAAGCAGGGGTCTACAGCTCCCATCCCTAAGCAGGATTTCCCATTGACAATACATACGGGCAAATAATGTGTGACAAAAAGGGGAGATGCAAGTTTCCTGGGTGCACAGGAACACCCAAAGTGATGTGCAAAAAGTGTAACATGCACCTCTGTTTCACAGCAGAGAAAAAGTGCTTCTTGAAGTTTAACACAGAGTAAAATCTCATTAGTCATGAAGTACATGATATGACACGACACACTACATGAGGGCTGGGAAACATCAGTCCTGGAGGGCCACTGTCCTGCAGAGTTAGCTCCAACCCTAATCAAACACATCAGAACAAGCTAATGAATGTATTTTAAGATCACTAGAAAGCTACAGGCAGGTGTGTCTAACTAGGGTTGGAGCTAATCTCTGCAGGCCAGTGGCCCTCCAGGACCGGAGTTTCCCAGGCCTGCACTTCGTCTGTATCAAAACCTACGTCTGTATCAAATGCAATACATCAATGCAATACATCAAAGTGTCAATATTTTGTGTGGCCACCATTATTTTCCAGCACTGCCTTAACCCTCTTGAGCATGGAGTTCACCAGAGCTTCACAGGTTGCAGCTGGAGTAGGGGTGTGCAGCAGAGCCATTATTTGTTACTGTATCTGTATATGACAATCTCAAAATTATTTGTATCTGTGGGTGTTTCTCAAACGGAAGGCTGCATCCTACAAAGGTTGCATATCTCGGCTGCCACGTCATCAAACGTCGCTGAAGGCCATCTCAATCGGAAGGATCCTTGGAAGACAGCCTTCGTTTCGCACCCTTCTTTCAGCTGAATTTGAAGGATGCATGGGATGTATCCTCCGCGACCTTCAATCACCCACAATCCTTTGTACCCATTCCATTTCATGAAAATAAACTGACGAAAAATGAGTCAGTACTGAGCTTGTCTGAATTTATTATGAAATCTAAGACAAAAATAATGTTTTTGGATATGAAAGGATAGATGTTATCTTTTGTTTTGGTGTAAATTACTTACTAAACGCTAAACTGTCAATAATTTATGCCACAGGGAGATTATAGACGGCGTTTTTTTATTGTATTGCATTAATAGAAAGCCAAATAATATAAAGAATTGTAATACAAAGGTTTTTTTTTTCCAAAACTAAGTTTTATTAGTGTTTTTGTGCCGTGACAGTGAGGGCGGGAACATATGTGACGTAGCCACGCGCACTTATTAGAGCGTCTCATGCCGTTTATATGCCGATGAGGAGTCTAGCCTACAAGACTCTGAAGGACTGAACTAGGAAGGACGCAGCCTCGGTAGGATCCAGTCTTCCGTTTGAGAAACACCCTGTATCTGTAAAGTGGGCGTGGCTTAAACCGGAAGTCTGTCAAATTACATGAAAATACCATTTTAAATGCAAATCTGTTCAATTTGTAGTTTTCATTTATGCATTGTATAACAAAATAAATTATTTTTAATTATTTTTAATTTAATTAATTAAATTTATTTATTTATTTTCCAGTGAAACTTTGTGTACCAATTTGACAAGAGACAAACCTCCATACTCTTAAATAAGAGTACTAGTAGAAAAAAAGAAGCTGGGAAAAAAAACAACAACAACAAAGAAATGGAAATAAAGTGTTCGGTTACACTTTATTTCGATAGTCCACTTTAGATATTCTACTAACTATTAGTAACTTTGTAACTACATGTCAACTACATGTCAACTAATTCTCATTAATTTGTAACTACATGTCTACTAACTCTCAGTAGGGTAGGTTTAGGATTAGTGGAATAAGTTGACGTATTTGCAAAGTTTCTGATAGTCAGTATATTGTATGTTGTGGACCCATAAAAATAAAGTGTTAGAAGATATTAAACAGACAGTATACTAATACTCTAATGACTGCTAGTTGACATGTAGTTGCAAAGTTACTTACTGTTAGTAGAATGTCTAAAGTGGACTATCGAAATAAAGTGTTACCAAGTGTTCAGTAGCCTACTCATAGCAGAATGATAAGCTAGCTTGAACTTTAAGTAGATCATGTGTTGAGTTTTTTTTTATCAACAGAGGACCCTCCAAAAGCCTTGATCAAACATCACTTTTCTTCGTCTTGTATAATTAAATATAATGGCATTCACGAAAAGGGCTAATGTAAAGCGTTTTTACAGTTGGATTTCGAAAAGGTTTGAAGTTAGGACCGTTTTTAGGACATTTTTTGTCGGGTTGATATAACTCCAGACAAAGCTCTGATTTCTGAGAGACGTGCATAGACCCCAACGCAGCTATTGATTTGCGCTCATTTCATTCATAGGCTATAGTTTACACTCATTCACTTTACACATCCAGGCCCATAGCCAGCTATGAGGTCCAGACCTCCTTAAATGTTTCATTGTCAAAAATAAATTTTGAAAACATATGAAAAATTATTCAAAATCATGTAGCTGAATAAATTCATGTGTCTGACTCGCAGCAGCTGCGAAACGCAGGAGTAAAGGAGTTTGGCGCAAGTGCAGCCTCCGCACCGCTCCTCCATGTTGCCAGATCTAGATATTATACGCGTCGCTAGACTTGTTTTAATACTTAATGTAACAGAGTTAATAAAGCACTTAGGGCATTAATAAAGTGGGAAGATTAAGGTTGAGGTTAGAGATTCTGTATCTTATTTGCAAAATATAAGTGTGTGGATAATTTATTGGTGAGGAGACCACATTCGTTAGACAAACGCAATGATCACCATGATATTATCTGTACGAAACTGTGTCAAACGCTATCAAAGCAGTACTAGCCATTATTATTGCACAAATCTTAACAACCGCAGACCTCACTAATGTAGTTCTGTTCCAGCAAACATGTGATTGTGTCTGCCGAATATTTTTCTGTTATTCAGATAAATCCGTTATTCGTTTTGAAGCCATTATCCGTGCCTTTCTGAATAAGGTATTCGGCTTCGGGCACACCCCTACACTGGAGTCCTCTTCCACTCCTCCATGATGACATCACGGAGCTGGTGGATGTTAGAGACCTTGCACTCCTCCACCTTCCGTTTGAGGATGCCCCACAGACGCTCAATAGGGTTTAGGTCTGGAGACATGCTTAGCCAGTCCATCACCTTTACCCTCTGCTTCTTTTATGTGTTTGGGGTCGTCATCATGTTGGAATACCACCCTGCGGTCCAGTCTCCGAAAGGAGGGGATCACGCTCTGCTTTAGTAAGTCACAGTACATGTTGGCATTCATGGTTCCCTCAATGAACTGTAGCAACTCCAGTTGATTCAGAATTCAGCTGCTCGCATGATAACCCGCACTCCATCTATACAACACATTACTCCATCCCTGCAACAGCTACATTGGCTTCCCATCAAATTTCGCATTGAATTTAAAATCTTTCTTCTTACGTATAAAACTCTTCATAACCTCGCTCCAACTTATCTCTCAGATCTCATTCAGCCCTACACTCCTTCTCGAATGCTTCGTTCTTCCTCAATGGGTCTTCTCCATACACCCATGGCTCGTTTAACAACCATGGGTCATAGAGCCTTTAGCCATGCTGCTCCTCACCTTTGGAATTCCCTCCCAGCTACTATCCGCAATTTAGACTCGTTATCCCAATACAAAGCTAAACTCAAAACTCCATATTCAAAACAGAATAGCTTATCCTACATGACTACTGTCTGCACTCAAATCTGATTTTTTTTTTATTTTTTTTTTTTATGGAAACTGCTGTTTTTTTTATGGTTCATTGATATTGTTGCTATTTATTGTTGTTTTATTTATTGCTCTCTGATGTACGGTGACCTTGAGTGATTTGAAAGGCGCCTTAAATAAAATGTATTATTATTATTATTATTATTATTATTATTATTATTATTATTATTATTATCATGCAGCCCCAGACCATGACACTCCCACCACCATGCTTGACTGTAGGCAAGACACACTTGTCTTTGTACTCCTCACCTGGTTGCCGCCACACACGCTTGACACCATCTGAACCAAATAAGTTTATCTTGGTCTCATTAGACCATAGGACATGGTTCCAGTAATCCATGTCCTTTGTCTGCTTGTCTTCAGCAAACTGTTTGCTGGCTTTCTTGTGCATAATCTTTAGAAGAGGCTTCCTTCTGGGACGACAACCATGCAGACCAATTTGATGCAGTGTGCGGCATATGGTCTGAGCACTGACAGGCTGACCCCCCACCCCTTCATCCTCTGCAGCAATGCTGGCAGCACTCATATGTCTATATCCCAAACACAGCCTCTGGATATGATGCTAAGCACATGCACTCAACTTCTTTGGTCGACCATGGCGAAGCCTGTTCTGAGTGGAACCTGTCCTGTTAAACCGCTGTATGGTCTTAGCCACCGGGCTGCAGCTCAGTTTCAGGGTCTTGGCAATATTCTTATAGCCTACGCCATCTTTATGTAGAGCAACAATTATTTTTTTCAGATCCTCAGAGAGTTCTTTGCCATGAGGTGCCATGTTGAACTTCCAGTGACCAGAATGAGAGAGTGAGAGCGATAACACCAAATTTAACTCACCTGCTTGTTTGGATTTCACCTTGTTTAAAGGATTTCACCTCGTTTAAAGTTTAATGGTTTATTGCAATTTCACTTTTGTAACGTTAGTTAGTGTGTAATGTTTCTGTTTGAGCATAAACAACATCTGCAAAGTTGCAGCACTGAAAGATCAATGCAAACAGAGATATGGTCTTTTAAAATTCTGGAAGTTTAATGCCTACAAAAACGGCTGGTAAGGGACTACAACGAACTACTTCCCGGGTCTGATACGTCACTGACCCAGATAAACCCCGCCCTCGGGAACATGTAAGGAAGGGGGCGGGGCCATGCTGTGCTGCTTTAGAGAAGAGGAAGAGAAAACTAGGGGTGCACGTAAAAATCTATTCATATATGAATCGCGAATTTGTCTTCTATTGATTCTAATGGATTCACAAGTTTCAAAATCAATGTTCTAAAACAGCGGTTCTCAATCCTGTTCCTCGCATCGCCCCCCTCTCTGCATCTCTCTCTCTCTCTCATTCAGATCGTCAGATCAGCTCCAACAAACAGTTCCAATTATACATTTTCACATAGCAATGAGAAGTGTTATACATGGACGCGTGTGCGGTTGCCGTACTGTATTAAAGCTTTAATCAGAATAAAACCGTATATTAAAAGCTAACATAAGCAGTAGCATAATAGCTGCGTATCTAAACGTATGAGACAACAAATGAACAAACATACCATTAAGAGCCGTGCTTGCACAGGTTCTGCGCGATCCTCTTCACTAATATCCCCTGTGTCTCAATCGGGCTCAAATTTATAAGCAATATAGATGTTTCTATATTGTTATAAATCATTGTTTACAATACAACCTGTGCACATGCCGCTGAGCTGAGGGGCAGGACGTTTAGACGCACGCTCGGTAGTTTAGTGAATCACAACACACTGAGCCAGCTAACCAATCAGAGCCCACCACGTATTTCTGAGGGAGGGGCTTCATAAAAACAAGAAGTAATCGAGGCGTTTGTCAGAGAAGGGACAGAGCGGTGTGGAATAAAGGTAAATTATATGAAAAATAATGCGTTTTTAAAAAAATGAAGCATGAACACATGTTAGACTGCACCCCATAAACACAATCAAGCCTAGAAAAAAAAACAGTAAACCACCCCTTTAAATAAAAGCTGCACTTGGGTTCATCACAACTTGCAATAAACAAAGTTCATTGAGGTAAAATTTGAAGTTTATTGAAGGAAGGCACCAGGCCCAGACGGTGTGAAACCAGCCTGTCTGAAAACCTGCACTGACCAGCTGGCCCCCATCTTCACAGAGATCTTCAACAGATCACTGGAGCTGGGCGAAGTCCCCTCATGCTTCAAATGCTCCACCATCATCCCCATCCCAAAGAAGTCCAAAATTACTGGACTTAATGACTACAGACCTGTGGCTCTAACGTCTGTGGCCATGAAATCATTTGAAGACTGGTCTTGGCTTATCTGAGCGACATCACTGGATCCTTACTGAACCCCCTGTAGATCCTATTTGTAGACTTCAGCTCCGCTTTTAACTCCATCATCCCATCACTCCTGCAGCCCAAATTAACTCAGCTATCTGTCCCCACCTCTCTGTCTGTCAGTGGATCAACAGCTTCCTGACAGACAGGCAGCAGCTAGCAAAGCTTGGTAAATTCTCATCCAGCATCCATATGATCAGCACTGGTGCCCCCCAGGGTTGTGTTCTCTCCCCACTGCTCTTCTCCCTCTACATGAAGGACTGTACATCTAAAGTCCCCTCTGTCAAGCTCCTGAAGTTTGCAGATGACACCACAGTCATCGGCCTCATTCAGTACGGTGACGAGTCTGCTTACAGACAGGAGGTTAAGGAGCTGGCTGTCTGGTGCAGTTTTAACAACCTGAAGCTCAACATGCTCAAAACTGTGGAGATGATTGTGGACTTCAGGAGAAACCCCCCTGCTCTCCCCCTACTCACCATCATGAACAGCACCTTGACTGCAGTGGAGTAATTCAGATTCCTGGGCACCACAGTTTCTCAGGAACTGAAGTGGGACAATCACATTGAGTCCATTGTGAAAAAGGCACAGCAGAGGTTGTACTTCCTCGCCAGCAGAGGAAGTTCAACCTGCCACAGGAGCTGCTGAAACAGTTCTACTCCACCATCATTGAATCTGTCCTCTGCACTTCAATATCTGTCTGGTTCAGCTCAGCTATCAAATCTGACCTCAGAAGACTACAGAGGGTAGTCCGGACTGCTGAGCGACTCATTGGTACAACCCTCCCCACTCTCCAAGAACTGTACTTATCCAGAGTGAGAAAAAGGGCTGGCAAAATCACTCAGGACCCCTCACATCCAGCACACTCCCTCTTTGAACTGCTGCTGTCTGGTCGACGCTACAGAGCTCTGAGAACCAGAACGACCAGCACAGGAACAGTTTCTTCCCTCGGGCAATCCATCTCATGAACACCTGACAATAAACGTGGAACACACAACACTATTATACATTATTTACTTAACACACATACTTATTTACATTTCAAATTTGCACATATCATACCTGTACATACATAACTGTCTATATTATATATTGTGTTTTTGCTATTATGTACATTGTCTATTCTTTTTATTATCTGTGTCCTGTCGCTGTCATTCTGCTGCACTGTGGAGCTTCTGTCACTATAACAAATTCCTTGTATGTGTAAACATACCTGGCAATAAAGCTCATTCTCATTCTCTCTCTCATTCTCTCATTCTCATTCTCATAAAAGTTAGTTAACAGTGAGAATTGGACCTTCAAATAAAGTGTGATCAAATTAATAAATACAATAAGGTACTGTCTGACACTGGGGACTGGAACAATGGCTGCTGAAAATTCAGCTTTGCCAAATTGCAAAAAAATATTTCACTATATGTTATTAGATATGATTGTTTGTACTGTATTTTGGTAAAATAGAATGAAGCTTGTAATGTGATATTTGGCTATGATGTGCTAAAAAAGTAGATATTGATAGATGAGCACCAGTCTTTGTACTGTGATCATGTAAAATAAATCTAATTAAAATATCCCTAATTAAAATATAACCATCACAGAAATTCAAATGGTTTCCATTAAAATACCATCATAAACCATCAGCTTTTTCCAGTAAAATCATTACAAAATTCCTTTTTGTAGTGTGTTTTGGGCATTTTTCCAATAGGATTTAACATCCCACCAATAGAATCCATCACATACCAGACACCATTATAGTTTCCATTAAAACCAATACAATTCCCATTATAACCATTAAAACCATTACATTTTGTACTGTGTTTTCGGCAGGGTTCTATTGTTTTTTTTCCAGCAGGGATACCAATTATCTCCCAACAAAGTGTGCGTAAGCAGGGAAGTTTAGTAATACCTACAAGTGCTCACATAATGGTTGCTCCACCACTGAGTGCTACCATGGTTACATCAATTCATTACATGTGTGTTTGTTTGTCCATTCGTCTCATTTCCTGTCTTCGTCCCCCATCCGAGACCAGCTCAGCAGAGTGATGTGACTTATAAGCGTGTATGTGGAGCGTACATCTGCTCTCTTCATCTGCTGGATGCATTACAGATAAGAAACACATATACTGCTGCACAAGACTTATAACCGGGAGGAAGAGTCCGACATGCAGCAGGGAGCTTACTGGAGTGTGCTACTCTCTGTTTATTATCTCACTCTCTCTGTCTCTGTCAGACTAAACACGCACACACATTGTAGAAAAGCTTGTTTCAGCAGAGAGGTCCGAATGCAGATCACAGTGCGTAAGACTGCTGATTATTCCACAAAAACAGAGCGGCATTTAGGGATGTCAGCGCTGCAAAACAGCAAAGGCAGTTTCTGAATTGTTTTTGCCCTGGTCAACTCTGGAAGAAATAATTTATTTTTGCTTTCATATCAAATATATGTCCGTGGAATAAAACTACACTTTAACCAAATGTTACAGTTTTATACCAGGAATGTTCCAGGTTCACTAAATTAAATCAATCACATTTGTGGCATAAAGTTGATAACCACAGAAAACAATTTAGACTGTGCTCACAGTAATGCAGTAAAAATGGAAGTAAACTGGATCAATGTGGCAACGAATACGTCCAAAACATCCTCTAATAAGTAATTACTTCGCAACTGTTACAAAGAGTATTTTCTATAAATGTGTGTAGTATATGAATGAAATCTAGTCGTAATATTGTCATTGTCAGTTTATTCACTTTTCTACCATTCACAACATCTTTTCTGTGGCCTCATGGGATATTAAAGTGTCCAATGGAGGCACACTTCAGAATTTCATAGTAGTAGGTTAACTACCGTATTGACCCAAATATAAGACGACCTCCCTTTTTCCAGATGTACCTTTTGGAAAAAGGCTTTTTTAAAACCAAATCTTGTTTTGTTTTGTTTTTTTCTTGTAAAACACAATTTTTTCTTAAATTATTTTAATATTGCATAGTTTTCCTATTTTAATTTTCGTTTTGAAAGTATGGTAACTGCTGGTAAAATGTACCAACAATGACATTTAAAAATATACACTTTTTGATATACCATGAAAATAACAGGTAGCCCATCTGAATTATATAACATTTAGGCTATCCATCTCATAGTAGCCTGCCAAAATTGTATTAACAGTAGATGTTAAATCTTATTGTAGTCTTCAAATCTGGGTACTGCCTTATGATTTAAAATCACTTACAGAGGAATTTGGTCCCATCAGGCCAACATGACAGTCACGACTCATGCCGCTGTAAGCATTTTCTTTTTCTTTTGTTTTCAATTGCTATCTTTACAACACACATTACATAACATATTTCATGGCACACTCGTTTTATGCGTGTTTGGCGCCACCTATTGTTGTTGGTGTATTATTGACATGTCAAAGTCTAGGCTCTAGACCCTGAATATAAGACATCCGCATTTTTTCAGATGTATTTCCAAGAAAAAACATCATCTTATATTTGGGTCAGTACGGTAGGTACTTTGCTTGTTGTTTTATGAATACTGTGAATTCAGACTCGTTTTATTATTCCTACTATATAGGAAAGTATGCATAAATCAGTGGCAGCCATTCTCTAACTTGTATTCTAGAACTTTTTCAGCGCATTTATAATCATTTTCACAAAAATTGTAATAGATTTGAAAGGAAAATTCTGTTGTGTGAATATCTGAACATATAATTGGAATCAGAATGATGATCAAACCATCGGCCAAGCAGATGGAGTCCATCAGCACTGGCAAAACAGTCCACTTTGATGATTGTGTACTTAGGCCGGGCATATACACTCTGCAATTTTCATCTGATTTTCGCCTGATTTCTGAGTCTGGCCGAATTTCAGCTTTGTCATGCATCTTTTGACATGCAGTGTACAGGGGGTAACAAGAGGCGATTATCCTCTCCCGATCGATAACCGTATGAATTTCTGACATGTCGCATTTTGGCCACCCCTCGTGAGGGTATCGCACAGTTGAAGCGAAACTACGAGCCGACT
Organism: Acrossocheilus fasciatus; assembly: GCA_036784905.1. Taxonomy (NCBI): domain Eukaryota; kingdom Metazoa; phylum Chordata; class Actinopteri; order Cypriniformes; family Cyprinidae; genus Acrossocheilus; species Acrossocheilus fasciatus. The sequence goes on along the minus strand of JAXUIB010000026.1, from coordinate 2,324,042 downwards.
GACCTAAATTCTGTGTTTTTTCCTTCACTGTGCCTGTGTGAAAACCACACCAAAAAACCGAACCGAAACCAAGGTGACATGGCAAGGTTTGGACGGAAGTGATGGAGGCTACAAAGTTCTGGGTTTGGGGGTCTCGTAAAGTGTGAGCAGTCAAGGTGCAATTTTTGAATCTGGTGGTACTGTACTATTTCAGTAGATGCATAATAGTGATAGCCCTACTGTATAAAAATGAAAACACTGCTGGATAATTTCATCAGTGGTGAGGAAGGAGTCAGAGTACTTACATTGTTCAGTATTGAATGTTTTTTTGTTTTTTTTTAGCCTGTGATCCAACAACATTATATATGTCTCAATTCAGGTACTATTCTAAGCTGTTTTGTACAAGCAGTGAGTGTTACGTCCGTGGAGGCAGGAGGCTCAAAGTAAAGATAGAATTGATCTTTAATAAACAAAACGCTGAGTAGATATCATACAAAATCAAAGTAGTAACAAAGTAGAACAGACCAAGGTTAATGGAGAACTGAAGGTTTAAGAAGGGGAGCAAATGAATGAGTAAACAAGTTAATTGATCAAACACATGTGAATAGAATGATAATTAGGAGGCTAACGAAAACTAGGTCACAGGGGAAAAGGCTAACTAAGAACGAACTCGAAACAAAACAGAACATGCACGTAACAGTGAGAATAGTGCATTGAAAATTTAAAGAACATGTCAAATACCTGGATGATGCACTTAATTAAAAAAAAAAAAAGTATACAGTGCTGCATAACAAACCACCATCTAAATGTCATACACTTGACTGAACCAATGAGTACAAAGTGTGTACAAACCTGATTCCAAAAAATTGGGACACTGTACAAATTGTGAATAAAAATGGAATGCAATAATTTACAAATCTCATAAACTTATATTTTATTCACAATAGAATATAGATAACATATCAAATGTTGAAAGTGAGACATTTTGAAATGTCATGCCAAATATCGGCTCATTTTGGATTTCATGAGAGCTACACATTCCAAAAAAGTTGGGACAGGGAGCAATAAGAGGCCGGAAAAGTTAAATGTACATATAAGGAACAGCTGGAGGACCAATTTGCAACTTGCAACCAATTTGCAACTTATTAGGTCAATTGGCAACATGATTGGGTATAAAAAGAGCCTCTCAGAGTGGCAGTGTCTCTCAGAAGTCAAGTGAGTGAGTGAGTGAGTGAGTGAGTGAGTGAGTGAGTGAGTGAGTGAGTGAGTGAGTGAGTGAGTGAAGTGACATACAAGATGGGAAGAGGATCACCAGTTCCCCCAATGCTGCGGCGAAAAATAGTGGCGCAATATCAGAAAGGAGTTTCTCAAAGAAAAATTGCAAAGAGTTTGAAGTTATCATCATCTACAGTGCATAATATCATCCAAAGATTCAGAGAATCTGAAACAATCTCTGTGCGTAAGGGTCAAGGCCGGAAAACCATACTGGATTCCCGTGATCTTCGGGCCCTTAGACGGCACTGCATCACATACAGGAATGCTACTGTAATGGAAATCACAACATGGGCTCAGGAATACTTCCAGAAAACCTTGTCGGTGAACACAATCCACCGTGCAATTCGCCATTGCCGGTTAAAACTCTATAGGTCAAAAAAGAAGCCATATCTAAACATGATCCAGAAGCGCTGTCATGTCCTGTGGGCCAAGGCTCATTTAAAATGGACTGTGGCAAAGTGGAAAACTGTTCTGTGGTCAGACGAATCAAAATTTGAAGTTCTTTTTGAAAAACTGGGACGCCATGTCATCCGGACTAAAGAGGACAAGGACAACCCAAGTTGTTATCAGCGCTCAGTTCAGAAGCCTGCATCTCTGATGGTATGGGGTTGCATGAGTGCGTGTGTCATGGGCAGCTTACACATCTGGAAAGGCACCATCAATGCTGAAAGGTATATCCAAGTTCTAGAACAACATATGCTCCCATCCAGACGTCGTCTCTTTCAGGGAAGACCTTGCATTTTCCAACATGACAATGCCAGACCACATACTGCATCACTTACAACATCATGGCTGCGTAGAAGAAGGATCCGGGTACTGAAATGGCCAGCCTGCAGTCCAGATCTTTCACCCATAGAAAACATTTGGCGCATCATAAAGAGGAAGATGCGACAAAGAAGACCTAACACAGTTGAGCAACTAGACAAGAATGTTGTCCCATTCCTATTCCTAAACTTGAGCAACTTGTCTCTTCAGTCCCCAGACGTTTGCAGACTGATAAAATGAAGAGGGGATGCCACACAGTGGTAAACATGGCCTTGTCCCAACTTTTTTGAGATGTGTTGATGCCATGAAATTTAAAATCAACTTATTTTTCCCTTAAAATGATACATTTTCTCAGTTTAAACATTTGATATGTCATCTATGTTGTATTCTGAATAAAATATTGAAATTTGAAACTTCCACATCATTGCATTCTGTTTTTATTCACAATTTGTACAGTGTCCCAACTTTTTTGGAATCAGGTTTGTAGTTTAAATGCACAGCATCTCATTTATAACTGATCTTTCCTTTTTTTTAACTGCAGGTTTTGAAATCAGTGGGTTCCAGTGTTGTTTGGACGTTCTTCATCTTTATTTGTGTTCCACAAAAGAAAGAAAATCATACAGGTTTGATACTACTCGATGACAGAATTCTCCCTTTTGACTGAACTATCCCTTTAACTGTGGCAAAATCACTGTGTCCTCACCAGTCATGGTGCAATAAAGTTACGCGCAACAGAACATTTTATTTACCGCTTGGTTTCTATTTCAGTGGTGTCATGCTGGGTAGCCATGAACTCTAATTGGTTCAGCATCCTGCTCCTCATAGCTGTAAATTAAACTTCTAATATTATGTCCTGGCTGCGATTGTAATTGTACCATGCATCATTTTATAGACAGTTAATACAGTGTGTCAATGGAAAAACATATTTTTGTCAGTGCAATGGTGCAGTTAGAGCATCTACCAACCTATGCTAACTGTCAAAGCTAACATGAGTTCCCATAAATTTGAAAGTTTAGTCTTGGATAAAGTGATTGAATCCTCTGAAGAAGTGGAAAACGGCACCAGCGGGATGTTCGAAATTAGTTTTGAAGGTGACATTTTGTTGGTGCAGGGTGAAAGTCATGAGAGAGATGTTTCCTTATGAGATTGTGTTGGAACAGGTCACTTGTGAATAATAAATTCAGGAGAAATTGTTTGTAGTTGTATTAATGTGCCTGAAGCGGTGTGGCAGAACAGCTTTTCCATCTCTGTGGTCCATTATCGACCGAGAGCCGACCAGAGTTACCTGAGCCCAGATGACCTTGTGCTGAATGTGTTCAAAGCGCACCAGAGTAGAGCTGATAAGAGACCAATTTCCCATCCCCTGCTCGCTCTATCAATCATGTGTCATTGTGTGTGTGTGTGTGTATGTGTGTGCATTCAGTCTCAAAGCTCTCACAAACACCATCTTCATCACCAACAAATAAGCAGAAAAGGGTAGACAATGTAAGTGACCCATGCATTATCCTATGAGTAAAGCTCAAAGCTTGCTATTTTACGCTGACCTTTGCGTCCTACAAATACAAAGTGTATGTGAAATGGGAGACAGTGAGAAAAGAGGAAGAAAGTCCAACCTGACATGAGCATTTTGTGATCATTTACTCACCCCTCTGCTGAAGGTGTCCGTAGGTTCATGTATGAAGCATCAAGATGCGTTGCACCAATTCTGACCCCAATTATACTGAATACAGAGTGAGACATTACCCAAATAAGTCAAGATTATTTAGAACTTAAATACTTTTGGTCCCAGTTTATATTAACTGGCTTTAACTACAATGTACTTACATGAAACAATAAGTGCAAAGTACTTATTGTGCTCATGCTGTATTGCAAACGGGTCCCACTTTATATTAGGTGGCCTTAACTACTATGTACTTACATTTAAATTAATCATTTGGTACAATGCACTTATTGTGTACATACATGTTTTTCCATTGTACTTATATTTTTAAAAATACCTATATGTAATTACATCTGTAATTAATTTATGTAATTACATTTATAATTACACTGTTGACCCATCCCTTACACCTTTACTCACCCTTAAACCTACCCATACCACCACACCTGTCCCTAACCTTACCTGTATCCCACCTCAGTAGCAGCAATAGGGTTTTGCAATACAGTATGAACACAATAAGTACATTGTACTTATTTTTTGATGTAATTACATAGTAGTGAAGGCCACCTAATATAAAGTGTGACTGGTTTAAGGGTGGGTTAAGGTGTAAAGGATGGTTCAGCAGTATAATTATGAAAGGAATTACAGAAATTAATTACATAATTACATACAGGTATTTTTTAAAAATGTAAGTACATTGTAAAAATGTGAATGTACATAACAAGTGCATTGTATCAAATGATTACTTAAAATGTAAGTACATAGTAGTTGAGGTCACCTAATTCAAAGTGGGACCATGCTATTTTGTATTGAGATTTGCATGTAATGTATTTAAACATAGCTATGATTACACATTTGTAATAACGAAGTTGCAATTTATCAGATTTAAGTATAATACTTAAATGTTTTTTGTAATAATGTCTAAATTAAAGTTTTTGCTTCCAAGTACATTTTAAATCATTGTTTTAATAATATTTTAAGCACACTTATTTTGATGCATTGACTATCATACCAAATCTCATGATGTGTACTTGATTGTAATTTTAACTGTTGTGTTATTCAATTATGTTCAAGTTATAATATATATTAAGTGAGTTGAGATATATAGTCATGAAATTGTCTCTCGTTATGTACACAATATTATACAATATTAGGTTACACTTTATTTTAAGGTGTCCTTAGGCTACTACATTTAAGTACTGAGTAATACTATTAACTACATGTATTTATTATATGGTTATGGTTAGGATTAGGGTTTGGGTTAGATTTCCTTGCATGCAATTATTGCATAATTTATTGTTATTAGAATAATAAGTGCATGTAATGTTTGACAAGGACACCTTAAAATAAAGTGTTACCCTATAATTGTTACATGTCTGCCTGTCCATGTCCCCATTTTCCTTATTTGGTTAGGTTCCGTTTCTTGTTAGTTAATTATCGTTTCATTGTCCCCACCTGAGTTTGATTATGTTGTTTGCTCTTTTGTTCTGGTTCCTTTAAAAGTCCTGAGTTCTCCCTCTTTGGTTGTCCGTGATTAACGTTATGTAGAGGTTCTAATGTTATGTTAATGTTAGATAAGGTTATGATGTTTAGTTTATGTCCTACCGATGTTCTATTGATGTTCTTCCTGTATTTTCTAATCTTCATTAAAAAGCATATTTGTAATCGTCGCCTCCTCGCACTCCTTGAAGGACTACACCACACGTAACAATAATATTATGTTATCTGCTTTGCATTTTTTTTCTCAATACATTTTTAAATGTACTTTTTGACTCAAAGTAGGTCCCACTTTATAATAGGTGGCCTTAACTACACTGTAAAATAAAAAATAAAAAAGTTGAGCCAACTTAAAATTTTAAGGCAACCAGCTTCAGCAGATTTTTGAGTTTTCTCAACTTATCGTTTTAAGTTTATACAACACAAATTTGAGAATCTCCCACAAAAATAAGTTGAGCAAACTCAAAAACCTGTGAAGCTAGTAAAACATTTGGTAACACTTTATTTTGATGGTCCCTTTTGAACATTCTGTTGACACTAAGTAATGTTGCAACTACATGTCAACAAACTCTCATAAGAGTATTAGTAGACTGTCTGCTTCATATCTACTCACTCCTTATTGTGTTGGTCTCCCGACAGATATTCTACTGACTATAAGTAACTTTGCTAGAACGTGTCAGCTTAATCTAACCCTAACCCTACCAGTCAACTAATACACTACTAACACTCTAATGAGAGTTAGTAGAAATGTAGGTGCAACATTACTTATAGTCAATAGAATGTGTTAAAGGGACCATCAAAATAAAGTGACACCAATTATTTTACTAGTGTACTTACATGAAAAAACGTACAGTGTAATTATTGTGTTCATATTATATTGCAAAACACTTTTGCTGCTATTGAGGTGGGATACGGGTAAGGTTAGGGACAGGTTTGGTAGTATGGGTAGGTTCAAGGGTGGGTTAAGGTGTAAGGGATGGGTCAATGGTGTAATTATGAATGTAATTAAATTAATTAATTACAGATGCAATTACATGCAGGTAAGTACAATTTAAAAAACAAACAAAAAAAATATATGTACACAATGAGTGCATTGTACCTAATATAAAGTGAGAACTTCTATTGTTAATAATAGTCATGAAAAGCTTCTAAACAAAAAAAAAATGTAAATGAACTTTTTAAAATTTTAATTTAGTATACAAAACAATTTTAATATATCAACAAGTTTATGTGTATGTTGCATACTGTATGTCTGTTTGTATGGAGAGAGAAAGAAAGAAAGAAAGAAAGAAAGAAAGAAAGAAAGAAAGAAAGAAAGAAAGAAAGAAAGAAAGAGAAAGAAAGAAATAAAGAAAGAAAGAAAGAAAGAAAGAAAGAAAGAAAGAGAAAGAAGTGTGCTTTTCCTTTCATTTCTGCTCAAAACATCTTCAGTACTCATGAATTCACTGTTCATACACCATGTACTCTCTCTTTGTGTGGAAGTGTGATGGAGGTGATTATCTGGATCACATCCTCCAAGTCTACAGTCTCATTAGCACAACACACTACTGTACGGCAGCTCCGATATGAATTCTGTATGACAACATAACGTTCTCCTACTGTGTCCTACATTTTTGATTTCAGCAGCTCTGTCATTTTTCTTTGGTTTTCCCTGTATATTTCAGCTGAGACAGATCTATGGAAGCGCAGAACACATGAGGTGGAATAATAGCCTGAAATTAAATTAAATTTGAACATTGTGTTTTAACACATCATACTGTACATATGTTGACAGTTATTCTCTCTCTCTTTCTCTCTCTCTCTCTCTCTCTCTCCGTCACACACACACACACACACACACACACACACACACACACACACACACACACACACGCACGCACACACACACACACACACAGCTTTGTGTAAATTGTCAAGGGTTTGTTGGTCTGACCAGTGTAATGAAGATTAACCCACCTTTGGAGAAAATGGTTTTGAAAAGTCCAAATTCATTTTAATTGTACACATGTCCTATGTATTTTCAAACACTATTTCAATACTATAAGAGTCAGATCATGGTCCCACAAGGCCCTAGTAGTCAGCTAGGGCTGAATCCTCTGAGCGGCCCCAGGGACCCTAGTGGATGGTGCAGAGGACGTAACCATAGCAACAATACGCTGAATGACTGCTTTCCTTTAGGATCTGTACTGGACAGAACATTGACAGAAGTGCGGCGTTAGAGCTCCTGATATCAGAGCCTGCGGTACGGATATTTCTGTCTGTCACAGTCTTGCACTCTCATTCTCTTCCTGTGTCTCTCCGGGTCTCTGAGCACAAGCGTCATCACACCTGTAATTCATCTTCCTGTCCAGAGGGTAATGAAAATGAGAGGGTCACCGGTAATGAAATGTCAGTGAAACACAAGCTCCCTCAGCTGTACAGAGCCTCATTCAACAGGAGTAGTGCATTAATGACAGTGCACGAGTAATGCAAGATGGTGCATGACTGTAGCTGTGTTACAATTCAAACTGTGTTCACTATTCCCTAAACAATGAGCAAGGGATATAATACTAAAAATAACTGACAGAGATAAATGTTATTTTGTTTATTTACAATGTAAAATTACGGTTGAACCACTGATGTCACATGGACTGTTTTTGCAATGTCCTTATACCTTTCTGGGCCTTGAACATGTCAGTTGCATTGCTGTCTATGGAGGATCAGAAAGCTCTTGGATTTCGTTAAAAATATCTTAATTTGTGTCCTGAAGATGAACAACGGTCTTATGGGTTTGGAACGACATGAGGGTGAGTATTTAATGAAATAATTTTTATTTTTGGGATAACTATCCCTTTAACATTTGTTGAAATAAAATTTAGGGATTAACTGTGGTGGTCTGCTTGTTTGTTTATTTATTTAAATTTGTTTAAATGTCTTTGGGAAGCTAAATTTTTTTTTAATTAACATTAAAATCAAAATTTATGCTTTGAACCTAACCATAATTGTAATACAGGTGCATCTCAATAAATTAGAATGTCGTGGAAAAGTTAATTTATTTCAGTAATTCAACTCAAATTGTGAAACTCGTGTATTAAATAAATTCAACGCACACAGATTGAAGTAGTTTAAGTCTTTGGTTCTTTTAATTGTGATGATTTTGCTCACATTTAACAAAAACCCACCAATTCACTATCTCAACAAATTAGAATACTTTATAAGACCAATAAAAAAAATAAATAAATAAAATAAAAATAAAAAACATTTTTAGTGAATTGTTGGCCTTCTGGAAAGTATGTTCATTTACTGTATATGTACTCAATACTTGGTAGGGGCTCCTTTTGCTTTAATTACTGTCTCAATTCGGCGTGGCATGGAGGTGATCAGTTTGTGGCACTGCTGAGGTGGTATGGAAGCCCAGGTTTCTTTGACAGTGGCCTTCAGCTCATCTGCAGTGGCCTTCAGCTCATCTCTTATTTCTCATTTTCCTCTTGACAATACCCCATAGATTCTCTCTGGGGTTCAGGTCTGGTGAGTTTGCTGGCCAGTCAAGCACACCAACACCATGGTCATTTAGCCAACTTTTGGTGCTTTTGGCAGTGTGGGCAGGTGCCAAATCCTGCTGGAAAATGAAATCAGCATCTTTAAGCAGCTGGTCAGCAGAAGGAAGCATGAAGTGCTCCAACATTTCTTGGTAAACGGGTGCAGTGACTTTGGTTTTCAAAAAACACAATGGACCAACACCAGCAGATTAGGGGTGTGCAGCGGAGTCATTATTTGTATCTGTATCTGTATCTGTGACAATCTCAAAATTATTTGTATCTGTATCTGTATTCGGATAAGTGGGCGTGGCTTAAACCGGAAGTTCGTCAAATTACATGAAAATACCATTTTAAATGCAAATCTGTTCAATTCGTAGTTTTCATTTAACAATTATGCCTTGTATAACTAAAAAAAAGTATTATGTTTTATTAAAATTATAACTTCGCAAATATATTCTATTTAAAACTTTATCAAAAAATAAAAATAACTTTATTCTTCTTATTTTCCAGTGAAACTTTGTGTACAAATTTGACAAGAGACAAGCATCCATAATCTTAAATAAGAGCACTAGTAGAAAAAAAAAAAAAAAAAAAAAAAAAAAAAAATTGGAAATGGAAATGTGTTCAGTAGCCTATCATAGCAGAATGACAATAAAGCTTGCTTGAACTTTAAGTAACTTGATCACGTGTTGCGGGAGTCGTTTACGAGTTGTTGTTTTTTTATCAGCAGAGCGCAACAAATCATTTGGACCCTCCAAAAGCCGTGATCAAACATCGCTTTTCTTCGTCTTGTATAATTAAATGTAATGCAGTTCACGAAAAGGGCTAATGTAATGCGTTTTGTTGGATTTCGAAAAGGTTTGAAGTTAGGACTGTTTTTAGGATATTTTTGTTGAGTTGACAAAACTCCAGACAAAGCTCCGATTTCTGAGAGAAAAGACCCCAATGCGGCTACTGATTTGCGCTCATTTCATTCATATAGGCTAGTTTACACTCATTTACTTTACACATCCAGGCCCATAGCCAGCTATGATGTCCAGACCTCCGTAAATGTTTCATGTTCAAAAATAAAATTTGAAAACATATGAAAAATGATTTAAAATCATGTCGCTGAATAAATTCATTTGGCTGACTCGCAGCAGCTTGGCGCAAGTGCAGCCTCCACTCCGCGCCGCCATGTTGCCAAATCTAGTTATTATAAGCGTCGCTGGACTTGTTTTAATACTTAATGTAACAGCGTTATTAAAGTTATTGGGGCATTAATAAAGTGGGACGATCAAGGTTGAGGTTAGAGATTCTTTATCGTATTTGCAAAATACAAGATTCAAACTTATTTTGGTGCATTTTTCAGGAGATTGATTGTGTTTGTTTTTCGTAGCAATATCTGGCAACACTGCAGGCAGCAATCAAAAAAGGAGCGCGTGGATAGTTTATTGGAGACCACATTCGTAAAGGCCAATTCACACCGCACAGACAAACTCCAACAAACTAGTCTGTTGGAGTTTGTTTGATCAGTGTGTTACCCCTGTTGGCGTTGGTCGGTGTTGGTTGGAGTTTGTTTTGACCTGACTGAACATGCTTAGATCGTCCATTTTCTCCCCAGTCAGTTCGAGTTGGTCGGTGTCTGTTGGTGCAGTGTGAACATGACCGTTATTTTTCATAAGATTCTAAATCCAACAGCCAACTTGAGCCAGCTTGTTTGTTGGAGTTTGTTGGCGTTTGTCTGTACGGTGTGAATTGGCCTTTAGACAAACGCTATGATCACCATGATATTATCTGTACGAAACTGTGTCAAACGCTATCAAAGCAGTACTAGCCATTATTATTGCACAAATCTTAACAACCGCAGACCTCACTAATGCAGTGCTGTTCCAGCAAACATGTGATTGTGTCTGCCGAATATTTTTTCTATTATTCGGATAAATCCGTTATTCGTTTTGAAGCCATTATCCGTGCCTTTCCGAATAAGGTATTCGGCTTCGGGCACACCCCTACAGCAGATGACATTGCACCCCAAATCATCACAGACTGTGGAAACTTAACACTGGACTTCAAGCAACTTGGGCTATGAGCTTCTCCACCCTTCCTCCAGACTCTAGGACCTTGGTTTCCAAATGAAATACAAAACTTGCTCTCATCTGAAAATAGGACTTTGGACCACTGGGCAACAGTCCAGTTCTTCTTCTCCTTAGCCCAGGTAAGACGCCTCTGACATTGTCTGTGGTTCAGGAGTGGCTTAACAAGAGGAATACTACAACTGCAGCCACATTACTTGACACGTCTGTGTGTGGTGGCTCTTGATGCTGTGAGCCCAGCCTCAGTCCATTCCTTGTGAAGTTCACCCAAATTCTTGAATCGATTTTGCTTGACAATCCTCATAAGGCTGCGGTTCTCTCGGTTGGTTGTGCATCTTTTTCTTCCACACTTTTTCCTTCCATTCAACTTTCTGTTAACATGCTTGGATACAGCACTCTGTGAACAGCTAACTTCTTTGGCAATGAATGTTTGTGGCTTACCCTCCTTGTGAAGGGTGTCAATGATTGTCTTCTGGACAACTGTCAGATTAGCAGTCATCCCCATGATTGTGTAGCCTAGTGAACAAAACTGAGAGACCATTTTGAAGGCTCAAGAAACCTTTGCAGGTGTTTTGAGTTGATTAGCTGATCGGCATGTCACCATATTCTAATTTGTTGAGATAGTGAATTGGTGGGTTTTTGTTAAATGTGAACCACAATCATCACAATTAAAAGAACCAAAGACTTAAACTACTTCAATCTGTGTGCATTGAATTTATTTAACACACGGGTTACACAATTTGAGTTGAATTACTGAAATAAATGAACTTTTCCACAACATTCTAATTTATTGAGATGCACCTGTATAGTTTGGGAAAAAGTAATAAATTTGGCTGTAGCAAAGTTGAGTATGTTGTGTTATGTATGTATGTATGTACGTACGTATTTATGTATATTTCCTATATGTCAACTTCACAGGGAACTAACAGATGATTGAAATGTATATTTTATGAAACATTACAATATTTATCAAAAGCTGTCCTCTAAAAACACACACAAAAAAATCCAATTCCCTAGAGGAGCGATTGATAATAAATTAGATTTATTGTAGTTTGACAGGTAGCATCAGTGTTTCATGTATTTGCTGTGAATCTATGCTCTGCTTTGACACTGACAGAACACAGCCAGCGGGAATAAAGATGAGAATAGAGGGACAGCAGCTGCTGTGGAGAAGAGAATATCATAAACCTCTCCAGCAGCTGGAGAACAGACATCTGCCTATTCCCTACAGAGAAAACACATGAAGTATGCAGTGAAGAGGGAAAGCCAATCAGAGCATGCTGCATTAGAGAAATCAGTAGAGTACAGTGACACACCTATCAAATGATAATGGTGGACACTGCATATTAACACCATGTCTTTTTTTGCCCAAAAAAAAAAAAAAAAAATCAGCATTCAACTAGCATTCGCCTAGCTCGACATTTCCCTAAAATGCATGAGAATATAAATGAAAAGAAAATAAGAAAAAAGATTGAACACTTTAAAAAGCACCTATTATGCCCCTTTTTACAAGATGCAATATAAGTCTCAGGTGTCCCAGAATGTGTCTGAAGTTTCAGCTCAAAATAGCCAACAGATCATTTATTATATAATTTTGAAAGTGGCTATTTTGAGTGGAAGCAGAAACACAGTTTTCGTGCATGTCTCATTAAATGTAAATGAGCTGCTACTCCCTGCCCCCTTTTCCAGCATAGGGCTGTGGCAAATTAGCTCAAAGGGGGAATATTAATAATTAATCATAACTCATTATAACTAATTATAATATTTGGATAAGTTAATAGAATTAACTTGATAAAGCAGAATTTACAGTAAAATTAATTGACCGGGTCGTCTAGCAAATGCTCAGTATTGGTTATGTATGAATTCAAAGAAATCGTAATTTCCAGGGTAAGGGAAATAATGTATGTAATTACTGTACCCTTTTTAAAGTACAGTACTACTCAGAGCATCTAAAAAGATCAAAATCATTAAATTGGCTTTGTTGCAAGCAGGGAATCAGAAACAAACACTTATATGTATTGTGCACAAAGTTTTATTAACTAATTAAATCGCAAACACATAACTAGTCTAAACAAACACATACACACACACACACACACACAAAATCACGCATATGTGGTACATGGGAAGGGTAAATGAGACTGGATGAATGAAACCAGACAGAAACAGGGGGAATGAGGCCGAGTTGACCATCTGAAAGAATCATCAGTCTCTAATTCAAAGCACAGTATACGATAGCTTACAACAAACCTCTGTCTGGTTGGTTCCATTCGATGGCCGAAGTTGCAATCTCTTGAAACTCCGAGGTTGTTCTTGACTGTATTGTGGTTGAGAGAGTCCTCTTTCCGAAGTAAGCACATGGCTGGGTGTAAAATGGGGCCTGCTGGCCTTGTAGGCCGCAGTGGAACTGCAGGCCGCAATCCAGAGATGAAGATGCAGAGACTGCCGGGAGTGGGGAGAGAAAAATGTCTGAGCAAGGGCATTTCCATGATGGTGAATTCCAGGGTTGAGTGAGGACGAACTCCAGTGGTATTAGTCTGACTCTTTGTGGGTCAAGAGCCATCTCCCCAGGCTAGGGAGATCGCACGTGGCTCTATATGTTGGGACCTGCTGGGCCCGCCCGCACCGGCTCAGGCTCTCCGTGCAGAAGCGAGAGGCGGACCTGTGCGTGAGCCCTTTAAAGTCAGGGAAGAGTCACACCTCTCAGGTTGGCTTGACCAATGTGAAAAGTTGAATTTTCCCTGATGGTTTCCCTGGTAACTGAGCCATTTAGGGTGCTCTTTCGAGGGAAGGGTCCATAGACCCTCACAGTTTGTTTGTTGAATGAGAGGGTTTGCTGGATTATTCATTAAATATAATGAATAAATGTGTGCCTGATTGGTCTAAACCAGGGGTGGGCAAACTCGGCCCTTCCAGGCCACTTTCCTTCAGAGTTTAGCTCCAACCCTAATTAAACACATCTGAACCAGCAAATCATTGTCTTCAAGACTACTAGAAGGCTACAGGCAGGTGAGTTTTATCAGGGTTTTGATCAAATCTCTGCAGGGAAGTGGCCTGGAAGGCCCGAGTTTGCCCATCACTGGTCTAAACGCTACAGGGCTGTGGCTTTACAGCTTGTAACTCAGATACTCTGCTAAAAAAAACATCTTTTTGGTTTTGATAATCATGCATATTTCACTGAAATCATGCATTTTAAACCATATTAATTTAAACTTGTGGTATACAGTTTTCTGTGCGCACACATCCAAAGCACACGCAGAGAAAGCGGCTGTCACACGGCATGTGAGTACTAAACTAAGTTCTCTTTCATGTCTTATTGTGCTTAAATTGTCAAATGCACATAAGTTTATGTTAAAAAAAACACACATAAGCTACAAAAACACAGTCGGTTATGTCTGTGAAGGTAAACAGGTGGAAAATAAATCACATGTCTATATATATAAATTGTGTATTAAGTGACAGCAGCATAATATACAGTACCTATACTGCTGTCTACGCTGTTAATATGACCCAACCAATAAAATAAAAACAGAAAATCACTCATTGCTCTTGACCGAATGACTTCTGTAGCTTCAATAAGAAAACGTTGTTTATTTGAATGTTGCTTTTAAATGTTCTTGCGTGAAGATAAAAATGGTGGATTGTGTGTGGCTCACTCAAGGCGGGGTCTCTGCTAATATTTAATAATACAGTATCCGTCAACAGTTGTGGACGGGACGTGTAAAATGTGATGTCACATTTTACAGATTCTGTGAACTCTTGCTATGAGACACTGCTTATAATTTATGGGGATTAAAAAAAAAGGAGTGGGTGGATTTTTATCATTATAGGGTGGTTGTGCCAACACACATTTATGTTCAAACAACATGTAAAAGTAAATTTTGCATAATAGGTGCCCTTTAAGGCTTTTACTGGGATGAATGGATTTGGTCACTTAAGACTCACTTGGTCATCACTGAGTCTGAGATACATCCCTCTGATAAATTGTAATGAAAACGTACAAAGGAACACTGTGTCAAGGGCTGATTGTGTGTGTTTGTCTCTTAAACACTCTGTGACCAGGAGATTGAAGGGAAGAATAAAAAGGTCCAAAGTACAGGTGCATCCTAAGGTTCCTCTCAAGATGCATTGCATGTGTTTGTGTTGTATGCCTGTGGCTTTGTTGTAGTGAGTGTCCTTTTTCAATTTTGGATGATATTAATGAATTAATAACAACAGTGAATCCACTGTTGTTGCTGATGGGCTTTTTTATGAATTCACCTCAGTCAGGATCACTTTTTACTACCAGGGTTCAGTTTGGAGTGTAAAATAAATGGATTTTCCAATAGCTATATGCCAATATGATGGTGAGATAAAGCTGATGTATGCTGTAAACACACTCATGAAATCATTAAAAAGAGAATGAATTTGAAAAATATTCACTATTATCTTAGCAAGCAAATTAATTGGATTTGAAGCATTCTGAAAACCAGAGACACAATAAAACCTTGGGTATTTTAATATTTTATAAACCAGCTGTTAACAGCCACAGACAACATGAGACCATGAATATTTAAAACCAAAAACCAATGGTGTGGGTGTCATTTCTCAAATTCTCTTATGAAGGGTGAAGGACATAATGAAGACATGCTAATATTGCTGTTTTATCAGTGACACAGCATTATAAATAGATTTATTTAAATTAACTGAAATATTTAAATGAGTCTACCTCCAAGATGGCTCTCATCCCTGTCAGTCTTTAATTGTTTTTTGTTGTTGTTGTTTTTTTCTTTTCTTGTCACCTGTTTATTATCCGACAAGTATAACAGCACATTTCTAGGTCAGTTATTCTTTAATAACACAACTTGAAGACTTGACCAAAAATCATCTGAACTCTGTATCTTGAAGCCTGATTTTGTTATTTCTATCATTTCAGAAAACTGCAGTCAAGATGATCAAGTTAAGACTTGAGAGGTCTGAGAATGTCGGTCCAAGTGTCCAGCTGTCCTTACTATATTGCTTTTGAAGGGGGCTTTACCACCAAATTTTAAAGGTTTCATTGAACAGACCACTTAGATTCTCAATAGTTCCAGTGGGCTGTTCACTCTTAATGTACATGAATGAATGAGAGCATTTAGAGTGCATAGAGAGCCTTTAGCACACAGCGAGAGTAAATTGAATTTGATGAGTTGTGAGCCTGAAGTGCTTTATTGGCATCCAAACACACAAGTGACTGGCTGGCTTATGACGAATAGACTGAGATAAATTCGATTTCTGGAAGGCTGAAGTAGCCTAAAATGTGCAGCTTGCACTGTTTATTTCAATGTGTCCCTTTAGTGATGTGTGTTAACCACACATTCTAAGATTGTATTTAATTTAAAGTTTCAGTGTTTGACATTGGTGTCATTGGCTGTTTGTTTTTAAACAATAAAGCATTTGAATGTTACAGTTTATATACATTGGGTTCAAAGAATCGGATCAGTAGCCCATTACAGCTCTCTAATAGCTGTACTCTAGTTATCATAGTAGAACATCAATGTTCCCGTCAATGTCACTCTGAACAGAGTCGTATTGCATTATTATTTGCATTATTATTTGCATTATATTACCTTTGCATCAAATTACAAAAAAAAAAAAAAAAACCTCTGGGAGGGACGGTAAATTTGACATTCACTCTTCTGACTGCCATTATCAGTCTCTCTCTTTTTTTTTTTTTCCTTTTTTTTGAAAGTCATAAAAACACTTTCATGGAGTTTTTATTTTGCCATTTGAGCAAATGGGAATGCAAAAAAAAATATTTGTGGTACTCTCCCATCCACTGCTCTTCAAGTTAACCCAACTATGACAACTTCCGCTGCTGAGAAACCCGGAAATGTGAAAAAGGTCCATGAGGCTATTAAGATCCCCCAAGAATCTGAAATTATCACTCTACTCTCGGTAGGTTTACGCATCTTTATAAAATGTATTCTAACATTAAATTCTGATTGGATGAGCCATGTTCTAAACCATTGTAAAATGCTGATTAACTCAAAGAGGTCTACAATACCTGGCTAAATTAGCATTCCCATTTATTTCAATGGCAGTTGCTTGACTGGCACAGGACCTCTCATAATTATGTGACCTGCATGCTGCTATCTTTACTCATAAGCAGTGATGGGGAAAGTTACTTTTAAAAGTAATGCATTACAATATTGCGTTACTCCCTGAAAAAAAGTAATTAACTGTGTTACTTATTTATGTTTTATAGAAAGTAATGTGTTACGTTACTTTTGTGTTACATTTCTCTGGGCTGGGCTTGCTTGATTGTTTTTTTTATATAAAAATGTTCTATTTTTAGCAAAAATATAAAATCCTTTTCACACCAAAAGTGAAATTAATAAGCCACAGCCTGCAAGAACATTCACACCTGTACAGTAGAGGGTGCAGCTCAAACAAACCTTGCAGCTGTGCTACAATTCTTGTTCGCATCAAGAATAGGAAGAAAGTCCAACACTCTTCAGCAATTAAAAAATAACAATAAATAAAATAAAACAATTATTATGCTTATCTAAAGTTATTTTGGCTTATTAATATTTCTGAATTGGATCATCGAAGGTCAGCTGCAAAGACATTACATTATTTAATAAAATGGGATTAAATTCATAAAATGTGTTATTTAACATATTTACGTGATTATTTCAGGGTTTCAAGTTTGCATTTCAATGTTTTAATTATGTTTGTGGAATATTGGATCTGTTTTTGTCATATGAATATGACAATTATTTTAACTGTAGCATCATGTTTACACAGCGCACACAACGCCTCTGCACTTACTCCTGATTTCTCTCAACATGGGGACAGGAGGACTGTCAGTCAATGAATGGGAAAACAAAGTAAACTTTCCTAGTTTACTTGGGAAAAGTAATCTGATTATGTAATATACTGCCCTCAACACTGCTCATAAGCACGTAGTTTTGCCATAAATGTCATGTGACTAATCACCTCTGTGCCTGGAGGAAAATGAAAATGCGTATTGTTTGATGACACCACAAGAACATCAAGCTCTTCATTAATGACGTCAAACACAGCAGACCGAGAAAAACATGTCAGTTTCACTCTTTGCCTTCCAGAATGTAATGAACTACTTGTGATGTATGTTGCTTGCAATTATGTCTCTAGTCCAAAAGCTTCATTAACTGCAGCTATTTGGGTCTGTCATTATTGGGATTTGTGTTCCAAAGGCAGGCTGCAGGTTATCAAGTCTAGACATTTTGTACCCTGCAGACTGAAGAAAACCTCATGTTCCTTATTTTTCTCTCATCTGTGGTGTTGTTTCAAAGAGAAAATTATATATAGCAATAAGGAGCACTTAATAGCATCAAGGAATGCATGCTGTATGTCTGTTTTGCTAGGCAAGACAATCATCTTGTTGTTGTTCACAATCTCTGCGTCTTGAAGTAGCCCTGAAACAATATGGATTCCACTCCACCTGAAAGTTTTGTACACTGCTGTCCTTTTTGTAGTTGTACTGTTGTACTCTGAAACTGTGGGTCTAGAAAATAGAGAACTATTGATTTTCTTTTCTTTTTTTTTTTTTTGAAAGCAGATCCTCAGCATCTTAAACTGTACAGAGAGAGGCTTTCATTAATGGCCGATCTGTCAGACTCACTGGATATGAAGTGTGTCATCCAGAGGTGTGGGCTGCACTGCTAATAGTCCTCTGGGTTCTCAGGGTTCAGAAATGATGAGAATGAAACTAGCGGAAACCATCAGCTGGGCCAGAGAAACGTAGAGTTTGAGGATGCTTGACTTCCCTTGAGTTTGTTCATAATTCTCATTATTCTGAATAATGATTCTCATTAGTTTCTCATTACTGTTAATACTGTAATGAAACATCCTCTCTAGACACAATGGTAGCATAAGCAGTGTGTTTATCAGCATACATTAAAGGCAGTAGAGGAGACTGGGGTAAGATGAGTCACCCCGTAATCTAACAAATTGTGCATACTGTATTTATTTAGAAAGAGTCTGTCGTATTCAAAATAAATAACTGGCAAAGGGAATTGAAAGTGTATATTTAGATAAGTTTAGCCATGGACTTTGGAATGAAGCATTTCTTAACATGGCAGTTGTGCAGTAATGTGTGTCAGATATGTCGGGTAAGATGACTATGACTAATTACTATGACTATTTTTATTTATTTTTTATGTTTTTTTACACATGTGCAAAGAAGACTTAAGGCCATACATTTGTGAAATGTTATTCTTCCTTCTTCTTCTTCTTTTTTAATCTATCTTGCATATCCAATCATTAGACTTGTGTTCTACTAAAAACACTTAGACTTACACACACACACACACACACACACACACACACACACACACACACACACACACACACACACACACACACACATGTTGGTTTTACTATACTTGTGAGGACTTTCATAGACTTCTATTGTTTTCATACTGACCTAACAATATTTTCTATTGCCCTACACCAACCCTACCCCTAAACCTACCCCTTACAGAAACCTTTTTACATTTTTACATTTTGAGATAAACTTCATTCAGAATTTTTAATAATTTATTTCCCTTGTGAGGACCGGCCAAATGTCCTCACAAGTCAAAAATGTCAAGTTTTACTATCCTTGTGGGGACATCTGGTCCTCACAAGTATAGCAAAACACGCCCACACACACACACACCGCTGCATACAGAAGGACCCAATTCGTCATATCTCAGATCGGATAATCCGAGTAAACTGGTAGAAATCCATGGGATGGCGCTCTTGATGCCTTATAGCCTGTGCACTGGGAGCTGTCCACGGCTCTGAAACTACAGAGGAGCGGTTTAAGCTTTTAGACGCTTACTCTGAAGCAGCTGAACTGCATTCATGTTCATAATGAGCCACAGAGACAGCGTTATTCTCAAAGAAGGTGAAAGTGATGGCTCACATCACAGAAAAAGCCAGTCGTGCCGGTGAACTGATCCAGTGTCGTCGCGCGCTGCGCAGGGAGTTCTGACGCGTTCATTCCCCTCACGAGCTTCATTGATACTTCAGTAAATGTACGGAGATGGACCTACACCGGATTACTCCTGACGCTATTTGGAAACTATCATGAATAAGAGTTCAATATCACCAACTGAATGACCTGCAGATTATTTCGTTCAGCAATTTTCGGATGCCTTTCTTCTTGCAACTTCATCAAAGAGCTTTCAGACAGAATTAGGGCTGCTACTTTAATCTCGCATATTAAGAAACACAAATAATTAAAGTAAATTATGCATTTTGTAGTTGGTATGTTGTTAAACAGTCGGCGCGAAAAATGATTGCTGTAAATAGCGAGTGTATAACTATGACGAGAAGATGCCTGCTGACGTTCAAACCGTTCAGGTAAGACTTACTTGACATAATCTTCTGTAAGACATTTATGTTCAAATACTGAATACACTGACAGGACACCGTTTAGACAAACCTCGAATTGGCACTGTAGCGTTTGACCACCGTGACTGAGGTCTTCGTTTTGTGTCTGTGGTCAACCACTAGGTTAAGTCCTTACAAAAATGCACCTTGATAACAGTAAGTTTCCGCCAAAATGCCACATTTACACTATTTAAAAAAAAAAAGAGTAAAATTGCATTCAATTAATGTAAGATCTTCAGAGCAACAACGTTAAGGATACTACTGTTAAGTTTCTTTTTTTTAATTTTTTATTTTTTTTTTATGTTTGATGGTGTAGTATAATACCAGGTAATTTTTTTTACTGCAATAGCTAAATAATAATTAAATAGAGATAACAAAAAAAGAAGAAAAAAAATGTCTACCATGTTAATTTTTGTAAAGAATAGTTCGCCAATAATAATAATAATAATAATAATAATAATAATAATAATAATAATAATAAACGAACTTTAGCCTATTTAAAAAGGCTTTATTGAAGTTCTCAGGTTGAACTTCGATAATTGAACAAAGCTGAAAATCTGAAAGCTGTCAAACTTTGTACATTCACTATTGTTACCACATAAAAGTGTATCTACAAAGAAAGAGATATAACGGCTTACTGTAAATAACATGGTGGTGGAGGTGGTACTATTCTCGGTTCTTGAAAGGGTTTCATTGATGGTGTCAGGAGACTTTCAGGCAAAGATGTGAGGATGGTGTAAGAACTGAGTCTCGTTGATGAGCTTTCGCGCTGTTTCTCGCAGTGGCGGGAATCCAGCAGCGCGAAGATGTGGGTCATTCTGTTCTGCAGTATAGGCTACCTGAGCTCAACTTAAAAAAAATAAAAATAATGACTGTGTTGTAGTTTAAGCAAGCTTTTTCTATGAAAGCGCTGAAGATAGTACAGAAATATGCTCTGGTCAAACTCAATTAGGACACACAATGGAAATAAAATGAAAAAGATGACTTACATAATGAAAATAAGAGCCAAAGTTACCTAGTGCTCAGTGAAGGATGAACAGTTGGCTTATAGCTTATAATACTTATTGATGTTTGCTTTTAGTTTGCCACCAAACATGACGTCACTTTCTGGAGAATGATGTCATCAAGGAAAAGTAATTTAGTAGAGGAAACTGTATGGGGAGTTTTCCTGCTACAAACTACGTCTCAAACTTTGATCTACTCTAATATTCCAACATTTGTCTTCCACAAACTAAAATAGAAACAACTAATCATTATGCAAATAATATGTATTTTTAAAATTGTATTTATTTTTTATTTTTTTTTATTTTTTTAACCCTCCATGTCTGGTCTGACGTGACATTTCTGTTTCCTTCTATATATAATTTATAATAGAGAGAGAGAGAAAAGAAGATCTGCGATAGTTCATAAATCGATTGCAGGTTTACAAAAATGGCAAACTGTGTAAATCTCCTTTAAACCTCAAAGGTTTTGTTTACACATCCAAGGCTCTAACCTGCAGGCTACAGCATATACTGTATAGGTTAACCCTGACAAAATATATATGGTTTATCCTTAGTTTATGATGCTATGAATTACATATATATCTATGAAAAGCACACTTAATTTTTAGTGGGCTTCTTAAGAGCGTACAGTCAACATGAGTGACCTTGCACATTTTCATTACTGTTTAAGAAACATGAGTAATGCTTTGAATTTCACACACTTTGTTCAAATATCTGTAATGCAAATGTGAAATGTGAATTTTCCTTAGGATGACTATACATAAAACTTTAGTTTTATGTAAACTGAGTAGTCAGTGATGTTTATAGAAACAGTTCACCCAAAAATGATCTCTCTTATGAGATTATTCTGTCACCACGTCATTCCAAAAAAACAAAACAACAACAAAAAAAAAACACCAGTTAGTGTTCTGCAAGGATGACACATTTTTGTAGGCAAAACCTGGAAACGAGTCAGCATTTCAGCACTTCTGGTTCCATCCACCTGGACGTCGGTGGTTTGTGGTTAACACAAGCACAAAATATATCAGTAATACCTACTTTTGATTTTTTAAAAGCTTTTACTTGTCTGGAAAAAGGCAGTTACTATCAAGTAAATCAAAAATGGGACTACAGAGGTTGTCAGGAACATTAAACGTCATCATGGCAAATAGTAAAATTCAGCTCATCAGTCCATAAGCCAAAAAACTTGTCAGTCTACTTTCATAGTTACGTTGCATTTAAAATGATGTCTATCCAAGCTATTTTATCTCAAACATCCAGGGAAAATGTGTTCTTTCTTTCTTTCTTTCTTTCTTTCTTTCTTTCTTTCTTAATACTTTAAAGACAATAGGAGTTGTTGGAAGCTTAAAGGTTTTGTTTGACCCCCCCCCCCCCCCCCCCAAAAAAAAAAAAAAAAGTGAAAAATGTACTCACCCTCAGGCCATCCATGATGTAGATGAGTTTGTTTCCTCATCTGAACAGATTTGGTGAAATGTAGCATTACATCACTTGCTTGTCAGTGGATCATCTGCAGTGAATGGGTGCCGTCAGAATGAAGGGAAAGGCTGTGTGTTTGTAGGAAGCAAATCCATCATTATGGCATTTTGACTTTAAACCATTGAATTTGGCCAAAATTCAAGTCCATAATCCATACTAATGCTTCCTCCAGTGAAAAACCACATTCCCTGTTGCCCTCTCACATCAAAACCCACCAACATAATAGTTTTAAATAGTTTTGGACTACATTTGATTGATCTGTGCATATTTCTCTCCTGATTCAGATAAGACATTTTTTTTTTTTTAAAGCTGGAAGCAACTGCTTGAATATCAACATAGCTTGATGGATTTGTTTGCAAACTTCCGGGTTGGCATACAAAAATGTGTCATCATTGGAGCACTCTATTAGTCTGATGGAGCAAAACATTATTGAGTTAATTGAATTAATAATTTTTGCCTCTGTTTGTTACACAGACATGTTGTATGATGGAATATTTGGAATACAGGGAATGAGTCACTTGGACCACATTGAGGTTTATTTAATTCATGTATTTATTTACTTTTTAGCTTAGCAGATGTGGTAACTTTACTACACTTTCATAGAAAATGCCTGTGTGAATATTTTTCTTATTAAAAAATAAAAAGTGAACAGGTTTGCAACAACAAGGTAAGTAAACAATGACAAAGCTTTCATTTTTCCTCCAAAGGAAAAGTTTCACAAGGATAATACTTCTTCTAATAGTTATACTTCTTCTCATGGTGGTTTCTCGTCATTGTCTGGATTTTTTCTTGTTCCTATCTGTCTGTCTGTCTGTTGCAGGATATTTGTGGCGGGGATCGGTTTCTTCAGTCTGTGCTTCTTAATGACCTCTCTGGGGGGGCAGTTCTCGGCCAAGCGACTGGGCGATTCCCCATTCAGCATCCGAACTGAAGGTACATTAATAACTGGCAGCTCTGTATGTCTACCTGTGCTGACCATATGCATGTCTAATTTATCCAGTGACATTTAGAAAGCATCATTTTATGGGATTTTTAATGGGGGTAATGAAGGGTTTTGCGCTGGCCTTTAACAGGCTTGATTATCCAGGGGTCAGTGTGCTGTGAATAGCATCTCTGGCTGCAGAAGATCCCATTTGTCATCAGTCATCACTTTTTATGCGTATGAAAATAGATCACGCTAGAGGCTAGAGGTCTCGTTCACTGCAAATCCCAAGAAGAACCTGTCTATGAGAAAGATTCACCCAAAAATGAACATTCTGTCTTCATTTACTCCCTCATAAAAGGTATTTGTGAAAGTTTACAAGAGAAGGATGGTTAAAATATAAAGATTTCGCTGCACAGATTCTGTGTGGCCTGGCTGGGCTTGTCTTCTCTATAAAGGATACATGCGATACTGACTTTATTTAGTGGAAAAAAAGAAGGTATCTCAGAAGGCAGCATAATTATGCTGTCTACCTTTTGTGAAAGCATTCATGTTGGGAGCACACCTATAGTGCTTTAAAATTCTGCCTACATGGGCTCACTACAGAGGTTTTGGAACAGAGCCAATATATTTAATATTCAGTTCCTTTCTAGTTTCAACACCGCTGTGCCCAACAGGAAATGGTGTACCCAAATGTGGCAAATAGCCATCTTAAGAGCTCCACTCGGTTGCTGGAAAATTGGAAAACTGCTTCATGGTGTGTTCCGCAAACCCCAGTAAAAAGCTGAAGATGATGGATTAGTGTTCTGTAATGTTGTGGGAGAGGTCGCATGGAGGAAAGAGGGGAGAGAAAGAGAGAGAGAGAGAGAGAGAGAGAGAGAGAGAGAGAGAGAGAGAGAGAGAGAGAGAGAGAGAGAGAGAGCACAACCTGATTAATTAACCACTCCCAGGCTGAAGCCTTGAGAAAGCATCTGGCTCTCGCTCATTAAACACTGCCTGCTGATCAGCCAGAGATGGACGTCACTGTGTTTTGGGAGTCCAGTGCTGACATCAATGTGAGGGTTACATTAAAATGAATTACAGTTGCAAATCACTAATTATGTCAAACTAATTACTTTTGAATTACTTAAAATGTAATCAGTGTCCAAGTTCAAATATCACAAGTATTGTAATCTGACTTTTAGTTACTTTTACATTGCTATGAATAAATGCAAATAAATACACAAGAATAGCAATATTTGCAAATTAACATAGATCGTCTATCTATCTATCTATCTATCTATCTATCTATCTATCTATCTATCTATCTATCTATCTATCTATCTATCTGTGGAAAGTAAAATGAGTTTTTCAAGCAGAATATGGTTTGCACTGGGCCATTTTTTCAAAAGTTTGGGATCAGTAAGATTTTTTATGTTTTTTAAAGCCATGCTTATACTCATCAGGGCTTCATTTATTTAATCAAAAATACAGAAAATAGCTATAATATTGTGAAATATTACATATCAAAATAACAGTTTCTATTGTAATATACTTTAAAATGTTATTTAATCCTGTGATGCAAAGCTGAATTTTCATCAGCCATTACTCCAGTCTTAAGTGTCACATGCACTGTAAAAAAAAAAAAAAAGTTGAGCGAACTTAAAAAAAACATTTTTTACCAGCTTCAGCAGATTTTTGAGTTTGCTCAACTTGTTTTTGTGAGAGATTCTCAATTTTTTGTTGTATGAACTTAAAACAACAAGTTGAGAAAACTAAAAAATCTGCTGAAGTTTGTTGCCTTAAAATTTTAAGTTGGCTCAACTTTTTTTTTTTACAGTGTGGTACTTCAAAAATCATGTTATTATTATCAATGTTGGAAACAGTTATTGCTGCTTAATATTTTTAGAACCTTTTTCAGCATTATTTGATGAATAAAAAATTAAAAAGGAGAGCATTTAAAAAAAAATAGAAATATATTTTAACAATATAATTCTTTACCGCTTTTTAATCAATTGAACACATCCTTGCTGAATAAAAGTATTAATTTCTTTCAAAAAAAAAAGAGATGATAAAAATATTTTATTTTTGCCTTTGTGATTGGATAGTTTAGAGTTGAAAGGAAGCGGGTTGTTGAAGGTCTTTGAGCTGGGATTCTGGGATGCAAGAGCAGGAGGAAATAGGCTGAGACGCAGATCTATGTGCAAGTAGTTTAATAAAATAAAGCAAACAAAGAATTGGAAACACTGGGAATAAGAACAGAAACACGAGAAGAGCGGCAACACTAACATTCAACAACTGACAAAGCACAAGGGAAACACAAGAGCTTTATACAGAGCTCTATATATTTATACAGAGAGCTAAGGCAATGAACTAATCAGTAACCAGGGCAACTAACAAGGATATGGGTGTGGTTCAGTGAGTGTCCATGACAACAAACAAGGGAGCAGAGCAGCAGAGGCGGAACGGGGGGCAGGATGGAGGGCCAGGTCCATGGAGTGGACAACTTGGGAGATTCTGCAGTGGGAGCTGCCACCTCGGGAGGAGCAAGAGCTGGCTCAGACGACTTGGGAGGTTCTAGAGTGGGAGCTGCCACCTTCGGAGGAGCTAGAGCTGGCTCAAATAACCTGGGAGGTTCCGCAGCGGGAGCTGCCACCTCGAGAGCTGGAACGGGCTCTGAAGCGAATTCGAGAACTGGAGTGGACTCATTGGCTGGAGTGGGTTCAAGAGTGGGTTCACAAAAAGGATCAGAACAGGATGTAGCCCAAACACACAGAATGGCGACCGCCATAACATGGAACTTCGAGGATAGGGGAACAGTCTCTGTGACGGCCAGTGCTGAAGCCCTTGGAACACCCACTGCATGCACCGACATCAACAGTGGGGACGCCAGCCTCAAACGCCATTGGAACGGCTAAGTGTCTTCAAACATAACATCCACGATGCTCGGGAATACTGGGGTGGCGTCGACGATGGCTTAAGACTGAGGCTTGATATAAATAACAGCTGGAGGCTCTGGGTTGGTGGCCATCTTGTGAAGTGGCTATGGGTTGGCAGCCATCTTGTGAAGTGTCTCAGGGCTGGTGGCCATCTTGGGACGAGACTCTGAGCTGGCGACCATCTTGGGAAGAGGCTCTAAAACGGCGGCCATCTTGGGACGAGGCTCTGAACTTGAGAGTGCTGGAAACACAGGAGTGACAACCTTAATGACTGGACTTGGTGGTGACATTGGTAAGCCAAGCTCCATGGCCATCGGAGCTTGATGCAAAAAAACTCCTGCTAGATCCATGGTTTGGTCAGTTGTTCTGTTATGATGCAAGAGCCGCAGATCTACGTGCAGGTAGTTTAAAAAAATAACAAAGCAAAAAAAGAACTAGAAACGCTGGGAACAAGAACAGAATCACGAGCGGAGCAGCAATACTAACATTCAACAACTGACAAAACACAAGGGAACCACAAGGCCTATTTATACAGAGAGCTAAGGAGATGGGTGTGGTTCAATGAGTGTCCATGACAACAAGCAAGGGAGCAGAGCAGCAGGGAAACAGGAGGGGAACAAGGCAACAATAGGGACACAGAACTACAAACTAAAAGTCCTTGAACACAGACACAGGGAACACAGGCAGGGATCGTGACAGATTTGACCTCAAGACGCCTCTATGTCAGCATATTGCCCACAAGGCTATCGATGCCGACATAACAGCAAACAAACAAACGAACAATGAATAAATTAATAAATAACTGATTCCGTACTTTTGAACGGTAGTGTATATTGTTACAAGATATTTATATTTTGAATAAATGCTGTTCTTTGTGCATCCTGACTCCTGACAATATAACAGCATTATGTTACTCTATAACACTGGTCACTGATCTAGCCCTAAGATCCAGTAGTATACATGTTATCTCAATGGCTGTTCTCTTTCGGTTCCTGAGAGAAAACCTGCTGATTCACTAATCCTCTTTCACATAAAAGATCTTCCAGCTTTTACACCCTCACTCTGGCCATGTTCGATCTTGAGTAATACCATGCAGCATATGTTCTGGGATTATGCCTCTAATGGATACTAATGGCTATTCTAAGAGAGGTTTGTTATTATACATTTTTAATGAAAGCTTGTGTGTGGGTTGATGCAGGGAGCACTTTGTTTGTTTTAAATAGCAGACGTGTGTTAGTTAAGCAGTAAATACAGGATGCCAAGCATTAGAGCCAAAACTGGGTCTCAATATCTCGTAGCATTCATGAGCCTCAGAATATGTCCCTTCACTGGACACATTCTCAGCCATTACTGTTTAAACTAAAAATATAACTCACCCGATTTAATCCATCTATAATATAAATAAATATATATGTGCCTATAGATACCTGAAATATAGTTTTGAAATTGCAGTTTTACACGCTTCATTATTAGGGCTGAAAATATAAGGATTCTTGTTACTATTCCACTTCTTTAATGGTTCCATTAAATGTTTAACAGTCAATCAATCAATCAATAGCTACATTTTGTCATTACTGTCTCATCCTTATATCCCTATTACTATTCTTACATGAAACAGATGTTTGGTAAAATATTTTATCTAAACTTATATCTTATCTAAACTTATCTTCTTTATGCAATGAAAGTGTATAATGATACGGCCAAGCTCAAAATTAAACAAACAACACTAAGAAAAGCATGACTTATGCACTACTATATCTTCTGATATTATACGATAGCTTTGTGCAACTCACATTTCATCTGTACCATGTTTTTCAGACTTACCACATTAAATGCAAGAACTAATGTGGTTAAGTCCAGAATTTAATAAGAACTGATGATAGCACGGGTAGATCTTTGGTCGATCAATCAATGGTTGTTACACTCTAAAAAATGCTTGGCTAAACATTTAACCCAACCTTTGGTTGAAAACAACCCAGCATGATTTCTGTACAGTATTTACCCAGAACTGGGTTGTATTTAACCCACCATTTTTAATTTTAATATTCAAACTATTTATTCATTTTCTACTAAATAAATAAATAAAATAATAGTGCAATTTTACCTTATTTTTTACATGGCTTTTAACTCTTTCACCAAATTGTGCAAAGCTGTAATGCAATGTTAAAAATGCAATGCTGTACTAGGTGGGCTACCAAGCAAATTTACTACATTGGAAAAGCAATGCATACACAGCTGATTATGTCATGCAAACAATAAAACATTATTAATTTACAAATCATGCACTATGGTAAAATAGTTTTGAGATGATAACATAGGATTGTACAAGGAACCATTAATTGATCATCTACCATGCAATCATAATTGTCATGAAATGGAATAAACGTTGTTAGTGTTTTTCCAACTAGTGTTCATTCAACTGATAACTGCAGCAAATTGTAGGTATAGGTACATTTTTGGAAAATTTTGGTAGAAGCACTGTTTAACTAATTTCAATTTGTACACAGACCTTAGCACTTTAATGTATTTTAAATTACTATTTATTACAACAAAACATGCTGAATTTACAGTCTAGTAAACATAAAAATGCATAGCACATACAAATTTGGGGTTAAATAGATTCCTATCAACATACACTATTAGGTCAACATATACTATTATATGAATTTCTCCTCATTTTAATTCAACATCCTTATATTCATATTTACAGTAAATAGCTATTCTGCATCTGGTTCGTTAGCTCCATTTTATTCTGAATGTTGCACAAGCCTGTTAGTCGAGTCTCCCATGTGTTTCATATGCTGTTTGGTTGCCAGTGGCATATAAATCTATGGATTGCAGGGCTTTGACATAGCATCCTCTAGGAAAGGCTTTAGATTTCAGTTGGAATTGTCCCTGTGCTCCATCACACTCCGGCAGATATCTGCACTGCTCTAAGATGAAAACCAGTACTTCTACTTTCTTTAGACAGTCAATGCAAGGTTCAAAGACTGTGGCCTTTGACAGTTGTGGCACGCAGGCACAGCAGGAGATGAAAACACAGATTTCTATTAAAAGCCTATATTTTCTTCTGTATAAGAGAGGTCTTTTTTCGTTGTATGCAGCGGGGTCCAAATGTCTAAAACCACACTGAGAATCTGGTTCAGATCTCAGATTTAAATTTTTCATCTAGAACAAAAAGAAATGTGTTTTAAAAAATGAAAAACAAAAAAGACAATTCATGATGTAATATTAATTAGAAACAAAGTTCTGCACTATTTCTGGGTCAACTGACTGTTGCAAAATCAATAATATTTTTATTTTTTTATTTTTTATGTTTTGCATAATATTATTCTGAAAACAAATTAAATGAATTGATACTGAAATGTACTACATATAGAAAGAATATAGATACTGATATAATAATCCCCAGTCCTCTTAGCACAGGATGTGCCCTAGTTTCACCGGCATCCATGTTTTTCCTCCATGCGCTGTTGTGTATTTATAATGCTAAATGACAGTCTAATGGGAACAGGAGCTGTGTTCTTTCACACACACTCTCAAGGAGTCTGCTGTTGGGTTCTTGGGGTGAAATAAACACTGTAAATATTTGCTTCAGCATATTTTTGAAGACTTCTCTGTAATTAAAACACAAATTCACTGCAGATTAGATCAAACATTTTAGAGTAGACCTTAAAAGTCAACATGAAATGCAGTTCTCAACCCATTTTAACTCTGTAAATGGATGTATTTCGTAGTGAAA
Source organism: Acrossocheilus fasciatus (assembly GCA_036784905.1). Taxonomy (NCBI): domain Eukaryota; kingdom Metazoa; phylum Chordata; class Actinopteri; order Cypriniformes; family Cyprinidae; genus Acrossocheilus; species Acrossocheilus fasciatus. The sequence continues at coordinate 2,293,827 of JAXUIB010000026.1, read as the reverse complement.
CAAGATAGTCAATGAGGAAGAAAAAAATGTAGTGCTGGTCTTGATTTTCTCCACTGGGAATTGATTGGGTCTTGAGAAGTATTGCATACTAGAATGGAGACGAGCAGTTGGAGTGAAAGGATAAGAAAGTAAGAGGAACCTTTGACCAAACTCAAGCTTACAATTCAAGATTATTACTGAAGAACGACTTGTTAGTATATGTAAATGAGCCATTGAAATTAATGTAAACAGGTAGCTTTCCAGGAATTATTGACACTTTTTTTTCTTCTAAATAGCATAAACAATATCAGATTAAATGTTATGTTGATTTTAAAATATATGTGTGTTCATCATACCACTTTGCATAATGTATGTATGCCTTAAAGACACCTCATGCTAAATATCTTAGACAGATGTGTGCACACATTGCATTTGGAGCTAGTGATTTTGGAGCTTTGAGTTTGACCTGCTGCTTTACAGAAGCCCTCAGGTCATTTTACAGCTAGTGAATCATCAGAAAACTGATGCAGTTTCATGGCAAAATCTCTTGTCTTCTATCACATACACCCACAGCTGCTGTCAGACAGAGTCGAGCAAAAGACCTCCTGAATTTCAGACTGACTCACTAGACATAATCCGTGTTTGTTTTCTTCACATTTAACACCAACACACCTGGGGGAAAATAGATGGAATTACTAAATGTAGTCAGTGCTTGAATTGTGAGGAGAAAAAAAAAAAGACACTCCTTGTTTGCATATAAGGACAAAAATATTGTGACACACCTCTTCATTAATTCAGGTTCTCTTAATGAGGGTGTTTCAATCAGACTCATTGCAATACCTACCTGGTCTCATGGCATTTACATACCTGGGTGCACTTTTTAGCGTGACTTGAAATACGTACCAATAAGTACATATCACTGCAATTTCCCACAAGTTTACTGAATTGTGATTAATAAAGCGTAATTTTCGCACAATTACTTGAAGAATATCATGCTATGACTTCAAAACAATATTAATATGCTGGGAGATTTGAAAACCGATGCTTTTGAACATTAGCATCGCACACATCCAGCTTCATATCTATGGGTTTTCAGAGTGCTGAGACGGACTTAGGAGACGAGAAGCACCGTTTCAAATCCCGTGTAACTACGGTTTGACAAAGCAGTTAAAATCTGTGTAAAAGGAAGTTCAAATGGCACAGTTGCATCAGTTAATATGTTTTTATATCAGTTTTGCATTTGTTAACACTATTGGGTAGGTTTAGGGCTGGATTTGGTGTAGGGCATATTTCCAACACGATAGAGCATTAACTTTTAGCGACAGTCCCCGGATATTTGAATTCTGAACCGCCGCAATACGTATCTGAAGCAACGTAATAAAAAAACAGCAATACGTACCAATATCTACGTAATAAAAATGTGCCAGGGTTCACATATTGAACCTGTGTTTTAGCGCCACTCAGTGGACATTTCTATTTTAAACTGCGGCGAAACGTGCAGCAAGGTACGTAAAACGGAAACGCACAAAAAGTGCGCAGAGGTACGTATTTTTATGAGACCAGGCTGCGCAGTACAGGTAGGTGTATAAAATCAAGCACCTAGCCATTCAGTCTGCATTCACAAAGAAACAAACGTATTTATGAAGTGATGCCACCTTTGCAATAAGTCAGTTCATGAAATGTGATGTGTTCCCTAGAGAAAAAATAAATATGCTAAAATGTATTTGAAATAAATGTATTTCATGCTAAGTATATGACAAATAAAGCTACATATTTTGTACTTAATAAAAATACACCGCAAGTTTTTTTTTAAACATTCGTTTCTTATTTAATTGGTTCCACCGTGTTTGCTGATTATCAGTTTTGTATAGGCCTACCTAGGCTATTTAAACTGTGTAAGTTATTTGTTATTTTATATAGACCAATTTCCTGTTAGCAAACATTGTGACGTTTTTCTGTGGGCGGAGTTTCGGTGGTGGCAGAAAGATTCCCCTGACCGCTTCACTAAGGCTAGCTATGAAGTCTGTTTTTTTAACAATAACTTGAGAAATTCCGATTTTACCTGCATATGTAAGGGCTGCATACCTGCATACTGTCCGGGACCGCGTTATCTGAAAAGGTTAACTTTAACGGACGAAATTGGCTGACCTGTACTCACTCAAAGGATGGACGATCTGACAGGATTACCTCCACTTGAGTGATCACAACTAACATGTATAGTAAAGACAAACTCACCGTGTATCTATGAAGATGTAATATATATTTCAATTTCAGCAGGCAACTATTTTTACAGCTACATTATTATTCCAGCCACAATTACTCATAACAATGTATATACAATTACACATGATTAAGCATATAAATCGTCAGTTTGTTGTTTTACACGCATGCACACAGACATTATTTCATACACGACATAGTACTGAGATCCATAATAAATCTTTAGACGCGCCCATAGCAACAAAAGACAATACTTTATTGAACCTTTTCTGATAAGAAATGTGTGCCTGCAAAAGTAAGCTTTTCTGATTATTGTTTCTGTCCTGTTCGCTCTTTATCTCATTTAACCACAGCTGTCGTCGTTTATTTTTTTATTTATTTTGTTTATTTATTTATTTTGTCTGGCAGTGGCAGCAGCGTTCAAATTTAAATTTCAATATTTAAAAATTATGACTTTATTCTTGCAATTCTGAGATTATATCTCACAAGTCTGATAAGAAACATCAACTGGCCATTCTCTCTTTTGAGTTATATCCCGCACATCTGGCTTTTTTCCCCCTCAGAATGGAGAAACTGGCTATCGTTGAGTTAAATCAAGTTATAAAGTCCGAAATACGAAATATAAAGTTGAAAAAAAAAGTCTCAAAAAAGAATTGTGGGATAAAATAGGTAACGTGATGTAAATTGGTATAGGTTTAAATACTATTTCATGCTGTAAATGTAGGACAAATATAATATATTCCCTATGAACTGTATATGTGAATATTATGTTGACCAATTGTTTAAATCAGATTTATGCTTTAAAAGTAGAGTAATCATAGCAGGTTTCATTCATTAGTCTGTCCGTTTAAACGTCTGCGTTTAGCTTCAAATGGCGTTTTTGACGACAGTATTCTATAAAAAATTATTTGCATTCCGATTTTGACATCTAAAGTCACAACAGTACATTTTATCTCTTATTCTGTGGATTTTACCCGTTTCACTCCGCTTGTTACCATGTGTTTCTGCCACCACAATGCGCGAGCAGCTGCGAGTGACGTAACTGTTACGTCTACATGAAATTGGTCTATTAGGCACAGCCTATAGAATGGTGTAATTTGATTCGTTTTGTTAATAAAAGTTCTATGATTTATATATAGGCTAAGTTGAGTCTGAAGTTGCATTTTGTTGATGCTTGAATTGACACCGAATTGCCGCCAGTTCAAAAGTTAAAGTAAAATGCGCACATCGCTTTTAAGCTGTTCAGATGCGAAGGAAAGTGAGGAAAAGAGGGAAAACTCAAACAATCTAACAACGAACAAGTGTTTTACGCCAAATTGCTGCTAATTTGAAAGTGAAAGTAAAATTCGCACCCCGCTTTTACAAGCTATTTAAAAGTGAAGGAAAGCGTGAAAAAGAGGGGAACCCCATCCACCCAACCACCCCCACAGTGATACCAGTACTACCGCTGTTGTTACCTCGTCGATTAACCGGTGGGGAAATTTCCTCACTGTCACAACCCTAGTTGAAATCAGAAGGAAGGCAATGCAAATACAGTTTTTCCACAGCTTGGCACTTCTTCGGAGCATCTTTATCATTTGGTTTCTGTATGACCTGTGCGTTTGCATATTTCGTAAACACTAAGGCCATTTCTCAAACGGAAGGCTGCATCCTCCGGAGGTCGCATTTGCAGGTTGCACATGTCATCAAGCTTGGTTTATTTCAGTTAACTGAGCATTACATTTGTGAGTCATAAGCATATTACAACAATTTACGCTCAACTAAGAATAACAGTCAAGTTTATAACTGCTAATATTCTAAAATAAGTTTTTCTTTATGACGTATGCAGCCTACAAATGCGACCTCCAGAGGATGCAGCCTTCCGTTTGAGAAACGGCCCATATGTGCAATTCGGTGGGCGGGGCTAAACAGGCAGTGATGTAGAAGCAGGCACTGATCTTCTTCTGCAGAGGAAGAGTTTAGCCACACTATTACATCATAGAGTGGAACATTTCAAAAGCTGTTGTTTTGGCAGACTGCCTTCAATATAAGCTGTTTTTAGACTAACAAAAAGGTTTTAAGTTATGAAACTTACAGAAGGTTTTTATAGTATAGTGACCACTTATATGTCCAAAGATAAAGGTAAGTTTGGTTTCTCAGTTCATGACCCCTTTAAGAAATGTGTATTGTGCACAAGTAGTACTCTAAATAAAGTTTAATTATAGTTTTTATATCAGTAAGTCGCGAGCAATATGTCAGTAAATATGTTAATAGATCTGAACTATATTTATGTTTATTGTTATTATACTTAGCTTGTTTAATAAAATTTTTAAGAAAATTCTTATTTATACCAATTACCATCATGTGGATAATGTGACAAATGTCTATGTCCAATAATGATGTGCCACAAAGCACTGTTAGTTGTGCAGAAAGATCTTGCATTTATCTGACATTTCCAGCAGTGGGAGGTGGATGAGCTGACTAAATCATTCTAGATCAGCGTTTTTTTTCCAATCCTTGTTCTGGAGTGGCCCAGGACTGTGTATTTTGGTTGTCATCATTATCTGACACACCTGAATACACTTACCAGCCCATTAGTGGAGAAGTGAACTGGGTAGATATTTGCGATTATTTTATATAGTATATAGTAGGCCCCAAAATTAACTAGATGTATCTATTTCATCAGCAATGATTGCCCTATATCACCTTTGAATGGTTCCCAGTGTTTTTACTGTGTTACCAAACTGTGGTCCACCGCTGAGAAAACATAAAGTTTTAAAAGAAGGAGCATACTCATTAAAACATAAAAAAAGAATCTACTATACAAAATGTTGACAGAACTAGACCAAGTTTACAAGGTTCATGGCTTTGAAATGTTAAAAGCTATTCTAGACTTTTAAATACAATGTGAAAAAAGTGAGCAGATTCCTCTTGGGACCTCTCATGACTAAAAAAAATGATGTACTGTATGATAGTTTGATATACTGTTGCATGAATTCACCTTTCGGTCAAACTGTGCTGGTAATTCTCGGTTATCTGGATGTATTTTTAGCTCAGAGAGACAAGCTGATTTCTTGGTCCAACTCCATTAAAATCCTGAAAATCCATTAGGCCTCACAAAAATGTGGTTTGACCAAGATAAGACATAAAATGACTCAGCTCTGACAGGAAGCAAACATATTAATGATGATTTGACGTGCTCTTGACATGCAATTAATTTATACACCCTTTCCAATGACATCCTGACTTAGTTCACAGTGGGTGTGATGGCTTGCTGTACCAAACTTTTTTTTTTTTTTTAGTTATGTGGTGGTCGTCTTAATGGAAGTGGAGCAAATATTGCACTTATGCTTTGTCACATACAGACACGGACACAATGTAGTCAGTATTTTGTAATTACTGTTATGTGTATATATATATATAAAAAAAATAATAATCTGAAAGTTTCCCACAGAGGACAATTACAGAACAAAGGGGGCATAGTAAAAATGACTGATGACCATACTCAGTTCACATGACATTAATTGCCAGTAGCCTACAGGACTTTGCAGGGAGATTAAGGACATTATTGAAATTCAAAATTAATTTATTTAGGCCATTACTGATGTCTTGTGTCTTATAGATTATAGTTACAGTAAGTATTGGGGGCAGTTGCACAAGCACAGCCAGTTTAAAATTGTGTCATAAGAGCTAGTCTAAACAATTCAAAGTAAAATATTAAAGTTGTCACTAGTAATTTGTCACTTTTTAGATTTAAATTAGACATTTTTATGTAATTTACCTACGTAAAACATGTCTAATTTGAAGAGAAAAAAACAAAACAAAAAACAGATGACTAACCAAGATGACTAAGCGGTTTATGCAACCGGCTGCTATCTATCTATGAACTTTTATTTATGTAGGTTTTTATTAAAGATAGTACTGTATGAGGCGTGAGAATTGAGAATTCCATGATACTCAGAAGGTCAATAAGCATATTGGTCAATGCATTCAAAAGACTCAATGAATCAAATTGTGTGTTATATCACTGAGGATCAACCTACAATATGAATATGTATTGAAAAAGATAACAGACAAAATGCTTATAAAATACTCTTACTAAAAATGAACAGAGGAGCGGAGGTATTTTTTGTGTTGAGTAATTGTTCTAGGTCAATGTGTGATGTGTCAACAAGGAAATTAATAAATGTTGTTTGGGTTCTGAAGTCAAACCGTAGAAATTCCTTTTTAAAATATTTTCTTTATTGTCCAATGACATTAAATGAGGAAAAATATAAAACTTTATTAAGAATCCCACAGCTTTTTAGTGTGAATTTCAGTTAAATTTAATTTTAGCCTTTACATTTCAGTTTCTACTCTTGCCCCTTTTTCTATTTTTGCTGATCGAGTTTACAAAACTGCATTTCCCAAAAGCATCGTCAGCTAACTATAGTCGTTAGTTCCACTGAACTCCATTTGAAGCAACGGAACTTGCGACAATAGTTGCTTTTGGGAAACACACCCCTGAATGATTCATTCACAAATTTTACTTATTTAGTTTTTGAGGTCAACTCACTAAATAAGGCCACAGCAATTAAGAACTCAATGAATGACGACTTACATTTTGCTGTTTATCACAACGTTTTCATAACAAATTGGGGTATATTGCACAAGTCAAATGGAATACAAACTTGATACTTTCATGCTGCTTTTGCATCTTTTTTGAATCTTTAACACATCAGTCCTCATTGTTAGTACTACAAAATTTCCCAAAGTCATGAGTTTGAAAGGGTGAACTAATCATTTAAAGCCAAACCCACACTTGTGATACCAGGAGTTCGTCTGTGATAAATAAAATGTTGCTTAGCTTTGCTAGGTCAGTAACTTCTGAAACAGTAGCTTTTGTTTTCCTACAGCTGAATGAGATACTGCAATGGTGGCACGCTGAGAGCCACTCACGTTCTTCTGGATGGCAGTGGTCATTGTTTAAAGCTGTAAGAGCAGTGAAGTGTGTGATGAAGAGCTGTAGCCTGAGTCATTCCCTCTCTCTCTCTTGGTTTCTGTGGAAATATATTCCTGCACTCGGCTCTAATATTCCTAATCGTTCCACAGCTCTTTTCCCTTTTCTGTCACATGCTTTCTAATCCCTCCCGCAAGCCTATTTACTCTGATTTCATATCCCTGAGTGAGTGCTTGCTAATTGAAGCACACACACACACACACTTGCATGACATGAATTAAACCTGCTCTCATCCCTGAGCTGTTGTGAGACACAGATGAGACACAGTAAGACATGACAGAGGGTGTCTATGCTATTAGATTGCGAGTGTGAAGTGTGGAGCAGGTGAAAAAAACAGGATATGTTTATTGATATTTATTTATATAATTTTGTCATCATAGAACACTGAAAGTAAGGGATTAAATTTTCAAGAGAAAATTGAGAATTCATTACTTTTTTTATTCTATCCTGCGTGTACCTTCTTATTTTATTTTTTTCTCTCAAGTGACTTCATTCAGTGGCACTGTGCAAAGCTATTTTCAATTTCACTGATATGACACTTCATTTGGCAGGGAGAGACTTTAGTAGTTTGTGTTTTGACATGCCGAATATATCCGCACCTGCACTCATAAGGTGGGCATTCATTGCGACTAACTGTCATCACTAATATTCGCTGGAGAGGCAAGGCATAGAATTTTGATTCTTGTTTGTTTATTTTTTGAGAATTGTATCCAAACTACCTGCAGTTTGCATTCACTTAATGAGAATACATTATAAAACACTTGAATAACACACACACACACACACACACACACACACACACACACCTGCTTTGGATAATCCATAGACGTGCATGTGTGGGTGTGCTTTCTAGCTTCATTATTAACAATACTATACTTTTATTGTGCATATTTATAGTTGAGGCAGTTATCAACCAACTTGCAACAACCCAAAACACCCTGTTAAACACATCCGCCACCTAGAAACACACTAGAAGTCCTCAAAATTATAGTGAGGCAGTTACAATGGTAATTAATAGTTATATTTATCATTTGTGGTGGACTTTTTGTAGAATGTGTTTTTGTTTAACTTCTACAGTTGTTTGAGCTCGTGCTTTTCCATTTCGGTATGTAATGTATGCATAAGTATGTAATATAATAATGTCAAAAAAAAAAAAAAAAAAAAAAAAGGTAACACTTTAATTTGATTGTCCACTTTAGAGATTCTACTAACAGTAAATAACTTTACAACTACATGTCAACTAGCAGTCATTAGAGTATTAGTAGACTGTCTGCTTAATATCTTCTAATACTTTATTTTGATGGGTCCACAACATACAACATACTGACTATTAGAAACTTTGCACATATATGTCAACTTATTCTACTAACACTAAACCTAACCTTACAGTCTACTAAAAGAGTTAGTGCGGTCTAACATGTGTTCATGCTTGGTTTTTTTTAAAAATGCATTATTTTTCATATAATTTACCTTTATTCCACACTGCTCTGTCCCTTCTCTGACAAACACCTCGATTATTTCTTGTTTTTATGAAGCCCCACCCTCGTACGTGATACGTGATGGGCTCTGATTGGTTAGCTGGCTCAGTGTGTTGTGATTCACTAAACCACCGAGCGTGCGTCTAACTGTCCTGCCCCTCAGCTCAGTGACATGTGCTCCAGTTGTATTGTAAACAATGGCGTCGTCTATATTGCTTATTTGAGCCCGATTGAGACGCAGAGGATATTAGTGAAGAGGATCGCGCAGAACCTGTGCAAGCACGGCTCTTAATGGTATGTTTGTTTGTTTGTTTGTTGTCTCATACTTTTAGTTACGCTGTTATTATGCTACTGCTTATGTTAGCTTTTAATATAAGGTTTTATTCTGATTAAAGCTTTAATACAGTATGGCAACCGCACACGCATCTATGTATAACGCTTCTCATTGTTATGTGAAAATGTATAATTGAAACAGTTTGTTGGAGCTGATCTGACGATATGAATGAGAGAGAGAGAGAGAGAGAGAGAGAGAGAGAGAGATGTAGAGCAGGGCGACACAAGGAACAGTATTAAGAACGGCTGTTTTAGAACATTAATTTTGAAACTTGTGAATCCATTAGAATCGTTAGAAGACATAATTGCGATTCATATATGAATAGATTTTTACGTGCACCCCTAGTTTTCTCTTCCTCTTCTCTAAAGCAGCACAGCATGGCCTAGCCCCCTTCCTTACATGTTCCCGAGGGCGGGGTTTATCTGGGTCAGTGACGTATCTGACGGGGGAAGTAGTTCATTGTAGTACCTTACCAGCTGTTTTTGTAGGCATTAAACTTACAGAATTTTAAAAGACGATATCTCTGTTTGCATTGAACTTTCAGCGCTGCAACTTTGCAGATATTGTTTATGCTTAAACAGCAACATTACACACTAACTAACGTTAAAACAGTGAAATTGCAATCAACCACCCCTTTAATGTCTTCAGACTCACTACATAGAAACTTTTAGGCAAGTGTGTTGGTGCTGGTTGGCATTAAAATTTGCAGGACACTCCAGAAGCAGGATTGTACACCACTGACAGTAAACATACCATCAACTGCCAAGAAAGACCTAGAAACCACTCCGAACACCTAGCAACTGCTATGCACACTCTAGCTTCTACTTTTAACACCTTATAAACCACCTAGAACACATTAGCATTAGCGACCACACAGAGATCTTAATCACAAACAGAAAAGTTAATCAACCATCCAGAACACCGTAAGAACCACTAGCAAAGCTTGGCTATAACATTATTTTGAAAAGGCTTTTTCTAAAATTGCAAAAATTACACAAGCGTGTTTTGGCAAACTTCAATTTTGCTAGATCACATTTGCCACAGAATTCTAAATCCATGTCCCAACATTCTGCATATGTGGGTTTCTATGAACATGATGTGACTTTATTCTTCTGCCAATTAGTGATAATACATCTGTCTGTTCTGCAGGAGGAAGCCCATCACACCACACTCACACTGCTGGAATCATTTCTTCCAGCTGTTCAGAACAGAAGATTCTCAACTCTTAGAAGGCAGATGCACTGTATTGACCCCTAAGGGGAAGTTCAGGAGTAATGAGCAGTCTTAGCAGAGAATTGTTTCTATCTGTTGACCTCTAGGTGTTGTGCCCAGCATGCATCTACTGCCTCACACAGCCCAGATGGGACTGAAACCCACAATCCTTGGTTCAGATGGCCTATGTCTTATGCACTAAGCCAATGGGGCTTACAGCATGCTACAATCCCAAGCCATAGTCAATCACAGCGGTACACTTTTCCATATTCAGGAGGTTGCAGCCAGCAGTGAATGTTTACCCAACAGCCTGCACTGACTCAGAGTGTTTACCTATCAGCGAGCTGCTTGAAGCTTATCTTGGAGTTTCCGAAAGATGCAATAGACTCTGACTTCGCTGAAGGTTGTGTTAAGTGTTATCACAGCTGTGAAAGTTGTATTAAGTGTTACCATTGGCTTGCCTTACGAAGTACTACATGTGCAACTTGGTACTTTATTATTCATGAACAAAAGAATACCTTTAACGTGTGGCAAAAGGGGAGAATCATGGAAAACAGGATTACTATGCGCACTTATTTAAAACTGGATTGAAATAAGCAAATGCTGAAGAGTGTAGGATGCAAAACTGATGCAGTGTGTACCCATGTCCATATTCCAGGAGGACAATGTCAAGATCCACCAGGCTTAATTTGTGAAACAGTGGTTCAGTGAGCATGATGAATCATTTTCTTGTATGAATTGGCCACCACAGAGTCCTGGGCATAACCTCATTGAGAGTCTTTACTAGGATGTGCTGAAGGGGACTTTACAGAGTGGTTTGATTCTCCCATTGTTAATAAAAGATCTCGAAAAAAAAAAAAATGAATGCAGCTCTTGATGGAAATAAATTCAGTGACGTTGCATGATGTTGTCGGAACAATGCCACAATGAATGCACATTATAATCACAGCTAAATGCGGTCCAATTAAATATTAGACTGCGCAACTTTTTTTTCTTTTTTTGGACAGGTAGTATAAAATCTATAAAGTGTATGCCAAAGACTTTCAATGGGTTTAAGGTCAGGATTCTGTGGTGGCTAATTTCTTACAAATTTAGCCTGGTAGTAAATCTTGGTATTGTCATCCTGGAATATGGGTATGTCTACTGACATGGTTGTTGGAGAAATAAAATGCTATCTCGTATGGATGGAGTTAAAATCTGCAGGACATTGGCCTCCAGAAGCAGGATTGTCCTAGCCTAACATTTTGCGAACACTCTTTTGAGATTTAGTTGACAGTTAGTTGCAAAGTTACTTATATTTATAGAATGTCCAAAGTGGAAAATGGACTATCGAAATAAAGTGTAACTGTGCATGTTTGGCACCACAATGCGGGGGTTATTACCATACATTAAGTACTAACCCCACTCCAGAGTAGAGTTTCATAATCATGAGAAGAAAGCGGTACTAACCCCTCTTCTAAATTGTTTCCCTACAGTGTTTAGAATGACTAGTGAAAAAGCCCTCATAACAAAGTCAGCATAAATCCTTTCTGGTCCATGCAGACCATTTATTGAAATTGCTCTGCAAAAACCTCATTTAGACTTACAAATTGTCATCAATCATCACAACCATGAGTACATCCAGCATAAATCAACACAAATTCTATGTTGATCCAGGCTGTTTTATGTCGGTTAGTGCTGGTCTAGCTGGTGGACCAGCATTGTCATGCAGTTCTCAAGCAAAACAGAGCTGGTTTGAGCTCTTGCCATGCTGGGAACCAGCAAACTAACAATCAGTTTCCATTTTTGGTCAAATTTCGCAAAAGTTACCTTATGCTGGCCAGCAATGCTGGGAATTTCAAAAGGGATATGTCTACTCAGTATCCAGAAAATTGGCCTGGTCTGTTATAAACTAACGCCCTTTCCCAAATACCATCCTCATCCCTTTGTAACCACAAAATGTTGACTAAAAAAGTTACAAAGTTTGTTGGGTTGTAGACCCAACATAGCACAACCCCATAGTCTTATTTATGGATCTACACTAGATAAGACTGGTCAGTCAACACTTATTGGTTTGTTCAATTGTAATGATCAGAGTGAGGGTGGAAAATGGTCATGAAAATGATAAAAAAATAAAAAATAAAATAAAAAAAATATTGACTGTAAATATTCTGTGATGGAGGATACTAGATACAGTATTACTGTATTACTTAAACCCATTCACCCACACATAACATGAATAATGGCCTTAAGGATTTCTAACACTGACACCTGCATACATGCACACACAAGCATTCCTTCCAAGATCCGGCTCCAGTCAGCAGTATACAGCCGCATGTGGGTGTCACGAATCACTCTATCAGCCCTCGCCGTTTAACAAATAGGGGATTTTCAGTAAGCTAATAAATACATCAGGAAGCTGAGGCAGCATACGTTAGTGGGATTAGTAGGCACATGCTGCTCACATCATTCACTGATCCACAGCTTTGAAAATGGTGTCCGCATTAAAGTCAGCCTTAGAACAGCACAAAGATCAAATGTATCGCTTAAGGTTCAGGAGGGTTTTGGGAAACAGGGATAATGATTTTACATCACAGCTGGGATTATAATGTGGTATAGAGAACATACTTTGAAATGTGTACTACTGTAATTCCTATAGATACTTGTTGCCAGTCTGGAGACTAGTTTCATTGGATAAAGCATGGAACAAGACCTGGATAAATTTGCATGCTGCTAGGCTTGTTTATGCTGGTTGTAGTGCTGGGTTGCTGCTGGTGGACCAGCACAGACTTGGCCTTTACTTGGTCAAGAAGCAGGTTGAATCTGTGTTGAAGTCAAGACAGATACTTGAAAAGAGTCTGTATGTCTCAGACCATGTACATATGCTTTCCTTTGGGTTGAATGAAGGCTGGTTTCATGTCAGTGTTATGCGAACTTCTGTAACACACTAACAGTGTGCTCTGGTCCAGAGACACAATAGCCCAGACCAGATTGTATTCGCAAATCGGCGCAAACCAAAAAATGTAGCTGCAGTGCTGTAGTAGTTGAATCTAATCTCAGGTTCAAGTCAGGACAGATGACAAATGCTCTTCGGCCCATGAAAGACCAAGACTGAAAATACATCCTAGGACTCATGGCAGACTCCAGTCTCAAGTACTACAACACTGGCTGGCCGACTAAGATAAGACAATAAAGAGGCCTTGATGAAAAACCAAAACAGGTCATGCTGGTTTTCAGGTTCAGCAGGGATATTCAAAGACATAAGTATTCCAAAACTTCAAGCACTATGGAGTCCACCTCCACATTTCAAAGCAGAAATATGACTTCTCATCAGATTAAAAACGCAATAACCACCACGTATCGTGTAATTAAGCAAATGCTGGTAACTTTATCATGGACAGTAATGACTGAACTGTGAAGCCAGTTTTGCTATCTGGACAGTTCTGGCTGCATAATAGGGTTGATTAAGGAACACAAAAGGAAAAGGTTTGAATCATAATGCCTACCTTACTGCTTGGCTGCTTATATTCTGTAGTTTGAATGAAATTAAGGAATGACGTAAAGAAATATTCCAGGTTATTTTTAACCCACTGTCTGTGGTCTTCTGTTAGTAACCTCTCAAAATAATTTTGATTTAAACCTCAGTGAATAAGTCTATGGGAAACTACCGGATTTTGAAAGTGTAAAATTGCATGTTGGCATATGAATGGAAGTTGTTTACCAACCTTTTTTATTTTTATTTTTTCTCAGTGCAGGGGACATAAAAGCGACGTTACATAACTATTCAAAAATCACTGACTGCATTCTAATTTGCATACAATCTGTCCTGAATTGAATGCATGATTAAAATTTGCATCCCAAATAATGGTAGACCTACGCTCAAAATAGTATGCCAAAGAATCCCAGATGGTGTACTGTTTTGAAGTATGCATCTGAGCAGGCTTTTGAGTTAATATCCCTTCTGGGAAAAAAGAAAGAAAGAAAGAAAGAAAGAAAGAAAGAAAGAAAGAAAGAAAGAAAGAAAGAAAGAAAGAAAAAAAAATCCAAACTATAGTGGTTTGCTGTTCATAATTTGCCACCACGATGGTTGGTTTCTCCTTGTCAAGCTAGTGTAGTTATGGTTTTGGACAGCTGTACACCAGCTAAACATAATTAAACCAGCAAAGTCCAGCAGTATGCTGCCTTTTTCCAGCTTTTCAAGGGATTGCCCATAACCTTTCGAAGAGAACTTTGTGAAGCTATATTATTAAGTGGAGTAATGTGAGGTCAAAGTAATCATTAAGTAATTATGCTGCTAACGCTTACATTAAAATGTAAGCGAAAAGGGACTCTGAGGTTTCAAAACATAATTTATGATGTGTCACTTATTACTTACACAAAATGTACTCATCATCACTGCTTGCTTAAATAATAAACAAGATTTCAAGATTTCAATTTAGTGCAGGGGTCACCATGTTCGGTTCTGGAGGGCCGGTGTCCTGCAGAGTTTAGCTCCAACTCTAATCAAACACACCTGAAGCAGCTAATCAAGGTCTTACTAGGCATACTTGAAACTTCCACACTGTTAGACATTTCAAAGGGTTTTTACAGTAACTGGTTTCACTTTATTTTGATGGTCCCTTTAACACATTCTATTGACTATAAGTAATGTTGCAACTACATTTCTACAAACTCTCATTAGAGTGTTAGTAGTGTATTAGTTGACTGGTAGAATAAGTTAGGGTTAGGGTTAGAATAAGTTGACATGTTCTTGCAAAGTTACTTATAGTCAGTAGAATATCTGTTGGGAGACAAACACAATAAGAAGTAAGTAGATATGAAGCAGAGAGTCTACTAATACTCTTATGAGAGTTTGTTGAATGTTCAGAATGTTCAAAAGGGACCATCAAAATAAAGTGTTACCCAGTAACTTACTGGCAACACTGTTACAGTAGCAAAATGGTACTGTTTTACAGTAAATTACTGTAAATAAAATCTAATTCATCAGTATACTACTGTTATTCATTCATTTTAATATAGATTTCATTAGATTTTATCATTTTTATATATAATTAATTTTATTTTTACTCTACATAGATACTACTGGCATTCAATTAAAACAGACACAATAATTACAAAATATAAAATTCTTTATTTCAAACATTGCATGTATAACACTTAAAAATACAGACTTTCAGCTCTAGAACAGTGCATCTTCACCATCTCTCCTGTCTTAGGACATTTTGCAGTGCATTATGTTGTATCCTCTGGATTCATCCTTACAAAGAATCTTTAGGCAACAGAAACATAATGGGGAAAAAAAGACAAGCAGCCAAAGAATACATAGCTATCTGCAAAACCCAGGTGCTGCTCCAAAACGTGGCCACCATCTTTGCTCACCATCCACTTTGTTAGTGACAGAAATGTCTTCTCTGAAAAAACAAGAAGTAGAAAGAGCACGCTTTTAAAAGGCAAACTCAAATAAACAAATATCTCAAAACCATAGTTGTTCTCTTACCATGAATTATCAGTTTCAGGGTGGCTGGCCTGCTCATGTCTTTCTTGATGCTTCATTGCAGTTGCCTTTAAAACACAAATACAAAAAAATGCTGTAAATCTTAAATTCCATTAAAAACTGTAACAAACTAATTCTAAAACTAGAAAGGCAAAAAAATAAAACTAGTTTAACCTAGCTAACATACGATTTTATTTTCTCAATAGGCTACTGGCCAACATTAACTACTAACACCTGAACTAAATTTCACATTAGTTAACCTAATGGTAATATAAGATAAGCGTTGCTCGTTAAAAATTATTTTAATTCGGTAACTTAATTCAATAAGATGACGAAAGTCGTTTGAAACGACAGTGCAGTTTACCATGGTAAAGTTCTGTAACCGCCATGATGATGGGTAAATGTTTCTATGGGTTCAACTGGTGTGCAAAAATCTGACACAAACACACAGACAAACTTACATATATTTGTCCTTGCTTGCTGGACTTATTCTCTCGTAAGGTGCATCGACACACAGCGCAGATGTTCTCTGGAGCTCTTCCACTCTTGCGGGTTCATCCCCAGGCAAAACCCGCGGCGCTGCCCCGCTGCTTCCATGTCTTTTCCTCAGACGCGAGAGGCGCGGCGTGGCACAACTCGACAACAGACAACAATATAGAACCCATTATATATACTATCTACAGTGGATGCGGACAGTAAACTGATGCCCCGGTATATTTCTGACATGCAGATGTACTCCAAGTGCTCACGCTGTTTCTGACACAAAGTACAAATGGATTTTTCCAATCATTACAAGCGATATAACACGTCCAGTGCAGTCAGTCCCAAGCTATTGCGGCGTTGTAGACACGGTCTAGGGCAAATCAATCCAACTGTAAGAAATGAGGAAAATAAAACGACCTCAATAGAATGGCGCCAAAGAGACCATAACAGCAAATACAGTAGTATACAGCAATTTTAAAAAATAAAGTAAGTCTCTGTATGTGGGGTCTGACGTCACAGAAAATTTCCATGATGCAAAAGGCATTACAGTTATTTACTGTAAAGGGAATTTGCAGTATTATACTGAGTTATATACAGTAAATAACTGTGGAAATTACAGAAATGTGTGTTGAGGCAAGTTGGAGCTAAACTCTGCAGGACACCAGCCCTCCAGGATCAATTTTGATGATCCCTGGTTTAGTGCTTTGAGAAAAAAAGAAAATCACAATTCTAGTTTTAAACCCTGTAGAACACTTGTCTGTTAGAACTGACAGTCACAAAATTCCCCATTTATATATATAAATTATTATAAATATAATTATTTATTTATTTTTTAAATGAAAGACATTAAAACAAACCCAGTATTATTCAGTATTATTATTACTTATTTTGTATCATGTTAAAATACAGAACAGTATTTCAGATGCTTGTCTGATCATCCTCAAATAGCACCCTGCTGGCCAAATCCAACCCATTAATCGTTTTTACACATCTTCCAATTGATTTCTATGGAAATCGCTATAAGGGCTGATATATAAGAGCACTCTCTGCACAAAATCCAGTCAGATCAAAAGCACTCAGTGGTCATTTAATTAGCAGACCAAAGTATATGGAGCAGAATCCTTTTAAACTCTTGCTGGACATAGTTCAACTACTGTAGATTACCAGATATTACCTATCATTGTTTTGTCACATATATTTGAAGTTAGATATGAAATCATAATTGCTTTCGAGCCAGACCTTGTGAAGAAATTTCAGCGCATTAACTAAGGATGTGTCACAATCCACCAGTTTTTTTTTTTTTTTTTTTTTAATGCAGTTTTAGGATAAACCTAAAGTTGGCACGACATTAAAATTCTATCTATATTCTAAATGCATATTATTGACTGTACTGTGAACAATTCATCCAAGCATTTTTTTTTTTTTTATTATTATTTCAATTTCTCATAATTAAAATGTTCAGAACTCGATCTACTCGATAGATTTGCCTCTATCCAATCAAGAACCAAAGCACAAAACCAAGTCCCTGTCCTACATTTGGACATGTCTTAACACTCATTCGCTTTCAAATAAACATATAAGCTAAAGACTAATTATACAGGCTTCCTAATTTCAAATTACTGTAGTTGACCTAGTATCCATACAATGAAAATCAATCGGTTGCAGTGTTTTTTTGGACCCCAACATTCTTTCAAATATTTTAATTTGTGCTCCACACAAGACAGAAATGCATGCAGGTTTGAAACAACATTAGGGTGAGTAAACAATCACAGAATTATGCTTTGGTGAAAATGTTACTTACAATGAAAGTGCACAAATCCAACCCTGAGAAGGGTTGACCCCAACATAATGTAGAAGGAGATGCCTTCATATGGGTAAAATAAAGTTTTGAAATAACTCGGCTATAATGTTCTTGTAGCCTTCATCATTAGTAAGATGCATTCACTTCAGGATGATCTCAACAGCGAGTGGGAACAGAGAATGTCAGAGCGGAGTGTTCTGAAGGCCTACTGACCTCACAGTTGTAGATGTGTTCTGTTTAATTGGCCAGGTGAGAGGCATCCACTCACTTGCACCAGCTTCCCGGGAAACAGACGGCAGGAGTTCGGAAAGCTCTGAAATTAAACTTGACTGTCAGCCTAATTGGTCCCCTTCCTGTATTGTGCTGTTTGTGTCCTTTCTTCAGTTATAAGACTTGAAGTAGGCTGCCTCACCGCTGATACTCTGGAGAGAGAGAGTGGGGCTGTGCTAATGAGATGCTTTTGAAATGTTGTTGAATAAAACCCTCAGCCTGTTGTTTGTATTATGAGTAAATACAACTAATATGCCAGCGAATTTGAGTTCAGTCTCCATTTAGGCTCTTTGTTTTGCCATGACTTTGTTTTTGAGCCTTTCTCAGAAGAGAGTGCAGCCCTAGAGTATATTTATCTCTGTATTGTGTTTTTCATCTGTTGAAAAGACTGGCTCAGGCCAACATAAATTTCCATGCTGGATTGGTGCTGGTCTAGTTGCATGGGGACCTGCTGTGGTGTCAACTATTCTTCAATCATTTACCCTTGTGTCATTCCAAACCTTTCTTTCAGTTTGTAGAACACAAAAGATGTTTACAAATTCATGGCACATTAATCTTCACCATACAATGAAGAGTGAAGTGGGAATGGGTCTGCTGAGCTTTAAAAATGAAAAAAGGCAGTAGTTTAGGTTAAAATTTAAGGTGTCAAAAAAAGCAGTGTTGTGCAAGTTTATACTTTTATTCAGCAAGGATGTATAAATTGATCAAGTGACAATGACTTACAGTATACTGTACTTATACAACTACTTGTACAACTTACATACATGCGTGCTATTTCCAATAAACTCTATTCAAAAGAACCCTGAAAAAAAACATTTCCACAAAAATATTAAGCAACACAACTGGTTTAATTATTGATAATTAGAAATGTTTAAGAAATTAGCTTTATGAATACTTCCTACCACTGATGAACATTCTCAGCAGCTCTTAAATCTCATAAATGTTCTCATATGTGCCTTTCGGTTAAGATTCAAGAGTTCTAATGGGGTCAGATTTTAATTATGAGTTGTTAGATGTTAAAACACACTGAAAATAAAACAACTTAAAATAGGCTGTCTAAAGCATAGAATCCATTTGCACCATATCTCAAACAGTCTTTAAGAGTCCCAATGTGCTGAAAGTCCAAATCTGCCCACCAGTGTATATACAATCCACAAGAAATTGATCATCCAAAACCCTTCAAGCCAGTCTCTGGGAAGGTAAGCCCACAAATAGGGAAATGCACAGTCCAGAGTAGCAGTGATCCCCCACAGCTATCATTGTGTTTGGTGACAGCCATTTTGATTCCCATGCTGCTCTTTTAACACTGGTGCATTCCCAAGTTTCCTGCCATGTTTAGTAAAAAATGAATGCATGCTTCGGTTGGTACACCAAAGCTAGGGTTGCCAACTTCAGAAAAGGAAAATAATCCCTTATTAATCTATAATTGTGATTCTTTATAGGAAAATAATGGACAGAAAAAGGGACGGTCAAAATATTTGTACAGTACCACATAATGTATGTCATTTGAGTGTCTGCAGTTAAGTATGTTTATAAAAGGTGTTTAAAAGATTCTCAAAAATAATCACCTTTGTTTTGCTTAACCTATTTTTGTACAGTTATTCTAAAAATAAGTTTAATGTCATACAAAAATGTCACACACTACCCACTGGCCTGAGAAGACTACTATAGAATTGTGACTGCACAAGTGGTGTAGTAATTTATACATACATAGATTTGGTATAACATTTGAAAGAATAACAACTGAACGTCTATGAAACGTCAGTCAATAAAGTATTTTTTGAAACAATGGCACTTAAAATTTTGAACTAAAATGCTAAAACAACCATGTAGCGTATGAATGGATGGAAATGCATATTTTTCAATTAAAGAGAACTTAGCAAGTTAGTGTGGGCTGATTTTGGTTCTTGAATTTGTGATTCAATGAGGTCCAAGATTAAGAATACGCTAGAATTTCCCATTTTAAAAATGCTTATTTTTTTCTTTGTTTAACAACATTAACTTACAATAGTAAAAGATGTCTTCCGTCAAATAGATTGCATTGTGTGGCTGACTCATGATTAATAACCACATTGTTTGCACTTTCCCTGTGTTTGTTGAAATTAAAACGTGGACGTGTGAAGGGAATTGCCGTTAGCTCAAATCCTGCTCGCTGTGAAGCAAAAGTAACCAGGAGATTCTGCAAAAGCCTTCCTTGAACAGCTACGCTAACAAATAAAACAATAATTTGTCCAAAAAGAATGATTAATTATCGATTTTGAATTTGTTATTCATATTGTCTGATGGTCATATGGCTTATGGCTGTGAATACGGGATAAACTTCTGTGATGGCACAATTCTGTACTATACGGATCGGTTGGCAACCATAACCAAAGCTCAAAAAAATTGCAAAAAAATGTATTACCGGACTATCACACAAGCACACGTTTCAAGCACACAGGCTCTTCTTCAGAAGACATTTATGTCAATATTGTATGGCAATACATTTTTGCATTTTTTGATCTTGCACTACACTGACTTTTGTTCTGTTTTCACATGGCAGGTGCATTGTGTATATTAGTCATACACAAAAAGACATACACATATACAAGTCCTATATACGTAAAAATCATTATTAAATATAAAGTGCTTAAAACATATCTTATGTCACAGTGTTACAATGTTGCATTTTTTCCGATACATTCTCCAAAATATACCCTCTTGTGTTCCATGAAAGAAAGTGATACTGATTTAGAATGTCATGTTTATAATGAGTACATAATAATTCATTTTTCTGAGTGAACTATCCCTTTCTTAAACTCACCTTGATCTTTTCAGCAAGGTCTGTAAGCATAACATGTTGCTTGTTTTATCTGTCTGAACTGACATGTCCTCATTGTTTTGTGCGACAGTGTTGGGCGGTCTGGAGTCTCGTGGGGTCCTGAGAAAGATCAGCGAGATGTTGGAGATAAT
Source organism: Acrossocheilus fasciatus (assembly GCA_036784905.1). NCBI lineage: Eukaryota > Metazoa > Chordata > Actinopteri > Cypriniformes > Cyprinidae > Acrossocheilus > Acrossocheilus fasciatus. The sequence continues at coordinate 2,272,647 of JAXUIB010000026.1, read as the reverse complement.
CATGAAGAGGATCGACACGTTATCAAAAATGAGCAACAGCAGCGAGTCCCACAGACTGGAGGAGCTGAGCTCTGCTCTCCACAGGTGCAGCTTCACACTCATGATTACAGCAGCAGTGACATTCTTCAAGTCAGGTGTCACTTGCTGCCTTCAAGTCACGTAGGGATAATTGTATTTAGAAGATGAATGCACACGAACGGCACCACAATGTTTTAATTGCCAGTTATCTCCATGTTTATCTTTGTGTTGTTAGCGCATGGTTCAACCGAAAATGCAGTTCATCACGGCTTGAGGACAAATTAATCAAGTCTGTGAAACTAAAATGGAACCAAATGAGGTTTTGCAGCTGCTAATAAACAATGTTTTAATTTTAAGAATTTTACTTGATACACTACATTGATTTGATTAGATTTTTATGGATGCGTCTTCCAAGAGCTCTATCGCTTTGTGAAAACTGGTTTGCATATATTTGGTGCAAGTGATGAGGAATAGCGATAAGTCTCGCCAGAAAACATTAGCATAGCTGCTGGATAATGAAGCAACTGGCCAGCATGACCAAAACACATCTGTCATCATTTTCTGTTGCTGCATGAGAATGCAGAAAGAAACATAAACTGAGAAAACATAGAGAATACACTTGACCCTCACAAAAATGCATCAAAAATGCATTTTTTTTTTCCAGTGACAGGACTTGAACACACATCACACCGCAGTGACAAGTTCAGAGTTTGCCAGTGGGAAGTTCCCAATAGGTCTTGAAGGCAGCAGCTGTCTGAACGTTTCAGACACAGTCAACTTCTTGCCGATGAGTTAGTTAAGACACTTCCCAGAGTTTTCAGCTGTCTCCATGGAAACAGATGCCTGTCACATCAGAAGTTCAAACGGGCGCTGGTGCCATGGCTTTACTTTGTGATTTCTCCAGACATCAACAAATGTTAGAGGATAAAAACACCCACACACCCCAGCTCTACAATCTTTGATGCGCATCAAAGTATGATGTCAACTTTTTATTTCCTCTGTTTCGCTGAAAAGTAATCAATGGAAGTGATAGTTTAAAGCTGAAGTATGTCATTCTTGCAGCACTGGTGTCACTGATGGAACTGCAAAAATAATTAAACTGTCAAACTATTGATGCTTACCTGGTAAATTACCGTAAAATTACTAGACTGACTTTTCTGGTAAATACACAAATGCTTTACATTTTTTTACTGCTAAAATACCGTTCACACATCAGTACCAAAATACTAATAATCTCCAAGATGTCAATCAGCAGAAATGACCTTTAAACGGTTCACCATTTTCTGCATCTGCCCAGATGAGGAGAATCGCTTTAGTTTCACCATCTGTCCAATTTGACAACATTTTTTGAATTCTGAGTGACAGGCATGAGGGAATGATCTAACAGAAGACTGCACAATAATATTCAGTGCAGAGCCACTGATGAATGGAAAAGAAGACAGGGTAAAGCAGAATGACACCCTGCTACAAAGATGTCTGTCTAGCATGTTTATAATTATAATTTTTTTTTTAAAAAAGCTACTATTTAAATTTTTACTGTAAACAGTGTGGTGTAATCGTGTCATCACTGTCAAAACCATATAATTGGCCCAAAGCAGACTTCTTACATTAGTCAAGTCAAGTTGAGTTTTATTGTCATTCCGCGACATATGTAGATATAGAGTGGAACGAAATTTCATGTCTCGCAGGACCACAGTGTTACATAATTAAACATAGAAGTAAGAAGCAATTTTGAACTTGTACAAAGCTAACTTACTGAAGCGGTAATCACAAATACTATAAATAGTTGACTATACATACACACAATCTAAGACAAACTATACAAGTATTTTAGAGAATTACTGTAAACGATGTTGTGCAAAAGAGGTATTTTAGGGTAAGAAGCCTATGGTGCAATATGATTTGTGGTGTATTAATAAACATATGTGTTTTGTTCCGTCTTTGTAGCAAGGGGTGTGTTATTACACACCCTCTACATGCTCATATACCAGTAATCTAATGTTTCGTTCATTGTAACAGAAATTTACTGGTAATGTTACAACTTTTCATCCTGGAAAATTGCTTTAACTAATTTATTGGTATTTTTCACAAGGTCCTGTTCACACATGATTTGTAAAGAGAAATTTACTAGTAATTTTCCATTAAAGGAGTTCATGCTACAGTTTTGGTATATTAGCATTGCAAACATACACACAATGCGTTTCAATTATGTGATGATGTAAAGAGCCTTCTTTTACAATTAGGTTGTTTGTCGTGACTTGAGTTACTGTAAAATAAAGTTGTGTTGAGCGTAAAATGTAAGAGAGTTGATATAAGAAAAACAGGTTTTTGGACATCTGACTCAATTTGAATGTATAAGATTAGATACTGAGTAGTGTTTTATGTTGATGTAGTATAATATGCAGTCTACAGTAAGCCCAGGTCTCAGTTTTGTTCATTCTTTCACCATATAGTGAACTATGTGCCATTTGCTATATAGTAAATAGTGAATGAGTGGACATGTTCATGAAGGTGTAAAATACAGCAATGCCCTAGAGCACTGTACTCTGTGTTGTTGCATAAGAAAGTTTCTGGGCATCATATTGTTGCCAAAGTAATTATAACAGCAACCGATCTAGATTTAACAGATATTGACTACACCGTCTGAACAAACGGCTCCAATGTCCTCACTCACCGGGTTTGATCGGGTTTGAAATACAGTATAAAGATTGAATTGGGTCTAGTATCAGCAAAGCCTTAGAACTTGTGTTTTTGAAATGTGTCTGTTGGACTGAAAAATCACCACTGATGTTATTTCTAAAGCTGATTTGATTGGTGTGGATGAAAGACCACAGGAGGTAAAAAGCTTTGACAGTATCTAAAAAAAGAAATCTCAGAAGTGTAGAGATTGCGGAAGTCAAACATGCATGTGACAGCTCCGGCTGAACACTTTATTGTCTTTGGGTGTGAAGTCAGAAAGGTCAGGGTTCAGATGGCGTGTTTTTCTGAGCGTTCAGCTTTGTGCCGTGTGGAGGTGACATTTATTGGGAGTGACAGAGTTGCTCACAGAGGGGGGCTGTTTGCTTCAGCGTGTTGCTGATGTAGCTGCAGGGCACGAGGTTGCAGGCGGTTCATGTGAGCTGTATTATAAAGAAATCAAGCTCTTGGTGTGAAACAAAGATGACAATGCGTTCCTTAAGCTTGCTGAAAGACATTTTCCTGTCTCTCTGAAAGAGATTTTTCAAGTCTCTTGAGATACCTGAAATAAAACCTATTGAGGTTTTATTGAAATAGTTTCAGATGCAAGAGAAAAATATAGTCAGAAATAACTAGAATTGCACAAAGCTTGAAAAGTACAGTGGGTACAGAGACAACAGTGATAGTCTTTTTTCTATTTTCTTTTAGTTGCACATAAACAAAGTTTTGGGATTTCGCACATTTAAAATAACAAAAGTTATAGTGCAATGATAAAGTAAAATGAAGTAATCTAGAAATAGTAAACTACTTGAATTTTATGAGTTAAATAAGCAAATGCATAAGCATGTGAACTCAGGTAGCCTATGTGTATATACAGTCAGATGTTATTGCTTCCATTGAAACTCTATCTATCTATCTATCTATCTATCTATCTATCTATCTATCTATCTATCTATCTATCTATCTATCTATCTATCTATCTATCTATCTATCTATCTATCTATCTATCTATCTATCTATCTATCTATCTATCCATCCATCTTTACTTGAGTACTGAACATCTGAACTTGAACATTTTTGATTGTTTGATCATTCTGTCTTTTTATATTTTTAGGGCTAACATATAAGCAAATATTTGAATCTTTTATTTGGTTGTAAATGCAGATAATTATATTGTTATTTGGCCATTTTCAGTGTCTTTCTGACTTTCAGATATTAGCAAACTGACTATTGGGTAATTGTGCTAAAATACTGAAAATAATTTCAGCATGCTGTATTGCATATAATTGCGCCATTATTGCTGTACAAAAGTTGTTCTACTGCTGTCACTTCTAAATACTTGTGTACTGAAGTACTCAACCAGTAAGTACAATTCTGTTAAGGCTCATTTCAGCCTTGTCTTTCAGCATTATGGGGCAGTGAAGCGTAATGGTTAAAGATCTGAGCTAGAAACTCAAGTGTTCACACTCAAGGATAGGTGATCCTTCTGTAGCATTACTTGTAGTGATTGTTTCCCATCACTAACTGTGGGACGTTCATAACTTTGTATAAAAAATAGCCAGGGTAGGTGATTTGGTTAAAAATAAATAAATAAATAAAAATGTTATGCTGTTTTAAAGTCTCTTTACACCCCGATAAGATCACTAAGTTAAGTGGTCTAAATATATGCATGTGTATTTATATAATCTGTTGAGGGCTACGATAGGCTGTCCTACCTGCCTGTCATGGCATGTATTTGCATATCTTGCGCAGACATGATACGTCATCAGCGCATTCATAACGCTATGAAATATTTTATAATTGTTTCACACTTTTTGTGGATTATTTGTTTTACTTTAACAACCTAATATTATTCTTATAATCAATACATAATGACACATAAAAAACATTTGAAAATATTGAGCACAGGGTTAAAACTTTCCTTTAAATAACAAAAGAGTGCAATCTGTTCCGTTTTAATAAAAATCAACCCCTGGGACAATTAAATGAAGCAATGTTTCCTTTCATTTTAACCCAGCTTTTTAATCTTTTAGATCATTTTTTATGCTGTCAACATCAAGGGAATTAAGTTGCTACCGACTTAATTGCTGTAACATGTTTTTCTCTCAGGGCCAAACCTAAACATGCCGCATGTCATTTTCATTATCTATCTACGTGAATGGTGTCAGTGCAGAAGCATCGCTATTTCATGCTCCAAGCAAATTTCAAACAATTAGCATGTCCAATGGGTAATCGTACCATTCAAGGATGTTGCAATTCAGTTCAACAATTAATAGAAAGACTTGCTTCAGTAGAGGTGCTTCAGACTCTTGTTTCTTCTCAAGGCTGCAGCATGTGTAGGTGCATTTTAATTCAAATTAGACACACACAATCATCCATTAATATTTTCTCATATTCATTAGGCACAGGTACTGTACGATTTGCACCATTTCCATATTGCATATTTAAAGCTAGCTTTTTCTCACCCTAATGTTGTTCTGAACTATTACTTTCTTCTGTGGAACACAACATGTTAGGCGGAAAGTCTGAGCTGATTCTTTCCTTTAGAGTATCATCAAAGTAGCCCAGCCTCATTTGGGGTGAACTATTTCTTTAATAGCGCTGTTGCCGCACATCATTTCTCTCTCTTACTCCTGTTCACTTTTCCAGATTCCAGCCGGTGGGTCTGGTGGAGCGAATCCAGGCCATCGCCCAGAATGTGTCTGACATGGCTATACGAATGGAGCAGATTCTGAAGAAGACTAGCATCCCTGCCAGAGGTGAATCTTTCAATTATTTTTGGGTGGCAAGCACCGAACATTTCCTTGTTGCAAATGATATTGTAGGATTTAGATATAATCAGATAGGAATTAGCAATCACATTAAGTAGACACAATTGGAGACTAATACTTAAGCATCCTGCTTTTTTAAAGAGCAAATAAAGGTCTCATATTACTCTCCTCTTAAGTTTCAGAAGAGATTAATCAATGATATTTCAAACAGTATTTCAAACTATTTGCCAAGATACCTAAATAGCAAAAAAGCTGAGTTACGATTGCCATGTGTATTTTACATTTGCCAGTTCTTCCATACTTTATAATTTACTAACAATTGTTTCATTTTGTGTAACCTTAAATTGAGTATAATTAAGTCTGTTAGGTCTTTGAAGAGCTGCACATAACACACAAGACTGAATAACTCACCAAAAACTCCCATTTTAGTCTCTTAGTGGGCCAAATTCATTAAAATGCGCTGTTTAAAATTAGACATGAAGAGGACTGGGCTCAGTTCCATTTTTTCAGGACAGCACATTCGCTCTTTATTATTTAATGCAACTTGATTGGACTCGATCGCTATAATGCCAATCATCTTTTGCCGCTATTTGTACAGCGAGCGCCTCTGTAGGGTTTGATATCTCTAAAGTTTGCCAACAGAGTTTGGTGGAATTCCAGCAGGTTTTTAGCGAGCATATGTGCAAGCTGTGTGGGAGGTTTATTTAAACTATTAATATAAGACAAAGAGAATTATTACTTCTGCTCTGCCATTTGAACAGAATACTCAAGGATTCTGCTCATACTCACCTTACTTTATGATAATTTTTATGCTGAAAATAAGCACATTGTGTGCTATTGAAATTGTGTTTTAATGACTTTTTGGACTTTTCCAATTACAGTATCTTTTGATCTAAAGTCATACATCATGTTCTCAGTTTCCAGTGGCTGTGCCTGTTCACAATGAATGTGAAAATACGAAATATGAAAATATTAGAATGTATTTGATCACACTTTAGTTTGGGGACAAGTTCTCACTATTAACTACCTATAACTACAACTTTTGCCTCAATAAACTTCTAATTTGCTGCTTATGAATAGTTAGTTAGGTAGTTGTTAAGTTTAGGTATGGGGTAGGTTTAAGGGATCTAAGATATGGTCATAAAGACAAACGCATTAATATGTGCTTTATCTACTAATAAACAGCCAATATGCTAGTGATAAGCAAGAAACCAGTTGATAGTGAAAATTGGTCTCTCAACGTGTTACTATGCATTTTGTGATCAAAAGTACTGTACTATAATTGGTAATATTGTGAAATGTTATTAGAAATGTTTTCGATTTGAATATATGGTAATGCTTTAGTATAGCATGCCTATTATTAATACATCGACTGTTTATAAAGCACATATTCTGCATGACCATATTCCACATCTCTAATCCTACCCAATACCTAAACTTAACATTTTACTATTAACATCTTACATCGTACTTACTAAACTTGACTTACTAACTATTAATAAGCAGCAAATTAGGAGTTTATAGAGGCAAAAGTCAAAGTTAATGGACTGTTACTGTATTAGCAAGAACCTTAAAATAAATTGCGACCAAATATATTTAAAAATGTAATTCTATTTTATTTAGAAACTATGTTTAAATTCATTTTACACAAATTATTCAGCGAAAAAAACAACAACAAAAAAAAACACTGGTAATAATAAGAAATATTATTAATGATTAAGCACCAATAATAACTGAACACCACATCAGCATATTTAAATTATTTGTGACGGATCACGTGACAGTTAATACTGAAAAAGCACATTGCTTCTTAAACTTTTTTTTCTCCTGAGAAAAAAACAATAATATTAAAGTGTCTCATCAAGAGGGTTTCGGATTTTTTTTCTTTCTTTTCTTTTTTTTTTTTTCTTTTTTTTTTAAGATATCAGAAATTGCAATCAAAGAGATTTCAATGAGCATTTACAAACTTAAAAGTTTAAGGAGTGACAAGTGCAAGATGTGGGAGTGAATCTCTTAAATCAATGTTCAATGTGTACAGAGCACATGGAGTCACTGGATGTCTTCTGATTGAAAAGTTCAAGGGTGTTTTTCGGCTGCTTAGTATCTTTTCATAATCAAGCAGAATAGCCCATAATTCCTTTCTTTGTGAGCATGCTTGATGGATCTGAAGTAGCCTGTTGTACAAAGAACAACCTCTTTCTTCACTAATTAGGCTGACTGGGACCGGCTACCAGTGAGAGATGGGAGTTTATTAATCAAGGCGAGGGGATGTTTGCAATTTTCTGTTCCTTTTTTCTACCCAACTGAACACAAAGCAGTACAGAGCTCTTAACAAAGCCCAGAGCAAGCATTACTCAGACAACTAAGAGGTACGAGGGCAAGAGGCCGCTTTCATAATGCTTAATAAAGCAAGCTTAAAGAAAGTTGAGGAGATGGAAGAAGATATGGAGGGTACTCCCAAAGTCTCATTAAAACCGAGAGCGTTTGGATCCCACTGGTGTTCCACATTGAAGCTGCTGTAGTGTGGAAGAGTGCTGTCAGACTGTGACTGCCTGTCCTTTTCATCTACAGGCCGAGATGGAGTTACAGGCCAGTGCGAAGTCCCGAAGGATCCCAGGTACCCGGATTGCGCTAGTAAAGTGGATGTGAGTTGACAGAGATTTTTTCAAAAACTCTCACACTCCTTATGTCTGATTTTTTTTTCTTGGTTGCCTTAGAGAAAAACAGATAGGTGGAGGCAAACACTGGCACCCAGCAAATGGATTTCTTGCGGAGTGTTTTCACACCTGTTTCATTGATTGACAATGTTGGTTTTTTAGATTATGTCTATTTCCTTTGTTTGTTTGAGTACAGTTTTTTTTTTTTCTTTCTAAAATCAGAGCATCCCAGACACTTTACCAAGACGTGCTTAGCCTTTAAGCCAAGTTTAACAAGTGTCACTATCACAAGAAACTCATAGTGCATTCACAAAACGTTCTAATAGGCTTTAAAAAATAAATAAAAGTAAAATAAATGGTTAACAGATGTATTGTGAATATTGGATACATCAACTGCAATTTGGGTTGCATTCATGGTGACTGAGGTGATTTTGGATGGAGTCTTATGGTCCTTTCACTCCAATGTGAATATTCATTACAAAAAATAAAATAAATAATGCAGATTTTTATGGTGAACATCTCATATCAGAGCTTTTGGTGGCAACTTAAAACTACTGTTGTCTTTGTACTTCCCACTTTTAAGCGCAAGCCTGAAAATTAGGCTACTTATTAAATAAAATGATTGCAGTTCATGAGCTCTTTAGTCTTCATGAACTACATGCGTAACCTATGGTAAACAAGTTGTTTACATAAAATACTTAACAATCATTCACACTTGTGCCCTGTGTGAGACACACAATTGATCCTCATTAGTCTTTTTCTGTCTCTATTTTGCACATATTTACACTTACCTACATTCTTCTACCACACATTTTACATTTGCATATTTTCCCCATTGCGTTAAGTGAGTTTTTATGAAACAAAATCTTGGGCTGTCAAAAGTTTAAAATACTTATGATGCATTTAATGATTTATATTGTAGTTAATGCATACAGAGGGGAATTTATTAAGAATGAATTGCTCCCACTGAAAGCTGTTTATTTGCATGTGCTGTCAGTGCTGCTTTAGCCCCTGATTCACTAAATTAATTATGCAGATCAGGCAACAGCTCAAAAAACGCCCTGAATGTCTGGGCTGAGCGCATTTTACATAGTGCAGATCTCACAACTGCCTCGGAGTGCTGTAGTGCTATATTATGGAGGCAGACCACCAAAACCCGACATATTTTTGTGGAAACCATTTTTTTTTTTTAATCTTTTTTAAACATTATAAATGTTTTTACCTTCACTTTTTATTAACTTTGCATTAAAACAGGTTCTAGGGCTGAAATACAGTGCACATAAGTGCAATTGATTGCTGTATTCACCTTACCTTACAAAGTTCCTACATTCATTACTCTAGCACTACTACTAAAATGTTTGAGCACATAAAACATGTGCAGATACAGATAAGAAACCATAAAGGAGTATATTTCAGCAGCATTGTCCAGCAATAACACTTTCAATATATTTCTAAAAATGAATGTAAACATTGAACTTTATAAAATAATAATTAAATAATGCATCAAACAGAGTTTATGGACTTTATCTCACTTTATTTGCTGATGATTTTGCTTCTTATCTTCACTAATTATATTCCACCATACAAAAATGCAAAACACTTTGGGCCCTATTTTAATGATTTAAGCGAATGGTCTAATAATGGGTGTGTTTTTGGGCATAATGTGCAATAAACCAATCAGAGTCTCATCTCCCATTCCCTTTAAGAGCGAGTTGCGCTCGCGCCATGGTGGATTCGCTATTTAAAGGGGTCATATAATGCCATTTTTGTACAAGCTAATATGATTCTTTAGGGTCTAAATTGAAAGTTTGTAATATACTTTAATTAAAAATTCTCATTAGTATTGTAAGAAAACACTCATTTTACCTGCTCAAAAACAGCTCTGTTTTCAGCACACCGTTTTAGTGCGTGTGTTTTTAAATGCTAGTGAGCTTTGCTCGCCCCGCCCCTCTGTTCTGTGGGGCATTTTTGACACAGCACACGTGGAGTGTTGCCTTGACAACAGTTGAGGGTATATTTTGAAGAATGGCAGTAAATATGTGATCAGATAACATAACTTATTCTGGCATAATATTGAAAAACATCAATTAGAGTATTTATAGTCTTGGATCATATGCATTTGCAGGATGTAAACAGTATTTTGCAGGTATTGTGTTACCATTAATTTTCATGCAGTTATAACTGTTTTTTATTTATTTAAATTTTTTACATTACTTCTTAACAGACACCGTTATAAACCATCTACAAAAGTAAGCTTAGTGTAGTGTTATCATGTTAACTTTAATACCTGCGTACACAGTTTGTAATAACACAATAACCATAACGTTTTCTTCATTATAAACGTGGGATTATTAATTATATTGAGAACGTGGTAAATAGAAAACATGCATGTACCCTGAATGTAAACATTAGCCACATACATCGTGAAGCGTGCTAGCGATTTGCAAAGATTAATATAAAGATTAATATAAAGGTTAATTAAACGTTACACTCACTTCTTCTGGAGGTTCAGCAGGAACACGAATAGTTGGTACCGATTCTTTTTTCAGGAGCAGCTTCTTAGCAAAACCAGCTTTATCCTGACCTTCATTTATAAAGCAGTCTGGTGAAAAATGATTCGCACAAACATGAAAACATCGACGTTGCTCGTGGGGAATATTCCCTTCAAAAGCAAAACTCGGCCACTGTGTCTTCAGCGGTTCGGACTTAGGAACATCAAAATGACTGCTGTGTTCATTATTGCACCCGAGAACAGAACACCACAATCGCTTAGACGCCATTCTGCTCATAGACAGCTCCAGCGTATATCAACAATGACGCGCGGACTATGATTGACAGCTCGCTCACGAGCAAGGGCGGGTCTGTCATAAGTCATAAGTCACCTTTATTTATATAGCGCTTTTACCAATACAGATTGTGTCAAAGCACTTAACAGTATCAAATTGGAGGACAGAGTGTCAGTAATATATAATAAGATTAAACATTCAATTTTATTCTGTGTTGAAACACTGCTGTCAATCAACCATCGTGGGAGGGGCGTCCGACCGTGTGGCGTCACATGGTCGAACGGCTTGATTTGAGACAGGGTAAAACAAATAAGGAGATTAAAAAAAAAACACTGGATGGATTTTTATCATTTTATGATGGTTGTGTACAGGCACTGCTAACACACATTTCAGTACAATCAACTTGTAAAAGTGCATGTACCATTATATGACCCCTTTAAACGGCAGAATTTTAAGGCGCACAGACTGAACACTTCTCCAGAGAGCAAACAGATCTGCTCATGCGCAAGCAAATAGGTAGGCTAATTCTGATACATGCAATGACTATCCATTATGACATGTATGAATTTTTTATATTTATGTAGCCTACACAATAATATTCTTTTACACTGTAATCCTTTAATTTTTAATATTTGGAATGTTTGTGTTCTGCTGCGCATCCCTGTGTGTAATAAGCAAAGTGAACGTGCGTTGTGGACCCACCCAGAGGCGCATTTTCTACTAATATACTCTTTAAATAACAAAAAAATATTGCCGTTTATTTTCAGTTCCTCAAAATAGCAACGTGCCAACAACACACCCGAACACACCTCTTTTTTAGACCAGCACATCCATGGGCGCACAAATGCACAATGCATTTGCTTTTTAAACAACAGAAAAAGACAGAAAAATGAGAACTGCGTCGGGCTGAAACTAGCAACACTTGCGCCGGGTGTATGATAGGGCCCTTTGTGTTTTACTTCACATTTGGTGTGAAAGGACTGTTAGAATTGTATGCTCTGTTCAGTCAGTCTCTCAGGTCTGGATTGATTCAAATAAGTATTACACCATCCATCACCCATGTGAAGTGGCTGTTGTATGTTTTATTAAATCAAATCAATCTTTGCTTGCAAAGTATATGTGACCCTGGACCACAAAACCAATCTTAAGTCGCTGGGGTATATTTGTAGTAATAGCCAAACATACATTGTATGGATCAAAATTATCGATTTTTCTTTTATGCCAAAAATCATTAGGATATTAAGTAAAGATCATGTTTCATGAAGATAGTTTGTAAATTTCCTACCATAAATGTATCAAAACTTCATTTTTGATTAGTAATATGCATTGCTAAGAACTTCATTTGGACAACTTTAAAGGCAATTTTCTCAGTATTTTGATTTTTTTTCACCCTCAGATTCCAGATTTTCAAATAGTTGTATCTCAGCCAAATTTTGTACGATCCTAACAAACCATACATCAATGGAAAACTTATTTTCTCAGCTTTCAGATGTATAAATCTCAATTTAGAAAAATTGACACTTATGACTGGTTTTGTGGTCCAGGGTCACATATACATTTGGGTTTTTAAAAAATCAGCTCTGTGTGAAAGCACTTAGGGTTCAGTTTGCTTTTCTCTTGTAAAGGTTTGCTGAGGCATTGAGGTGAAGACTGAACTCGGCACATAAATAAGACCCTTTGACCTGAACTGACTCAACCTTTTTCATTAAAGATCGTCATGCCCTCTATCAGGCCCTGATGCTCAACTACTGTCAAGGTTCCCATGCAGGGAAATCCACTATATGGACAAAATTGCACTATGAGGGAGTGTTGCATATTCTAAATATGATATTAATAGATATTAATAGTTGGTATGCTGTGTCTTAAAAGCACAATATGTAAGTTTTAGCCACTAGAGGTCGCATTTTCAAAACAATAACAAAGGTGAAACTTGATGACGCTATAAAGGTAATACAATTTTTTTTTGTATTACCTGTACCTTTTACAGCTATTCAAACAGTGAATAAATTATACAGAGAATGCAAGCAAAGAACATTTACATTGTCAAAGAACATTATGACTGACTTCATTCTAGCATTTACAGGGACAATTCTAGAGTTTAAGAACTCTCAAAAAGCTCCCCTTATAATCAGTAAAGCTGTCTATACACGGTTTTATAAATGAATCTCTTACATCAAACATACATCTGCACTTTGTTATTTAAAATTAATTTACGTGAGAGCTGAATTCAGTCAACAAGCGCATGCACTGAACAAAAACTCATCTGAATGCCTCTGATTGGCCATTGCATTCATAAGCTCAGCAGATTCGTGTGTGATTGGTTATAATGCGCAACACTGGAGATGGTCCTCACTGCAGAACACAAGATCCAGGGGGTGTGGTTGGATCTAGATCCAACTCCTCCCACCTTACATTTGCCTAAACCTACCCGTCTCCACCCCCTGATCCCTAAACCCACCCATCTCCACCCCTAAACCTACCAATCTCCACTCCCTGGATGTGGATCCAACCCCGCCCCCTGGATCTTTGTTCTGCAGTAAGGGGCTACTGCACAACATAAATTTAATGCTGCGGTCAACACTTTTCATTTCATTTTCATTTTATTTGCGACAGGATTTAGTTTAACTGTACAGCAGCATTTGTGTCCATGTGTTGCCATAGTTTCTACAAGTGGAAACTGAGGATATGCGGATATTACGTCAGTGATAGGCGACAATGAAATGGATTTACAAATCATTGAACTTTTGGCATAACGTAAATACACAACTGCATGAAATATATCACACTGTGCAAGTAGTTTTTGGTTAATTACGAAAATCTTACATATTGTGCCTTTAAGCGTTCTACAGACTGCACAGTTTTAACAATCCTGTAAGATCATTGCAAATCTAATAAACTTGGGTACGACATGCATGTAGACTGTACGATGATGACATCTACTGCCTCGTACGCTATGACGCATGTTACTATAGAAGAATGAAACATCATCAAAACATCATAAGTGGCGAAAGAGGAAAGAATAAGTTTTATGTTTTAGCGCCATGTCGCGTTGATTTCATGTCATATTTGTATTGGCTGGTCAGTGAACGTGGATCGTAGTAGCAAACACACCTTGCAATGATCATGCTGAATTTCTGACACTGTCAGAACATTATCGTAGGCTGTCTTTGGTTGCAAGACCGTGACAATGGCTGTTTGAACCTCTGTCACTGTACGACTTAAGAGCACCGATTAGGAGCCACGATCATAGATATTACCACGATTGTTTCACGATGCCAATCTTTTGTCTGGGATAGCCGAAAATCGTGCAGTTTGTTTTGGGTTTTTGTATACTGAAGCATCAAGAGTTCCCTTCACTGGAAGTAAGGGGCCTAACCCCTGAAAAACAGCCCCATAACATTATCCCTCAAAACTTTACATTTGGTACAATGGGCAGGTAATATTCTCCAGGCATATGTGAAAAACCCAGACTCGAGCGTCAGACTGCCAAACAGTGAGGTGTGATTCATCATGCCACAGAATAGGTTTCCACTGCTTTAGAATACAGTGGTAGCATGCTTTACACCAGGGGTGTCCAGTCCTGTTCTTGGAGAGCCACTGTCCTTCAGAGTTTAGCTGAAACCCTAATTAAACACACCTGAACAAGCAAATCAAGGTCCTCCAACTCACTAGAAACTTCTAGGCAAGTGTGTTGGTGCAGGTTGGAGCTGAAATCTGCAGGACTTTGGCATTCCAGGAGCAGGAGTGGACACCACTGCTTTACACAAGTCCATTCAATGCTTGGTATTGTACTTGGTGATATGAGGCTTGCTTGATTGCTATCCCGAAGGCAAAATATAATTAGTTATTAATGAAAACTCTTCATTTGATGGTTCTCGTTGCACTTGGTTCAGTTATCACACCTTGGTCCTCTCAGTGAAATGTCAAAATAGTGACAACTTTAACTGTTACTCATCTCTCTATTTTCTAGTGGATGAGAGCAAGGTGGACATCGGACCCTTGCTACTCCTTTTATGGAGTAGACGGCTCCGACTGCTCTTTCCTCATCTACCTTAGTGAAGTCGAGTGGTTCTGCCCTCCGCTGGCCTGGAGGAATCAAAGCAGTCACCCCACAGCCAGCAGCCTGCCAAAAAGACAGGTGAGTTCCTGAAAGTGTCAATAATCACTACACTGAATTCATTCCAACAGAGAAGTGTAGGAGCTAGTGAAGTGTGATTATGGCTAAGATCGCATGGTTCTTTTCCAAAACCCATTGAGTTGCCATCATACATAGGCAGTATCGCAGGTATCTTTTACCAGGAAGGCAATCCTAGAATGGACAAGTTGTTACCTATACAACATTCGGTCACACTTTATATTAGGTGGCCTTAACTACTATGTACTTACAACAAAAAATAAGTACAATGTACTTATTGTGTTCATATTGTATTGCAAAACACTTCTGCTGCTATTGAGGTGGGATACAGGTAAGGTTAGGGACAGGTTTGGTAGTATGGGTAGGTTTAAGGGTAGGTTAAGGTGTAAGGGATGGGTCAACGGTGTAATTATAAATGTAATTACAGAAATTAATTACAGATGTAATTATATATAGGTATTTTAAAAAATATAAGTACAATGTAAAAACATGTATGTACACAATGAGTGCATTGTACCAAATGATTAATTCAAATGTAAGTACATAGTAGTTAAGGCCACCTAATATAAAGTGGGACCCAGCATTCCAAATCAGGTTTCATTTTAGTCAGAATTCTGAATTACTAGGCTGTATAGAAAGCAAGGCAGCTCAGTGGGTTTTAGAACAGGGACTGTGTGAGCAGTATGTGTGTTCTCACCTGGTTAGTTACTCTCACAGTGTGTTATTTCAAGTGAGAGAGTTCCAGCTGTTTAACTGTTATTCACAATGCCTCCAAGCCCTGCTAAGACTGAAATGAGATATCATTTTATTCATTTTTTTCCCCTACGGCATAAAATACTGTAGCATTTTCCTGCCTAGCAAAATTACCTCTGTAAATTCCACACAGCTATTAGCAGTATGCATCTGAACTCTTTTAGAAATATGCCACAATCTCTTATTTTAAAATGGCAGTTCTTTCATTTGCAAAACCCTGATTAACCTCAACCTCATGTCCACAGACCACTTATAGTCCATTCATTTACCTTGTGTTTAAGTGCTGCTTTTGACAACTAATCACTGTATTTTACAGGTTTTATATTCAAAAAGATATTCAGAGTTTGGTGGCAAGGTCATTTAATAGCAATATTCTAGCAGAACAGCATAGTACTGTATACCTTGTGAAAAGAAGTGCACATTTGCATTGAATGTCCACTTGTAGTGTACTTCAAATCTTAAAAGTATATTTAAAAAAAGTAGCATACTGTAACATAATATTAATGAAATAAAAGGGAAGTTAATGTAAAGTACTTGATTATAATTGTAATTGTTGTTTGTTATTCAGTATTGCAGTTTTATGTATATTTATAAATATGTTTATACAGTATATTTTAAATGCACTACATTGCAACTTTATTACTACAAATGTGTAATTACGAATATATTTAAATATATGACATACAGGTTGTAATAGAAATTACATTAAAGTATTATTTAGTTTACTATAAATGATTGTAAGTACATTCAGTAGTACACTTTAACCATATTTCAAAGACAATAAAATCAGTTATAAAATTACGTACACAAGATGTACTTACAGTAAGTAGGTCAAAAAACACTTTAAAGTTCAGATAATTGCATTCAATATAAATACCATAAATTATAACACATTTTCGTTTAATTGCAATAAGCATGCAGTTGCATCTGAAAATATTATGTTCAGTTCACACGTCTTTTAAAGTAGGCTACTGTACATTATTTCCATAATAAGTACTCTTTTTAAAAGTACAGTATACTAAAGTGTACTTCTAAAGTATAACGGTACTTATGAATATAAATCTGTTTAGTCAGTGAAATAATCCGCATTTATGATCTTTACACTTCTTTGCCTGTTTTCTCTAACTTTATCTCTTTCTATAGGCATATTTCCGCTCAGATCTGTCTCTACTGTTGGAGCGGGTTGGCTCGGGAAAAGAATCTCTAAGCTTCATGAGGAGGCGCATGCGTAGATTGGCTGCGCAGTGGGCTGCAGCTACACGCAGACTTGACGAGCGACTGCGCGGTCAGTACAGAGAGCAGAAGAGGGTGAG
The DNA here is from genome assembly GCA_036784905.1 of Acrossocheilus fasciatus. Lineage (NCBI taxonomy): Eukaryota > Metazoa > Chordata > Actinopteri > Cypriniformes > Cyprinidae > Acrossocheilus > Acrossocheilus fasciatus. Next base: position 2,255,538 of record JAXUIB010000026.1, on the reverse strand, counting down.
CTGTCACACACTGTCTAAAGTTGAATTAAAGGCGCTATAGGATATAATGAGGTTTCCTCATTTCTTACTTCGCACTATTCGGATGAGTTTTTCTTTTTCAAAGTGACGTTTGAGTTCGTTATTAACAGAGGAAATCTGTCCTGTCATGTACTGATTTGGATGCGACTGGGACTTCAAACCAGAAGTTTAGCTGTAGATATGGTATTTGATGAAGGTCGAAATAAATGAGAACTGCAATCATATTGCGCAATCACAGATGTTGGAAGAAAGATGGGATTAGATTTCTCAGAGGACCCAACTGAGTATGGAATTTACTCCACAATTTTTATAGAGGTTGTATAAGAAAAACACAGCCGTATTTGATTTGGTATTAAAATGAAAAATAGGTCTGCAAAACACACATTTACCTAACCTTCTCTGGGGAAAAAAAATTGTTTGAATAGGAACATTTATTATAGAAAAAAAATGATTCGTAGTAATGTTTGTACCGTTCGCTTTTTCAGAAATCGGTTACAAATAAGCCTTTACAGACTGATTATTTTCATTTCCCGTCCTGGAGCCAAGCCTGAATGAAAAACTGTGGATTAAATTAAGTCAGTCTCACTGCGAGATACAGACCAGATACCCACTCTCGGTTCTGTCACATAGAGAAGTGGTTTTCTGTGAAGAGGTTGACTGTGACCATGAAAAAGCTGTTTACTGTAGGTGAAGTCTGCTGCTTATGAGTTTGACTGGTAAGTGTAGGATAATTGCAGGTACTTTTGAATATGTTTGTGGAGGCTGTTTGCAAAGATTTCCCATGTGGTAGTTTTTAATTATGGACTGTTTCTCGGTCGATTTGTCTTTGTTCATGCTTTCTCAACATTCCTTTTGGTTGGTGCACTTTTGATGTCCCTATTGAGTCATTTAACATTCTGTAAAAGCCAGTGTTGGTTGAATCTGTCTACAGCTATTAATGGATATGAATTACCTGATGACTGTGTTTACCATGTGTAGCATGAGAATCTTAAGGAATCTAATTATTTTTGGCTTAGAATCAATTCCAAGTTAATTTAATAATATATTAATACTTAACAGTTAATAATCGTATATTAATAGTATAGTTATAATAAGTGTACTTCTTTAAAGCACAGACTAGCAATGTCCCATGCAATCAAAAAAAAATTATACAACGAATAAAATGAATTAATGGCAAAATATATGTTATTTATTAATGAAAACATTATATTTTAGACAGAGAGGGATAATAAAGTGGCTGAAGTTGCTGTGCAGCACATTAAAAATGGTATTGATCAAGCACTTGGCCTCTATTCCCATCTATCATTTTATCAGCAATTCATTTTCATTGAGAGTGATTTCATTGGAAACCGCAGATAGAGAAATTGAGTTCATGTCTGGACTCCAATATTCTATGATATTCCATCATTCAGTTTCAGGAGAAAAAATCAACTTTTCTGTTAGCTAGCTATCTCCAAATATACTCGTCATGTGTCTGTAATTTATTTAATAATTATGTGATAAATGTTGCTTTAAATACATATTCTAAAGCAATGGTAGATTAAAAACAATAGATATTTGACTGTAAGGGTAGTTTGTGTCAGTGTCAGTCCGTGTCTTGTTTCAGAGAAAGTGTCATTTGTAGTATATCAACATGTTAATAAATGCATGTTACACACAAATATTTCAGAGGTGTCAGTCTGTCATCATCTCAGGGGAGGCCATGCAACTCTTTCACACTTTTGCACCATGCAAACAATGCTTGTGAATGGCTGGGAAAAAAATAAAAATAAAATAAAATCTAGGATAAGACGTTGAGCTTCATGAATCATTCTGAAATACCTTGAAATATTTGATAGCTGCATTACTCATTTAAGGTACATTCAATAACATTCACTCAATAAACCCTCTAGATGAAAATAGCAGTCCATCTGTACGTTCAGTAAATAAACTGCTTCCCCCTTAAAACTAAAAATACACTATCATTGCCTTTATACATACAAAAAAAAAGCAACTGGTAGGTGAAAGGATTATTTGCTTATGGACACTCAGTTCAGCTTTTTCAATCAAACATTTAAACAGCAAAGACTATGTGATTAAATGCTATTTATTCACAAGAAAACAATGATTGATTCAGACCTCTGAATCTTTTAGCACAGCCTCTGATATCACAGAATTATACAATTCAATTACACATGGTTGGTTTACATATGCTAAGACAGTATATTGAGGGATGAATAGGTAGAAATAAGAATAAATGAAGAGAAAGAAAACAAACAGCAAAATGTAGCCACAGACTGCTTCCGATTAGTGCTGATCCATTAAACCTGTCACTGACTTGCCCTCAATTAAACATTAAGGCGGGCGACTGTATAATTTTAATTTCTTCACATTCAGTGACATGTCTTATGTGGCCAAACAAAAATGACAAGTCAACAATAATGTGGCTTCTACTGAGAATATGCTGTACTTTTTGTGTGTCTCTGCCTCCTAAAAATCACTTTAGTTTGTAGCAGTCCTCATTTAGCCATTTTAACTTGAAGTGTTTGCTAAATGAATACATGTTTGGATTGGAAATGTTAATAGTGCACTTGATCATTCATTAGTCATCAGTCACGAGGAGCCTTTCAGTCAGAACTCAATCCACAGCCAACGTTGCAATCCACCACCATTCAGTTAGACTCATCAATGACAGAACCCTCCTGCTGCAAATAGATAAACATACAAAGTATACTGTTGCTGCATGAATAGGCATACATAAATCTTGTAACAGATCTAGACAGGTGGAGCTGGGGGAGGTGGAAGGTTTCAGAGATATTCAACCCCAAATATGTTGATATCTTTAGAGTGCATGCTACATTCTATTTCTAGCTTCACTAGCTGGCTATTGTTGCTACATTCAGTGTACCGCAGCAGTTGTATTGAGATTGATGCTACTCCTAAAAAAACTCTCCATTCCCGTGGTCTCACAGTGCCTCACCTACATCTCTGTACAAGCTCAAACTTCATTTGGAGGTTTTTTTTTTTTTTTCTTCTTTTGCTGTAGTATTCATACAGACTCATGCAAGAACACAGCTTTAACATAGTCTTTCGTTCTTTTTGGAGGGTTGTAGCTATTCTTTATATCTGAAAGAGGTTGCAATACTAAAGTAAACTCGTACTGCTGACTGCTGTCAGGAATAGACACTTAGCAGTGAATGTTTTTATTCTTTCATATATGTAGGTTGAGTTATACAACTATTCATTTGAAATTTAGAAAAATATGTTTTTTAGCCAAAAGGGCAAATGTTATCAACCTTGTGTGGTGACTGGAAGAACTGTAAATCCAAATAATAAAGATTTTTGACAGTGCCTTTATACTTAAAAGGCCTGAATTTATATATATATATATATATATATATATATATATATATATATATATATATATATATATATATATATATATATATATATATATTTTTTTTTTTTTTTTTGGACCGCTGATCGGCTTTGTATCTCCTATATCAGACATTTCTTCAGAGACTATGAGTGAAATGGTTCCCTTAACAATACAATGCAATGCAATAAATTAAAATAAAATAAAATAAAATAAAATAAAATAAAATAAAATAAAATAAAATAAAATAAAATAAAATAAAATAAAATAAAATAAAATAAAATAAAATAAAATAAAATAAAATAAAACAGTTTGGTACTCAAGTATAATAACACCTCTCAAATATCAGTAAGTTTACAGTTTCAGTAAGTTGCAGTGTGGTATATTTTGTCACAACATAGCTTAGTGCTTTGAAAAATAAATATAAGAGAATAATAAAACACATTTTCTTAATGATGAGAAGCCAAGTATTTCCCAAACTAAACTGAAATTGTGATACAAACTAAATCATGAGAAATGTAATCCTTTACAAGTCTTTATCTAATTGTTATTTACTAATATTAAGGCTGTGGATAATCAAAACTGCTACTTGACTTATTATTGATAGGCAGCGTTTTTGGCAGTAAAATTAGTATATTATATTAAATTTATCCCACTGGAAAAATAAATAAATAAATAAAATTTAGTAGGTTATCATTCTGCACTTACAGAGGTTTAGTATAATGTGCACAGCAGACATGCTATTCTGCAGAATTAGTGCTATGTGTTATGAGTAATATAGTAATATGTTATTCTGAACCTCTTTTCCTGATCCTTTCAGATCCTGGTGCATGTGGGCTTTCTGACAGAGGAATCCGGTGATGTGTTCAGTCCAAAAGTGTTGAAGGGTGGCCCGCTCGGAGAGATGGTCCAATGGGCAGACATCCTGACCACCCTTCATGTGCTGGGACATAACCTCAAGATATCACTCTCAGTCAAAGAATTGCAGGGGTGAGTCTCTTGATAATGCTCTTACCTTATTAATATTCAGAAGCCAAGAATTTGCTTTGGTGCTGTTTATGGCCTGATGGCCTGTGCAGATGTGTGCTTCGGTTGCATTGTTTTGACGGTGGCATTGAAATGTGATCAGATACACTATGTATTACATATTTTTAAAGGGGCTATTTGTAGAAATCATAAACTCTTGTTATTAGCGACACCTGTGGACATTAAGTGAACTGCAGCCAACAACTTAACAATCCTAACCCTACTATACTTTTCATGTTTTATTTTATTTGGATTTATTTTTAGTCATCTCTTACCTTGCCTAAGGCACTGAGTGACCCAGAAACAACAAGTGCCACTTTAAATTCCTGCATACAGTACTGAGTGTATTTCAGCACTATGGACAGCTCCCATAGTCAAGTCAAGTGACTATTATTTGTATAGCGTTTTTAACAATGCAAATTGTGTCAAAGCAGCTTTACATCAGCTTGATATAAATCTGGGTGGCTTTATATCAGCTTTACAGTATTTAGACGGGGAAATAGTGTGTCATTATAATAGTGTCATTCTCCTCTGGCCAGACAAAATCAGCCGTTTAAATCTAGGCTAAAGCAGAGTCAGATTGTGCAGAGGACTCATCTGGTTCCTGTGGTCTTGTCCCGATGGCCGTCTAGGAGACAGGGTCTTCACTGGGGATCAGTCTCTGGGGCTTATCTAGTTGTCCTAGTCTCCGCTGACGTTCAGGGCTGTAGAGGTCTTCTCCAGCTGCTGATCCACCATCTGATCTGGATATGGACTGGATCTGGTGGCTACGGTGACCTCAGAATAAGAAAGAAACAGACTAATAGGTTAAAGAGATGGGTCTTTAATCTGTATTTAAACTGACAGAGTGTGTCTGCTTCCCGAACAGTGTTAGGTAGATTGTTCCAGAGTTTGGGTGCTAAATAGGAAAACGATCTCCTGCCCGCAGTTGATTTTGATATTCTAGGTATTATCAAATGGTCAGAGTTTTGAGATCGCAGCGGACGTGAAGGACTATAATGCGATAAGAGCTTACTCAAATACTGAGGTGCCAAACCATTCAGGGCCTTATAGGTAATTAGCAAGATTTTAAAATGTATACGATGTTTGATAGGGAGCCAGTGCAGTGTTGACAGAACCGGGCTAATGTGGTCATACTTCCTGGTTCTAGAAATAACTCTAGCTGCTGCATTTTGCTAGTCATCCAGTTTTTGATATCAACTATACATTCAGTTAGTTTTGCAAATTGGTAAGATTCATCAGGTCGCGAAGAAATAAAGAGCTGAGTATCATGAGTATCAACATAACAGTGAAAGCTAACACCATGTTTCCTAATGATATCTCCCAAGGGTACATGTAAAGCGTGAAAAGTAATGGGCCAAGTACTGAGCCTTGAGGTACTCCATACTGCACTTGTGATTAGTATGATACCTCTTCATTTACTGCCACAAATTGATGGCGGTCAGATAAGTACGATTTGAACCATGCCAGTGCAGTTCCTCTAATGCCAACATCATTATCTAGTTTATTTAAAATAATTTTGTGGTCGAAAGTGTCAAACGCGGCACTAAGATCCAGTAGCAGTAATAGAGAGATACAACGATCAGATGATAAAAGCAGGTCATTTGTAACTCTAATGAGAGCAGTCGCAGTACTATGATACGGTCTAAAACCTGATTGGAAATCCTCACATGTAAAATTTTTCTCTAAGAAGGAAGATAGTTGTGATGATACTACCTTTTCTAATATCTTTGACAGAAAAGGGAGATTCGAGATCGGTCTGTAATTATTTAATTATTTGGGGTCAAGTTTTTTTGGGACATATCCTAATGACAATGATGAGTTAATAATATTCAGAAGAGGATCTATTACTTCTGGAAGCACCTCTTTTAGGAGCTTAGATGGAACGGGGTCTAACATACAACCTGTATGATTTAACAAGTTTATACAATTCTTCATTTCCAATAGAAGAGAATGAGTGGAATTGTTCCTCAGGGGATCTATAGCATACTATCTGATGCGATACTGTGGCTGACAGCTGCATATACTGTACATACAACAGTCTGGTTGTGTTTGCTCTAGTTATATGCGAAATATCCCTGAAAGATTTTAAAGCGCTTCATTTGTACTTGTCTTGGATGCTGTAGTTTTTATTAGAGCTGAAGAGAAGGCTATTATGAAATACCCTAGGGGTGACACCTGCTTGAATGTGAGCTTGTAATCAGTCTGACTTTGTCAAACTGTTGACGAGAAGGCGGTAAGCGTACAACATAAACCGTTAAATCATGTATATGAGCTTGGAACTGAATAAACGTTGCGGTGAAGGCTTTGATAAATTGCAGGAAGAAAAATGTCAACGTCGAACATTGAACTTTACTATCTCTGGATGCTCCTAGTGAATTTAAATTAGTTGAAAAACTGGAGCACCATGACAACAGGTTTCTGTCTCGCTTCAGGCTGGACAACAACCAGCTTGACCTTCTCTTGAGAAAAAGGTACACTTTTTTCCTTCTTGCGCAACATAGAAGTGTGAACATTTACATGGAAAGCATTCAAAAAAGTGCTGTCCCTAGTGCTGAAAAAACAACTATAACTTAGTTTAGTAAAGGATAATGTAAAGCCAGCCATCATCACAAATACAAACTTAAAGGGATAACAGGATCTTGTATCAGCCTGAATGGGTTTATTTTTTTCTATTTTACTAATAATTGTACAATAAACACATGATAGACTATGATATTATATCACTAGACAATAGACTATCAGTAGTGTAAAGTATTGGGGTAAATGTGGTTACTGTTCTTAAGTATTTTTGACTACTATTGGCTCGTTTCCACCGAGCGGTACGGGTCAGTACAGTATGGTACGGTACGGTTAGGGCCCGAACAATCTGATCTAGCTTGCGTTTCCATTGCCAGCATTACCCTCACTTGATAGGCGTGGTGTATGTCGGAAAGTAGCGATCGACAATAAAGCGTGACGATAAGCACAACTCTGCCTCTTTTATGTTTGAATGAACAATAATAGCCATTATAAAAGTATAAGTACAAAGTATAAGAGGTTTATATAAGAGGAAATAAAGACAAAAGAACAATTCAGTCAAACGTATGTTACCAGGTCAGCGCTGTACTATGGTAAAGTTCAAAATAAATATAAAGTTAAACTGTGTGCTCAGTCAAAACGATATGACCATGAACTAATAATAGATTCATGATAGACCACGAATGTCTGTTAAATATACACACAACAAATTGTATCTCATCTTTAATCACTACAGAGACATCAGATTTGAGTATTAAACAACTACATTCTCACCTGAAAAACTCTTAAAACAACATTTGATGACACAATAACAGTAATATTTTGAAAATGATGTGGGTTTTTGGGCAATGACGTTTCACAAGTCCACAAGAACGCATATTGAGAAACAACTTGTCTGTGTGAAAATATAAAATTATAAAATACACTGTTATATGTTTTTTTTTGTTTGCACACTCTGAAGTAATAAGCCGAACACAGCAGAACAGAACGAATGAAGGAGAAGCTTTATCCCCTTGTATCACGCACAAGTGACGATTCTAGTAAACCAATCAACGTTCTGCAGTGAGTTTAGCTCCACCCTTTTGGTACCCTTTTGCTGTGCTAGGTACCCCAACAGAAGTGTACCAAAAAAGTGGTACGGTACGGTTCGCTACTTTGGTACCATTCACAACTTCTGACAATGGAAACGGACATAATTGCGTACCGTACCGTACTGTACCGAACCATACCGCTCAGTGGAAACGAGCCATTTGTAATTGTTCTGAGTATCAAAGATATTATCAACTTTAACGCTCTACTTGACTACGTTTTTTTTGAATAAGCATACTGCATGTACTCTTTAATACATTTGTAATGAGTAATGCAATTAGTCGTTACAATTTGCATGACACTTAACTTTTTTTGGAGCAGTTTATGTCCGCTACAAAAGAAGTGATATTGCCATCTACAGTGCAACGAAGGTACTAGATCTTTTGTGCCCTCATGCATCAACTCTTATCAACAAGGCTACTTTACATAAATGTGAAAGCATTAGCTGGTAGTTGTGAATCGCTGTTGTTTCATATATGAGATGAAGACATGGCTGAGGCCTATTTGAAGGATATTGGTTTACTTATGCAATTTTTCAGTACTTGAGCTTAAGTGAGACTTCAGTATTTGTAGACATTTAAGAGACTGTTGTGTCAACCTTGATTTATTGAAATTTTGAGGTGTTCAGTTTTATATTGATTTTAGAAAATAGGGTAATACTTTAGGGACCAATTCTCACTATTGACTAGTTGCTTATTAGCATCCCTTTTAATAACATATTGGCTGTTTATTAGTACTTATAAAGCACATATTCTGCATGACCATATTCTACATCCCTAATCCTACAATACCTAAATTTAACAACTATCGTACTAACTATTAATAAGTAGCAAATTATGAGTTTATTGAGGCCAAAGTCATAGTTGATGATTAATGGTTTGTTAATAGCGAGAATTGAGCCTTAAAATAAAGTGTGAACGAACATAAATATCTCTTATAAATAGCTCTTCTATCAAATCAACTGTTTCTTGTTTTTCACTGGCATTTCTCTTAGGTATTGAGGTGCATCTTTGAGCATATTCAGTATAAGTAAAATACTTAACTACTGGTAAAATCAGATACTATAAGACTTTTACTCAAGTTAGTTTTTAAATTGGTGACTTGTATTTTGTAATACAGTCTTTTTCGCTGTATTTGTACTCAATTATGGATTTCAGGCACTCTTTAAACCTCTAGACTACACATAGGTATTATTATTATTATTATTATTATTATTATTATTATTATTATTATTATTATTATTATTATTATTATTATTATTATTATTATTATTATTTATTTTATTTTTTTTGGATGATGTGGACAAATGATTTATGTGTTAACGCTCCAATGTCAAGAATGTCAATCAAACAGAAAACAAATAAAATTTCAGTTTATTATTCAGCCTTATTTGTGTGTTTGTTAATTCATTCATTCATTCATTTTGAAAATCTGGATAAAATTTCACCAAAATATTTGACAATGTTTGAAAAGATTTATGACCTAATACATGCTGTTCTCTATGATAGGGGGCAAATGCCACTTAAAGTAAAATAATGTAATTTTCCCCTAAAATGCTACTGTGCATGGCACAGTAAGAAAAAAAAAAACACTACAGAACACCCGTAGAACCCCTTTATTTGTGAAATCTGCATGAACTAAAATTGTAGCTCTTAGAACAGCAGAATAATACAGATGACTGATATAAAATATGAAATGCAACCAGGAAAAGGGACACCGTTGTGTGTTGGTACAGTGCTCTCCACTAATTTTGGCACCCTTGGCAAATATGAGCAAAGGCGGCTGTGAAAATAAATCTGCATTGTTTATTCTTTTGATTTTTTGTTCAAGTAGCTTCACAAAATTCTAACCTATCATTGAAGTAAAACAACTGAAAATGGGGAGAAAATCTTGTGATGAAATAAATGTTTTTCTCCAATGCGTGTTGGCCACAATTATTGGCACCCCTAGAAATTTTTATGAGTAAAATATCTCTGAAGTATATTCCCATATTCCTATTTATATTTTTAGCACACCAGGGTGACTAGGAGCATGAAATTGTCCAGCCATGACCTCCTGTTCCACAGGATAATAAATATGAGTATATGTATATTTATATGTATATGTAGGGTAAACATACCTATTAAGCTCACATACCCATTAAGCACACTTCCATTTTTGAGATCAGATTATAAAAATAAAAACAAATATTTATTATCCTACTTGATGTGTTAACCAATTGATATGTTTGTTACTTTATACCTCCTATAATTTCAAATCAATCAGATCATTGCACACTGAGATATGAGTCTCCATGTGTTCACACTGTCTGGCGGCTTCAGACTTTTGCATATTATAATCTGGAACTTGGATGTGGGAAATAATTACATTAGATCCAAAAGATAGTTTTAGCAACACAGCGCAGATGCTACAGAACACAGTTAGCTGACTAGCGGTATAAGATTGTGTGCTACGCTAACATATTACTTCACAGGCATTACTGGCTTGTATTTTTACATCCATAAAATTATAAATTCACAGTTTATTGCTGGTCTGTGGTTTTACAGTGCTGTAATTTTTAAAGATTTCATATTATTATAAGGTGAGCTTAAAGGGTACACTACTATGAAATCAATAAGAAAAAGTATAATTTCATAGATATTGTTAATAATAGTTGTTCATATTAAAATATGTATGAACTTAATACATGACCAAGACTATTTATTTAGCAAATTCCTGTCATTTTAATAATTATTACATGCAATTTATAAAATAAATTGTTGCTGCTCCAGTTAAGCTCAGTGTGCTCTCTTTAAAGGAACACTCCACTTTTTTTGGAAATAGGCTCATTCTCCAACTCCCACAGAGTTAATAAGTTGAGTTTTACCTTTTCTGAATCCATTCAGCTGATCTCCGGATCTGGCGATTGCACTTTTAGCATAGCTTAGCATAGATCATTGAATCCTATTAGACCAGTAGCATCGCGTTCAAAAACGATCAAAGAGTTTCGATCGTTTTCCTATTTAAAGCTACCGGGCACTACTTTCAGGCGCTGCGTAATATCACTACGCCTGCTGCGGCCATGTTACGGCAGCAAAGTTCCTTGATTATTACGCCGGAATGAGAGTAGTTCCTAATCATATCAGCCTAGAAAATCGCAACTTTTCATTTTCCGCCGGTCTTAGTACACGATATAACTACAGAAGAGTCCAGTTTTAAATAGGAAAACCATCGAAACTCTTTGATCGTTTTTGAACGCGATGCTACTGGTCTAATAGGATTCAATGATCTATGCTAAGCTATGCTAAAAGTGCAATTGCCAGATCCGGAGATCAGCTGAATGGATTCAAAAAAGGTAAAACTCAACTTATTAACTCTGTGGGAGTTGGAGAATGAGCCTATTTCCAAAAAAAGTGGAGTGTTCCTTTAAGCTCTTCCACATTGAACGTCTATATGTAAATACTTCATAAACAGACTTTACATATAAACTGATGGGGGGGGGGGATTGTGTAGTGTATTCCAGTCATAAGAGACTATAGATAAGTTGACATCCATTTAACAAGAGGTTTCATAATAAGGCTAATTTCTGTGCTCATCTCCATGAATTAAATGTTTTATTAGTTTGTTTTATTTGATTTTTGAATATGTGTTATTTAGCTGAACGTGGACTAGTCTAGATGTTGCTATGTGCTTCATAATGACACTTCATTATGAATATATAATCAGATTGAGTACCTTGTTGCTTGATTTTATTGTTCTGTTTTTTTGTTTTGTTTTTTTTTTGTGATTGACTTTGTACCTTCAAAAATATATATATTTACAATTATTCTTTAAAAATGTTCCTTAAAATAAACAAGAATTTTTAATAAAACCTGATGTGAGCTTAATGGGAACAGGGGTGTGATTAAAGGGTACAAAAATTTACCCATTAAGCACAGCCAGACCTTTTGATTTTAATGATCTTAATTGAAATGATTTTTGTCATTTAAAACAAAATGAAATATTTTTGTGTGAGGGATTATTTATTTATTTATTTTTTTTGTACTGAAACCAAAATCTTGTGCACTAAAAATGTCTCAGTGTAGATTTTGGTGAGCTTAATAGGTACATTTACCCTATATATTCTTTATAAAGATTTTTTTTTTTTCAAAAAGTCTCATTTTCAAAGTCTGGCAATTTCTTGGGAAATTAGGAGGATTAAAAGGAGGTAATGTTGTAATTCATGGTTTGCTCAACAGTTTAATGCATTGAGCAATGCTGACGTGAGTGAAAGACCTATCTGTCAGTCTCTGTTCAGTATACAGTTCTATCAGCCCTCCTCTGATTAATGGTTCAATTCACTGAAAGATAACGCCATTCTTACTTCACCTTCAAAAGCTCAGCTTTTGGTTTTTGCCAATCTTGTTAACTGTCAGGCCTGAATGAAATGTGTGAAAATTGCCTTCAGTTACAGTTTTTGTGTTTAACTTGAAGACATTCTTCTTTAATCTGTTTTGTCAGAAGATGGGAGGCTGCTGGAGTTAATGCTCTTGCTGATCCATATCTCTTACAGACTTCAATATGTTGCTTTGAAGTTGGATGAAATGCAATTTCTATAGTATTTTCATGAGAAAGAAAAATTAATTCCTTTATTATGATCTGATACTACGTCTATAAATTGGCCTGTGAAATAGGGAACCGTCTATAAGAGAGCCAAAACACTAATGTACTTTAATTATTTGCAGTGTCTAGTAGAATCACTCTAGGAAACTGGCTGTGTTTTTCTGTTGCTCAAGATTGCTCTGCTCAGATTCGCTCAAGTAAATTATTTCTACAAATAAATGGCTCCTCATCTCTTGCATTTGCCAACAAACAAACCCCTAAGCTTAGCAGGGACCTGAGCCATATCTATAGGGACCAAAATATCACAGGCTGCTTTCCAAAACCCAGAATGTCTTCTAAGGCAACATCCAAACTAAAATAGAACAGTGCTAAATCCAAGCGATTTCAAAAGAGTTTGTTGTTAGCATGCTAATGATGCAGTTCTAAATTCCCTTTTAACGAATGTCAGTTGATTTGACGAATATATTTGCAATGACTATTTTGAACATGCAAGACCAGTTCCTGCCTACTTGAATGAGGAAATACTGATCTCCATAAAATCTGACACAAACTGTCCCATAGTGTAGTTTCTTACGCTCAAATAACATTAAAAATGCACAATGGAGCTTATAATGGCAGCTGCAGTGTTGCATTGACTTTACAAATTGATGATTGGCTGTTTTCTAGCGATTATCGCCGATTTGATTGCTCATATACTATTTAAACTAAACTGAGCTAGACAATGACATCTCTGAATTCAATAATGAAATGCCTTTAACTGAAAATTAAATGTTTAATATTATTATATATTACTGACACTCTGTCCTCCAATTTGATACTGTTAAGTGCTTTGACACAATCTGTATTGGTAAAAGCGCTATATAAATAAAGGTGACTTGACTTGACTTGACTTTTATTTAGAAGTCGGGACTTATTCTGACATTGCACATTGCAGTTTCTCCCATTATTAATATAAGGGAACAGTCTTGGTATATATATATATATATATATATATATATATATATTGTGACGGTTCGACGGCCCTCCCCCTCATCATCATCACCACCCCGTCCCTTATTCGCCGCCCTTCACCAGGCTCCGGACTGGAGTGGGTGGATGAGAGGAGGGGCGTGGGACTAACGTGGGCTGGCGGCGTGTGATGAGGCACAGCTGGACTGAATTAAGCCTCATCACCGCCGCCGTTAAATGCCGAGCGCGCCTCTCCTCGGGAGACCGGTCTCTTCCCCCGTGCATGCACGCTGGTGTCCTCGTGGGTCCAGGAAGGGTGCGTCGAGGGACGTCGCGCCGCCGAGGATGTGAGTCGCGGAACCTCCAGGGTCATCGTGCAAGCCGCACCCGTATAACGGCCGTCGGGCCAGGATGCCGGGCCGTCCATCCCGCCAATGGGCCAGTAAGTGGCACAGGAAGAGCCGCCGCTCAAGAGAAGCCGCCGCCCCTCGTGCCCCGGACCGCGGGAGCGTGTGCGGCCACCTGACTCCGCCCCTTGCCTGGACCCTTCCCCTCTGGAACACTGCCCTCCTACACGAGCCCCGCAGCACATCGAGGACACCAGATCCCCCCCTTCTTTGGACACTTATTCCCCCTGGACACTTTTATTTTATTATTTTTGTTCAATAAAAACCTCTCCGAGGCCTGACGCCACACCCACTGTGTCTGTCGTTGGCTCCTCCCGTCACAATATATATATATATATATAGTCCTCGGCGATACTCTATTTATTTACTGAATAAATTCTAAATATATTTCTAAGATAATTATCCCACTTTATCATTTTTGATGGATAAATATATATATATATATATATATATATATATATATATAATTAATATTTTTCTCTATACTGAATGAATTCTAAATATATTTTAATGTAATTATGGAATTGTCACACACTAGATGTAATATTTTAGATTAGATTAGATTTAGATTGCGTCTGTCATTTTTCTTTTCTAATTTATAACTTGTATGTATTGAACACATTTCTTATTAGTATTTATAATTTGTATGAATTTAATTTAATTCTAAATTCAAAAAGTATTTATTGGGGAATTCTTCCACTTTATCCAGCCTTTTTTTCCCCCTTTTTTTACAGAGAGTGATGCAGTGCATTTCTGAGATTGTCTTCCCCACAAATTATACAATTCTGTCGCAACGTGTTTATTTATTTATTTCTTTACAACATACTGCATACTACAGCATACCATAGTCTTCACACTATGAATTTCTTATAATGCTTTACAGTGCTGTCTATATATGGAGATCAGCAGGTTATGGAACAGAGCCACATAAACTTGTGGGCCAGTAAGAAACCACCTAGAAAATCTTAGCAACTGCATAATAACGTCTTAGTAACAACTCGGAACACCCTAGCAACCACCCCGTCACCTCTACGTTTGTTCACAGCAGAATAGTCCAGAATTAGTCCTGATTGTAGCTCAGTATCTTCTGACTCTGAACTGATCAGACTCATACTCAGCCTCGCTGATGAGTCTCACTAATGCAGCATGCTCTGATTGGCTTTCCCTCTTCACTGCATACTTCATGTGTTTTCTCTGTAGGGAATAGGCAGATGTCTGTTCTCCAGCTGCTGGAGAGGTTTATGATATTCTCTTCTCCACAGCAGCTGCTGTCCCTCTATTCTCATCTTTATTCCCGCTGGCTGTGTTCTGTCAGTGTCAAAGCAGAGCACAGATTCACAGCAAATACATGAAACACTGATGCTTCCTGTCAAAAGCCCAGCACATGCTACACGACAGAAGCTTGTCATCCTTTCATGTTTTAAAATGTCATGAAACTCCCCGATTCAGCACAGGTCAGTTCTCACCAAAGATATGAAAATGTAAAAACGCATGCCTGAAGCTGTGGACTGAAGGGAGGAGAATATATTATTTTATAACCTCTGTTATTGTCTTATTACATTTTAACAGAGTTAAACGTGTTGAGATTTGCATGCTCCAACTCACCATTGCACACAGAAAATGTGCAAACAAATACTTTTGTAAGCTCACTGTATATTACAGACATAGATCACTTTGTATTATTGCTATGCTATTGCAAATATATTTAATCTTTTATTTTAATTTCATTTTCATTATAATTTAAAATATATATTAAATGCATTTTTTTCAATTTCATAATATCAAATTAATCAAATTAATGTTATTGTATTTTCAGTTGCAAACAGTAACAAAACATTTCAGTAATTTTGTTATGTGTATTTTTATTACATTTTATGTTTTATGTTCAAATGTGTAAATACATGCTTCAAAAAAATGCACAAATATATACCAACAATTTACAAATATATTATACACTTTATTTTTATACTATTAGAATTTTTGGGTTATAAGATTGTTATATTTTTAATTTTTTTAAAGTTAAGAATAACAGAAATGTTTTAGTTATTTTAACAGAGGTACCATTGTTACAATTTAATACATTTGAACAGATTTAAGTGTTTATATTTGCAAATGCGATGAAATGCACAAACACTTTATTCTACTACTACAATAATTGCTCTTTTATTTATTTTTTTATTCCTTATTTTAATGTTAGTTGAAAAAGTTGCAAAACGTAAAACATTTTAGTACATTTGTTATATGATTTTTCCAAAAAATACACAAATATATGATATACTTTGTGTAAGCTTACAGTATATTACGCACATGCACAGATCATTTTGTATAATTAATTTTATGCACCAATAAACGCAGAGCTGTTTGCATTTGTCCTCTACTTCTGAATATATAGAAATGTGCTTTTGCATTTTTAATGTCTTATAAATAACATTTTTATAGCGAATTATTAAATAACTGTCATTGTGTGATGATTTCCAGATGTAATGGCGCTAATCAGTGAACACGCTGACAGTAAGGATGGATAGTGTTTGTAATGCTATTTTTATCAACATCAGATCTCGTCATGTTTCAAACGAGCAGCAGTCCACCTCTCCATAAATCTAGAAACTCTCCCATAATAAATTATTATTACACAAGCATTTCAAAAGTGACAGTTGTTGACTGAAAGCCTGTCGCTCTGTCAGCTTCGAGGGAGAGCACTATATTTTTGCACCATGCAAGCCAACACTTGTGACCTATGTGTGGTATAAAGTATTTGAAGTACCTGTCTAAGGCAAAGGTCACGTGGAGTCATGAATAATTATAAGACGGTCTTCTCTTAGGATGAGGCAATAGAGCCTCATGAATAATTATAAGACACTGCTGACATATACAATAACACACTATATACATCCTGTGATGTTGACTCAGTGTGCATTTCAAACACAGAAGACAAGAATGAATTCTGGGAAATTATTTCTGAGCTTTTAAGATTAAAGATAATTGATGTGGAAATAATTGACTTATTTTTTTAATGAAAGTTGTCATGAATATTATCAGTGACTGTGACTGGTAATGCAA
Organism: Acrossocheilus fasciatus; assembly: GCA_036784905.1. Taxonomy (NCBI): domain Eukaryota; kingdom Metazoa; phylum Chordata; class Actinopteri; order Cypriniformes; family Cyprinidae; genus Acrossocheilus; species Acrossocheilus fasciatus. Next base: position 2,238,534 of record JAXUIB010000026.1, on the reverse strand, counting down.
TGTGGGCGTGTTTAGAAATACAACAAAGCTGCTTTATGCAAATGAGCAGTGAGGCAATGCAGCAACTACCAATAGGAGCTGAAGACATTAGAGCTCATGCGATCTGTCATGTGATAGTTAAGTGCTGGCACAATAGATAAGTTCTTTTTATTGTGAGAAATTCCAGTGTTATGATTTGTTTCTGCCCACATGTAGTGCTATATTAAAATAATTAATTATAAAATAAACTAAGACAATGTTATTTTAGGCTCTGTGTACACTAGTGCGTTCTTGTTTTAAAATGAAAACGGTCCTTGTCTACACTGGCGTTTTCACTGCATTTCAGAAACAATCTTCATCCACACTACACAACTGAAAATGCGTGTCACATGATCATTCATGCAGGCACAACAATGAGCATGATGTTATTGTTTACACGGTCATCAAGCATATGCAGAGTGAATGTGAGCAGCCATGCCATCGTTTTAAAAAGTCTCCGTTTTGGTCCATTTACACTGGAATGCAACCCTGGAATTTTTAAACTAAAACGGGGACTGCAGCATTTTCGAAAGTCTCAGTTTTCGAGAGTCAAAAATGCCGGAGTAGTGTAAATGACAGTAAATGACAGCGTTACCGTAGCAAAAGTCATGTGTTTTAAAACGAAAATGCACTAGTGTAAACAAGACCTTAGTGTTATTTATATACTGTAACAGTATTTATTTATTTTGTTTATTGTATTCAGTATTTAGCCTTTATATTGTTATTTTTAGTCTTAATTTAATCTTAGTTAAGTTACAAAAAGGTTTTAGCACTTTTTTAGTGTGATTTTATTACTTATTAATATATATTAGTGCTGTCAAAGTTAACGCGTTAATAACGCGTTAACGCAAAATCATATTAACGGCACTAATTTTTTTAACGCGCGATTAACGCAGCGCGTATTTTCTGTTTGACCCATGGCCCAACCCCTAGTTGGAGAAATGGAGATACACAGTGTTGCCAACTTAGCAACATTGCAGGCCCTTTTAGCTAATTTTTTCCCTTCAAAAAAGCGCTCAAACCTTATTTATTTTCTGAGAATCGCCGGTACTGCTCTTCCAGCACTTGCGCGCATCTTTCTCTCTCTGCGTCTCGCGCGGCAGAGAGGAGCAGCGCTTTAATTCAGTTAAACACAGATATTATGTTGCTTCTCTAATTTTACATGCAAGTATAGCCGAAATCACAGCACAGATATTGTCTTTATCTGATGTGTATTTGATTTTATTAGACGACGGCTCGATTATCAGGATTTTTGTGCAGATTAACATCTTGGAAGGGGGAGCTGTCTTAATGGGTCGCGTTTCAGTCACTATTTCATGTTCATTCCATTGTTTGACAACGGAAACCGTAAAATATACCAATGAAAACAGTTTTATTGAGAATTTAGCTGCATCAAAATGGGCACAGAGAGAGACAAACTAATGTAATAATAAATAATAAATGTACATTTAGCATTTTCAGAAGAGCTGCCCTGTCATGCAAAAATCTAAACATGTTTGTGTTAATAAATTGCTCAGTGCAAAGAAAGAGAACTAATGGGAACCTGGTATTTATTTGTTCTTTCTTCATGTGTCTAATAGACATGAACAAGTTCTTTGAAAAACACCTATGACCTTTGAAACATCTCTCCTCTTCATGCACTATGTTGACTATGGTTTCAATAATAAACATACATTTGCATAAGGCATCCATATTTATCCATGCCCATGGTTATTAGAGTATTACAAACTTGAAAAGTATTAATTTAAGGTAAATTTAGAAAAAAAAAAAAAAAGTGATTAATCGTGATTTAACTCATGGCAATCATGCAATTAATCGCGATTATTTTTTTTAATCGATTGACAGCCCTAATATATATATATATATTGTGACGGGAGGAGCCAACGACAGACACAGTGGGTGTGGCGTCAGGCCTCGGAGAGGTTTTTATTAAACAAAAAATGATAAAATAAAGTGTTCAGGGGAAAGAAGTGTCCAAAGAAGGGGGGGGATCTGGTGTCCTCGTCGTGCTTCGGGGCTTGTGCAGGAGGGCAGTGTTCCAAAGGGGAAGGGGTCCAGGCAAGGGGCGGAGTCAGGTGGCCGCACACGCTCCCGCGGTCCTGGGCACGAGGGGCGGCAGCTTCTCTGGAGCGGCGGCTCTTCCTCTTCTGCCTCTTACGGGCATTGGCGGGATGGACGGCCCGGCATCCTGGCCCGACGGCCGTTATACGGGTGCGGCTTGCACGATGACTCTGGAGGTTCCGCGGCTCACATCCTCGGCGGCGCGATGTCCCTCGACGCACCCTTCCTGGACCCACGAGGACACCAGTGTGCATGCACGGGGGAAGAGACCGGTCTCCCGAGGAGAGGCGCGCTCGGCATTTAACGGCGGCGGTGATGAGGCTTAATTCAGTCCAGCTGTGCCTCATCACACGCCGCCAGCCCACGTTAGTCCCACGCCCCTCCTCTCATCCACCCACTCCAGTCGGGAGCCTGGTGAAGGGCGGCGAATAAGGGACGGGGTGGTGATGATGATGAGGGGGAGGGCCGTCGAACCGTCACAATATATATATATATATATATATATATATATATATATATATATATATATATATATATATATATATATATTTCTAAATATTTATTATTATTATTTTATTGTTGTTGTGTTGTCGTTGTCCAGCAAATTGTCTGTGCGCTGATTTCCAGCTACAAAAAGAAAGACAGATTATGCTGGAGGGAGATGCAGGAACAGGGATTGTGTTCTGCAAAGAGTGGTAAATAATAATTTTGCAGTAACTGTTAAGCTGATGTTGCGGCTGGTCAAGCATTTGTGCTTGTTTCTGTATGATATAATTGTACATTTTAAAATACTGATATGGTTCATAACTCCTCACTGAACTTCCCTCTGCCCTGTATCTTTGTCTCTCATTGGCTGAAGGTCATCGCGATGTAGTTTCCAGTCAGAAATCATTGCACACAGCAGGATTGTGAATCGCCTCCAGATATTTAGCATGCCAAATATTTCGCGGATGTTGGCGACGTGTCGGCGATTCCCTCATATCGCGTCTTTCATAATTCACACTGCGCGATTGTCACTCGCGTGAACGAGCTCTGATTTGCCTCCGATATAGCGCATTTGTCAGCGATTTATCAAAACCTGTCGGCGAGTGAAAAATCGGGCTAAAATCGTGCAGTGTGAACTCGGCATTAGTGAGATCATGGGACAAGCCATATTCAGCTCGGTTGCATCTTTTCAGCATGCGAATTATGCTAATGTTGAGGGCACCTTCCGGGTTTTTCAGCACCTCCGCTGAGGCGGTGGTTGAGAAGTTCAGGGAGGCGAAGATGCAGTCCGCTGCCTTTAGGAAGTTCATTCTCTGCTGTCCCGAGTCTTCCTCTAAAACCTCTGAGGGGGCTGATCCATCTTGAGCTGAGGATCATAGACAGGATCAGAAGACTAGCGCTAAGAGAAAGAGAGTGGATCTCAGGAAGGTGTTGGATGAGAAGTGTTCCTATTCTTAACCACGCTGTGATTCTAACACTTCTTGATGCTTCCCCACCCCCTTAGAGTGTTTTTAGACCTCTGCTTACATTGGGCTCTGAGACTGGACTAATCATGTTCTTATGTGTTTCACTTGTTGACGAACCATTGACTGGTCTGGTCCTCTCCCTTGTGAAGTGAGCTTTTTCCAAGTACTCACAGTGATTGGGCTGCCCCCCTTATCAGGATTTTTAAAGTAAACAGCCCTCTGAGCCCCTTTTAAGCTATTTCCCAAGTAGAAGTAACTTTAAGTAGATGGTCTACCTCCTTTACCCCTTAAGCTTAAGGTAGTAGGGGTGCCACTCCCCCCCTCAACTTCCTCCAGGGTTTTTAAGTGGATGGTCCCACTGGGCCCTGCACGCTGCTTTGGCTCATTGTAACATAGCCTTCTGCAGATTGTTCTTAGCTTGGTTAATGGGATGTCCCTCCTGTTTGGCTTGGTTCCCCATTTTTCCAGTATTATTTTATTAGCCCCAGGTGTCAGTGGCTTGCCCACTTTCTGAGGAAGAGTTCAGTGCATGTCTGACACTTCTCTTGGTGCTCTCTCACCAGGTGAACAGGCATGCATTGCGGCATGACTGAACGGGTATTCCATTCCCCATAGTGTCCGTTAGAGGATGCAGCGTGAGTTCCCTAGAAGGGGAACGTCTCAGGTTATGCACATAACCATAGTTCCCAGTGAGGGAACGAGACTCTGCATCCCCATTTTCATGCCTCCTTCAGACAACCAAGTTAGTGACGTGTTCGGAAAGTGCCCTCTTATACTTCTGGGCACCTGTCTGTGATGTCAAGGGCTACGTGAGCCAATGGGATTGGAATTAACATGCTGGTGACAGTCTTCATAGTGTCCGCTAGAGGATGCTGCATTACGTTCCCTCTCAGGGAACAATGGTTACATGTGTAACCCTGGACATTTTTCATCAAATGTTTATGCTTTATTTTATTTCAGCTTTATATTAATTAATATAGTTAAAATATAGTGTTTTATTTTTCACTTTAATTATAGTTAAATGTTACCAAACCTAACTAAATGTGTTAGTAAGTTTCTTATGTGATTTTATTACTTTTTAACTTTTAGCTTTTATTACTATTAGTTGTAGTAGTCTAATTTAAAAGTAAATAATTTTAATCATTTTAGTACTTCAGTTAGTTGCCAGAGCAAAATTTCTCATTTCCGTTGAAATTTTATTTATTTATTTTTTTTATTTTTTTTATCTAATGTTTCAAAAGTTAAACTTTGGTATTTTTTCTAAATCATTGATTTATGAAGTTTTACAACAAAATAAATGTTTAGCAGCAAGAAAACTGATTGCCAAATGTAAATGACAATTGGTTAGAATCCCTGGCCATTTGTGCATAAACATTAGGGCATCTAGTAATATAACGACAATTCGCTACAGCCACTTGCTAACCTCCAACAATACAGTGGCTGTGTATGTGAACATCCCATCAGAGGTTACATGGGAATATATTACAGCCATCAGTGTGAGTGGCTTGGAGTCCCAGGCATCTGTGGAGAACGGGTTCAGTGAGAGGAAGGGCAGCACACAACTTGCAGATACAGTTTGTCACACAAGCTGTAAAGCTGTATGCTACAAGACACCAGAGGTGAGAAAAGAAACATAGACAGCTGTCACGTCCCATCAGGGATCTCCTGTACAACAGACTGGTAATTATTCAGCATCAGTATAAGCTAGAGAGAAACTAAATTAAGATTAATGCAGTGTTAATATCTCCTGATACATTTAATTTTGTCGTTGAACCAGTGTCTATCTGATCTTTCTCCCTGTTAGCAGCCATCCTCCTGTCATACTCAAGGGAAAATGAGCCGGTGGAAGGAATAAATGGGGTCTCTCCTGCTGTGAGGGGACAGCAGTTTAAAAACTGTCATTCAGTGCACTTTGAATTAGAGGAGCATATGTCTGCAGCGCAGCACTGCAGCATCATCAGCTGTGCTTCTCAAATCACCACTGTCTTTCACTCTGAGGAATGTAAATGATGTGCATAATTTAAAGGAATAGTTCAGCCAGAGATAAAAATTCAGTCATTTACTTACCCTCATGTCGTTCCGAACCTGCATGACTTTCTTTCTTCCACAGAACCAAACGAAAAATATATTGCAGATAAGAATTGTTGAAAAACCTAGGGTTGGTAAGATTTAACAAAAACAAACAAAAAAAAAAAAATCTTATGCTCAACAATCCCGTTTTTATTTTATACGAAAAACAAAACAGTAACATTGTGAAATATCATTACAATTTCATATAACTGTTTTCAATTTTTTTAATTTATGTTCAGATATCATTGACAGATATCATTTCAGCATCATTATTAGTCTTCAGTGTCACATAATCCTTCAGAAATCATTATAATATGCTAATTTTCTTATTTATTATTATGAACTGTTGCACTGCTTAATATTTATGTATGTATCCATCCATCCATTCATCCCTCCCTGTATTTTTTTCCTGAATATTTTGATGAATCTAAAGGTCAAAAGTTATTTAAAATATACATATTTTTCCCCCATATTTTGTCAGTTTTAATCAAGTTAATGTATTTGGTGAATAACAGTATTACAAATTAATATATTAAGTATTGAAATATATTCTAAATAAATAAAATAAAAAAAATACAAATTTTTCATATACACACATTACAATATTCATTTCTTTATTCAGAATCAGAATAACAATGAGCTTTATTGCCAGGTATGTTTACACATATGAGGAATTTGTTTTCGTGACAGAAGCTTCCACAGTGCAGCAGAATGACAGCGACAGAACAAAAACACAGATAATAAAAGAATAAAAATAGAACAAGTAAGTAAGGAATAACAATATTCATATTAATTTATTGATCTATCTATTTATTGCTTTAAATACTTAATACTTTTAAATACTTAATACATTTAAAGAGCAGAGACCACCCCACGCCCCCCCAAAAATAAATAAAATAAAAATAAATTAAATTATTAAAACTAATAAAAATAAATAAATAAATAAATAAATCCAGTTCTGTGCTGCAGTGCAATGTCAACTATTTTGTTTTATTTTATTTTATTTATTTTTTAATTTTTTTCCCCACACAAAGTTATTGTGTTTAGAAGGCTCGGAATACAGTACAAAAGTTGGACTGTTTTTTATGGTACTTTTATTCAAAGCTTGATATCCCCAATCTCCATTTACTTTCATTGTATGAAAAAGAGCAGCAAAGATAGTCATTCTTGTATTGATGTAGAAAGGAAGCCATGTGAGTTGGAAATGACTTTAGGGTGAAGAAAAAAAAAAATGATGATGAAAGAATTTTCATTTCTGAGCAAACTATCCCTTCTAAGAACAGGATTTTCCCCATTCACTATATGCTGTATGTATCAAAGAAATCCCTAACCATCACCAATGGTTTGTGTTTTGTGTTTATACCTCATGTAGTCGTAACATTCAGGGCCCTCATTATTTTACCCTAGTGCGTATTAAAGGTACCAACCAGTCTATGTTTCACAAATCGTCCCTTCAGTTTTTCTTTGAATGCACTCTCAAACCCTAAAGAGTTTTTTTTTTTTTTTTTTTTTACTGCCATGGGGCACATACTCTCTGTTTCTCTCCATCGCTGTACTTTTGTTCATCTGCTTTGAAGCTCTATCTGGAGCAGCCACAGCGCTGAGTTTGAAAGCAGCTTTAGGTGCCTAATCAAGATAACGTTCACGTGATACACTGTAGAAATTCCCTGAGAAACATGAGACCTTTTATGGACACAAAGCATGTTGTTAAATTATCAGCTGCCTGTAAGCGAATGAACGCTGTCTTACCACAAAATTATGTATTATGGTACTGGGAAGACAAATCTGTGCCCTGAGGTACAAAGAATGGATTTCCATTACTGAAGCTACTCAGTAAAATATTCAGCAAAACGAACAGTTCATATGTGCTGCTGATGGCACACGAGGAGTTATTACTAGAACAGTCTTATTGCTTTCCCACTTACAGGTCTGATTCACTTTACAAAGAAATGCTTTAAAGGGGTCATGTCATGTCTTCAAATAACTTATTCACAATAAACAACAGCATTTTGTATTGGTTTGCTGGTTAGGATCTTCAATAACAGTTTATAAATGCCTCAGTGCTACTTTCTTAATAGTGGACTCTTCATAAGCTTATGCAGAGTGGAAGGTGCTACATACACAGTCAAGAACATACATGCATGCTTTATGTGCATTAGGGGTGTGCAGCAAAGCCAGTATTTATATCTGTAACAATCACAAAATTATTCATATCTCTATCTGAAAAAACTGGAAGTAGGCGGAGCTTGAACCAAAACTTCGTACATTTTTTTTTTTTTTTTTTTTTAGTTATCACTGAACAAATATGCCATGTTTAACTAAAATAATTATTTTTTAGGATTATAACATTTATTTAAATATCTTCTAACAGTCGGAGCCGAAACCCTTGTATTGTATTGGCAGTGCTTTGAAATGCACTGCAGTTGTGCTTCAAACAACGTGAGTTCGAGTCCCAGCTTGGGGACCTTTCATGATCCGATGATCTTCTAATTAAAACAGTAAGGATTCCTACGCAGTTTAGAAATATGGAAATTGTTTCAAGGAATTTACAGGAAATGTATGGAAGGCAACTGCAACACTGCTATTTTATTTGCGCTTATTTCATTCATACCTATTTTAAACTCATTTACTTCACACACTTGTTACTGCGTTGTAATTTTTGCGGTTTATGTAAAACAATGTGATTTCCTTTGGCTCACCGGTTCCTGCGCAGTTTAAAAAGTATTTCACTTAAAGGAACACTCCACTTTTTTTGGAAATAGGCTCATTCTCCAACTCCCTCAGAGTTAATAAGTTGAGTTTTACCGTTTTTGAATCCATTCAGCCGATCTCCGGGTTTGGCGATAGCACTTTTAGCATAGCTTAGCATAGATCATTGAATCCAATTAGACCAGTAGCATCGCGTTCAAAAACGATCAAAGAGTTTCGATAGTTTTCCTATTTAAAACTTGACTCTTCTGTAGTTATATCGCGTACTAAGACCGGCGGAAAATGAAAAGTTGCGATTTTCTAGTCAGATTTGGTGATATGACACGATATAACTACAGAAGAGTTTTAAATAGGAAAACTATCGAAACTCTTTGATCGTTTTTGAACGCGATGTTACTGGTCTAATCGGATTCAATGATCTATGCTAAGCTATGCTAAAAGTGCTATCGCCGGACCCGGAGATCGGCTGAATGGATTCAAAAACGGTAAAACTCAACTTATTAACTCTGAGGGAGTTGGAGAATGAGCCTATTTCCAAAAAAAGTGGAGTGTTCCTTTAAGTAATTTGCAGGTCTGGAAAAGTAGGCTATGAAAAAAAGTGAGAGTATGGAAAAATATTTGTGTTTTGACTGTTTACCCAATTCAGTGTTCTAAAATATAAAATTAATAATTTGTAAAAATAAATTTATCATACAAGTAGAGAGATTTCATGACAAACGTTTAGTGATTATTTGAACACGACTGAATTAGATTAATTCAAGGCGCACATTTTCATTACGTAGAACTCTTTAAGCAAGTTTTTTTTTTTTTTTTTTTTTACTTTACTAAACAAATGTGTGTGTGCCACACAAACAAGCAAAAGATAAAGAAGCAAACATGTTGGCCTAGTAGAAAATGTATCTGTATGTAAGTTGATTATTAGCTTACTCTTGACAGAGAGCTGGTTTGGTTTTTGAGAGACGCGCAGAGACGGCAACGCGGCTGTTTGATTGGTGATCACGCTGTGCTTATTCCATTCATTCGTGTATCGTATCATAGCCTATAAGGTTTAAATCATTGCCTTTTAAATATACACAAATAATAGAATGTGTATGATGTATTATTTTAGGTAGTATAACTCTTGCCAAGCTCCGATTTATGAGAGATGCATGGAGAGGCAACAGCAAGCGGTGTTTGATTTGTGCTCTTTTCATTCGTAAAATTTACATTCATTCACTTCGCACACTCATCATTGCGTGAATTTAGAGGTTTGTGTAAAATATTGCGCTGATCCCCTGGCTTCACCTGTGAATCTAGCAAAGACGTGCTGCAGAATTATTCGTTATCCGTTATTCATTTTAAAAGCCATTATCCTTCCAAATAAGGTATTCGGCTTGGGGCACACCCCTAATGTGCATGCTTCATCTTCTGTAGGATTATCACTCTGATTGAGCTCAATCGTTTGGCTTTTCAGTCCATCAAACAGGAAAATTTGATTTCTCATGGCGTGACCCCTTTAGTGGTTTTCAGCCTTTGGAGGCATACAATATTTAATTCACTAATATAAAATAAGATTTAATTATGACAGGTTTTGTGAAAAAAATTCTCATTTTTGTGCCAATAGCTCCTGATATGTACTCTGATCTTTAGCTAATAAGAATGAATTAAATCAGTTGTATTTAATTACATACAATAGTTTACAGTTCATTGAACTTATCAAAGTAATCAAGAGTTAGAGTTACTGAAAATAATTTAATTAGAGTGCTATCAGTACAGGTAAGTGTTTGGTTATCCATGCTTGTTAAAAATAGTTTGGATATTAACCTGCAGTGCAATATGACCTGAGCTTAAAAAAAGAAATTCAGTTTCCTTCATAAGTCCTTATATAAGATCAGATCCTATTTATGCATTAATTAATGCATTAATACCAACGTATATAACTATAACCGATTGAGGAAGCTCTTGTAAATGACAAATTTCTGAGTCATATTTGCCATATTGGAATTGTCCAGTACATAGCCCTTCCTGATAGCATGTGATGAATGTGATTTTGTTGCTTTAGCTGCAAATCTGTTTGCAAATCTGCTAATCCAAGCAGCACTAAACCCTCTACATCACTCAGGGAAATCATTATCACAGTTTTCTGGAAATGAGTGTGGTGTTTCTGTTTAAGGGTCAACAACAAGACCCCCCCCCCCCCCCCCCCGTTTAAAATAATAATAATAATTATTATTATTATTATTATTATTATTATTAAATTATTTATCTATTTGTTTTATTTGTATTTTTTTCACCTGCCCATTTCACATTTTACTTGCATGTCAGAAATTAACCTAAGAAGGTTTCATTTTTTTTTTTTTTTTTAATAACCATTTGTTTTTAAAAGCAAATAAAACACTCTTATGCATGAATTGAAAAAAAAAAAAAAAGAAAAACAGTTTTTACTTGAGAATATAATCACACACAATCTTGTTGCTGTTTCAATGGTTTCAATTACGTATTTTGAGAGAATTGGCAAAATTTCATCAGCCATTCATTTTATGTTGAAGAGAGTAGAATTATGTAGAATTATAGATCAAAAATCAGTGGTGACCGAATGTAGCATCTTACTCTTAATGAATAAAATGGAATTTAAAAGATCTTCAATTATGACTTTAACTTGGAATCTATGTGCAAATGGAAGTGGAAATATGGATTATCAAAACTTAGGAAGCTATCTTTGTCTTTTCTGAGCTTCTGACCACTGCTGGAGGTGGAATCATAGTGAAAGGGCCCCCTGGTGGTGAGCCAGTAAGGAAATTAATATTTATGTCTGTTTTACATTAAATTTATTTAATGACTGGTAAGAAAAAAAATCATGTGGCTCGCTGTAGTAGAAAGTTGAAGTGCAATAGAATTTCAAGCTTTTTTTCATGTTCTACTGGAGATAGCAAGCAAACTCAGCCTCTTGAGAATAAAACATAGTGTTTTATCAAGATCGTGTCAACCTGATAGTCTTAAACACAACAGGGTCAGTTAATCTGAATCCTAAGACTTTTATTCTATAGTGAACCACACTTGCTCCACTGCAGTGCTTTAGGAAACTTCTGGGTACCTTTTTAAGGCAAACAAATATTATAAATTGCAAAAGGATTAATATTGTTATAAGATTACAATGATTTCCATTCACTCTGTAAAGCAAAAGTGTGTCCTTGGGGGCTTATTTCTAATGCAGCATTCATTTGCTTAGATATTTTTCTGAAGAAAGACAATAAGTTAGTGGTGATTGGGATTTATGTCTGTGCCTGTCTCACGTCTCTAGGTGTCTGATTCATTTGAGTGCAGTGAGCCGACACTAACAGACAAATCTCTTCCATATGACACAAATCGCTGGTCACACGGAGTGCTTCATTACTTTCCTGCCGTTTTTCAATCTGAACCCCAGTGGCCCTCTGTGAAGCCCTAAGATCTGACAAGAATGGAAGTCTTTGGCTATATTTATAGACCCAGGGTCAAAATGAAGTGGTACGTTCACTATAGAATCTCTCCTCAGGCTTTCTTTCATATCAGGAGAGAGATTAGTGTGGCTCTATTGAATTGGAACTGTGTGCGAGAGCTGTGTACTCAGCAGTGTATATTCAGAACATGAACTGCACCCTGTAAATGTGCGTCTGCATCCAGTTTGGACAATCTTTCTCCCAGTGAGAGTCTGATCCTATCACGTGCATCTGAAAAAAGATTAAAGGGCCTAACACCAAACCTTGCAGTACTCCCTAGGAACTGATATTGAATCTGTGGCTGGAGACACGAGTCTCTTAAGTAGGTGAATATTTGTAACACACACTTTGCACTCTGCATAATGCATGCATACCCCCCCCCCCCCCCCCCCCCACACACACACACATACATACACACACACGTTGGATCTCCATGTTTGTTGGGGACATTCCATATGTAATATTTTTTTCACTGTACAGACTTTATTTTCTATCCCCCTTGTCCTAACCCTTCACCTAAACCTACCATACACACAAAACATTCTGCATTTTTAGATTTTTAAAAAAAAATCTTTCAAAAGGACAAGGATTTTGGGTATAGCTATCTTTGTGGGGACATTTTGTCCCCATATCATAAGGCACACACACACACACACACACACAATAATTCAGTGCAATTAATAATAGCAGAACAATAATGCAGTTCATCATGTATCCTGACACATAAGCAAATTAAATAATACAGATTTATTTCAGCATTAGAGCAATTCAGTTGCAGTACAACCTTGATGGTGGTTTTGAGTTTTGTGAGTTTGTGAGTTCAGCCTCATAAATTAAAAATAAGCTATTCTCTTCAAGTCTGAAATGTAATTTAACAACAGGATGCCAAATAAATAAATATTCATTCAGTATTCCTTCCTCAAAATTTAAAAAAAATCATTAACAAATTTGTTATAGAACTGGAATTATTAAATGGAATCGTAATCAGAACCAGAATCATTAAATTCCTTACTTGTGTGTGTCTGTGTGTATGCAGTATTAATTTTTACCACTGCTCACACTTTATGCTACATAACTGCAAATTTAAACCCTTTGATTGCTCTACGCGTTCATACTGGAATTTGCATACATCTAATTAAAGCCTCTAGCAGTGTTAAGTTAATGAAACTGCAGTCTGCTAAATACAGACTTGTGCTCTTCCATTACAGCATATTCATTCTCACTGTGTGATACACTACCACTTCTCTTGATTTTCAGCCCGTCACAATTGTTCGTCTATTCATAAATGCTCCGCCTTCTAATCTGTGTAATCTGTTGCATTTGTTACAAAAACACATTTGAGATGTAATAAAGACCTGTCCTGCTGTGATTTTGCTTAGAAAATCACATACTGCAGTATAGGAAATGAGGCTATGTTTTTTGTGCACACAGAGTTTAGATTGTGAACATCACCAGGGGTGTTTACCTTTGCATTTTTGGAAAGAAGACAATCCTGAAAGAAAAGAGAGTGTGGGTTTTGTTTCCACGTAATTTAAGAGTTAGGAGTTGTGACAGCTTTAGAGTTGAGTTTATTTATAATTGGGGTAAGCTGGAAACAGACAAACCGTTTTGAAGCAGTGAGGCTTGAAATGAATGGAAAGAAATGTTGGGCATTTTAATTTTTAATCGGTCCACTTTTAAAGCAGCCGAAACAGTGTGGCAACTGGCAGAGATGCTAAGATGTGGGCTAATTTAAGAGGTATCAAAAGTGCTTGCTCACAGCGGTCAATAGACTATGAGACAGAAAGGAGTTTGGGAATTTATTAATGCAGTAGTCTCATCCACAGGCCATCTACAATCCTTTCACTGACCACTTGATGCATAATGCACATTCAAGAGCTGGATGAAACGTTTAGTTTCAAACTGATTGGTAGAACATGTAACTTAGGGGATTTGAGGGAAGGCAGCAGTCATGCTTACAAGGTTGAATGAGCATTTTTGAATAATAATCTCCAAGCATATTGCCAAGTATTCAAATGTACACAAATACCAGAATAGTTTGAGTCTGTGTAGGGAGACCAGCTTGATTAATGTTCATTGCTTCATGGGAGTGGACAGTCACTGCTCAGCTGTTTTGCCAGGATTTCATTTCCATAGTAAAAGCGAGTTCTCTGATTACACTTTTTGGACAATTAACTCACAATTAAAAATGTCTGAATGTCACTGCAGTACAAGTCTCATCTGTGCTCATATGCTGCAGGATCTTTTCTCTTCACTAACTTCACTTTCTTTCGTCATTGTTGCTCACTGTATTTAAATCAGCAGGGGCCAGATGTAGTTTTGTTACTAATTATTGTAAGTTATAACTTGCACACTAATAAATATTTTTGCTCTGCAGCATTGAACTTAGTTGAAGCATAATGTAACACTTTATTTTAAGGATGTATTCTCGCTATCAACTAGTTACTTATTAGAATGCATATTACCTAGAATATTGGCTGTTTATTAGTATTTATAAATTAAGTAATGCCTTATTCTGGATGACCATCTTTTAGATCCCTTAATCCTATTAATCCTCCATACCTAAATTTAAAATATGTGTTCCATATTTTAAAGTGTTACCCAACATAACTCTAGATATAAACTAAATCCCTCAAAACCTCCTGTTGCAGGGGCAACAGTTCTAAAAAAATAACGGATTGAGTGAATAGCATCAGTAAACTCTTAACATGTAAGATACTGTTCACCTTTACATTTTAAGAGAGGGAACATTATGTGCACAGATTACTTCATTAACAGCTTTTCAACACGAATCCAACCTAAACAGCGTGTCTCCGTGTGCAATGATCCTTGTTGTGCATGTCAAATAAAATCAATCATAAGAAATAAATGGCTTCACCTGCAGTTTTTACAGTGTTTTCAAATGTAGCTCATCCTATCAGATTTTAAAGCTGGAACTATGTGTTTTATAACTACATCTTTTGTAATGACTCAGTTAGTCTGTAGAACAAGTTGTCTTATAGATTTGATTATTGAGCTAGTGTTTTACAAGACATCCGTTCTTCGTTGAAATAAAATACTGCAGCAAGATAAATCTATCACATGGAAACAGAACAGTGGAGTGTATCTGATTTTAACTGTGTGAGGACATTTGCTTTGTAAAGACTTGTTTTATTGTTGTGTGTGTCTGTGTGTTTTATAGCTCATGAAACTCAATGTCTCACAGCACTTAGTATCAGATCACAGTTTTAAGTATCACACTAAGATGTTTCTCCTTAAATTCATAAGAAACATGTTGTCAATTGTCGTCACACAGTACAGCACTGTAACAAGCTTTGTTTATTGTGGAATTCAGATCTTATGGCTATGGTTTAAAAAAATGTAACTTCTGTTTTCTTAATATATTTTAAATTTTACGTAAAAATGGACACAGTAAAGATGCATACTGCATTTTTTATCGTTGGATATCCTATCAGTTGGAAAAACAATGATGTCCTAATGGAGATTCATGTTGACTTTAGGCAAACATCTCCATTTACTTTCCATCTATTTGCTATTTTGGAGATGACATTTGTGATTTTTCATTCCTTTGGGTTTGTGTGAGGTAGTGTTGAGCATGTGGTGTTTTCCACTGAGGTGTAGATGTCATCTTTGGACGTTCGTTGTAAATGGTGCATAAATGTGATGTTTTGTGTTGTATTTCTGTGTGCCGCTCACTGTGACAGTTTGTGTATCTGTCAATTGTCACATTTGCTGAGCTCCAGTGACCTGTGGTAACACGGCTCACACTTGGCTCACAGTCATTTCTCTTTTTAGAAAGGGAGGCAGTTTTAGCTCACTCGTTTTGCAAAGAAAGCATGAAAACCGTGACAGCCTTAAGTGGGGAAAATTTTATTTTTTAGCCTCAGAACACTCCAGCTGCTACCAAATATGAACCAGACTTTTCAGAAAATATTTGGGGAGATATCTCTACCCACAGAAAAAAAAATAAATAAAAAAATAATAAATAAATAAAAAAATAATAAAATAAAATAAAATAAATAAAATAAAATAAAATAAAATAAAATAAAATAAAATAAAATAAAATAAAATAAAATAAAATAAAATAAAATAATAAAATAAAATAAAATAAAATAAAATAAAATAAAAAATGTACCTGTGGCAGCATTGCTGCAAAATTATCCAAAACAGTTGAACATGGATCTGACAACATTTTTATTACATTGGTGCTGTACCCTGGTTGCTCCGTCGCATTTAATGTACCACCTACAGTAAACCTGACCCTTTAACCGATAGTGTTAACAAAAGCAAACGTTAGATAAAAACACATTTGCTGAAGCATCAGTGGAATTTTAGCTTGCTTCTGTGTGATCTTTGATACTCAGGAGTGCTCAGTATCACAAGTGCGATGCTTTACTGGGTGGGGTACCGAGCAAGTTTACAATGTGAGAAAAGCCATACATATGAAGCTGGTTATGTAATATAAATGTCAAAATGTATCAGGTTACAAATCATGCACTATGGTGCATAAGTGATATTTTCATCTGTCAATGCACACGTTAAGGGTCTTTTATCATGTGAACTAATTGTTTGGCAAGTAGTTTGCTATATTGTATATTTCATAAGGAAATGTCCATTTAGTTTACATATGTATTGTATAATTCAATGGTAAATAGCATGTGCATGCTCAAATTTATAGATAATAAGAAAACAAAACAGCAAGCTGTCTTTTAGCAGATGCTAGATTATGTAGGTTAAACCTGTACACAAACACTACTGAGCTAATGATATTTTCTATCCCCTGAACTTAATCCTCACAGGAACTGTATTTGCATTTTTAATTATTTAGTGTGTTTATTAATCTGTTTTCCTCACGGGGGTCATTGGGTAGTCCCCACAAAGGAGCTGATTTCAGCTTTTATATAATTTTGGGGTCATTTGGTTTGCGCAAAGTAGGTTAAACATACACTGTTTTCATGGCAACTAACAGTATCCCATATTCTTTCAGCTGTGCATTCTAGAATCCATTTTCTTTCTGTCTGACAGTCTGTAAGTAACAGATATTGACGATTTGACTAATTCTAAAGCAGATCTGATGGATGATTCAGCTTTAGCTGTTCTTTCATGACCAGGAAAACCAATATTGCTTTAGATTAATAATTACAAAACTGCTTAAGGACCATCTACATTTGTAAACTTCAGAGCTCAGACTCTCCTCACACTGTTTGGATGTGCTCTGACTAGTTGTGTGAGGAAACAGGCAGTAAATTAAGAAAACTTACGAGTATATTTATTTTATATAATTTATTTATTACTTTATTTTTATTGTATTTATTTAATTTTATTTACTTATAATATATTTTGCAGATCCTTATGGAGTTATCCGCGATTGGCCGTAACTCTTCTATGTTTAATTGAAAATGTTTTCAAAGTTTGAGGAAACTATTTTCAAACTGTGTCTTGCCAAGGAAATTAACACTGACATAATTAACTTTATTGATATAATCTTATTAGAGCAGCAGAGTATATAGAGTTTCAAAAGTTGCTGTTCCCATGGAAACATTAATGGTTCCCAATGTGACTGCCTACCGCCATGAAGCATTTTGATCGACAAGTCTCAAACTACTGTATACTATAGTATACACTGTTTGCAAGTATTTTGTGTTATGTATTGTAATCTGTTACAGTTACTGAGAAAAAAATAAAATAAATTGCAGTTACTTTTTTACTATTTTCACACACATACAGATTTGATTGAATTTTTTACCAAAATGCATTGACTGCTCTAAAATATGAGACACCAATGTTTCGGGAGTTTACGACAGAGAATAGGACACATGCTTATGTGCTAACTTTTATTTCCTATTTGGATTTAAGTGTATGCTTTTTTTTTTTTTTTTTTTAAGATTAACTGTTTTTTTTTTTTTTTTTTCTTTTCCCCAAGGCATTTTTAGATGTCAGTGTTTCCTATCTGCGATAGATTTGATTTAAAAAAAAACGGTATCGTCACTTTCACACAAATTGCATCGCACACACCCAGCTTCATATCTATGGGTTTTCTTAGATGACAAGTTTGTTCAGTAGCTCACGGAGTACGGAGACGGACTTAGGAGACGAGAAGCACCGGTTGTCTATTATGATCTTTTTTAATACCTATAGAGAAAATGAATGTGAAAGATACTTCTAGAAGCAAGGCTGCTGAGAAAGTGGGTGGTCACTGGTGTGCTTTATAGCTGGTGTGCTCTTTGTTTCTGCAGTATGTCTTGTTATTGTGTGTTCACCATCTCTTGCTGTCTGCACTGCTCTTTGTTCTGTTCTATACTGTAGGCATCACTGATTTATGAGAGAGCACACACCCAGCACACACATGAGATGTGGTTATGCCTGGTATTTACATGTCAGTACTAAATACATGTGTAAATGGGATCCAGAATGTTTTGTGATCACTCAAACCATGATTCAAGCTCAGTAAATCCATGTGACCACATTGTATTTGCAGGGTAAGTGTTAATGTGTCCTGGTACTGTGTCCTACACTTTTGGAAAAATGTGTGCTTGTTGAATATTCTCTTTCAAATCTTAAAAGTATGTTAAGCTATACTTGCAGATCATTTAATATTATTGAAATAAAAGCCACTTGAGTGTTTTTTAAAGAGAGTACACTTTCATGACTATGTTTCTTAGATCACCCAAAAATGAAAATTCTTTCATCATTTATTCACTCTCATGTTGTTCGAAATCTATAAGACTTTGGTGAATCTTTGAAACACAAATTAAGGTATTTTTACAGTAATCTGAGAGGGTCCAGGTAACCAAAATTTAGAAGGTCCAAAAAACCCATAAAGGCATCAAAAAATGGATCAATTTGAATGAATCTATATTTGAATAAAAGTCTTTTCAGTATAAAAAGTGTATCTCTTCACAAGACTTTAAACCATTCAGTTAACATGGATTCATTTAAGAAGTTCATCTACACATATTATGTCAGTTCACATGCATTCAAGCCCCTTTGCTAACCAATTTGAATGAGTTGCTTTGGACCCAGTAACCTGGTTTATGCAAGAGACCACTTCACTTACAGAGCTGACATTTACAAAACCAAAGATTTGCAGACCAGGATCAAAAAACCTTTACCTGTGCCTGAGGATTTGCATAAACGAACTGAGCATTGGTTAAGAAAAAAAGGTCTTTCCAGTATTGTCTATTAAACCCCGGGTGTTACGGTTAAAGGCACTCGCATTTTGACATTTCAGATCGAAATAAGATCAAAAACCTTTGGTGTTCGGAAATGAATTTTAACGGAGCCCAACCTGCATGAGATTGTGACGCGTTTATTGCTCTTTTTCCATTTTCTGTAGATGAAAGATGTGGGTGGCTGAAACCAGCCCAGAATTCATAATGAAATATCAGAAGCCAGTTTAGCAGTAGGTCTTTAGGGGTTTAGACATTCTCTGCTGAAGCATCTGCTCACAAACACCAGCGGCTTTGGCTTTGGCAGTTCAAGTATCCCTGGAGGAGAATCCCAGAGAAACTCTCCCAACTGACAAATGATCTCCTGCAGAGAGGAGGTGCTCTTCTCACAGTCACCTGCTGTGTGCGAGTGTGTGTGATCTAGATGATGAGTCACACTAAATTTAGCTCTGAAACCTCATGCTTGGTGTCCCCCGAATGATTTATTTTATTATTTTATTTTATTTTATTTTATTTTTTTATTTATTTTATTTTATTTTATTTTATTTTATTTTATTTTATTTTATTTTATTTTATTTTATTTTATTTTATTTTATTTTTTATTTTTTATTTTTATTTTACCTAAATGAAGAAGTGACCCTTGTGACATTTTGCACACTTTTAAAAACAGTACTTGATACAGAAATAACATACTTTAAAATTATATACTTTTTCCCCCAGACACATAATTGCATGCATTTTACAATTAAATAAAAAAGTATTATATAAAATGGTTCAACTAATATTAAAATGCAATTAGTTTAACCATTTTCTTGACCCACTTAAGTAATGCATCTTTATATGTAATTTCATAACTACTTTTGTTGTCTGAAATATGGTTAAAATTCACTGTCAAATGTACTGACGAGTAAATTTATATTTTTATTTTGTATATTAAATTAAACTTTTTTTTAAATGTAATTTCTATTGAAACTAGAGCTGTAAAAAAAATGTGTTAATAGTATTAAAACTTGAAAAGTATTAATGTAAGGTACATTTAGAATAGATAAAAAGTTGCGATTAATCACGAGGTAACTCATGACAATCATGCGATTAATCACGATTAAATATTTTAATCGATTGACAGCACTAATTGAAACGTATGTCATGTATTTATATATTTTTGTCACTACACATTTGTTGATGAAGTTACAGTTTATTACATTTAAAACATTAACATTAAATGTAATATCAAATAACACACTACAGTTTAAAATGGTCAAGTACTTTACATTTGTTTTAGTGTTTAAGTGTACTTTAAAGCAGAACAAAAAACTCTATACTTTAAAGAAAATGTTTTAGTTTGACATTATTACAAAGTCAGTCATGAAAGTGTGCTCATTAAAAACGCTTAACCATCCTTATTGCATTAATGATATATTATCTGCAAATACAGTTTTACTTTTACATTTTGAAGTACACTACAAGTTTTCATTAAGTGCAATTAAGCACACTGCAAGGTTTCTGAAGACACTGCAGTTTTGCATGCCATGTTGCAAAAGGGTTAAAAGTGGACATGCAAGAAATCCAGAAATTAATGCACGAAATGTAAATGAAATCCACTGAATCACTCAGAGATCTGTATTGTATCACAGCAAGTAAATGAGTTGTTATACATAAAAAAAGCAGAGGAATGAAATGTTCTCACAATTTTGATATTGATTAGTGCCCTTAACTTATAATGCTAATGCTAAAGCTTGTTCTCTCTTCACTTTTAGGTCACTTGGCGTGCCTCCAGGAAGAGGAAGCTGTCCTCTGACTGGCCCGTTGCCCTTTGACCTTATCTATACGGACTACCATGGCCTGCAGCAGATGAAACAACACATGGGCCTTTCCTTTAGACTGCACAGGTCAGTTTAAGTCTCTCTTCTAAAAACTGAGCTCCTGAACCCCTGGCTTCTAACCAATAAGACATTTCTTTGCGTGACTTTTTGAAAAAAAGTTACAAAACTTTAATTTTAATTTCATGGGGGCTTTAAGCCACTGTGTCGTATGCTTTATAATGGATTCTGAGTCTTTATTGACTTGGTCATGCCAGCAAGCTCACTGTCTCTTCCATCAGTGAGTTCAATAATGAATAGAGATGAACTCGGATACATAAAACACTGATGAGTACAGCATAATACTTCAGAAATTTATCTCATAAATAATGGATAATATTTGTGTCTCATCACTCACACCAAGACCGCCACATGCATAATGTATTAAAATTATTGGAAGATCAATTAAAGGCCATTTCGCGTTTGTCAGTTGTAAAATACAGTATGTCTCTGTATTTCAGTCTGCGAGAGAATAAGACTGATTTTTGTGTAATAAATCAACTCTGTAGGGCTCAGTCTCATTTTTTATTCCACTGCAATGTTTACAGCGGTCCAAGTCTGAAAGCTGTTGCTCTTTCCAAGTGTCACAAAATAAGAAATAATCTAATAATCTTCACATTGCTATTTTCAGACAATTACAAAAATGTCATTCTTGTGCTAAATTAGACGCTTAATTGCAATAAAATAAAAAATATAGATAGCATTGATATAAAAGCAGTTAGCAGAACTTTAGAGTGCTTTTTTTGACTTACTTAAAAGGACATAAGCACAACTTTATATGTAATTACAAAATTAATTTTTCTTTGACATATGGTTTGACAAAATACAAGCATTTTTGGATAAACTAAAATATAATTTAACATTATTTCTGTTGAAACTTGTATGTAATGCGTTTAAATATATTAGTAATTACACATTGGTAATGATGAAGTTGCAATTTAGTATATTTAAAATCTATTCACTTTAAAATGAATAACACACTACAGTTGAAATTACAATCAAGTACTTTATGCTATATTTATTTGAAGTACATCAAAAGATAAATAAAACATAATATTTAAAATCTACTTTAAAGTAAAACGTTAAAGTGTAGTTGGATGTGATAAGAAATCTCTCTTTAAGAATTATTAAACATTTTTCATTGGTATTATACTTTACCGCCATTACTGATTTGAGTGTACCATTCGCAGGGCTTCATAGGCTGAGTAGTGAATTCTATCCGATGACTTTATAGCACAATTCACATGCTCTCTTTTTTCTTGTTCTATGAGGTTGTATTTTGATTCATCCTGGTAAGTTTCTTTAGTGAGAAATTCTTGAAATTTCTATGGATGGGAACGAAGGCCTCTGAGATGAGTGTGTGGTCACAGCTGCACTCTGTTCCCTCATGCCTCTTTGTAGGAAGTTATTTTGTTGTGATCTTAAGCTTTAATCTTGCTACCTCCCAAAAATCAGAGTATGACTTTGTTGGGATGCAGCAGAATCCCTTTACAGAGGCCTATATGTTCCCACTGCTGTGTTTCAGTGTGAGTTAAGACTGCAGAACTTTCGTAACAAGCCAGCCAAATCAACTAGATAAACACAAACCCACCCTTAAAGCAATAGTTCAACACAAAACAAACATAATTTTCTTTCTTCTTTGGAATACCAAAGGTGATGTTTAGCAGAATGGTGCTCTTTCCATACAATCCAAGTAAATCCAGGTGCTTTTAAGCTTCACAAACAATGAACCACGAAAGTAGTCAATATGACTAAAATGTTATATTTGAGTCTGCTGAAGAAATGACTATTTTGGAAGAACAGATTGATATTTAATGGCTGGGATACACTACCTTAGCCCTCACTTTTCAATTTTCACATCATAATTCCATCTAAAGATAAAAAGACATATTTGATTTTTTGAGCCGACATTTATAGCAGAAATCTTTAGTTAGTTTATGAATTTAAAGTTTGAGGCTCCACTACTCAAGGCATTTGATTATTGCATTAGAAAGTTCAATTGTCTCAGAATCCCTGCAAGACATTTTAAAGCATGCAGAAAATTAGTTTATCCCAAAATTCTGTCATCACCCTCTTGTTGTCCAAAGATTTAAATTAAATCAAAAAATAAATAAAAAGAATAGGGAACGCTAGTGTTAGAGGGTATTTTTTACACCCTGATCTCATGAAGGTGCGTAAAAACGAAAACTTGTGGTATTGATACGCGAAAACTGCGTATCATATGCACGCCAACAAATTTCGTATCATATGTACGCGAAAACTGCGTATCATATGCATGCCAACAAATTTCGTATTATATGTACGCGAAAACTGCGTATCATATGTACGCGAAAACTGCGTATCATATGCACGCCAAAAAATTTCGTATTATATGTATGCGAAAACTGCGTATCATATGCACGGCAATAAATTTCGTATCATATGCACGTGAAAACTGCGTATTATATGCATGGCAAAAACGCGCATAGCATATAAACGCCAAAGTCCATTTTTGCTTATCAATACCACAAGTTTTTTTTTTTTTTTTTTTGCCGCAATATTTATTCGTATTTTCATGAGACAAGGCTCCTTTTTTAATGAAAATAAACAAGTCAAAATAATAGAGAATGCTAATGTCCGAGGGTAATTTTTTTATAAAAATAAAAAGAAAACAAGTAGTTAGAATAGAAATAGAATAGAGAGTGTTAGAGTTAATTAAATTTCTCTTTAATTAAATAAATTTAAAAAACTCTTTAATTTATTTAAATAAAAATAATTAAAATTAACAAATACTCTTTTTTTTTAAGTATATGCTAATGTAACAATTTAAGAGTCATATGGTGTGTGATTCCCTTTTTTTGCAGCAGCAGCAGTTTAAGTCAGGGAATGATGTTATTTTAAAATCTTTTCAGATTTTTGGAGTCATGAGGTGTAATCTGATTATGTACTGATAAGAATATCTGCTGTATATTCAGTCATATATCATTGCATATTTAATCCCATTAATGAGATTGATATCTAAAATGGAGAGAGATTTAATTACTTCAATTTCACTGTGTTCCTCACACAAAGCTATCAGAAGACTTGGAAATGAAAAGCACCACAGCGGTAGTCTGTTTAACGTGTACATTGCAAGTCAAATAATCTACTGTGGTTCTTTTCATTTTGGAGCTTGTCAGCCCCTGGTTACCATTCACTTTCATTTTATGAAAAATATAGAGCAGTTTGAAAAATCAGCAAAACATCTCCACGTGGAAAAAAAAACAAAAAAAACAAAGCCACAGAGGTTATTGTCTTTAATGGGGAAATTAATAGAAAGCTTTCCGCTAATGCGTATAATCACATTTACAAGACGCACATCGTTTAGTTTGGTGGAATGGGATGTGTGAGTATATTAGCTGGTGTGTGCATCACCACACAACAACAAAATAAAATAAACAGAATTGAGGGTACAGTGAAAAAAAAAAGAAAAAAAAAACTCTTTTCTGTCTAGGTGCCACATCCGCGTGATCGACACCTTCGGCACGGAGCCGGCATACAATAATGAGGAGTACGCCACACTGCATGGATACAGGACCAACTGGGGCTACTGGAACCTCAACTGCAAACAATATATGACCATGTTCCGTAAGTCTATGACTGCTTATTACTCTCTGGAGCTGCATCATGACACTATCGTCTTGTTAGAGCTGCCTTACAGCAGAATTTGGCTGTGGCTCATTTTAGATTAGGGAACACACATTCACTATTAACTAAGAGTTTTCCCTCTATAAACTTCTAATTTGCTGTTTTTTGCTAGAAAGTAAGGTAGTTGTTAAGGTAGTTATTATAAGGAATTGGATAGGGTTAAAGGGTTTTAGCTCCGCTCCGCTCCGCTCGAATGTGGGCCGCCAGCATGGGAGGAGGGTGCACTAATAAGGACACTAAAGAAGTGCAGCCTCTAGCATCAGTCGCTAGTGTGCCTCTTGAGATAAGGGGAGTGAGGTTTACTTGTGCATCTCTTACCGGCTGGCCTCCATTACACTTTTGTTATTACTAATAAGCAGCCAATGTGCTAGTATTATGCATGCAAATAAACAACTAGTTAATAATAAATTGTGTTCCCTAATCTAAAGATTTGTTTTTATTTATTTATTTTTTTACATTCCTGTTTAATATTGTGAAGCTGGTTTAAAACAATCCCTGTTGTATAAAGGGCTATGAAAATAAAGGTGACTTGATTTGACTTATTCCGAATTTGGGTGTATCCAGGGATAGAAAGGACAAGAAATATTTTAAAACAAAATAGCTATCTGGTGTTTTTTTTCTTAGCAAATTCCAATGGATTAAACCAAGTCTATGTGTTTTTACTAATTTAAAATTGTGTTTTGTTTGGAAATATGTCATATTACATAAGTTAGACACTGTAAAAAAATAAGTAAATAAATAAATAAAAAAGTCAAAAATGCTACTTGAAAGAAAAAACTGTAATAAATTGAATGGGACAGTTTATAACTGAAGTAAAATACCGTATTGACCCGAATACAAGACAATGTTTTTTTCTTGGAAATACATCTGAAAAAAACGCGGTCGTCTTATATTCAGGGTCTAGATTTTGACATGTCAATAATACACCCACAACAATAGGTGGCACCAAAAATGCATAAAATGAGTGTGCCATGAAATATGTTATGTGATGTGTGTTGTAAAGATCACGAGTGAAAACAAAAGAAAAAGAAAAGCTTACAGCGGCATGAGTCGTGACTGTCATGTTGGCCTGATGAGACCAAACTTCCTCTGTAAGCGATTTTAAATCATAAGACAGTACCCAGAATTGAAGGCTACAATAAGATTTCACTTCTACTGTTAATACAATTTTGGCAGGCTACTATAAGATGGAAAGCCTAAATGTTATATAATTCAGATGGGCTACCTGTTATTTTTATGGTTTATCAAAAAGTGTATATTTTTAAATGTCATTGTTGGTACATTTTACCAGTATTTACCATACTTTCAAAACAAATATTAAAATAGGAAAAATATGCAATATGAAAATAATTTAAGAAAAAATGTGTTTTACAGAGAACCCCCCCGCCCCCCAGGTACGTCTGGAAAAAGGGGGGTCGTCTTATAATCAGGGTCAATACGGTACATTTCATGTAATTAAAATTTACGATTTTTGGAAGTGAAAAAGAAAACCATAAACTGACATTCCCAGAATTCTCTGTGGCAGCTCACATTTAAAGCTTTAATTTAAATAAATGTTTCTTCTTAGTTATGTACATTATTGTTTTATGTCACATCTTATGTTGTTAAAAATAATTATTGTTTACTTGATTATTTAGTGACATTGTTTTTGTGTTTGTGCCAGATAAATACTGCTGTATTCATTTCTATGTAATACTTAATATTAAGGTGTCCATGTTATAGTGCAATTGAACATTTAAGTGTTGAGGGTGACACTTTAGGTTACACATTATGTTAACGTGTCCTTGTTACAGTGTAATTATACATTTAAGTACTGAGTAATATTAATTAATTACATGCACTTACTATATGGTTAGGGTTATAATTAGGGTAAAATTCATGTAATTATTCAATTATATTGCTAATTATTTGTTATTATGATAGTAAGTACATGTAATATGTATAATAATATGTATAACAAGGACACCTTAAAATAAAGTGTGGTCACACTTTATATTAGGTGGCCTTAACTACTATGTACTTACATGAAAAAATAAGTACAATGTACTCATTGTGTTCATATTGTATTGCAAAACACTATTGCTGCTACTGAGGTGGGATACGGGTAAGGTTAGGGACAGGTTTGGTGATATGGGTAGGTTTAAGGGTGGATTTAGGTGTAAGGGATGGGTTGACAGTGTAATTATAAATGTAACTACATAAATTAATTACAGATGTAATTACATATTGGTATGTTTAAAAATATTACAAAACATGTATGTACACAATAAGTAATTGTTAGTTGCATATATAATCATTAATATAGTAAGTACATGATGTAACAAAGATGGCGTCAAATTTAGTGATACCAAAACTATTGCTGCTACTAAATATAGTTTAGTCATCTATTCATTATTAGTAGCTTGTACTGTGGCTAACTTCTTTATGAAAGGGTAAGATACTCAGTATCTTGTAGCTTCTCAGCATTTAATGCATAAATGCATTTATCAGGCTGCATTATAAAAGTCTTTTAGTAATCATGGCATAGAAAAGGAGAACAGTGAGTACGTCTGGGTGAATGTTTTGGGTTTGGGTAGCAGATGCTATAGGCGCAGAGCATCTGTAAGCAGGAGAAGAGCAGCAGATGTTGTCAGAGCTGGAGAGTGTTTGTGTCTGTGCAGCATATGCACAAATCTGCATCTCCAAACTCCAAGGCACTGCTCCTCATTTCAATATATTAAAGACCACACAAGGTTGGCCCAAATTCAGAATTTAACAATTTGTTCCCTTTCAGTTCATGAGTGTGAATTTGAATTGAATTGGCCGGATGCCCCACAAGATGACAAATTGGAGTTCGTATCGGAATGACAGAAATTCAACACATAACAAAGATTCATTTTCAGTGAATGATTCTTTAGTGTAGAATAATGTTTTTTTTTTTTTTTTTCCCTCCTTCTCTAACAATTAGTGCAATCAAAATGTTAGCAGCCATCAGAACCACAACATTTCCTGTACATTGTGTGTTTATGTGTATAAATGTTATATACTAATCAAAATGTAATTACTTTGAGAAATGAAACACTTCACCCATAGACAATGGATTGTATTAAATCTAATTAAAAACCAAAAAAAAAAACCAAAAAAAAAAAAAAAAACTATATATATATATATATATATATATATATATATATATATAACAATATGTGCTTTTTCAATCCACGTTGCTGATCTTCCTTTGCATAACATTTTAAAAGAAACAAAAAGTAAAAATGTATAGATGTTATATGTACTACTTGTTTCATTTTATTTTCATATTTAATCATACGAATCACAATTCTTGTTTACTACCTTACATTCAGCAATCAATTTCTACTGTTTGCTGCTTCTCTCTGCAACATTCAAAATGAATGTAATGGTCTCATTGCAATGATCTTGCAAAGTACTGTATTTATGAAGTTAGAAATACTCTTTTTTTTTCCCTCCGCAGCACACACTCCTGATAACTCTTTCATGGGTTTTGTGACCGAGGAACTAAACCAGACTGTACGATTCAACATAAAGAGGGACAAAGTCAATAACATGGCTGTGGTTTACGGCAAAGAGGCCAGTATGTGGAAGGTAAGAGCGCATAGTCCAATAACAGCCTGTCAAAGCAGTGCTTTTCCCAGTGGTTAACAGAAACAGCAGAATTAGCAGAATTTTGACACTTTTCTACAGTGTACCGCCAGCCTTGCTCAGCATTTGAAAACACTGTGGCATCGCTACTGTAGACTTGCTTTCAGTCTGTGTAACTGTCAGAACATACAGAGATTGATTGCCTGGCTCCTATCATGGCTTGTTGGGCACACTGATTGCGCTAAAGTGGCGTTTGGATGTGCTGACAGCAAATAACATCAGGCTGCTTTAACACGCTTCAAAGAAGGATGAAAGCAAACATTCTGCAGCATCGAGAGAGACAGGCTGTGAACATCGCCAGAGGAAACTGCGCCCACCCGTCCTCCGACAAAATAAATAAATAAATAAATAAACCTTGACAAGTAGCAGACTTTAATCAGAAAGTGTGTTCAAACCGCCGGGCGTTTGGGAGCAGAGATTGGTTTTGATGAGAGTAAAATGTACCTCGGGAGGCGCGAAAAGCTCCGAGTCTTTGAAGAACGAAGTCTCCACGTTTAACCTGAATGTTTTGAGTGCCATTTTTAACGCTGTGTTCTTCAGCACCGTGTTATTGTGTCTCTGTGCTGCTTGAGGTGTGCATTGTCGTGTATGTTTTGTTTGACAGGTTGCCATTTAAAAGCTATCTGCGCTATGGAGTCCCTAAACACTGACAGTTCCCTCTGGGCCAAATGGCAGCCCACTCGCTCTCATTGTGCATGTGTCACTCAGCCCAGCGCTACAACTGTATGCTTGGAGATTGGAAAGACAATCATCGTCCCTTTGTCCGCTGGTTTTCCCCCTTCTAATTTATTTTTTGGGTCTCTTGTCGACCGTCTTGGCTCACTTACAGCTCCAAGTCAGAGCGTGACAATCATTTCATCAGTTTATGGGTAAGAAGGGTTCTCACGGTCATTGGAAAACCTGAAAGTACTTATTGCCTTATCGCCTGTCTGACTTATTACACTTGGCCTGGAAAAGTCTTGCAAATGAATAAAATCTTAAAGTACTGTAACTTACAGTAAATCTACATTTTTAGTAGTTTAGCTCTAAAACTTTATATATATATATATATATATATATATATAAACAGACATGGAAAGTCATGGAAATTCATTGGTCAAAAGGCATGGATACCTTAAATATGTAGATGGCAATTAATGAATGCATTCTAAAAGAACCTATATAATAAAGCAGCAAATAATAAATAATAAATAAAGAAATACACACATACATATATACATATTATTACATTTTGTCCCCAATAAGGCAAAATTGTGAGGTGCAACTCACTGGTCCAGAATCCCTCTTGGTAAAACTGTGGGTAGCATAGCATTTTTAACACTTTTTTTTTTTTAATACCTCTTGCACTAAAATAAGTCAGAAAGCAAATCTTGGGAATGCAACTATTGCTAAAATATCTCAAATATAAATATAAGTATTTAAGTATTTACACTTCTTTGCAAAAGACTGCATCTATTTGTACAGTAAATAGAATAATATTATGAAATATTATTACATTTCTTTTTTCTATTTTAATATAACATTTTAATATATTATTCCATTATTCAGTATTACACGATTTTTCAAAAATCTTTTCTTAATTTTATCAATGTTGAAAACATTTGTGTTGGATTTTAATATTTGAAATATTAACATTGTAAATGTCTTTTCAGTCATCTTTGATCAATTTAATTTGTTAAACTTTTCACACAATTTCTGAAACCTGACACCAAATCTGCAAAACCACACACTAATTCTCAATTTTCAATTTCATACATGTAACAATCAGCCAAAAGTTATGCATTTTAGCACTTAAATGTAGCACTTGAGGTTTTGTTTACCATGTTGTTAAGCAGCATATGTGTCAAGAAAGGGAGAGTGTCCTTTATTTGCCTATAAAAGAAAGTGAATCTCTTATTTTCTTCTGCTAAGGCTGGTAATCCTCATTCTGCCAAAAAGAGTCGGAAAAGCCCATCCCCAAGACTCTATTATATTCTGGGCTCAGATGCCTTCTTCAACACAAATCTATGGGATTTGTTCACCCAGTTTATCGAACACAAGCCGAAAACTGTCTGATCACTCAAATCGTAGGATTTGGGGAATCGGCAGTGTGGCATGTGTTACACACTGAAGTTTAATTTTTAGGACTAGAGGTTTTGAATAACTTAGTAAGCACTAATGATGTTTTACAGCTCCGTGTCAATAAATGGACAGATTGGGGAGCTAGTTTTACATTGCAGACTTTGTAGTATGCCTGCACAAGCAAATGCATGATTTTTTTTTTTTTTTTTTTTTAAGAAGATTCAATTTAGATTCTGAAAGCAGCACTGGAATGAATCATTTAAGTCAATGAGTTTCTTATGAATGAACTTGCTGACTCACAAATAAGCTTTAATTTGTTTAATTTAGATTGATCAATTGTTCCAGATTTCTATAATGATGTTTCATCCTCAGTGCTGTTTAACTAATGTTTGCATCCAGAGATCGATACAGAGATGTCATTAAGGTAGCACTGCTTTTCCGAAGACAGACAGAAATCTTTAATGCGAACCTTAACGAGGCCCTACATTGATTTTCTGAATGTCACTCCTTTGTTTGAAACAGCACATCGTCTGTTATGCTTATTCTTCAATCGCACGTTCATTACCGCTAAGAGGAGAAGCAATTTTGCTTCACGCAAGAATAATTCGGTCATAAATGTCCAGAAGGTAAACTTTGAACTGTTGCAGTCACTTTGTTTTAAGAACTACAGTATGCTATTTGTTAAAGCATGCATGAGAAAGCAAAGAGAACAAGCAGTGTTTTTTTTTTTTTTTTTTTTGCTGTGCAAGGAAAAGAGCCAAATGTGTTTTTATTCTCAAGAGGAGGCGCTTGCCTCCAAAACTCTTAATGGTGTGATATAAGAAATTAGGTGTAACACTTGCCTGAGGAGATGTATGAATTATTAAAGGAGTAATGATTTAAATAAGTAAATAATTCATACCACTCTTTTACTGCACATCTTGGAGAACTTTCATTATTTTCCAGAGAACATGGTGTATGATGAGACGAAAATAGAAACATCAAATATAGCTATGTCAAACTTATGGGCAAGGGTCAGATTGGAAAAACGCCACCTTATTAACTTATACTATAATTTACTTATTTTGTTCACCTGAAACCTTTAGATTAGACATATCTACAGAAGCCCTAAACTGCTAAATAAATGAATGAATGAATAAGTAAATAAATAAAACTACTACTAATTTATTATTATTATTATTATTATTATTATTATTATTATTATTATTATTATTATTATTAAAAATAAAATAAAATAAAATAAAATAAAATAAATCCCACTTAGCGGTTCAGTGCTTCCAGATATAATATACCTGTACTTATGAAACTGATAGCTGTCCAATATAAATTAAACAGCAACATTCTTGAGAAAAGAAATACTGCATACTACTAACTTCATTCTTAATAAGCAGCCAGAGAAAGAAAAACCTTGCCTATGGCTCATTTTGATTACATGTTTCTCAGTCAAACTCTGACAGCAACCCATCTGTATTAATGTATGAAATGTAATAATCTCTGTGTGGAGACGATTGTGAAATTGACTTTAGTCATGAGTAATTAAAGATGTGAGCTATAAGATGTATTACTTTCAATATATCTTGCCAGCATAATAAATGAATGCTAATGTGTTTTGGCATTTTTACTTTTAATATTTTTCTTTGAATCATCTTGTAAGCCAGAATGGACTCTTTTACATGAATAAAACTAGTATTTGTGATCAATGGTCTTGCTGGTTAGGATGTCATTGGAATTCAGTGTGTAAATACTCTGCAAGTCACTACCATTTATATAGTTTTTTTTTTTTTAAGTTTTTTTTTTTTTTTTATATTATTATTATTAGAAATTGTGCAGCTACTGTGGTCAAATATGCACAGAAACAATGCAAAAACGCACATGCATATGCACACACAAAGATAGGGAAATTAAGTGTTGTGCTCTGCTGAGCTCTTTATTGAACGACAACAGGAGTGAATTATTGCTGCGGGGGTTCTGGCTACATCAGATCAGACTCTTTGTTTTTGTCAAAGGTAAAAGCATTAAACACTTTTCCTGAAATACTAATGGAAAACTGTAGCGGTTCTGCTGTTGCGTTGTAATTGGACGCAGCGGTGAGTGAGTTTCACAGCTCTCATCTGTATAGCATGTGCGTTTGTGTATGCGCTGTCCATGGTGCTGATCTCGAGTCAGACACAAAACTATCCACTTGTGTGCTGCTGATTAAAAACAACTAAAATGCATGCCAGACAACATTATTCATTTAACCGGTTGAGAAAATTCGACAGACTTGCGTGACTGAACTACAATTCCCATAATTCTCTGTTGGAGAACAATGTTAAAACAGTGATAAAGCAACAATTATATGCAATGCACATATTTTTCACTTCAGTATACTGCTTTAGGACCATTTTTTCTTGTCTTTTTTCCAAAATCATTTGAGCTGCATTATGACATAATAATTACAATTTATGGACTCATAAATAGGGACCTCATAAGTAGGAGGCGTCAAGAGACACATTAGTGTTTCTCATCTGCTTCTTGATTTCTATGCTCCTGCAGGGTAAGGAGAAGCTGCTGACCATCTTACACCGTTACATGGACATCCACGGGACCGTGTACTATGAGGCCCAGCGGCCCCCAGAGGTGCCCGCATTTGTCAGGAACCACGGTTTACTGCCCCAACAGGAGCTACAGCAGCTTCTGAGGAAGGCTAAGGTACTGTTAGCATGATGGACGTTCATATTTAAGCGATAATGCAGTTTAAATAAATGTCAGTGTTTAGTAACTTGCGTAATTACTGGTCTCATACATGGTCTAAAGGATTGAGTGGTGCTTTTGTTCAACGGTGTGGATTGCAAAATTATACATGCAAATACAAGGGGAATTTTTCCCAGTGATACAGATGTAGACTCAGATATTTTTGCACAATGGAAGTGTTTAATTATGAACAGGCAATTTTGGCATTACAAATGCACATTAACAGTCTAAAAAGGTATTACAAAAGCACATTTAGTACACATATTATTCACAAAACTTCAACTTTGCCACAGAAATGCATTCAGTTTGACGTGTGAATAATATGCAATCATGCAATCCATAAAAAATAACTTTAATTTGATTATGAGCATATTATTCAACTGCAATTACTTAATTTTTGGAATCTGATTACATAATCCAGATTACATGTAATCAGATACTACCCAGCACAAGGACTGATAAACTTTACATTCAATAAATATTTAAAAAAATATATATTTAATAAAATAACGTGTTAAAAATAGCTCATGATCCATATGCAAATTCAATTTTAAGAGATTTCTCTACCAGTAGAGCAATTACTGCATGTACACTGAAGGTCATTGAACACTGAGTCCGAAATTTTTTTTGTATTCCTCATCCTTTCATATCAAAATGCATGCTAAGGATGCGAAAACGCATTAAATCGAATCTGATTCAAATTGTTTTATGACGGATGAAAGTTTCAGAGGCAGTGTGTAAATGTGATTGACACAACATGAGGTAATTATTTTTTAACGTGCGACAATTTTGGACGAACATTTCGGACTCAGTGTGCAATGGCCTTTATACTTTCCTCATCAAATATTTATGCATGTTATTAACAGTGTTTTGACTAATTATAATATGTAGCAATTTGATTAAACTTGTAATCAATTAACAACCCTGACAGTCCTAAACATCAATTTTCTCTCAGCTCTTCTTGGGATTTGGCTTTCCCTATGAAGGTCCCGCCCCTTTAGAGGCAATAGCCAATGGCTGTGTGTTCCTGCAGCCAAATTTCAGTCCCCCTCGTAGCTCCCTCAATCATGAGTTCTTCAGAGGGAAGCCCACATCCAGAGAGGTAAGCGCAGTCTGCTCATTATATCCATCATCAATTCAAAGAGTGGCCATTATGCCAGAAAAAAAATAGAAGAAAGTCAAACTTTTTTTACAAAGAAATAATTGTATTATATCATTCATCTAGATTTTTTTAAAGTATATGTTTATCCCTGATATTTATTTCTGGACAAGTTTCTTCAAACAAAAAGCTTAGTACTCCTAAAACATGTAACATAACCATCTTTACAGTCTATGGAATCCTGTTTCTGCCACTGAACAAAAAAATTTAAAAAAAGATAACTGTGAGAAAAAGTCAGATTTTGTTGTAGAAATTTAAAATATACTGTATATTATACTTTCTAAAGCATTTCAAACTATAAATGTGTGAATTTCTGAATTGTATTCCTTTGTTCTACTGCCAAATTTAAATTCAAACTATACATAATATAATATGCATATATTTGCTACCTCAATTCAAGGGGAATTGTACTAAACTTTAAAAGACAATCTCAATTCACTTCTGAATGGCACACAATTCTGCTGTTCATATAATCCTGCTTTTCAGATCTTCAAAGCTGTGAACTGTGAAAATGAACCGGAGGTGAAGAATTGGTATAGTGCACTCATGATAGATAGCACTCGTGTTTTCTTCTTCTCATCAGGTGTCATCTCAGCACCCGTACACTGAACAGTATATCGGCAAACCCCACGTCATAACAGTAGACTTCAACAACTCTCAAGAATTCGAGACAGCTGTTCAAGATATTCTCAAAGAGAAGGTAAACTAGTTTTCGTTGTTACAGCTCTGTTACAGTCCGTGTAACACAGGTGGTTGCATGGCTATATATAGATATGTAGAATGACCATGTTGATTGATTGCTTGCTTGCTTGCTTGCTTGATTGATTGATTGATTGATTGATTGATTGATTGATTGATTGATTGATTGATTGATTGATTGATTGATTGATTGATTGATTGATTGATTGATTGATTGATTGATTGATCGATCACAAAGTATATACAGACATCCAGAAATATCTAGTTGTTGGAGGATGAAGAGTTGGAGATGCTTTCAACTTTTATTGTATAAAACTCTAATGGGTGCCAATTAAACACCATAAAGTGCCATGCAGTGTTTTTGAGTTGGTTTAGACTTCAGTTCTGACTGTCTCTGAGCAGAAATGTCCCGTTGTTATGGGAACACATACAGTACCTTTAAAAGGTTTGAAATCACTATGAAGGTTTGGTCCCACTTTATATTAGGTGGCCTTAACTACTATGTACTTACATTTGAATTAATCACTTGGTACAATGCACTTATTGTGTACATACATGTTTTTACATTGTACTTATATTTTTAAAAATACCTATATGTAATTACATCTGTAATTAATTTCTGTAATTACATTTATAATTACACTGTTGATCCATCCCTTACACCTTAACCCACCCTTAAACCTACCCATATCACCGAACCTGTCCCTAACCTTACCCGTATCCCTCCTCAATAGCAGCAAAAGTGTTTTTTCAATACAATATGAACACAATAAGTACATTGTACTTATTTTTTTGATGCAAGTACATAGTAGTTAAGGCCACCTAATATAAAGTGTAACCGAAGGTTTTTTTATGTTTTTTTTTTTTTATGTTTTTCATCAACAGTGAAAAAATAGGGTAAGTAAACAAAGACGGAAGCATGTTTTTGAATGTAGAGAACAAAGGTTTTCAGTTGTAGAGATGCACAAAAGTCAGTCTCATCTTGATTTGTCATCAAATTCTTTGTCAGTTTCTTCTAAAATGGTCAGCAACAAACAAAATCATATTATTAGTACTTTGTTTACACAGTGGTGATGTTTGTTTCCTCAAAAGATCAGCTGAAAAGATTTTTGTTATGTGTAGCTTAAAAAATAAATTAATTGGAAAAAAAAAATGTATAGTTGACAAGACAACATTTTGGGCCAAGTATAAAAAAAAATGGAAGTATACCAAATGTTGCCATTTTCCTAACTAATGGCAGGTAAATTTGTCTATTCTATCAAGAAATAGTTCACCTACTAATGACAATTGTTTCTTGATTTACTCATGCTCACATCATTCCATTTTGTTTTACTTTTTAATGTAATTTCTTTCTTCGACGCTGAATTTGATTTCATTAGTTTTCTTGGGCCATAAGCAGAAGTGATGAAGAAGAATATTTAAAAGCTGCATTGGAGAAGATCCCATCCATCCCATCCATACCAACATTAATTTGAGGCAGTTCTTCATATAAACCTGTCATATGATTTCAAAACACAAGATTTCTTATAGCATTCTTCCTGTTTGTTTAAGCTAAATAAATAAATACGGTCCCACTTTATATTAGGTGGCTTTAATAACTATGTACTTGGACACCTAATATAAAGTGTGACCATAAATGCATTTGTTTGGTGCATAAGTTGAAGTTTGTTGCAGAAATGTCTCAAGTGTCTGTCTGTGTCTTTTGTCATTTGTCCGTTTGCACAGGTGGAGCCCTTTATACCGTATGAGTACACTTGTGAGGGCATGCTGGAGAGAGTGAATGCTTACATTCAACATCAGGTACATAGGCATTTCAGGCACAATACTATTGAAGAACAAATACAACCCGAATTCCGGAAATGTTGGGATGTTTTTTGATTTTTATTTTTAATTTAATTTTTTTTTAAAAGTGAAAACTAAAAAACTTTCAAATCACATGAGCCAATATTTTATTCACAATAGAACATAGAGAACATAATAAATGTTTAAACAGAGAAATTTTACACTTTTGTCCACTAAATGAGCTCATTTCAAATTTGATGCCTGCTACAGGTCTCAAAAAAAAAGTTGGCACGGGGGCAACAAAGGGCTGAAAAAGCATTCATTTTGAAAAGATTCAGCTGGGAGAACATCTAGCAACTAATTAAGTTAATTGACATCAGTTCTGTAACATGATTAGCTATAAAAGGGATGTCTTAGAGAGACAGAGTCTCTCAGAAGTAAAGATGGGTAGAGAGAGATGGGTTGTGAAAGAGTGCATAAAAAAAGTTTGTGAAATACTTTAAGAACAATGTTCCTCAACGTCAAATTGCAAAGGCTTTGCAAATCTCAGCATCTACACTGCATAACATCATCAAAAGATTCAGAGAAACTGGAGAAATCTCTGTGCATAAGGGACAAGGCTGAAGACCTTTGTTGGATGCCCGTGGTCTGCGGGCCCTCAGATGACACTGCGTCACTCATCGACATTCTGTCATTGACATTAGTAAATGGGCCCAGGAATACTTCCAGAAACCACTGTCAGTAAACACAAGCTATATCATGCAAAAAGGAAGCCATATGTGAACATGGTTCAGAAGCACCGTCGTGTCCTGTGGGTCAAGGCTCATTTAAAATGGACTGTTTCAAAGTGGAAAAGTGTTCTATGGTCAGACGAGTCCAAATCTGACATTCTTGTTGGATATCTCGGACGCTGTGTCCTCCATGCTAAAGAGGAGGGAGACCTTCCAGCGTGTTATCAGTGTTAAGTTCAAAAGCCAGCATCTCTGAGGGTATGGGGGTGTATATGTGCATATGGTATGGGCAGCTTGCATGTTTTGAAAGGCACTTTGAATGCTGAAAGGTATATAAAGGTTTTAGAGCAACATATGCTCCCCTCCCGATGACGTCTATTTCAGCAGGGCAATTCAAAACCACATACTGCAGCTATTACAACAGCATAACTTCGTAGTAGAAGAGTCTGGGTGCTGAATTGGCCTGCCTGCAATCCAGATCTTTCACCTATAGAGAACATTTGGCACATCAAACGAAAAATATGTCAAAGACGACCACAAACTCTTCAGCAGCTGGAAACCTATATCAGACAAGAATGGGACCAAATTCCAACACCAAAACTCCAGAAACTCATAACCTTGATGCCCAGACATCTTCAAACTGTTTTGAAACGAAGAGGAGATGCTACACCATGGTAAACATGCCCCCGTCCCAACTGTTTTGAGACCTGTAGCAGGCATCAAATTTGAAATGAGCTAATTGTGTGCATAAAATTTGAAAATTTCTCAGTTTAAACATTTGTTGTGTTATCTATGTTCTATTGTGAGTAAAATATTGGCTCGTGTGATTTGAAAGTCTTTTAGTTTTCATTTTATTTAAATTTAAAAAAGTGCCAGTATTTCCGGAATTCAAGTTGTATATATAAACATAAATAGTTAAGGAGAAATTGATCCATTAAAGTTTTCATTTGCCTTAATGTCATTTGCTAACAACCTCCAGAAATACACAGTTTGAATTCTGTCATCTTTGCTAATGATTATCAGTTCTGATCTATTTTGAGCCAATCACACAAGCCAAAAATGCCATGTGACTAGTCCCTCTGGAGCCACAGAAACATAAAAGCATGAGAAAATGGCCCAACGAGAGCCTAACAACATGCACAGATACACACTGGGAAATGTATATCATTCAGCAGGGTTGCCAGGTCCAAAAAAAAAAAGCCAGTCCAAAATCAACTCAAAACTCATCCAAAGGGAGCCTTTTTTTTATCCTGTCCAATTACATTGACAGCTGCAGGATTCCCATAAAAGAAATGTTTCAAATATGTCTGTCACAATGTGATAAACTGATATGGCCATCCATAAACGTCAAATTTAGGCTATATACATAACACTTTTCATTTTAAAGCAGCTTTAGAGAAAATGGTGATGTTAATGCTTATTATTAAAGGCATATACAGTATTTTTATCCCTTATAAAGCATTTAGCAGATTATAGATTTAGATCTGATTATAATTTTTTGCCTTAAAATGTATTGTGAGTTCACTTCCCCAATTCTTTAACATATTGTACTGTTGATTGCGCACATCTTAATACAATGAATAAAAAATATTTTCTGATCTCAGTCAAGATCATTATTAATAGCCTACATACTCTTTAATTTTCACATTCTCTTGTTTTGTCTGCACACAATCTTCAATGTGCAATTAATTAAGAATGTCAAACTCAATTAACCTGCCTTAAAATTCCCTGAGTGGGCGAAACTCATGTAACTTCTAGATTGTTCAGGTATTCATTCCCACGATCAAAACACATTAGTCAAAGGATGTATTTTTATTTTTCCTAGTCAACAGATAAAGATTTTGGCAGCTGTGGTACATTATATAAGTAGCCCCAAAAAAGGGCAACCCTGCATTTTCAAAATAGCTTAATTGTTTGGGAAAACTGCGACCCTGGCAACACTGTCATGCAGGAACCTTTAATAATATATATATTTTTTATGATTTGGGACACACTTCTCTTTATGCTGTATAATATTTAGGACAGGTAGTGTATGAATTGAGAGCGGTGCAATTCTATGATCTGTGTTACACACACATGCACACGTAGACAAAAATGTAAGAGAATAAGTGTAAGCATATTTTTGCCTATGATGTGAACTACGTATATGCTGAGCTTGCTAGTCAGTTGCCTCTGGGATTTGATGTGAGCACATAAAGTGAAACGCACACTTTTGAGAACCTGAACAACGCTGAATGCTTTGTTCCACACCTCCAACACTCACTCTCACCTTTTTGAGCTCAAACTTGAAAATAACATTCAGAAACTAAAATGACTCCTTTGAACTACAGGCATAATTGTCTCTTTTAAAGAAGACCCTCGGGAGTATAAATTTTTTAGTTAATTAAACAATAGTTAATTAAAAGGGAAAATGTTAAATTGTGGTTAAAAAGCACACACACACACACACACACACATATATATATATATATATATATATATATATACACATATATTTTAAATGTGATTCGTAATGATAACTATATTAGTGCCTACACCAATGCATGTTAACGTTTGTTTTATATAATGCGATATTAATTAAAAAGAAACCCACAGAAATGACATTTTAATGTTAATTATCAAGAAAATGTCACAGTACAATTGTTAATGGTCCTAAAAATAGGCTTCATTTTCGGTTTCTTTTTGTTTTTCATTTGACTTAAACATGCTTTTGTGAGAATTTATTCTGACTAAAGTGATTGTGTGGAGGAAGCTTTGGGCTCTTTTTTTACTTGTATTGTTATTATTATTTTGGCAAAACCGTTTTGACTTTAAATTCTGATAGAATTGACTGGATAAACCATATCAAAATTGCTGTAAATTAGCAGTTTATATCATTTAAATGCTCTATCAGTGACAATTTATTATAAGGCTCTCTTACAAAGATGTTTTCAGTCATAGTCACATTCAATGTGTATTTTTTGCAGGATTTTTGTCGCAACAGCAGTCCATTCCCTACAGTCAATGAATCTAGATCATGGCCTGGGAATCCACCCAGTCCTTTCCTCCAGCTGCCCAACTCCACAGCTTTGATCTGGGCTCCCAACATCAGTGCTCCGGCCTGCTGGCCGCCCCTCAGCGCCCTCCGGCTCTTCCTGTCTCCAGAGGCATCGTCCTGTGTGAAAACCTGCCAGGATGCCGGTCTAATCTGCGAGCCAGCTTACTTTCCTTTCATCAACAATATGGAGGCTTTCAATGGGTGAGAGACAAACGGCATTTCTGGATTATGCGCATTTTTGCTCAAATCTGTTTGTTG
The DNA here is from genome assembly GCA_036784905.1 of Acrossocheilus fasciatus. Taxonomy (NCBI): domain Eukaryota; kingdom Metazoa; phylum Chordata; class Actinopteri; order Cypriniformes; family Cyprinidae; genus Acrossocheilus; species Acrossocheilus fasciatus. The sequence continues at coordinate 2,197,962 of JAXUIB010000026.1, read as the reverse complement.
TTTTATTTATTTATTTGTTCATTGTGCAGCCATTATTGCAGTTCATATGCAGTTATGATACTCATCTGTTGGGGGACACTTTATGTAAAACCTGTAATTACTGTATAATACATTATAATGCACAATGTAATCCTTGTTTAACATTATAATAAGTATGTAATAACTAGTGCTGTTAAACGATTAATCGCGATTAATCGCATCCAAAAGAAAAGTTTTTGTTTACATAATATATGTGTGTGTACTGTGTATATTATATATATATATATATATATATATATATATATATATATATATATATATATATATATATATATGCATACATGCATGTATATTTTTATAAAGTATACATTTTATAATATTAAATATATTTATAAATAATATACATTTTATGAATATAAATATATACATGTAAATACATGTAATTTTTTTTGTTTTTTTAAATATATGCAGTATGTCTGTGTATTTATATATACATAATACATATACACAGAATACACACATATATTACGTAAACAAAAACTTATTTTGGATGTGATTAATTGCGATTAATCGTTTGACAGCACTAGAATACATACTTATTATTAGAATACATACACTAATCTATTCGTATTCATATATGCAGTATAATACATAAAATTAAATGAAATTTACAGTTGATATGTGGGTAGTTAATATGAGTTATTCAACAGAGATCTGCATCGATTATGAATTGGTCTTGGTAGATTATTTTTTATTTTATTTTATTTTTTTGCAGTGCTTCATGTACTCAACAAATATATATGTACAGTCTTGTGCCTTTGTGTTTTTCTCATTGTTCATGCACTTTTTTGCTTCAAATCAAAGCTTGCAATCATTTGATTCATCTCACAGATGGTTTGGTTTACAGCTGACAGATCTTCAGTCCCTAATGAAGGAAAACATATATATATATATATATATATATATATATATATATATATATATATATATATATATATATATATATATATATGTAACCAAGACCGCTGTAAAAATGAGCAGTCGTTGTTCTCTATTCACTGTGCTGGATTGCATTTTTTCCCCCTTTTCTCATCTGCAGTTGTTTGAAACTGTGTGAATGTGTGTTTTTTCAGGCTTAACGCTCAGTGTGAGTCCTTAGAAGCGGAGAAGAACCACGTGTTTCCAGCCGTACATGTGGACAGGAGAGAGTGTTTTCAGCAAAAGGAGCCACTGCTGTTCAGTTGCGCTGGAGTCAGTGCCAAACACCAGCGGCTTTGTCCATGCAGAGACTACCTCCATGGCCAGGTGGCGCTATGCAGGGACTGCCTTTGAGCTTTCACCAGAGACCTCCGGAGATGTCTGTGGTAAACTGAGGCCAGTCCTGGACAGTCAAACCTGTCCCCAGAACGCAACAGGTTCGTGGGAATTTTTGGACTGAGGTTGTTGAGAAGTGTCCTCACTCTTGGTTATTTTGATCCAAAGCTAAACTTTACCTCCAGGTGAGCTACTGATGGTAAGCGAGATGGTAACCTGATGTTATGAGGTTCACCATCTATGAAGTCTATCTGAAAGAGCTCGGCTGGTGGTGGTGCTTTCAAGAGTGGATGACTTGAGCAGAAAGAAAAATGCAAAATATGGTTTCGAGTTTGGAGCTCCTTTGTGATGCAGGTCAGACTCTAGAAGCTGTAGCTTTGGGAATGCTGAAAGTGTCAGAACTGTACATGAATTTTAAAGTCAACATGAAAGATTATAGAGTGCTGCAGGGATTATGTATTTTTTGTGGGCCAGAACCCAGGAACAAGATGCATCTCAGCAATTCCATCCTGAAGTCAATGGGGTTTTTATTCATGTTTTTTGTTAAATGCCTGATAAAGGTCTGTGTTTAACACAAGTTCAAGATACTTTCATGTTTTATTCTACAACATAAAATACATCATACCCACTTGTAATTTTCAATCAAGGTGATTCAACCTTTCAGGTTGGCCTACAAAAATACATTAGCATTGCAGTGCTCTATACACAACCCATTTTAATGTGTTATATTTAGGAGAATAGGAGATCTTAGCAAATGGTATATGATTTGTTCAAATAGGAGTTTCACAGAGGAGTAGGATGAGATGTGATTCCATCCGTCGGGATCTGACTTGATTGTAAGAAGTGGCTGTCACATACCAGGATTTTTTTTTTTTTTTTTTTTTTTTTTTGCAAACCGGTTAAACGCAAACCCTTATTAATCTGTAAACTAAATCACACATTCATCTCTAAAGAAAAGTTCAGACTTAATGGACTCAGTTTAGAGTTCAGAAAACTCATGGATCTGATTGTGACAAACAGTGCTGCTATCTATCCAGGTGTTCTGCCATCACTATACTGAGGTTAACGTTTAGGCTTTAGATTAGGTTTAAAGGTTAGTATCTGTTTCAGAGTTGTATAGGCTGTGATTGACACAACCGGTGAAATATTTAGAAACGGCTGCAAGGATTTAGAATCACACAATGGTGTCAGAGCTGAGTTTGCAGTGATTTGTAAAGAAATCATTTCCATTTGAAGCACCTCTGTTATGTACTTTTGAGGAGGCTTTTTGACCAGAATTCACCTGCATTACCAACAACAGTATCCTGAAACAGCCTGACTAATATATATGTATCTGGCTACTGGTTAACATTAACCCTTTTAGACACATTGGTGTAGTTTTGCATTAGAGTTTCAAGTAGGAACATTTTTGTGAACATGTATGTTTGTTTAGCAGAAGAAAAAGCAACTTGCACATAGGAAATGATGTTATAGCTGTAGTTTCTATGCAACTTTGGATCTGCATGGTTGCTGCTGCTTACCACATCATTATGGGCATTTCTTACTCATTTCTGTACACATTTTACACTTTTTAAAGGTAATGTTACAGATGGGCAGTTTATAAAAACAATTATGAAATACATCCGTTGCTTAAGTTAAAACAATGTGGGTTTTCCCAATAATCACTATGCATAATAGATATGCACATGGACAAAATAGAGTTGGATTTAAAGGGTAAAGGTAAAACATATGGCAGTAGAATCAAGATCCATGTTAACTCTTTATTTTAAGGTGACATTGTTACTACACAAATAAGTACTGAGTAATATTAATTAACAACATGTACTTACTGTAGGGTTAAGGTTGGGGTTTGTTTTAGGGTTAGTTGCTTGTAATTATGCATACTTTGCTGTTATTATATAGTAAGTGCATGTAACATATGTGCTGTCACTTTAAAATGAAGTGTTTCCAGATCCAGTGAAAATTTTATCTCTGAATGCTTTGAATTCACAGCAAACAAATAAATAAACAATCAAACAACTAAATAAATCAATCGAAATCAATCAGAAAGCCTATAGTGTGCTGTCTAACAGACCTCACAGCTATTTGACACCAAACCAATAAAATCTAACTCACATTGGTACACTGTAAAAAAAAAAAAAAAAAAAAAAAATATATATATATATATATATATATATATATAATATATATAATATATATAATAAAAAAAAATTGTTCCAAAAAGTTGTTTCAACTTCAAATTATTTGTTACCGAGCTAACTTAATTTTTTTAGTTTTGTCAACTTGAAATTTTAAGTTACTCAATGTTAATTTAAGGGACAACTGGAATATTTTAGTTGAAGTAAACTAAAAATTTTAAGTTAGAGGGGTAACAAGTTATTTTAAGTTGAAACAACTTTTTTTTTTTTTTTTTTTTTTTTTTTTACAGTGTATTATTTTGAAAGCTTGGAAAATGTTCATGACCGTTAAACAGAATGCAGAAAAAAAAATTGTTTCTGAACCCGAAGGGTTAACTAGTACCAGCCTAGGTGGAGCGAGTTATTACATTTTGATGAAAGTTTACAGAGAATGTTTTCTTAAGAATAACATGTACTATAAGACCAGCTGTGCATATTATGTAATTAGGGTCAGTTTTGGTTTCATGTTGACTTCTAAGTTCATATGGAATGAAATCATCTGCTGTGAAAAACTAAAATAAAAAGAACACACTCTGCTTGCAGAGAACAGATGTGAAATACTCACGGATTTTCTCAAATTCATTGTGTAAATATGTGCATTTTACATATTTCATATGCGCTATTGTTTGTACAAAATAAAATATACTTTTAAAATGGGTGCATTTACATTTTTAGCTGCTCCAGCTGGGATGGAAATGAATATGGGACGTTTCAGAAGCGTACAACTTCAGAAAGCATTGGGACTATTGACTGTAGAGATGCGTGAGTGTGTTTGTGAGTGTGTGTCTTTTTAAAGCTGTTGACTCAGATATGTGCGATACTCATTGTTCGCTCCTGTATCACGCAGAGCTGGCGTTCACAAAGCAGGAGGAATTCTGGGATATCTGACAGTGATGATGCAGCTTTGCCATCAGCGGCATCATCTGAGAAACCTGCTGAGAATAGAAATTCATGCTGGCTCTGAGACACAGAAGAGCTGCTCTGTTCTTCAAAGCTTTTCTTAAAAAAAAAAAAAATAATAAAATAAAAAAAATAAATAAATAATGCTGGCAGTGCAGTATATCCTTGGAGTGTAACTCAGTTCCCCTGTCTAGATATTTCACTTTTGGGATAACACTGGAGAAGGGGTTCCTAAAAAACTGACATTCATTTGCAAAAAAATAAAAAATAAAAAAATAAATATATATATAAAATATCAAACTTTTCAAAATATAAGCTACTGCTAATTAGAAACAATTCATCTCATGAAATAAAAAAATAAAAAAATAAATGCTACACTATAAACTACTGACAAAATAATATCACAGCTATTTAAAAGAGCAAAATACTAGTTTTTACTACATAACTATAGGATAATTTTTTCATTATTATAATTAATTTAGATGTGTTTATCTAAAACAAAAATAATGAGGATCTCAATTTATGTGACAGCGTTCAGCTTGAACAGTAAAAAATGCACTAAATACTAATGAATAATGAAAAACTAAACATACTAAGTTACATAACATAAACATACTAGTCATGACTAGCTTTTGTTAATGGATACACATATGAATTTTACCAGTAATGGCAACACTACATCATTATATGTTAGCAAAAGTGGCACGATAGCCTACTAAAAAAAGAAAGAAAAAAAAAAAAAAAGCTACTGCAAAAAGTTACGTTTTTTGAAAGAGTTGAAAAGAGTTTCATCATGATTCATATGATCTTCCGTGAGGCATCTTTCGATCTGTCTATGAGTTACAGACTAAATTAAGCTCATAAATTTATCAGCCACCCCCTCAACACTTCTGTCTCTATCCATCTCTCATTCCTGATTCCACATGTCAAATTCTGTTCAGTTCTGCTTTAAATAATGTTTATCACTTGTTCTTTGCAGGGCATCAGGCCAAAAACCCTCTAGGTTATTTTTCAAAAGGGTATTTAAACTATCTATCTATCTATAAAAATGGTTTTGTCAGTTATTTCTATCTTTTGCTGCAGTGTGTCAGTAGGAAATATCAGTTTACATTTCCAAACATTCATTTTGCCATTAATTGTAATAATCCAGTGAGATTTATGTCTGACAGCAGCCAGTGCTCCACACACAGATCTGATCTGATCATCATCCGTCTGTCTGGAATGACATGAAGAAACAGATACAAACTGACACAGACTAAGACTTTTGCACAGTACATACATAACTAAGAGCATTGAGCCAAGACCTTTATTGCTCAGTGAGAATTTGTTCACAATTCTCAGCAGGTGTATTTGGCCGTGGCATTTTGCACTCAGTTGATACCTCTGCATTTCTGAAAAAGACGTAGAAAAAACAGGCATAATAAAAGAGAATGAGACCCGCATGGCTGCAGAGAACAGAGAGCAGTTCCGGCCATGGACTCAAAACTTCAAAAGCTTCCAGGAAACCTTTGAAATCCATGGCCTTCGGAGACTTCACACACAAAACACTGCAGCAGGTTCAAATGTATTATGCTGAATTGTGTTCAGAAGAAATGCCCCTTTGCAATTATAGCTTTACAGCAAGTTATTTGCAGGCGCTTGTGGTAAACTTCTACTTTACAGTTCTGTGGTTTGATATCTCTACTCTTTCACCGTCAGTCCTCACATAATATGCTATCTCTTCAACTTTGCTAATTTAACTAATATCACTGCAGTCAAAATATTACATTACATCAGTCCAGGTCATCATCTAGTAGGTCCATTATGGCCTTATTTACACGTGAATTTAAGCGACAGCCCTGCATTAGACTAAATTAACATCAAATTCCACAACATTTCATCAACACTCACAGGTCAGCCTGCTCTCAATATTAAAATTACAAACAAAGCTTTCTATTAGGCTCTAAATTTTTAAAACGATCAGCATATTCTGTGATGAAATCCATTTAAATCATGTCAGTGTGTAAAATCATTTGCACAGTCCATTTACCAAACAATCTAAACTCTCTGGAACTATTTAATTCTGGTGGATATATCATTTTGCTTTTATAGTGATGCTTCATCTACTACGAGATATGAGCTGGGTGCGATACAGCTAAAAAAGTATCTTAATATTTTTCACCCTTACAATGACATTTAATATATATGTTAATTTGCGCTCTGAAATAATGTTTTTCTTTTCCAAGTATGTTTAATGCAGATCTTTATAACAATCAAGAAGTGTTTGACACTGTTTTTTCACAAAAAAGAAGCATGGTATTTGCACTTACATCACAATGCATCAAAATAAAGAGGAATAATTAGCTAATGTGTATATTTTTACAGAAATGTTATATGGAAAATGCCACGTTGAGACTTTCGTGAACATTTTTGAGTGATAACACTACTGAATGGCTGTATTTTGAATCGAATTATTGAAACGGAGAGATATGCAGTAAACGGGTCCACTCTGGCAATTCACCGTTTATTGTATTAGGAGGTGCCCCCACATTTACATTTATATTTATTTTCCAGATAAATGGTTTCTTATCAGAGCACCAGGAAAGAATATGCATAATGTGCATAATTACCCTGCGCAAGATAAGAAAAGATGCAAATCAAGCAGCAAACTGAAGCTCGACTGTGAACGCAGAGTCGTAAGGTTGAATCGATTGCTTATGGAAAACGTTCAGATGCATGCTGCAATTTTGCAAGAATTGTTGTGAGAATGTCTGGAGACTGACCTCAAGACTATGACTGCACCCATTCACAAGGTTATTTTTTTATGCACAAGGTTCCCAACATGGTGCTACTAGGTCTAGGCTTCTGTATTTATAAAACATACAACAGTTTTTGGAATGTCTGAGGTTTAGTAGATTAAACAAGTTCAATAATAATTTTCAAGTGTATCATATTCTAATGTCTCATCAAAAGATGTCCCTGGGCTAAGCCCTGAATATCCAGTGACCCCTACAAACGCCTGTTTCTCAGTGTTGGATTAAGCAGAGTGCTACAGGTAACAGATTGGTGAGGTTTAATCTGACAAAAAAGAATATCTGACCTTTAGAGGACATCCTTTCCTGAATCAGCAGGGGAGGCAGCTTTAGTGCTTTTTAATATTTTTAGAGGTCGTTGTTGTCAGATCAGCCTGCATGGGCTTCCAGTCTAGTGGCATAATCAGCAAACACCACCAGTGAAGCAAAGACAGCTAATGAACCCTGCAGTTCCTGGCCTATTTAAACAAATGGATCTGTTTTGCTTTTTATAGCTGAATTTAAAGTAAGGCACTTTCTGATAACGTTTGTATAGTTTGTAGTACAACAAAGGCAAGAAATGTTTTACTTTGGTACTGGAAATATGTATTATTGTCAATAGTGTTTCATTTTCTTTAAACAGAATCTTTACCTTTCTTTCTGTCTTTGTTGTGATTTTTTTTTTTTGTAAAAGCTGTGCCTGTTTTTTGATGGCTGTTGTGAGATTCACCTGCTCATCTGATGGTGAGCTGCAGTCTGTTGTCTTGATCGATATGATGAGTGATCTCTCAGACAGACACATGTAGGCACACTGAATAATAGTGTCTGCTGCTCCCTCAGCACTTATGTTGTTACACAGCCACTGTTCAGACTGCTGAAACACTCAAAGACCCAAACCATTATTATTATTGAAGAGTTACCTTATTAAATGCAGTGTTGAAAAAGAGGTGAATAAGTTTACAATACGGTGGCCAAGCTATGAGGTTGATTAACCTTATTATTACTACTTGGCGTCTCTAGAACCAACTCTACAACACACCACCAGTTCAAAAATCCACTTCTCTCTTTTTCATTCATTGTCCCACATTAAGACTCTGCACATTACAGTATAGCCACCATTTTAAATGTATTGTATTTCGTTTATTTGCTACCCCTATTTCAAATTTAGTTTAATCCTTAAGAAATGTTGCTCAGATGACCAATTAAACTGGGCTGCCAAAACAGGATTTAGATTTTTGACTCAAAAGTGACAGTAACACATATTTCAATGTTGACCTGAAATTGAACGAAAGGTTGTCTCAGCAACTCTCCAATCTATTGGAACTAAAATTGGTGTCCTTCATTAGCAGCATGATCTGATGGAACTTGTCAAATTTGGTGAGAGCACCACTGTAGGATCAGAACGAGTCAGACAAACTAAGATTCGAACAGAACATCGAAACATGAGGAGCCGAAATTCCAGAGAGGCCCCAAGAAAACAGGACAACGACATAAATCAGATTCCAAGCTCTGACCTCTGAAGGAAGCCTAACCAATCAAGTCTCTTCCAGAACAGCTTGAAAAATTAAGACAAAAGAACACTTATTGATAAGTCCAACGCAGAAAGGAGATCGTCAAATTTGGGGTAAATAATCAGGATTAATGGTCAAAGAGATGGCCATCACATGCATTCCACGCTGGAAATCACGAGCTTCCCTAGACTGACTTGTTCCCCACAAGACAAAGACTGAGACTGAAATTCTTTAGGAGACCTTTTAACCTCTCTCTGGTCTTCACTGAATACATTCCTATGTCCTACATACAACTACACAGTTTTCAAATGCACATAAAATCATCCTAAAAGGACATTGCTAGGCATAACACTATATTATGTATGTAACCACACATTAGACTATCATGTTATAAGCACCTATTATGTATGTCTTTTTAATAACTATTGAATGACTTTAAGGTTTATTCGTGTTTGGTATGTATGAGTTTGACAATTCTAGCCTGAAACGTTTCTTCCAATTGATTCTTTGTCAAATGTATCATATTCTGGTTATAGAAATCACATCCAAAAGTATACTTTGCAAGAGTGTGTAAAATTCGGACCATGTGACTGATGACATGCTGATTTATGATGGAAGGAACAACCCTAGCTAAGATAATAGCCTATCTAATTGGTCAAGACACCAGATGGGATGTGTCTAAAAAACTTAGGACACCATCAAACCTTCCCTTCTTTTTCCCTTCTCTCTTCTGTCTTCTCGCCACCGCGTTTTGACGCTGCTTTTTAGCGCTCTTGAGCGTGCTCTGGCCTATAAGCCAGTTGCTACTTAACACCACAATGAGAAGAAAAACCACCTAGTCTCACCTAGTCTTATTTTAGTTTATTTTCTGTTGCGAGTTTGGTGTGATCAGTTTAAGTTTTGCCGCCACGCCTTGTCTCCGAGATCAACTCGAGCCTGTGACCGCCTCAAAATTTCAACCAGACCAACTCCGCATCCTCAGCCAACGCCCAAGACATCACTTCAACGACTACTGAACTTCCAGCCAATCAGCACTTGGGAAACCCTTTTTCCTGCAACAACTACGATGACAAAAGGGAATCCCTGTAACACAAAGGCAACGCAAGCAAGTAAACTTCAAGTCTAACTGAGCTGGTGCATTTAATATAAATTTTAGCCTCATTGAGAAACTCAATGCGAGGGTTAAATAAGTGATTGATGGTTGTTCAGGTCTATGCAATAGCACATATTGCTATAAACTTGGGATTTCACATTCTCGTTCTATAAACTCATCCTTTCTCTCTTTCTGCAACGTATGAATGTGTGAATGCATGTGTTCATGTGTTAGATTAGTTTGTCTTAGGTTTATAGAAATAAAGTCTTATTTATATTGAAAAGAGAAGTATCTTGTGTTTTGTGCTTACAAGTTAATGTCTTAATCTGCCGATCTTGTTACTGTGCTTATTAATAGTGTTTTCACTATATTCTGGATTTTAATATCCAGTGCAGAGTTGATGTTATACAGCTCGTTCAGTGAATCGCCGGCCGACTCTGTGATCAGCCGAAAAACAGTGATTCTGTTCAAATTCAATTGCCTATAAAATCATAAATGATTCCCTTTGAGCTAAATTAAATTATTTACATATCAAACCTTACATCACCTACAGGTCAGTGTGAATTGTTTGTCTTTTTTATCTTGGTGTCTTTGAATTTTTTGAGTCATGCTATTTGTCATTTTCTGTATGCCATTTTGAAATTTATTACCATTTATTTTTTTGTTTGTTTGTTTCATTACTTCTGCATATCTGCAAACAATTTGGTATGGATTATTGATCATATGTCCTGAAGATACCTGAGAATTGTGAAGATAGAGCCACCAAGCATTCCAAAGATATAAGGCTTTTTATCAAACCATTTATACCTTTCACAAATATTGTCCAAATGTTGTTTTCTTCGCATTTCTTGGTTAACGCTGATTTCAACGATATCTGATGTATCATTCTCTGTAATTTTGCCTGTGCACCATTTTGAAGTACATACAGTAAATATAACTTGTCCACCAATTTGACACATGGAAATAGACCTATGCTCCTCCTACAAATTTTGTCAAATCTTTGGATTTAGCTGTGCAGAAATGACCAAATTGATTTTTGATATTTGCTACTGTTAAGAAATACATTTTTAAAGGGGTAAAATCATGGGTCCCACTTTATATTAGGTGGCCTTAATTACTATGTACTTACATTTAAATTAATAATTTGATACAATGCACTTATTGTGTACATACATGTTTTTACATGGTACTTATATTGTTAATAATACCTATATGTAGTTACATATGTAATTCATTTTTGTAATTACATTTATAATTACACTGTTGGCCCATCCCTTAAACCTAAACCCACCCTTAAACCTAGCCATACCACCAAACCTGTCCCTAACCTTACCCGTATCCCACCTCAATAGCAACAGAAGTGTTTTGCAATACAATATGAACACAAGAAGTACATTGCACTTATTTTTTGATGCAAGTACATAATAATTAAGGCCACCTAATATAAAGTGTGACCAAATCATGCATTGTCCCCTGAGATCCACTTCAATTTGTTTATTAGTTTTGACAGTTACCATATATCACACAATATAGCTTAACTGTGCATACAGGACAGAGCTAGATGGAGCCCTAGACTGTATATAGCTGAGACAGACACAAATTGGTATTACATATATATAGCAGAAATGGGAACATCCAACATGGCAGCTCTACTAAAGAATGTCCAAGAGTTGGAAAAAGTCACTGCCTGGTCTTTAATTGAAACTTCAAGAAACATTTCCCAAGGGCCTGTTCCAGAAACCACATTTGCAGTCTTGGCCTGACGAAGCATATCCCATCATTTATTATGTTCAGGAACGCACGTGACCTGAATTTGCACATTGTCAAGGAAAACTTTCCACTGCAAGCTGAATTAATTCTACTGGTGCAGGGGTGAGAGTATTTTGTAAAATGTTTGCAACTCTGTTAAAACTTTTTTATAACAGTATAAGTGTGTCCCATTGGGTAACCAAAAGTTCCTCACACACCTGCAGTCTTCACATCCACACAGAAACTGATGATGTTCTCATGGATGTTAACTTTTACCCAGTTTACACAACAGTAAGCCTTGCATAAGGAATGCAGTTGCATTTATTGAGGATAACAAATGCTAAAATGGCTTGAAGCTTCTTTTGCGAGAAGTTCCTATGGTTGGTCAAAACAAGCACCACACAATTAAGCGGTCGTTGGCTGTTCTATGGTCTTTCCTGTGAGTTGTCACATTACATAATATTTCACTTTGAATGTACAGTAATAAATAAATAAATAAACAGGGACATTTCTAGGGACAGTTCCAACTGGAGACAAGCCATCCAACGAGGATTGTCCACACAGAATGGGTCTTCACGCTGGTAATATTTGCAGTGATGCATTCATCTGTCAGAAAGTAGCAGAGCAAGTTCAGAACACGTTATTTTTGTAGCTTAGTTAATAAATGCTCTTTTTAAAATGGAAAGTTTTGAGTTCTGAACGTTACAGTATGTTTTCATAGTACATGAAACTCTTTTTATCTTAAAAGATCAAGGACATTTGTCTAAGAATATATGATATGAAGAAAAATATGATCCCTTTAAAACCTGAAAGATGAAGAAGCATTGTAAACATGTGGCGCCAACTTCAGACTGGATTAATACTGCACACTTTATGATCTTCATCCTCACAGACAACTATAGATTTCAAAGCAATTTCCAGAGGGCATTTAGAACGACAAACTCTCCAGAGACCATTAAAAAACCATACAGCTCTGCCAGACAGTTAATAATAATGCCTATTAAAAGCACACATTTCACAGACTTGAGAAGAGAAAATGCAGTTTGATTACTTTTTAATATGATGTTTTCAAGAGGAAAGGTACAAAAACTAGAAAATCCCACTCACTACTTTTCTACATTTTTATTTGTAATTGATTTATGAATATTACATCTCTTTTGAATATGCATTAACGTACATTTCAAAACTGAAATACTATGTTTACGTTTAAGCACACAAATTACTACTGAGCTATATATATTGTTTCCCTCCATTTCCATAAGATTGAATCAAACTCCAGTTGGCATCATTCCAAAAGCAGGAAATTCATTTAGTAAATGGCACAAAAACCAAAGGAGAGGCATTCACTGAATCCCAAATCAAATATACCAAGCTCAAGATTGAGTGGCCACACACAGGCCATCAAAGAGTATAAACTCACAGAAGCCGCAATAGAAGTGTAAGGTCCCATCTGGAGGAAATGAGCTGCGTCTCTCAATAATTTGGAGGCTTTGGTGTTGCGATGTGACACTGGGTCCTAATACGGTCCGACATAACCTTAAAAGCCGCCTTGACAGGCCACAGACTGATAGTGGCACATAGTCCCATCTTCACATTTTAGCAGTCTGCTGGTATAAGAGGGAGTTAAAATGATGAATAAATCAATGGATGAGAGTAGATCTGAGCTGCATTTTAAAGTACACTGCCATAGTCATAATAAATCACTTAGATGGAAATGAACATCTTTATTGAGGAACTATACACTCTAAAAAATGCCAATTTAGGTCATTTTTGCAACCCAGTGCTCAGTCAAAAACATACAAACTCAGTGTTGGGTTGTTTTGACCCAGTCGGGTTGGGTTAAATGTTTGACTCAATGTGATGATTATGAACTATTTCTACACTGATTATAAACTATTTCTATTGCTTAAAAGTAGCTATACTGCTGGGTTAAAATGTTGGGTCCCACTTTATATTAGGTGGCCTTAACTACTATGTACTTACATTTGAATTAGTCATTTGGTACAATGTACTTATTGTGTACATACATGTGTTTACATTGTACCTATATTTTTAAAAATACCTATATGTAATTACATCTGTAATTAATTTCTGTAATTACATTTAGAATTACACTGTTGACCCATCCCTTACACCTTAACCCACCCTTAAACCTACCCAGACCACCAAACCTGTCCCTAACTTTACCCGTATCCCCCTCAATAGCAGCAAATGTGTTTTACAATACAATATGAACACAATAAGTACATTGTACTTATTTTTGATGTAAGTACATAGTAGTTAAGGCCACCTAATATAAAGTGTGACCAAATGTTGAAATAAACCCAAAATGGATTGTGAATTAATATAATTTTAACACGCACAGAATCACTAGCAACAACACAGGCAACAGTATTATTCATAAGATGAAATTTACTGATCAGCAAGAACATGCAGAAATGGACAAAGTATTGAATAACATATGTTTAAGATCAAATTTGATCAGTTTCAAGTGTTATTAGCACTCAGAATAGTTGGAACTCCCTCTTTCACATCCATTCATACTGATTATGAACTATTATCAACCCAAACTGGGTCAAATCAAACCAGCTTCCTTACTCTACTGTACAGTGTTTGAGTTGAAAAATAACTAGGGCTGTCAAAATCAATGCGTTAATAACGTGTTAACGCAAACTCATTTTAACGGCACTAATTTTATTAACGTGCGATGAAGCGCGTATTTTCTGTTGGGCCTGTTGCCTAGCCCGTAGTTGGAGAAATGTACAGTGTTGCCAACTTAGTGACATTGTCGCACGCTTTCCTGTAGCTCAAATAGTAGAGCATGGCGCTAGCAACGCCAAGATCATGGGTTCGATTCCCAGGGAAAGCAAGAGCTGATAAAATTTAAACACTGTAACTTGAATGCAATGTAAGTCGCTTTGGATAAAAGCGTCTGCTAAATGCATAAATGTAAATGTAAAATGTAGATTAAAAAAAAATGACTTTTTTTCAAAAAAGCGCCTAGCAACAATACATAACACATAACTGGATAAACCTTATTTAGTTTCTAAGACTCGCTGGTACTGCTGCATGAGCACAAGGTTTTGCAACCCTGCTGAAAAAAAACAATAGGACCCTGCCCAAAAAACAATAGAAAATGTAATGGTTTTAATGGTTATAATGGGAATTGTATTGGTTTTAATGGAAACTAAAATGATGTATACTGGTATGTGATGGATTCTATTGGTGGGATGTTAAATCCTATTGGAAAAATGGCCAAAACACACTACAAAAAGGAATTTTGTAATGGTTTTACTGGAAAAAGCTAATGGTTTATAATGGTATTTTAATGGAAAGCATTAGCATTTCTGTTGGTTTCTGTTGGGCTTCTATTGAATTTCTGTTGGTTTCTGTTGGGCTTCTATTGTTTGTTTTTTTTAGCAGGGATCTGCTCTGTTCAGTGAGCGGCTGAGAGGAGCAGCGCTTTTAGTTAAACCACATAGTATGTTGCTTCTCTAAATTTACATGCAAGTACAGCCGAAATCCCAGCACAGCTATTGTCTTTATCTTATGTGTATTTGATTTCATCAGGATTGTGATTATAAATCAGGATTTTTGTGCAGATTAACATCTTGGAAGGGAGAGCTGGTTATGTAGTCTTAATGTGTCGCGTTTCAGTCACTATTTCATATTCATCCCATTGTCTGACAACAGAAATAGTAAAATTCTAACAATGAAAACAGTTTTATTGAGAATTTGGCTGAATCAAATTACATTATGTGGACACAGAGAGGCAAACAAATGTATTAATAATAATAATACAGGTACATTTTGCATGTTCAGAAGAAGTGAGCTGCCCTGTCCTGCAAATAATGTAAACATACTTGTGTAAGTAAACTGCTCAGAGCAAACAAAGAGAAGTAATGGAAACCTGGTATTTCTTTGTTCATTTTTCATGTGTCTAATAGATATGAACAAGTTATTTGAAAAACATCTATGACCTTTGAAACATGTCTAGTCTTCATGCTCTATGTTGCCTATGGTTTCATTAATAATAAACATACATTTGCATAAAGCATATTTGTCCATGCCCATGTTGATTAGAGTATTAAAAACTTGAAACGTAGTAATTTGAGGTACATTTAGAACAGATAAAAATGTGTGATTAAGTTGCGATTAATCACGAGTTAACTCATTTAATCGTGATTAATCGCACGAGTGTCATATTTTAATCGATTTGGCAGCCCTAAAAATAATCCAGCTTTTTGGTTAGCTGTGGGTGGTTAAGTGTAATTTATTAGACCAGCAACATAACAGACAAGTATACAAAAGGTCACAAGCTAAAAACATTTAGAGTCTATCTAATTTGTTTAATGAGATGCTCATTAAACTTTTGCTCTGCCGTGACAATTGATCTGAAAAGGAAAACTGGCTGTAGAAGAAGAGTTTAAACTAATGCACCCCTGGCAATAGCAAGAATGAACTTGTGTTGCATTATGAATTGATACATTTCAAGCACAACAACACATAAAATGAAGCTTTTGTAGCTCCCTGAATCATTTGTGTTCACATACTTGTCATTTCTTTCTAATAGGAAGAATGCAATAAAACACCACTCGAAATGGACAACTCTGATTGTGCAAAATGTGTGATCCACATTCTTTGTAAGCAAATAAAATGCATCACTGAATCAAAGTTCCTACATTCCATGATAATAAAACCTGCAAACATTTGCATGAACAGGTGTGTAAAACACAGTAAATGATCTTCTCTGATGATAATTGTGCACCTGCAGAACAAATGCTAGCATTGCACAGCATCATTTATGTTCTGCAGCTTGGGTAATGGGAGAATTCTATGCTGACAATCGAAAACCAAACAGCATTCCCAGGCAGTGGAACACCTTTATAGTCAGAAATATTCCACTTCTGACTTTGAACTGAATGCCCTCTTTGTCATCTGGCAGACTTGTGTACTAGTGGCAGCTATTTAATAGAATACATAGCTAATAATACTTGTTTCACATCATGAAATCATGAGGGAAATCCATTACCCCTACCAAAAAAAAAAAAAAAGAACAACAAGGGGACTTGAACACTGTTAGATTAAATGCTTCAAAAAGTTCTTCACAGTGATGCCATAGAAGAACCATTTTTGGTTCCACAAAGAACCATTCAGTCAAAGGTTATTTAAAGAACCATCTTTATATAATCTGAATAACCTTCTTTCGCCACAAATAACCTTTTGGGAAACTGAAAGGTTCTTCAGATGTTAAATGTTCTTTATGGAACCATTTAGACAAAAAGGTTCTTCTATGGCATCATGAAGAACCTTTATTTTTAAGAATGTACTTCCAGTCCAATTTGAAGTATACTCAGTAAATACTAGTTTAATAGCTTATACACTAAGTTGCTAGTAAACTTAACTTAAATATAATTTAATATATTATTCTTGTTCTTTAAACATATACTAGGTTCCTATTTATGTATTCATTTTTATACGTGACATAAACTGTATTTCAAGTAGACATGAATTTAACTCTTATGTACACTTCCAGTGAATTAATGCCAATGAATGCTAATCTTATTAGCCTTGTTTCCACTTTTCTTGAGGATGCTAAGCAAACGTGGCACTGTTTACCCAATTCTCTCCTTCACAAGAAGTGGCATATGTCAAAAAAAACTGTGGTTTGAGATTTCCATTTCCTCAGAGAAATGTCATGCCATCGAGAAACTAGGATGACCAGAAAAATCCTCCAGTCAAGTCTGTGATTTGCTTTCATCTTGTGCCACTATCTCAGCTGGGTGCCGGTAAATCTGCTCAAGCCAGATGACCTCAAGCTAACATTATGCTTAGGTCCTGCACACATTTCAGAATAAGGCAAAAGATGAAGGTTCTCCTGTCATTGGTAGCATAAGATGAATGCTAAATTCATGAGGCAGGAGAGGTGCAGAAAGCGAGTCGAAAACATAAAATTTCACTAGAAATAAAAACATGATCTGTAATCTTCACTGGCCAAATACTCCCACTGCCTCATGCAATGTGCCTATTAAAAGACTGCAAACAAGCTGATAAATGTTTATCAGTGTAATCAAGAATGTTGGGCTACATCATATTATGCCTGCAGAATGAGAATTTAAGGTGACAGTGTAATATTTCATGACTTTTAAAGAGATAGCTCATCCAAAAAAATGAATATTCTGTCATCATTTTCTCACTCTTCATCTGCCAAATATATTTTGAAGAATGTTGGTAACCAAACACTTGATGGTCCCTATCGACTTCCATAGTATTGTTTCTTCTTCTTCTTCTTTTGTCATATGGAAGTCAATGGAGACCATCAGCTGTTTGGTTACCCACATTTATCTAAATCTTCCTTTATGTTCAACAGAAGAAAGAAACTCATACAGGTTTGAAACAACTTGAATAAATGATGACCGAATTTTCATTTTTGGATGAACCATCCCTTTAAAAGACGAGCGTACTTGTGTTCAGAAACCTGGAGAAACGTTTTCAGTTAGTGGTGTACCTGTGCATCTGTTCTTTCTGAAATATTTTAATTTACACCCCATCTTACAAAAGACGCAGTGTTGGCAAAACAAGCAGCGTGAACAAACTTTGCTCTCTTTTGACTCTGTCTCTATTTTCCATTTATCTAGTTCTCTCTGTCTGTCTGGCGTTCTCTCCCCTGTGTGACAGTGAATGTGTGTTTTCAGCCCTAATTGGTTAAGGGTCTGAAGTGAAATTGGCTCGTTCACTGTCCTCTCTCAGTGGAGGGAGACTGGGCGACTCTCAGCAGAGTAAATTGTGCATGGAGGGAGTGTAATTGGGCTGTTAGGGCTGGAGCATTCTATAATAGCACACAACTCCCGACGGTCACACTGTGTACAAACATCGCTGGATAAATGATTCTTTTCAATCACACTGAGACGTCACAATGAATTATTTCAGCCACCATTCAGGAGCGTGTTGTGTGGAATTTACTTTCACTAGCTGGACTGGTCTGCACCAAAAGAAGAAAAAATCATTCATTCTAGCTGGGTGAAAAATTGGCACCAGTCGTTGTCGTCGCATTAGATAGACTTTTGAATACTTGTGTGAAGTCTGGACCAGTCTTCAGCTTAGTCTGACAAATACACTGAAACAACAGGAAAAACAAACAATCACTACTCATTTTGTTTTACTAAAGTGTTAAATTAAATTTAAATTTAAATAAAATAGACGTGCATAAAACAACATTTAATTTCCACACAGTTTCAATTTGTGACTGACTATACAGAAATGCCTTTTTGAGTATTTTTTGCAGAAAAAAAAATACACTTTGGCATTCCATAGACCTATAAATTGTTTTTATATTCAGTTAGTTATAAATACTGTAACCGCACACTAACCCTGCAATTTTACAATTGTAATATCCCCAAAAGAAAGTTTTAGAAGATTTTGTAAGGTTTGGCTCACTTCAGGTACACAGTACCTAAAATATTGTTAAGTAGGTACACACGTCCTCACAATAAAGGCTATAACATCATTTCACATTCAGAAGAGGTTGCAGGGACGCACAGATAGAAGTCTGATAAGCAGCAAAATTTCTCATACTTTCCACCATAAAAGCACATTCTTATCTGGTGGGATGCATCTCTAATAAGAACCAAATATAACAAGTAGAATCAAAATATTGCTACACTTCGATGCACTCGGCATCAACTCTCATCGCCTCAATGTCAGTATCCACAGCGCCGCCCTGTGCATTTAGTCGTAACAGCAAGATTTAGATAGGAAACTGTGTGGTCAAAAGTATTTGTACATGTAGACCAGGTGCTTTTTTTCAGCCCAGTCCCGTTTTTGTCCACTCTCAATTTACCATTTTGCTGCACAGTACACTAAAAGTCACTTAGGTGTAACAGCCAGTTACATTAAAGATTTGAATGAATTAGAAGGGTGTTCACATACTTTTGATCTTATGCATCTCATTCGTGTCTACAGCAGGCCAGTGCTCTAAAGAAAATCAATCTGTGATTACTCGTGCCACCAGCCAATCAGATTGGAGCTGCCAACGCTAAGTGTAAATCAGACAGCCAGTGAACAGACTTTGGACGTACCGTCTGAGATTCAGTTATTCTGTTGTAGTTAAATTTGTGTTCAACATTTGCCTGTATTACCTATCCATGTGTTAAATGAATATGAATATTCATACTTGAATATGACCAAAGAACAGATGGTGTGCAAGCTAAAAAAAAAAAAAAAAGTACCCAGGCTTGGTTGTGGACCATTTACACTGACCACAGGTTTGATATTTGGTTGGTTGGTCCCAAAAGGGAATCCATGGAGCTATTTTATTTTGGAGAAAATTAGGGGTCTAATGGTACATTGTTTGGTCCTTATGAACTTAGCAGATGTAGGCGTAATTAATCTAGGGCATTTTCTGGAATAGTTAGCCTGTCTATACAGCAGATTTGAGAAGTTGTATTATGGGTAAACACAATCTTGCTGTTAAGAACAAAAATACACCAAATTATCCTGCATTGTAAGGAGTAAGCCACATTTTGAGAATAGGAGCTTGCTCAAGGTCATCCAGGATTGTATTACGACGTGTTTGTTATTAGATGGTTCATTGCTATCAATAAACTCTTTGCACGGATCTTCTCTGTTGTATGTATTCACCCAGCGTATCCACATAATGACTCTCTGTCATTCAACCCATCATCACAAAATGAGGGGAATGGATCCTTTTTCATTTTATATGAGCTAATTAATTTCTCCACTACACTTTCCACCGTGCTTGACTGTGTCTAGGATCGTGGCCAAGGACCTTGACCTTGCAGCTGCTGGAAATTTAATGGGTTGTGAATGGCTCTCGACCGTCGCTCTGATGGGTGTCAAACTACCGTTAAACAATGTTAATGATACGCTGGATATGATTCAGTGCCATGAAGGTCAAGGCTCATGTCATGATCTGGCCACATTACTGTTATTTTGATCTTTAATTGTCAAACTGTGACAAAACCTCTTGTTTTAAATTCTTTGATATGTGTACTTGTGATTGAAGCAGTGAATATATAGAATCGGGGTGTTGGTAAATTCTCGCAACATCACAATTGTAGGTCAACACTCTCTTGTGAAAAAGAAGAGCAATTAATTGTATTGAATATGCATTTCTAGTGTACCTAAAAAAATGAAAAACTGTACTTGCAGATAATACATTAATGAAATAAAAGGCTAAGTACACTTTCATGACTATGTTTTGAAATACTTTTTTTTTTTTACATTGTCACCGTTACATGTTGCATGTACATGTACATAATTACAAGCAATTAAACATTACTCAAACCCTAATACAGGCCTAACCCTATGGTAAGTTAATTAATATTACTCAGCACTTGAATGTATAATTACACTGTAACAAGCACACACTTAAATAAAGTGTAAACCACTTAAGTATACTTGGTAATAATCTTTATAATGGTAATAATAATTAAGTATACTTGGTAAAATTTAAAGTTGAACTTTTTTTTAATTTAATTGCAATTAATTTTTAACATGCATGTAAGTGTCCAGAAACATGACATTTAATTCACACTTAAGTATACTTAAGTGTAGTTGTCTTTCACGAGGACCAAACATGCAACATTTCTGGATTTTTTTGTTACCACACTAAAAACAAACAAACAAAATAAATAAATAAATAACAAATAAATAAATGCCTTTATACAAAAAAGTTAAATATTGATATAAATATTAACATAATTGTATATAAATTATTCAGGTAAACATTCAGAAACTATAAATAAATAATAGTAAATACAAAATTAATTCATAATATTAAAGTTAATTTGGCTTATGATTGGTTGTTGAATTTGGTTATGTGTTTACATTCACTTCAGACAGTGTGTTTAGATTAGTATCTCACAAATATTTCGACTTCCCTAGTTGTTGGAGATTGTGGAGATAACTTTGTGTGTGCATACAAGAAGGCAGAGAAAAAGCATTGTTATGTGCAGACTGTCACCTGACCTGACACTGCAGTCTAGCTGATGGCCATTCATTCCGACAACCTTCAGGGCAACAAAAGAGCAAGAGAGTGAAAAAAGGAGATGGGCAAACATAAAGTAACTGCCTGGAATAACAGAATACAATTTATAAAGGTAGAAGAATTAGATTATACTTAGTTTTACTAAGATCTACTGTATGTTTGTCAGAAACACGGTGTAAAACGAACCCTCAGTGCATGACAAATGTGAGTAAAAATTGACTTGGAGAGCCAATAACCTTGCACAGAAAATATGAAATGTCTAAAACTCCATGTGGCAGCACAAAACAAAGTAAAAAATTAAATCTCATTGGGTCTTCTTCACATTTTTATGACATGTGCCGATGACTCACAACTCGATGTCTTTTTAACACCAACATGCAAGGAAACCATTGGCAGGTGTGGGAAACTGAAGTCTGCTCAAAGAAGCAGCTGTAGGCAGATGTTCTTGTATCTAGTGTAGAGAGTCTTTTCAGATCCATGCAGAGCTTTGTGTTTGAGGTCTTTGCTAATGTGACATGCTGCCCACAGCCCAATGCCATTGACGTTTGACTTGGACTGAACAAAACAGCAAAGTTCAGTGTTAAACAGTGCCAGATGGCCTAGAGCAAAACAACACAAAAATGTTTGCTACAAAAGCTGTGGCATGATCCGTTGGGGAGAAAGTTTTTGGGCCACAATCAAAGTATGTAGCCGAGTTCTCTTTGCCCACTCATTCTTATGATTTATTGAGCAAGGCTGAGGAAAAATACATTTTGGTGGAGAATGTTGAGACGTTACAGTCTTAAGCAGAGGGAAACCTTCTCAGGTTCTTTTTAGGAAATTAAAGGCCTCTCTCCTTGTTTTTAACCCGCTTACTGGCTGTAATCTGAGATGCAAGTGAATTATTGGTCGGTGATAACTGACCACATCAATTCTTGACTAAATTAAGTGTTCAGATGTTTTTGTGATTCAGTCTTTTTCATTTTAGCTCACTGGCATGTGATTTTATTGCATCTGTTGTAAAAAAATAAATGAATTTTAATGGCATATTAAAATGTCACACACTATTACACACAAGTTAATTTAGGGTCTACCTAGACAAATTATACTACAGAAGACTATTTACACGAGAGAATTGTGATTTTTTTTATAGGATAACTTAAGTGCTTCATATTTTAATTAACACAGCCAAAAATTCAGTGACAAAAAGATATTTTAGACATTTTAATTAAAACAACAGAAAATCCAGTGAATAAAAGATGCTCACCAAATTACAGAAAAAGGGCAATAAAATAAATGAGCCATGGTTTTCTACAAATAAAAAATTAAATAAAATAAAAATAAATCAATAATGATAAGAATAAAAAAATATATTAATTAAAAAAACAGTTATTGTAGTTAAACCATGGTAACCACAAATTTTTATCCTTTAACCTTTATCATCCTTAATTGGTTATAGATCTATAGATGCAGATATTCTTCAGTGTCGTTTAAAATGATCTGCAGATTCCAATTGTTTTGCTAATGGATGAATGTAAGAAAAAAAAAAAAAAAACTTAAGAAAGCCAAATCCACATATAAAAAGTGACTAATGAGAGAAAAATAATGATGTGCACCTTTACAAACTGAGGCACAAATGACTTTCTGTGGTATTCATTAACGTTATGCCACATGTTGTCAATAGAGCTTGACCTGTATTGAACAAATTCATTTAATAAGTCCCAGTGACTCACTGTCTGCAGAGCTTGAACTACAGCGACTTTCTGATTATTAGCCTCAACCATGACACCACCCCTCCCTAAAACAAATTGTCATTCATCACACATCCATAAAATGAATATACATACATGTGCACTGGAGACAGAGCTAGATATCCCCTTGTGAAATTGTTAAATGGGTCAGCAAAGGGTGTAGCTTTACAGAAGTCTGATTAGCATGAATTTGCATCAATGAGTGATGAGCTAAAGGGAAATGTTCCTCTTGCTGTCTTTAAAGGGGATTTTAGTGTCATGCATTAAGCCAAAAATCCATATTTTATGATTCATTTTTGGTGGCTGCATAAAAACATGTAAAAGCTTGTATAATACTTTATCTGCTGTATGCAGACTGTTAGCTGTATAATTTATGAGAATTGCTTTTGCATGGTTACATCTATGGTATATCCATGGTTAGTTAATGCTCATGTTCTGTTGAGATTGACGTCTAAATGTCTAAAAATAATTTTTCACTGCGTAAAAATAAGTGATCATTTTCTTCTTTACACTGTTTTATTGTGTTCATCTGATCTAAACAAAACTTATTGAAGATTTAATCATCTTTTTTATCACAAAGCATTAAGCATGTTTTCTGAAATGTGGCTGGCATCTAATGATCCAACAAAAACACATTGTATAAAAATATAATAAAAGAGATTAAAATAAATAACTGACATATGTAGCATGTGTACACTAGAGAATCTTTGCATGAGCAAGTTAATTACACCTATTTATAGCTGCTTCCTAGCTGATGTCTAAGACAGAAGCAACTTTTTTCATGGAGGATGTCTGAAGTGTGTTGTCAAGTTTTGTTTATAAGTTAGTAAAAGTAGTAAAAGTCTTGAAGTAGCTGCCTTGTAGAAGCCGTTTCCACCACTGAATGAAAAATAAAAAGGGTTATTGCAAATTTTAATCTCATAATTTTAATCTGACTTTTTTTTCTCATAATTGTGTGAAATAAACTCACAATTGCGAGACAAAGTCGCAATTCTGAGAAATAGTCACAATTGCGAGATATAAACTAAAAAAAAAACATGGTTTGAGCAGAAAATCTTCTTCACTGCTCTGCTGAAGAAAAAAAAAATCACCTACATCTTGGTTGGCCTGAGGGTGAGTAAATTAACAGCAATTTTTAATTTTTGGGTGAACTAACCCTTTAAGTTTTCTTTAATGATTAAACAACCAAGTAGTAAAATAGTTTAAAAAAACGTTAGATGAATGTCCAAAAATGTTCAATTAACAATGTATAAACATTTTTATTTTTTTTGTGCTAATGTTTTGAGAACATCATCAAAGATCAGATGACTTTGAACAAACTTTCTTTTAAAGTCACTGAAGGAAAGTTGGTTCGTAACTTTTGAGAGAACCTTGCCAGAACATTAGCTAAAAATCTGAAAACGTTCCTTGTTAGCTGGGTCTAGGTTTTTTAATGTATTAAAATGACCCTCAATCTATAAAGGCCACCAAACAGAAACATGAAGGTTAAACCCTTTATACATGTTTATGAGTGCATACACATGCACTAGTTAAGGCACCAGGATTACAATCTGGAAGAGAAAAAAACTGAGCTGATGTTGCATTTCCAGCACGTTCTGGTGATTCCCACAGAGACAAAACCCAAATTTCTGAAGAAAGGCTATTTATGTTTGCTGTATTTGGCACTAACAGTGTTTCTTATCACTGTTTAGAGTGTGACTGAATTCTCCATGCACCAATTATGATTGCTCAGATACACTCCCAGCCGGCTAAAGGCACAGAGCCAGCACCACTGGCAGAATTAGACTGTGTGTATGTGAAGAATTCTCCACCAGTTTCATATAGTGAACATGCTCTATGTGATGCTTCATAATGCTTCATTTTGGCGTAAACAGCAGTGAAGTTGGGTGCCTTCCAAACAGCAACTGTCTAGATGCTCCTGCATGGCTCAAAAACAACAACATGACCTAATTTCAACATTCTCACCTAGTTTTATATTATACTTCTTCCCAGGGAGCAAATATTCATCACAACCTCAAACCCATTTGTGAGGAATAAAGGGATATAGCAAAGGTCAGCTGCTTTGCGTACTGCATGCTAAAGCTAGTGTGCCACTTACAATTTTCCCACTTGCACAATTTTTCCATTTTCATTCATGGTTTGGCAGAGATCAGCCATATTGACATGTAATATTATCCACAACCCAACAAAAATGATCTGGACCAAACATTTTCCTCTGCAAAGGCACATATCACAGATGTTACAGCTAGACACCAATTGTCATTCATGATGATTCTGTAACCAATGTTTTTCATTAGACTTGTTTATGGTCCAGTGGTTCTCCAGCATCACATTTGTGCTTTCATCAAATCTAAGCTCTAGTTTCAAATGTAATACAGCCCTCTGGTTTTGAAAGTGTTTTCGCAAATGATACAACAGTAGCAATGACAAAAACTTACAATTACATACAATTCACTTACAAGTTCTAGCTGAACACTAGTGACATTAATTATGGTTACAGGAAAAGATTATCAATAATACGCATTACTATTATGACCACAAAATAGTTTTATCATAGTGAATGATTTTTAACTTGATACTTTTTGATGTTTGTATCACATAACCAGTTCCATATGTATGGCTTTTCTGACATAGTAAACTTGCTCTGTAGCCCACCTGGTACAGTATTACACTGTGATGTGAAAAAGGCTGGGTACAAGTATCATGAAACATGAGTTACAATAAAACAACTCAAAGACTTCTAGACTCTTGTCTGGGTCACAATGGCAGTTTGCTCAATTCAGCATATTTAATTGGCATTGGGGCCATCAGTGAGAGCGAGAACTCTGATTGGATGTTCAACACAGACAGAAGGCTGTTTTAATGTTACATTATCTTACCCAAGCATTACAATATGCGAAAATATTCAAAACAACATGACTTTCTTAAAATGAATAAACTTATCAACTGGCATTCAAAACGTTTTGTATATCTACATATTTTGGACTCTCAGTTTGAACGATGAATATAGACTATTGTTTCCTGCTGATTCAGGTACACTGGCATAGAACGCACATGCTAGTTTGCAGTCGGCTGTAGTTTGTGCAGCGTGTTCAACACAGCTTTTTGGTCCAGACACAGCCCCCATGAGGCGACAACACTGTTGGCTTTTGTTGTTGCTAGTTCTTTGAGGTTAGCTTGGTGGGTCCCAGCATTTAGCGCTACTCACTGGACATTTCATTTTCAAACCGAAATACAACAGTGTAACAAAACATTTCCAGTTTTATGTTGATCTGTTTCAGATTAAACTAGATGTGCTTTTATCACCTCTTATTTGAGAAAGTGTTTCAAAACATGCAAGAAACATGATAGAATTTTGAAGAAAACTACCACACTGTAAAAAAAAAAAAAAAGTTGAGCGAACTTAAAAACAAACAAACAAACATTTTTTACCAGTTTCAGCAGATTTTTGAGTTTGCTCAACTTGTTTTTGTGGGAGATTCTCAAATTTTTGTAAGTTGAGAAAACTCAAAAATCTGCTGAAGTTTGTTGCCTTAAAATTTTAAGTTGGCTCAACTTTTTTTTTTTTTTTACAGTGCACGGGTATGGTTCTCCAATGAGCCTGGATTGAGAATGTATTGCACATAAATATAAAACATATTTCGATCAGCAAGCTTGTTTCCCTTTTCTTTAGTTTAAAATCGGTTTAATGGCCATTCAAAGCAACTGAAAAGACTTCTTGACAAGTTTAACAGATTTCAGATCAGCGTGAGACGAAAATGGTCCAGCAGCAGCTTTGCATTACAATGGGTTCTTCTCATCTGTCGTCTAGACTTTCTCTCACATTAAGCAGAGAGTGTGTGTTTGCTTGTTCATACTGATAAGACACACTGCTGTTTCACCGGTGTCACTCTGATCATTCTATCCCTCCATCCAAGATGAGGCTGAGAAATCAGAGTGACAGGATTAATTTACAGCTGGATAGATTTAAAGTTTGAGAGTGGATTACAATTATCGATTCCTTCTCTCTAAAACAACATTGCTGGTTTTCCTCTGGCTTAATAGTTTCAAGCAAACAAATACTGGCATTTGTCACATGAGTTCAAATGCAGCATGTGCTGCTGAAAGCTATTTCGGGTGACGCTGAAGACATTGAAGGCTATTTATTTATTGATCTTCATTCTGAGAAAGTCTTGCTCATAAAATGCCTCTATAATACTTCCAGCTCATAAAAGCTGCCTCTGCAGTGAAACCCCTAGAGATAGATCTTACCATGGCACATCTCAGCAAAGAAGACAACACAGTGAAGAGACGTTAGAAAATAGGGCCTTACATGTCTATATGACTTATAGCTTTACAATACTAACCTTGTCATGTTATTTAACTTGCTTGCTTAGTTACCTGTAAATGTTTGTACATTCACTTATTCAATAAATATAAAAAGTTACATTACGAATTAAAGGTGCATTGAAGGTAATTTTCTCATAATTTCTCGTGTAACATCCAAGGCACTAGTGTGACCAAACATGAATACAAAAAATATATACTGTTTCATAGTGCTTCAAAGCATTTCACAAGAAAGCTACATAATGTAAGATGGTTGCTCTTTCAAAGGGCTTGAAGCTGATTTCAATTAATTAAACATTTAAAAATATAAACTTAATATTTAATAATGACTGGCACATGGAAATGGAACCTGGGTTCCCATTGTCTTGAAAAAAACCTAGATAAAAGTAGTCTAATTTAAAGTGTAATTTCTAGACCAGAAAAACTCATGTAAATTAACAAAATAATGGATAATATTTTTATAATTATGTCAAGCTCTAAAATATTTCAGTGAGTGAAAATATTTTTTAAAAGATTTTTCCTTAAAGGAATACTCCATGGCAGATGATACTCTATTTTGGCGATGTTTTTTTATGCTTTTCTGTACCATGACAATGTTATTTACTTGGCAGTCAATGGGACAGTCACAAACCTCCCGGTTTTCATCCAAATATCTTAAATTGTGTGCCGAGGACGAACGAAGATTTTATGGGTTTGGAACGACATGGGGGTAAGTGATTAATGATAAAATTTTCATTTTGGGGTAGAGTATCCCTTTAACCTTTGTTAAATGTAAATGTAAAGTCATGTTAAATTCATTGGCTATAACTTTGAAGAACATTCAGGGCTTTAAATTCTGGAATCCTTAAACAATCCACGACTCAGTGGTTTCATCATATTGACTGGGTCCCCCTCAGTAGAAAAAGTGAAATCACGTTCCGGTAGAAATCCCATTTGGGCACCCTCTCCCTCATCGGTTCCTTGGAATCGTCCTAACTTTCCACCCATTACGGTGCCCCTGTCCTGAAATTTCATTTACAGAAACTAGGAGTCTCGGCCCTTCAAATATTATTAACCCTCTGGGGTCCGAGGTCATTTTGGGGCCCTTGAGATGTTTTGACATGCCCTGATATTTGTGCTTTTTTCAGCTACTTAAAACATACTATTGACCAACATGTATTTTTTTTTGTATTCAGCACAAACTGTGCTACAATAATATGTGACCAAGATGGATGTACATGTTTGCATTTTTTAGAAAAAAAATATTATGCGTGGTTAGTACGTTTTGGGAAAAAAAATGTAGCTGAAATAAGGCCTTAAAACCCACACTAAATAGTCCTGAATAAGACTTTTGAGTAATCAGTCTTGTAGGCTAGAATATTTACTTCAAAATTATGTGAAAATCATTCTGCTTACTCATTCACAGAAAACAATATATTGATTTAAAATTTTCAAGACATGTTTTGTGATCGAGGGTCTATATGCGAGGGAGTGGTAATGGCCATGAATATTGAGTGAGTCTCACCTGAGAGACAAAGGGCCCTCCCCTATGGGGCCCTAATGGCCCATCAGATCTTAAAAAAAACGAGTTGGTCTCGCCGGCGATACAGCCGACCCCAGAGAGTTAAGGACAAAAGCATGCCTTGGCATCAAAATGGCTGAGAACTACTTTCACATGTTCCCAAATCTGTCTTGTGTTTGGCCTCTTATGTTGTAGTTATTGTCTCCTGAGTTTGTAGTCATTTTGTGTTTTCATTTCTGATTGGTTGCCCTTGATTGTGTCTCCAGGTGTCCACATTTCCTTTTTATCCCTTTAAGCCAGGGGTGTGAAAATCATTTCCTGGAGGGTTCCAACCCTGCTCCAACACACAAACCACAAAGATTTCAAATAACCCTGAAGGACTTGATTAGCTGGATCAGGTGCTCCTAACTAGGGTTGAATCTAAAGTCTGCAGGGCTGTGGCCCTCCAGTTTGACACCTGTGCTTTAGGCCCTTGTTTCCCTGTGTTTCATTGTGAGTTGTCAGAGATTTGTGTGTTCTGAGTTCCTGTTCTTTCTTTCTTTTTTTTTTGTTCTTGTTCAGTTTGTTTATCATTTAAATAGCTGTGTTTACATCCTTACCTCTTGTCTTGATCGTGCCAGTCTCATGACACAATGCTGCAAGACACAAATAGCCTAGTGTATGTGCTTAACATCCATGATTTACCTTATTCCATATTCCTGAGACTTGCACAAAATATATCCTCTCCAATGAATTTGCACATATGATATGATCTACCCCAAAGGTTTTTGAAACCTGTCCTGGAGGTGTGTTAAATGAGGGAGACATTCAAATTGTGCAGTACTGGAGGGTCTCTAGGACATGCTTGAAAACCCCAAGCAGTGCTTTTCAAAGCTCTCCTGGAGCCCCTGCACATTTTGGATGTCGTGTCACACACAATTCAAGTATTGCAGTCTCGTCTAATGAGCTGGCGAGTTGAATCAGGTGTGTTAAATGAGGGAGACATCCTAAATGTGCAGTGATGGGGGTCTCCAGGACTGCTTTTAGAAGCACTACACTGCAATAAATGGAGCCCCTAACTGCTCTATATGCTAGTGTGCTTCTAAATGTTGACAGATTAA
Organism: Acrossocheilus fasciatus; assembly: GCA_036784905.1. Taxonomy (NCBI): domain Eukaryota; kingdom Metazoa; phylum Chordata; class Actinopteri; order Cypriniformes; family Cyprinidae; genus Acrossocheilus; species Acrossocheilus fasciatus. The sequence continues at coordinate 2,167,802 of JAXUIB010000026.1, read as the reverse complement.
CTTTTAGCAGATACAGGCATTTAAAATATCAAAAGTACTGTATGTAAGCTTCATCTCACTTTTAAAGTTGTAATTACTAATGTTGTAATATCATGTTCAACTGCTGAAAATGTCCATCCCTCTTCAACTAACCAGTCATGTTTCACAGCTGTGACTTAAAGTTTATTGGCCATTTGTATAACATGGATAAACTCTTTGGTACTGCTGAAAATTAGGTTTTCAAAGGGGTTTTTAACAGCTGTATGGTGTACAAGAACTAATTTGGAATCTCAAAATAATCTTAAAATACTCTAATTCTACTACAGGAGCCTTTAGAGCATGGGAAAAGTTATATGGATGTTAAAGGTTCATAAAGGAAAAACAGAGTGAACAAAGTTTATGTTTACAGAATGTATAATGGGAAATATATTCCCACAGGACAGAAAATGATGCTTGCGTCACAATTTCAAAGGGTTTTTAATGTATGTTACAGTAAATTGCAGTGATACTGTGTACAAACATTTGAACTTCAATAGGTTTCTATCCAGATAAACAGATGGAGAAGATAATGCATGTGTTACGTGTTGCTTTTATCAGCCTTAATTATTTCAGAAAGCTCAAAAGGTTCAACATTCAGGACTGTTTTAGATCTTGCTTTTCTCTTCTGAACAATTACTACTCAGACCGAAGCTGTAATTCGTTATGGACCATAGCCCTCGCAAGTAGAGTGAAGTGCATTCTTAGACTAAGCTTACTCTGTATCAAGCGAATAAAGCCAGTGTCTCATTAAAAAGAGTGACATTACCAGAAACAAAAGGCAATGAGCAGTGTGTCCAATGAGAAAGCCTCTATTGAACACTTTTGTATGTAAACACTGCACAAAATTGGTGTCTCTGTTTTTTGGACACTTACTGCAGTTAGCAAATAATAAATAATGGTTTTGTCAAGCTGTGATTTAAACTAATAACTATTGACTATTTGAATATTAGGACAAGCCAGACACAGAATAAAGAGGAGACAGAAAACTTGTAGAACAGAGAAATAACAATGTGCAATATGATAGTTGTGAAGAATTAAGTCCTGCCATTCAGCCAAAAGAGCCAGTCACATAATCTTAATTTCATAATTCCAAGCAGTGTTATTTTTGGTATTTTAGTGTTGTTTTTAATTTAATTTTCATTTTAATTTATGTAGAAGTTTTGTCAGTCTTATTTTTAGATTTTTTTAATGTTTAAATAATTTTGAATTCTTATTTTAGTTCTAGTTTTATTTATTGGTTAGTACGTCAAGTTAAACTATACTTATTGACTTATTTATTTGGTTTGTTTTGCTTAACTATAATAACCCAAGTATTTCAAAAACATTATACCTCAGGGTTCACTTTTTATGACCAATTAATGTGCATGATGTTTCCAGTCATTCTTGGTTAAGGGACATTTTTAATTACAAACAACAATTTCTTCCAATATTTTAGCCCATATTTTAAAATACTGTAGAGCTTGACATAAACAGAAATTATATGCATTTATTAATATTAATTCCATTTGGAAATCACACTTTAAAAATTCCCTCTAACAACCAATATTGTGTGAACCCTGATCTTAAATACAAACGAAACAAGAATAATAAAACAAGAAACGTGTCAATGTTTAGCAGTTTAACCTTGTTTTAAAGCTTATTTAAAATGTTTAAGCCATTTTGCAGCCCCCTTGAAAGTTTTCCAAGACATCCTAGTTGAGAAGCACTTTGTACTGATTTAAGCTAAAGAACAAATGATGATATTTCAATTTGTGATACAGTTTTTTGTCATATTTTGCCAATTTGAAATATGCTTTTAAAATGTAAGCTTAGAACCAACAATTTTGGTCTTGCCGTATTCAAACAGATTGGACCTCTATTTGCATATCTATTACCTAGATAGGAAGCAGCTGCCTGGAGGCGTTGCTAGGATGGAAGTACCCAGGCTTTGCTCAGGGGCATTCAGTTCCTTTTAACTCAGTTACCTGAGCTGCAAATGCCTTTGACTAATTACTCTGTAGCTGCAGCAAAATGATGTTATGGCAGCACCAAAAGAACATCCACAGTCTCAAACCCCTACAGTAATTATCCTGAGCTTCAATGTTTGTTTGTTTTTTTTGTTTTTTTTTAATGCCGAGGTGTCCAGACCTGCTCCTGAAGAGTTTAGCTCCAACTTGCCCCAACACACCTAGCTGGACGTTTCTAGTAAGCCAAGACTATGGGATCCCCCTGGGTCTTTAAAATGACAGCCATTGAAAGAACATCCTTGACTAGCTGTTAGATGGGGATGAGCTAAACTCTGCAGGACAGTGACCCTCCAGAAGCAGGATTGGACACCACTGAGTTGAGCTGAATCAGCTGTGTTTGATTAGGACTGGGTTTCTCAACTGTGGCCCTTGAGGTCCTGAAGAATTCAGCCCTAATCAAGAACATCTGAAAAAGCTAATCAATGTCTTCAGGAATAATTAGTTCCTATTAGTTGTAGGCAGGTGAGTTTGATAGGCACTGGAGCTAAACTCAAACTGGAAATTGAGGGCCACATTTGAGAAACCCTTTATTGGGAAGAGTTGCAAAAACAAGGTTGATAAACACTGTGCTAGTATTTTTGAATAGTTGTTAATGGTTAAAAAAAAAAAAAGATGCTTTTTGGAAGGGGCTAATGAGTCTAGTCCTGCCTATATGAAAAATATTATTTGCTTTCTACAGATGTTTTACAATTCCTTGTGCAATCTGCCTCACACCTTTAGGGAATGAATGTTCTTGGTTTGACTGTAGATGAGAAAAAATACCTTTTCGAACCTCTCGACCATACAAAAGGTCAAAGCTAATTTATTTTCCCACCACCCTGTGATCATTCATTCTCAGTTATTATGTCGTAATGAAAGTCTAGCTTCCGTCTGGTGCTCATTTTTACTCCGGTAGATTCACTGTACGGGTCAATGCAAGCCCCATCCTTGTTTCATTAGAATTTGTAATCAGCAACATATTCATCATGATGATTGATGTGTTCAATATGGCAGGAGGGAATTTGCTTTTTTCTCTCTTATTACTACTAAGTAATCTCCATCAATATGCCCCACACACAGGACCAAGCCATAAAATAATGACTAAATGACAATATGAGATGACATTTACATCTGTTTTCACGAATCAATAGAGTTCATATATTCTAAGATCTAATTAAGCTTATATGTGCCAGTGTTTCACTGTAAGGTTTTGTTTGAATCATTTTAAAGGGATAGTTCACCCAAAATTAAAATTTTGTCTTCATTTCTGTGCATCTCTGTCATTTTATGCAATTGCATGGAATTCAGAAGATTTTAAGCTTCAAAAAGGACACGAAAACACCTTATGTATTATAAGAGTGGCCCATAAAACATCTGAGGCCATCCCATATGCATCCTTTTTTTTTTTTTTTTTTTTTTTTATCTTCAAGGGTCAAGAAAGTACAATTTAAGTCTTAAAATGCATTTTAGGTGAATGCAAAATGTAACTTTTAAAATATGTTATGAGTACATGGAACTCTAAATGGTCATTTACAGTTTTTTTTACAATCACTATGACAATTTTTTCAATACTTCTAACAATTTTCCTAAACTCTTAACACAATTAGCACAACATCCGTCTGTGTAGGCTATACAATTAACACATTTCTTGTTGCTTTGACACAAAATGCATTCAGTTAACACAAATTTAAAATGCTTGAACTTCTTTTACACACTAGCTCAACCAAGACCAAAACAATGTAATTTTACTGCCATATTTTCAAATGCTTTCACTCTGTATGTCAGAACAGATAGCATCATGTTCTAAAGCTAACGTATAGGCTAAAGTCAAAGTGAACAGCTGTGATATTGTGAATTGAGGCATATTGAAATATATCCCCTGTATTTTATTCCATTGCTAATGAGAAACAGCTGATTGAAGTTATGCAAATATATAAATTCCCGCTGATTCCCATCTAGGAAACACACTCAGGTGTTGAGGTTCTTTCAATCACATGAGCATGTGATATACAGTAAAAGACGTCCTCTTTTGGCTGATCTTACGTGGAACAGTGCACTCCTGCATAAATGTGAGATTTTAGAAGATCTGCACCAAAGACTGGTGCCAGAGAAAGGGGATGGAAGACAACTTGCCAATATATGTGATCACATGGAACAATGTGGCATTCCACCATTCCCAGTGCAGTCAGAGCATGGTTTGACACCCATTCGAGAATGATGTCTCTTTTCCTTGCCCCTTACTCCACTTTCCTCCCCTTACCTCAACCCCATTGAGAAGTTTTTCTGAGCCTGGAGATGGAAGGTTTTTGATCATCGTCCACAGGGCCAAAGGTCCAAGAGGGCCAAAACATCACAGCTGAACAATACCAGGAAGGATAAGGCATACCAAAAGATTCTTCCCAAGATGCCTTGCCAGAGAAGATATCAGGTGTGATGTGGATGAGAACATGTGGCCAAACGCATAAGACTGGGCAGGTTTAGAATTATTTATTTTTTAATTCTTCTGTGGCTTTTTTGTATATTTTGTATTTTCATACACAGTATTTTTTTATTTTTTTATTTTTTCAATTGCTAACAAGCATTGTTCAATACTGAAACCACATTTTCAAACCTGTTCACACATTCAGCGATACAGAATTCTATGTGGACCAAACTGTGAATCAATTTGCATTGCCTTTACATTTTTCAAAATCCATAAACACTTTTGTCATACATACTCCACAACTGGCAAAACACTATACATTTTCAGCACATTTTTCAAATGCTAACACACTGCTTTCAAAACTGATACAAGCACATTCAAATCAGAACGATTGGGACCATTTCTGCAGGAATTATATTGAAATAAAAAAGTCTTAGCAGAATATTTATTATGGAATTGAATAATAATTATTCCAAACACAACTAAATGCAATTTCCGCTGAAAGCCAAGCCAAATGTCATATTTTTAGTCTTCTTCTTCTTCCTTTCTTTTTTATCTTTTGATAAATGGATGGCTTTGGAATGATTTTGGTTGGAAACATGGAAACAGAGAAGACACATTGGTGGGGAAAAAAGAGTGGCGGAGAGAGGGAGGAGTGGAACCGTCACAGTACTGAACATCCATCTATCTATTCCATACATTTTCCCTAGCACTTGTCCTATGTAGGAACAGGAGGCTGGAGCCTTTGCTGGGTCATGGGCTGGACAAGGCCCTGGACAGATGGCCAGTCCATCACACACATTCATCTTCACACTCATTACAGTCTCCAGTTAACCTGTCCTGTATGTCTCTGGATTGTGGGAAAAACCCAGAGAAAACCAACATCAACACAGAGAGAACATACAAACTCAACACAGAAGGACTCCTGCAGCAGCTGAGACTCCAATACTGCACTATACAGCATTACACTAGACTGATGATGGGTTATATATATATATATATATATATATATATATATATATATATATATATATATATATATATATATATATATATATATATATATATATATATATGTTTGTTTGTTTTTTTTAATTAATTTATTTTATTTTATTTTATTTTTTCATAACTTTTTATATGTATTTTTTATTTTTCACAAGTAAATTTTGTAAATGTTGATGGGTTTTGTTTTTGGTATATAAAGAAATAGGGTGGAAATTCTGCTTTTCACATTAATTATTTGTGCTGTAATACAGTTAGTAAAATGAAAATATGTTATTCTTATCCAATAATGAAACACTTATGTGACAAATCATTCAAACTTCAAAGATAAAAGTTCATTGATTATGTAATGATCCCTGTTTTTAGTGTTTTTTTTTTAATCAGTGTGTTATGAATTAAATGTATGTTTTTGAATGAGAATTGTTGCGAGTGTTATGATGAAACAAGCTTATTTTGAGACCTATATGAAGTGTGTTGTTGGTCTGAGTGAGTTTTGGAGGTGAGATCAACTGTTTGGCCAAGATTCATGCTTGTAATGCAGACTATATGAACAGTTTTGAAAATGTGGCTTCAGTATTGAACAATGCTTGTTAGTAATTGGGAAAAAACTGTAATAAATGACAGCTATATTGCATTTTTTTTTTTGCATTCTTGTTTTCTTTCTTGTTTTTCTAATGAACTCTTGCAAATAAAGCCTTTACCGCAGCAATTATGCCTCTGTCTCTTTTTTTCCCCCATAAACCGTTCATTTTGTAAAGCTACTCTGAGATGGGTCATTCAATTTTTGTATTGAATTTCTGCAGCAAAATAAACAAATTACATGCACTTACTAAACCCAAAAAGAAAAAGAAACTGTACTGTAAAACACAATGTATGATCAATGCAATATACTGTCTATTGTATAAGGTCAGACCTGACACCAAAAATAATACAGTTTCTGTAATTCCATTTGATGTTAGTGTTTTTTATGATATTGTGCTATGATTGACTAAATGTTCCTGTTGAAAGAGAACATGTGTTCGTGTTTTGGAATAATAATTTGATTTTGAGACATGTTTGCAGTGTTTTGGTAGATGTACTGTACTGTACTATGTTAGTGTATTATTGCAATTTGAAAATTAGTGTTGGAGTTTAGTTTGCAATGTGTGATTTTGAGCATGAAATTAACTGTTTTGTCAATTGTATGTTGTAGGTGTGTTGGTGCGAGTTTAGGAAAATTGTTAGAAGTATTGAAAAAAATGTCATAGCGATCGTAAAAAACTGTAAATGCAATCTGCTAGCAATCACATTATTTACTACACAACACAAGCTCATTGGCCTATGCTGATTCTGCAGCCAGTAAGATTACTTGCACAATTTTAAAATATAGTCTGGTTCAGTTCATTGTAAGCTTGTGCTATGAACATTTATCTGAAACCCTCCTCCTCCCCCAGCTCCACCTGTTTAGATCTAAATATAAGATGAATATTTTAACATCTATGTTAGCAATATTTTTTTGTATATTTTAAAATGTATTTAAAATATCTGAAAATATAAATTTATCTTTGAAAATATATGCGATACAATAGCTTTGTGTGGGAATTTCAGTGAATCGTCGATCAGGTCTGAATGATTAATTCATGCATTGGACTGATTTGGGTCTCTACAGTCAATGATCCAGTTACTGCAGTTAACAGTGCACTGGAGGGGAATATTATCAGTAAATATTTACTGATTATTGACAGTAAATATTGTTATCGTATGGCATTGGAAGACATGGAATATAGTGCATTGCTTTCATATGAACAACACACATGGTCATTTTTTGTAGGTTGAAAGCTTCAGTCCCTGTTCAATATTTTTGCATCAAGCAGCACAGTGTTCAGATTTTTTTTTTCTTTTGTGCTCCACAGAAGAAAGAAAGCCATACGGGTTTGGAACGACACGAGGGTGAGTAAATGATGACAGAACTATTCCTTTCATTTGTTCCACTAGCCTATGAATACATAATCACATTAACTCAACAATTCTGTCTTTCTGCCCTCCTACACTGTCATAATTCTGAAGTGTTCTGAAAGCAGGGCTAATGTCTTCAGCCCTCTCAGAATAAAGATCTGTCTACATGTTAGTGCTAAAACATCAATAAAACAAATGGATCTGTCGCTCTGAGTGCAAAGATAGCGGCAGTATAGGCACCTTCAAGCTTTATGTAAGAATTATTAGATTGCTGCCTGAACTGCATGTGTGTGTGTGTGTGTGTTCCTCTCACAGAGAAACCCATGCTAAAGAATGACTGTTTAAAACAGATAAATAAAGCCGAGCCCATGGGCATCCTTCAGTGGCTCTAATAAAAGCGCAGTGTATAATTGAATTCATCAGGATTGCTCTCAGAGCAATAGGAGAAACTGTTATTTAAAATGATGCTGATAGTGAGCGTTTGGCAGTGGCAGAGCCTGTGACAGATCACTCTGCTTTAGTTCATGTGAAGGGTCCAAAATTAGCACTTGTAAAAGACAGTTTAATTTCCTGTTGAAACAAGAATTTGGGCCAGGACATTTTGAAGGGCTCATCCCTTGTAAAAAAAAAATAAAAGAGCCAGTAGACTTAATGTCCAATTCATTATCCATTTTTGGAATAATACATGTACTTTCCAGGAAGGTCAGAAATGTTCAAGCCATTACTTTTTGGCCCTCTTGGGAAAGTGGAATTGCATAGACTGTGTTGTAACTAATTGGATTTCATCTGAATAAAAGCTTGTAATGAGGCAGACTGTAATGTGTGCTGGAATCCGTGTACAGTGGCTCCATAGAGTAAAGCTGTAATCCAGTATTACACTCATTATAAAAAGCAGTCCAGTGAACAATCCAAAAAAATAAACTCCTGCACAAAACCAAGAGAGCATAAGCAAGAAAATAAAGGTAAAAGCACAAAAATAAATGTGTGATGACTCAGAACAGGAAAACAGGTGATGGAAATGATGGTAAAACAGTTTATTGCTTGTAAACTCATACATTCATTTTATGAAAGTTAAGTATCTAAATGATGATGATTGTTTTCCGAAGTATTGAGTCATAACAGCAGTATTCTTGAGATATTGCTGAACCAAATTAACATGCTGGAGTTATCAGCATTGGGACACACTCTTCAGTCTCCAATAATCAACTTATATGTTTAGAAAAGACTTTCATTATTCACTTTATATTAGAAGCTCTTCATGGAAATTCATTTAAGAACTGAACTGGTTCTGTGAAGCTTATGTTGCGTAGATGCCACAGAAAGTCGTGCATTGCTACAGAATGTGCTTTCAAGCTCATCGTGCTGAATGCAGTGTGCATTGGTGATAACCTAGAGATGAAAGGAGCCGTCGCAGCAGCCAACCAGCATCCACTGAGCGTGACAACAAACCTAGAGAGTCGCTAACTGGATTGATATGGAGAGACAGTAGCGTTCTACTCGGGCCAGTACTGCCAATTTAACCATGTGCCCAGAGAAACAGCGGCACTGAGCTTCCCCTGCAGTCCTCGTGTCATTTAAATGCTCTTTATTCACCATAATTCTCACCAAAAAATGCAGGAAAAACTAAAAATCGCTTCTAGCTATAGTAACCTCTAGTGACCTTGTTCACTAGCGACGGGAATTTTAAAATATGTTTAGTTTTCATTGCACTTAATTATTCTGGTACCTGAATAATTCCATTTTAGATTTTTTAGTTCTTGAAGATGGATGGATGGATGGATGGATGGATGGATGGATGGGAATACCTCACAAACAACATTTGTTTCTATCATTGTACAGTATGGAAAAAGTTCTGAATAAGGAGTAGTTATTTGTTCCCAATTCTATTAATCAAAAATTAAGTCGCTAAATATACAGTAGCAACAAGGCAGTGGATGTACTGCCTAAGACAGGAATCTTTTGAGACCAAGGCCGAGTTCAAATGAAATGTCATCAGCCTTGAGAAGTATAAACCTGCTTGGTGGAGATTGTAATGTGAAGACGTATTCATATTTATATTCATACTGGGCAAATGTTAATGAAAGCAAAGGGTGGTATCTTAATGTACTAGCAGCAGAGCATCAGTATGTGTGGATAACCTCTCATTAGCAGAAGCCGTTTCTATGGCTCTCCAAGGAACAGCTGCTGTTGGAAATGCAGCACCATCTGGCCTCCTGTACATGGGTCACAAAGTTTGCCAAACTAGTTCTGTATTATCATTTGCACAGCACTTTTTATAAAGTATTTTGTGAAACATCCTAGAAAAAAAAAAACAGCACTGTTAGAAGATGCTGTTTTCAGACAGTGAAGGTTGGTTCAGACACCCTTTAGACTTGCATATTGTAGTTTATATAAGATTTTCAGTTATAAACTAGAACAGGAAAGTTTGTCAAGACAAACATTGGATGTTTTAGTTTGACGTCTGAAGGTTATATGACTTGTATATCATTTAAATACTCAGGTTGAAGAGAGATTTTAACTTTGAACCAACCTGATATCACAGGGAAATGTAAATACTTCATGAGGTGGCAATTTCATATGAATTCGTACAATCGGAACCATAGAAAAACAGTACTTTTAGAAAAAAAAAAAACAAACAAACATGAACATCCACCCCAACCCCACTTCTAAACAAACTGTCAGTGGGGTGTAAGCAGATCATGCATAAATGTATGAATCAGATTGTGCACATTCATACAAATTAGCCACCAGTTCGTCAAAATGTAAATAGTTATCAATTGCCATGAGAGTGTGTTGGTTTGAACGGGTGTAGGATAGATGGTTGCTATTGGTGGTTGCTAGTATTTCCAGTGTTTCATCTTCAAATTCAACTTCAAAATCAATGCTACTTTTAAAACAATGGACTAATTGGATGCATTTGGAACACGCATCTTTAGTCAACTAAGTGTGTACATTAACAGGTTTCTACAATAACAGTATGTAAACTTTGTTGAGCCAGCATAATATATTTAGTCTCATTTAAATGTCGGATATAGACATGCTTAATTCATGGAACATTTTCATCCTGACCTTTTTCTCCCTAGTATTCACAGCTGTGTTCCTCCCCTTGATTAGCGCTAATGCACTGATTGAGAGTAATTGAATGTTTCTCTTGTTCCTCATCTCCACTGAGTTCAAGGCCAAACACATCATTAGGGGCACAGCTCTCCTGCCATGCCATTGCTGTAATTTTCTCGTTTTCCTCTGAAAACCTCTCTCGCGCTTGCATTCAGCTAAAAAAACCTTGCCGTTGGATTTGATGTCATTGATGCATTTCGCATAAGAAAACGTTAATATGCCAAATGGAAAACAAAAATGTAAGAGCTGCAGTGGTGGGAATTGTTTTTCTGTGAATAAAGACTGGAATACACCCTTTTTGCAGAGATTACTAGCAAATTGCCATCCCGATTTCCTGGGTGCGTCAAAGTCTAAAGTCAAATCCTGTCTGTGGATTTTTATCAGTTGGATTTGACAGATTTCACAGAAAATTACATAATGTTTTTAGCTTCAGACTATGAATCTGTGCAGTCGGAGAATATCAAATACGTTTGATATTTTGAGCCAGTTTTTAAAATGTATTTTGTTTTCATTTGCTATGCATCTTCTAGCAACATGGTAGAACATATTTCTGCATGAGTATGTTACATACAACTATGGTAGAGTTTTTACACACTCATTTAGTGTATGATGCTTTTTCTCTGTAACCATTTACAAAGACAGTATGCCCAGGTAACAAATTTAGGCTATAAAAAATTGTTTAGAAATGTTTCTAAAATGTTGAAATGTCCAGTTGTAATGTTATTTAAAAGTGTTTATTACAGTGTTCTACTAATTTTGTTTCCAAAATATGTTTATGAAACTTTATTGTTTTACATTCTGAGAATGTTGATATGATTAGAACGTTATATAAAGGTTACAAAAAATGTTTTTAAAATGTTTATCAAGTACAAATATCATCATAAGGGGATTTTGGAAAATGTTGTTCTAAGAAAGTTTTATCTTAACATTATGAAAATGTGCATCAAGTACAAACAACATCAAGGACGTTTTGAGAATGTTGATCAAATATATATCAAATAATATATCAAATATTAATTATACAGTTATAAGAATGTTTTAGAAACATTACTTTAAGAATGTTTTGTCCTAACATTTATATAACTTTCAAAAAAGTTGAAGCCTGTTCAGATTTGAAGTTTTGTGTATTGTATTCCAGTCTGATCTTATATTTCACTCTGTTCCTCGTACAAAGCAATCATACAACTTCAAAAGACTGAAATGACTTTATTTTCTAAGATGTCAGGTCAGATTTGGCAGGAAATTCCAAGCTTACATTGTCATGTTTGCAAAAGGTCTGGCTAGTATATCATGTGTGTGGGTACTGGTTGTAGCTTGTTACAAAAATAATTAGCGTCGTTATATAGAATTCAAACTATAGTCAACTAGCTAGCAAATAACTAGCATCTTTGAACTCGGGCAGTTCAAAATAACAACCCTCTTTGACTTCTGGGATTCACCCACTGTCAAAACAAAGAAAATGAAAAACAGAGTCTGAGTGAAAACCAAATCTGCTCCACAGCGGCCAACACGGCAGATATAATTTCTGATATACCGTATGCTTTGCTGGAAGATCTTCTAACTGTCAGATCTTGGTGCAGCATGATCTGCTTTGATATGGTGTTTATAAGTAAGCATAATTCCTCAAACCATCAGATTCATCCATGCGAAAGAGCAGTGGCAATCTGTGATAAAAGAACTACTCTGCAAGTCACATGTAGTTTGATGTTTCTACCACATATGGTGATGGAGAGGTTCTGTAGTGCAACCACAGCCAAATCTTTTATTTGTGTGATACATAAAGCCCTTAAACTGATATAATGTGATAAAGTTCTTCTGTGAATAACACAACTGCAAGTATAAAAGCATACAGATAAATAAAGATGTTCAGTTGTCCTAAATGTCCTAAATGCACATTTACACCCTAGTACACAATCTGCAGAGATCTGCAAGATACAGTTATCTCAGTCGTTTAGCAGCTGCTTTCTTACTCACAAAAGATTTATAATTTATAGGACATTTTCTTGGAGGAACTCGGGTAAAGTGCGTTCCTCAAGGACACTGAGGTGATAAGGGATATCAGACTTTTCAGTTTGCGTATCACTCCTACAAATCAATAACCTAGGTTATACTAAACAAGACTTTTAAACACCATCACAAAACTCATTCTTTTTGTTTCCCTAGAAGTTTTCATTAAGTTTTACTTTGATATATATACTGCAGTAAGTTCCACATATATCGTACTCCTTAGATTGTCTTCTTGTTTCATTAATAAACGCTGCAATTGGCTCTCTTGCACACATTCTCAAATATTGCAGTCTTACAATAATAAGGCCGATAGTGGCAAAACCTTTACCATTCATAACACTAAGAACATTTCTCCAAAAAGATTAGCATATTTTAGTGTGGTTATGTGCCTGTAAGTATATTCATTCAAATCTCTGACTAGGCAGTACTTGCATGCCTCATGTAAATATAGTCTTTAGTCATGGGCACTGTGAAAATGCCACATGAGCGCAGCTTTTTTTTAAATGTTATCTGGGAAATTGAAGCATTTTCAGTTTATTTTTGTCTATGTAAACAGTCAATAAGCTTTTCAAGCCCATTTTGAAAACAGGCTACAGCAACAGTGTTCAATAATGGATTTGAATGATTTGAAATGCAATGAACTGCAGTAACACAGAAAAATAAATAAACAGCCAAAAACTAGAGTCCTTGAAGGTCGTTCACTAAAGTTTATGTTATCTGTTGATGCAAATAAAACAGATATTAAGCGCACAGGTGTGTGGAAGAAATTCAATTTTAAATGAACTGGATTAAACTTTAATTTGAGCTGAGTTAAAAATGTAACAAGTAAATAATAAAAATAGTCCCTTACAACCCTTAGTGAGTAAGCTAATATAAACAGCTAGAACGTTAGAAACAGCTCTGTTCACAGTGACCCATTTCGGTGCATGCCCCTTTAAATTGCCATGCACTGAAATGAGTCACTGTGAACAGAGCTGTTTTTGACAGGATAAAAAGGGTGTTGTTTTACACTACCATTGAGAAATTGTAACCAAAGTATGTTATAGACTTTTCATTAAAACCCTAAAGAATCATATCAACTTGTGGAAAATTTGTATCGGAATCCCCTTTAAGGCAATAAATGACACACACACAGGTTATGGTAAGCATTGGGTCAGAACATTGTGAAAGGTGATGAGTTGTGGATCAAAGATTTCAAAGAGATGATGGACATCCCAAAATGTAGAATGATTAAAAAAATGACAATTAGTGAACCACCATCCTGATGGTGACCCAAAGCTGGTTCCATCCAGATTGATTAATTATAAAAATAAAAAAAAAATCTCCTCACATGGAAACAGTGCGAAAGGCATAGTGTACATTGTAGATGCTGCTAAAGTCTAGTTAGTGGGCTTCACCCTCCTTCCTTTCATCTCAATCACAATGTATGGGGACTAATAAATAAATTATGCATTTTCTATTCAAATTACCTGAAAACTGCTGCTGTGGTAAGCAATCTTCCCTCACCATTCACTAAAAAAGCTAAAATAAAACTTAAGTATTACAGAATTACTTCTCTCTGATCAGTGGGAGATCTGCATATCTGGAGGGTGCTGGATTGCTAGAGTGACCATACGGGTCATTTTTACGGGGCTGTTTGCACTGTGCAGATCAATCGTTGTATGACATTCACAAGAGCTATAGAGGGCAGAGCAGATGGCTCCTTATGCTTTCGAATCACTCTTGTGGTACTTTGGTGTCATACAACTATCGGTGCGCAGAGACGCTTCAAGTTGAACGAACGAACAAACACACCTAACACGTGCACCTATTTGCATCGATTTGATAATTCTCTGTAGATCTCACGGTGAGATTTTCTCTTTTTACGAGATTCTCACCTTATCACATGCCACGATTGGTCGATTATGTACAAAACCTGCATGCTATTGGTCAAACTACTTTGGATGTTTTAGGCAGTATAAAAATCCTGGCGAGGACGGGTCCCGTATAAATGGCACATATGGCCACCCTATGGATTGCAAATATTGATTTAGTCTGTCAGTCGACCATTGCTGAGCCTCTGTTAGCTAAATGTGTTTTGCACAGTCGGCACTAATTGGCCAGTGGTGCATATAGAATCGGCATTGGTGAGAGACGTCACTCTGATTGGCTGTACAGATTAGCGAACCAGTACAGAAGAAGAAAAATGAAAGTGGTATAAGTGAGTAAACAACAAAGTCAGAAAGGGAAACAGAAGGTTCTTCTGATTTTTTATATTCATCTTCAACATTCCAATATGTGAATATTTTCATAACAACATGGCCATCAGGAATGATAAAAAGGGAAGAACTAGTGATCAGCATTAATCATATTTAAAATGGTAAGCAAGTGCTGTTTTGTTCTTTTTGAATGCAGAATACATACTAGGGCTGGGCGATATATCGAATATTAACGATAATATCGCAATAATTTTGATGACGATGTAAAATTTTAAAATATTGTGAATATAGAATATTTAAAATTCAAGAATAGGCCTATATTTTCCCAAAAGAATGAGCCGAACGTCCAATATTACGTCCCTTTATCTATACCGCGCTAGAGACGTGAAGTGGGGGAGGGTCTTTTTTTTTTTTTTTACAAATTAGCAAAATGGAGACGACGAACAACACAGGTGTGGAAAGAGACACGGGAAGGGATGATGAATTAGTCCCCAAAAGGAACACACAATCTGTATGGAGGTGGTTTGGTTTTCAGATAACAGATAGCATACAAAATACCATGATTTGCAAGGTGTGCAAGAAGATGATAGCTACAAAGGGTGGTAGCACCACTAATCTCTTTCATCACCTGAAGCAGCATCCTGTGCAGTACGAGCAATGCATGAAACTCCGTGAGCCATCATCACTATCCGCAGCCTCTTCATCTGCCGAAAAAATCTGGTAGGCCTGTCGTCCCTAAACAAATCAAGCTGGTCGATTCATTCTCTTGCGGTGTGCCATATGTGAGGAAGAGTAAAAAGTGGGAAGGAATTACATCGGCAGTCACGTTTCACAAAGCCAAAGATATGATACCTGTCAGTACCGTGGAAAAACCTGGCTTCAAATGGCTGCTAAAGACAATTAACCCCCGATACAATTTTCCTTGCCATAAATACTTTTCCCAGGATGCGCTCCTGAAACTGTATTGTACAGTTCGCGAACAGCTGTCACAGAAGGTTTCTCAGATAACGCACTTCACAACCACTTCCGATCTATGGACAAGCCGAACCTGCGAACCCTACATCAGCATCATTTTATTGATGGCTGGGAGCTGAAATCCGCTTGTCTGCAAACCAGTTACTTTCCGAATGAACACACCGAGGCGATTAGGTTTTCCAGTAAAACCATTACAAAATTCCTTTTTGTAGTGTGGTTTGGGCATTTTTTCCAACAGGATTCAACATCCCACTAATAGAATCCATCACATACCAGTAGACACCATTACTGTTTCCATTACAGTTTTTCTCGATTGCTAACACACTGTAACTGATTCATTTGGCACAATTTTCCAAATCATTCATACAGTTCTCGAAACAAAGACACGTTTCTCAAAACTTTTAACACATTCCACCTGTTTTCACACATGCTCCAATTTGCTCAATGTTTTCTGCAAAACTCTACACAATAACGGCATCATTTTACACAGGTTTAACCATGTTCTCATTTATAAAACACAAATACACAATATGACTACCTCAAGAATCACAAAATGAACACAAATAGCACACATTTATCCGTGTTTGAACATTCAGTCGCAAAACTGATGACACAGCAGTCAGAAACCCAGGATGATAAGAAGAGGAGCACAAGTGATTATGTGTTTTGGAAAATGAATCCTGGTAGAGGGAGACAAAGAGGAATAGGATGAGAAAAGAAAAATGAGGTCAAAGGTCATTTGTTCCTGATGAAATATAAAGCACTATAGTTGAGCATGTTCTTCTGCATGGAATGAGCAAAAGGAAAGCTGCCTGCAGGCTCATCTACTGACACATTACAGTTACAGTACATAGCAGCAGTACTTCAGATCAGTGGGGATTTCTTTAAGACTGCAAGGGAAGCTCGGCTTCCCATATAATGTCAGAAAATTAATGGTCAAATATGTACTATTGTGTTAACATTTTATTGACTAAAAAAAATTTGATTGACTAAAAATTTGTTCATCTCGAAGACGAGTTCGTTCAGAATCAGCTACATATAGCAGGTCGGCTGACTCAATTTCCTTCTCATACATTCCCGTAGCGTCATTGCATTTCCCCGTTGAAGCCTAGCTTCCATTGATTTCAATGGGGCTGCTTTGAACAGTTTTTGGTTTCATTTTATTTTGATGGTCCCTTTAACACATTCTGTTGACTATAAGTAATGTTGCAACTACATTTCTACTGACTCTCATTAGAGTGTTAGTAGTGTATTAGTTGACTGGTAGGGTTAGGGTTAGATTAAGTTGACACGTTCTTGCAAAGTTACTTATAGTCAGTAGAATATCTGTTGGGAGACCAACACAATAAGGAGTGAGTAGATATGAAGCAGACAGTCTACTAATACTCTTATGAGAGTTTGTTGACATGTAGTTGCAACATTACTTAGTGTCAACAGAATGTTCAAAAGGGACCATCAAAATAAAGTGTTACCCAGTTTTTTTCAGTGCTTCGAAACTAGACGGTCATTGGATAAATGCTGCGATTATGTCCCTCCCCCGGACGCTCAGCGTCTCTGGGGGTGAATGGAGGAGTGGGCTGGCCTGGACTCCGGGCTTCTGTGAGATGATTGGAGAGTCTGTCGAAAGACTGCTTCTCCTTTTGATTGACAGCGATTTTGTCCTATAAAAAGTCACTGACGCTGAAGCTATTCGAGCGGCTTTGCACTTGGTTCTTATCAATCTTTACATATATATTTTTTATTCATTTATAATGTTGTGTTTTAATATACATGCTGCTAACTCGGAAATTTCAAGATATGCGAGCAAAAAATGCTCCTGACACTTAGGCAATAGGACACGAGCAAGAGCGCTTTTTTTGTTTCGTTTGTGTTCGAATCCAAATCCGCGTTGATTTGGGAGAATCACTGATTCACTGAGCCATTCATAAAAACAGTCATTTGATTCGCTCCTGAAGGATTCAGCCGTTTTGAAAGAATCATTTGAATGACTCAGTGATTCAATCACGAACTTGGCCGTTTTTAAGTTTCCCGTCTAAATGTAGGCATATTACATTATTTTCCAACATATTTCTATATTCAAAATTTAGTATTTAAAACATTAATCTCATAACATTATTTATGCAATTATAAATACAGTCTAAATGAATAAATGCCACATCTAAACGTCACTTCATGCAGCTTCTGTGCAGAGCTGAGATGAGTTTTGTTTAGATCATTTCATGGATAACAATAGTCAGTCATTCAGAGCATTTTCTTGAAAAGGAACATAGGGCAGAATTTATGTATAAATAAATGGACAATTTTTACGATGTAGGCCGAAAATGAGCTTCCCCTCTTTGAAAGACCAACAAAAACTGTAAAACCAATACAATTCCCATTATAACCATTAAAACCATTACATTTTCTATTATGTTTTGGGCAGGGTTCTATTGTTTTTTCAGCAGGGGAGCAACAAGTTTGCATCACAAGGCTGCAGTGTTTCGGCCATCGCCTTCATCTCGCTTTTGGTAAGTGTTTTTATATGACAAATTTTATGTCAATATAAACTGCAGTTTCCGGTGTGTGTGTGTGTGTGTTTGAGAGAGATAGAGTGAGAGCGTGCGCATTTTTGTGACAAATGGGGACATAAATTTGTATAATAACAAGGGTATGACATAGGTATTACAAGGAGAAGGTGACTTTTCAGGACATTGCCCCATGTCCCCACTTTTCAAAACGCTCATAAAATCACACAGAATGGAGTGTATTGAAAATAGCTCCAATAGCCTGTTAGGGGTATGGTTAGGTGTAGGGTTGGTGTAGGGCAATAGCACATACAGTTTGTACAGTATAAAAACCATTATGCCTATGGGATGTCCCCACTTTTCACAAAAACAAACTTGTGTGTGTGTGTGTGTGTGTGTGTGTGTGTGTGTGTGAGAGAGAGAGAGAGAGAGAGAGAGAGAGAGAGTGTGTGTGTGTGTGTGTGTGTGTGTGTGTGTGTGTGTGTGTGTCATTGACTACGTTTACATTGTGTGAGTGTGTGTGAGAGAGAGAGATACACACAATATTGTATATAGTGTAATAATTCAAATAGCTAATTAAACACTAAACGTTTTATTAAAATTATAAAACTGCAGAAAGTTTTCTGTGAGGGTTAACTTTAGGGGTAGGGTATAAGATAAAGAAAATATCCTTAGCACAGCATAAAAAACATTATGTCAAGTCAAGTCACCTTTATTTATATGGTGCTTTTAACAATACAGATTGTGTCAAAACAACTTTCCAATATCAGAATAGGAAAATCGTGTCAATAATGTAAAATGACAAGATTAAACACTCAATATTCAGTTAAAGGCATTTCATTATTGAATTCAGTGATATCATTGTCCAGCTCAGTTCAGTTTAAATAGCATCTGTGCAATCAATTCGACGATATTGCTGGAAATGAAGTGTCCCCAACTAAGCAAGCCAGAGGCAACAGCGGCAAGGATCCAAAACTCCATCGGTGACAGAATGGAGGAAAAAACCTTGGGAGAAACCAGGCTCAGTTGGGGGCCAGTTTTCCTCTGAACAGACGAAACCCACAGTTCAATTCCAACTGCAGCAAAGTCAGATTGTGTAAAGGACGCATTTGGTTCCTATGGTCTTGTCCCGATGGCCGTCTAGGTGACAAGGTCTTCACTGGGGATCTGTCTCTGGGGCTCATCTAGGTGTCCTGATCTCCGCTGACGTTCAGGACTGTAGAGGTCATCTCTAGGTGCCGATCCAACATCTGATCTGGATACAGACTGGATCGGGTGGCTATGGTGATCTCGGAATAAGAAAGAAACAGACTAATATTAGCGTAGATGCCATTCTTCTTACGATGTAACAAGTACATCGGGTGTTTTAGGAAGTTTTCCCGGTTCTGGTTGACCTAATTAATACAGCCTAACAATCAGATTTGAATATTAGAAGCGTATTACTGTATTATGTGTAAGCCAGGTTAAAGAGATGGGTCTTTAATCTCGATTTAAACTGACAGAGTGTGTCTGCCTCCCGAACAGTGTTAGATAGATTGTTCCAGAGTTTTGGCGTTAAATAGGAAAAGGTTCTGCCGCCCACAGTTGATTTTGATATTCTAGGTATTATCAGATGGCCAGAGTTTTGAGAACGTAGTGGACGTGGAGGACTATAATGTGATAAGAGCTCGCTCAAGTACTGAGGAGCTAAACCATTCAGGGCTTTATAAGTAATTAAAAAGATTTAAAAGCTGCTGCATTTTGGACCAACTGGAGTTTGTTTATTAAGCGAGCAGAACTACCACCCAATAAAGCATTACAATAATCTAACCTTGAGGTCATAAATGCATGAATTAACATTTCTGGATTTGACTTTGAGAGCATAGGTCTCAATTTACATATATTTTTAAGATGAAAAAAATGCAGTTTTATAAATACTAGAAACGTGGCTGTCAAAGGAAAGATTGCTATCAGATAGCACACCTAGGTTCCTGACTGAGGACGAAGAATCGACAGAGCAGCCATCAAGTGTTAGACAGTGTTTTAAGTTATTACATGTGGGGGGTTTTAGGTCCGATAATTAACACCTTTGTTTTTTTTTTCAGAATTTAGCAGTAAGAAATTACTCGTCATCCAGTTTTTTATATTGACTACGCATTATGTCAATGGAAAGTCTTCATAATGATAGGTGTGTGTTTGCCAGGGAGAGAGCATGTATACTTTGGTTTCAGACATAATTTGTGAAATAGTTTGACTCTTAATGTTAGGTTAAGGGATTGTATGCTAATTATTTTTATTTGTTTTTTTCACAGAGAGAAGCATGAGGGATTCCCGCATTGAACGCAGCATCTGTGTGTGTAAGAAAATCGTGGCCAGCTTCTCACACAGCTGGAGAAGGAGAAGAGAACTTGCCAATGTCTAGAGAGATCTCAGTCTGCCAAACCACCAGCTTATTACTGAGTCACCTACCAGGTGGGGATCCAGGGAACAAATGATTGCTCGAGTAATGGAACAAGAGCCAACCATAAGCAAAGTCCTTGCCTCTGATAAAAAGGCAAGGCATTTGGTGCCCACCTGGTATGATCTTCAGGTCCTGGAGTCTGTTCACAAAGCTCTATGGCCACTTCTAGATTTCACTGACGCATTTTCAAACCAGTGCTCTCTCTGTTCAACGCTGACATCCTTGCACCTCAAGAGGAAGACACAGACCTCACCAAATCAATCAAAAGCTCAATTTTGGAGTATCTCACTGAGTGCATTTACATGCACCCTCTTAATGCGACTATAATGAGATTTTGGCAATATTGCATTTAAACTTTACCTTTGCAATAAACTTTTTAAACTTTGCAATATAAACTTTGCATGTAAACGGGAGTAAGAGCTTTGCTCTTGACATGTAAACATCATAATGCAATTAAGTCCTTACTCTGATTATTGTAAATAATCACATTATGCATGTAAACGAAGTCAATGACACATATTCTGATCCTGAGACCAGCAGGCTGCTGAACATTTGCTCTCTGATCCAAGGTTTAAAACCACTTACATTGAACCTAACAAACATCAGGAGGTGAAATCCCAAGCTGTTGACGAGATAGAGTCCCTACTTGTTAACACCCAATCTGAGTCCGACACTGTGGAGTCCAGTTCAACAGCAGGTGCAGAAAAAAAAAACGAAAAAAGAAGATATTGAGGACCTTCTTCAAACAGGCGACATCCTCATCTTCTTCTAGGGCTTTGTCCCAGAGGGAGGCAATTGAAAAGGAACTGGAAAGCTACTTGCAATCTGCAAATGCTGACAGTGATACAAATCCACTAAGGTGGTGGAGCATCCATGAGGCGAATTTCCCCAAATTAGCAAAATTAGCTAAGAAATATCTGTGTGTTCCAGCAACTAGCTACCCATCTGAGAGGGTTTTTAGTGCCAGTGGGAACATAGTTACATCCCACAGAGTGTCTCTTAAACCAGAGACAGTTGTTCTTAGCTAAAAACCTGAAACCCAAGTTACAAGTTAAAGTAAAACTTGCATCCCAGTTTAATTATTTCCCCCATTTCCCACACAATTTCAGTTACATATACATGTGTTCATTTAATAAAAAGCAGCAAGTGGTCACTTGGTCTAGGTTTTTTTTATTTATTTATTTTTTAACTGCTTAAATTTGCACTAAACATTTTGTATTTATTTTGTAACAATAGCTGTTCTATCTAAATTGTTTTTGTTGTGTTTTAATGGGGGCAAAAGAAAATCATGTTTTTTTTATGATGTTTTATTAACAAAGTTCGGGAGGAGCATGTTATTAACCTAATTAACATGAGAGAAGCACAATCAGTAATCAACCCAGTTAACAAGATAAGAGGTGTGTATATACACACACAGCTGACTCACCTCTGTTCCTTGACAGTTCTCCAGAATCCCTCCGCCACCCCTTCTCCGCACTTACATCTATTCCTGTCCTAACCTGTAGGGGGGTACTCAGGGTTTGGGCCAAAGTTCCGAGCTCAGAGCCCTCCCCTCGGACAACATGCCAAATACGCATAAACTTTATTCTATTTATTATATGTAAGTGTGAACTCGTGAAATTATTTAAAAGCAAATACAAACATATCGAGATATATATTGAATATCGTAAAAAAATTGACAATATCAAGGTATCAATTTTTGGTAACACTTTATTTCGATAGTCCACTTTAGACATTCTACTAACAGTAAGTAACTTTGTAACTACATGTCAACTAGCAGTCAGTAGAGTATTAGTATACTGTCTGCTTAATGTCTTCTAACACTTTATTTTGATGGGTCCACAACATCCAACATGCCCACTGACTGTAGTACTTTTTTTTTTACTTTTTGGCCCAGACACATGAAACGCTGCTGGTTCTTTGATGTCGGCTTGGTGTGTCACAGCCTTAAGACCATCAGTGAACAGACTGCGGGTGGTCCGTAGATGTGCCATCTCAGGATTCATCTGTGTGTCACTGAGAACCTTTTAGGCAGTGATCCTAGAGCCCTTCTGATACCGACAGCTCACTCTGCCCCACTTCAGTCATTCATCTGAATCAATGTATGAATCTTCTCCAGCATGATGTACTGTATTAAGGACACTGAGCTCAACATGCTTTAAATATATATGCTAAGTGAAAGACATGCCAGATCCCCTTATTCACGCACCAAAGCTGACGCTGAAGATCTGCACTGAATGACAGCTTTGCTATTTTAAAGTACAATGAGAAGCTTTTTCATGACCCCTCAGGGAAACTGGCCTATTCTCTCTGTACTAATAAAACTGTGCTCACTGAGCCATAACCAAACCTTATCTGAGTCACATCAAAACATTGTGAAGCACAGTGGATGACGGTGTTAAATTCCTAAACTGACCCTTCTCTCAGTCTCAACCCATACTCCTGTTCAAGCAAATCACAGACCTTATTGAGCTGTGTGTGTGTCAGCCTCATCGTTTATTTATTAGCTTGCTTAACATCCTCCATGCGTTAAGCTATGAGTGCATGTTTAGACTGAAAAAGTGGATTTATTACGCCGACATGCAGCTGAGCCAATATATGCCCACAAACAGGGCCGCCTGCAGGATCTCAGTCCATGGTAAGCCAAATTAAATACATGACTTGTTTTGAGATGACTGAAAAGGGGGTCATATGCTTTTAAATTTGTAAATATAAGTAATTGTTTGTTTTGTTACATTTTAATGTTATCATAACATAAGCTTTGGTAACACTTTGGTGTCCTTGTTACAGTGTAATTATAAATTCATATACTGAGTAATATTAATTAGCTACATGCACTTACTATACGGGTAGGGTTTGGTTTAGGGATACTTGAATGCAATTAATTATGCATAATTTATTGTTATTATAATAGCAAGTACATGTAACGTGTAACAAGGACACCTTAATGAAGTGTTACAGCAGCTTTTGCTCTGGGTAAATTAAATTATGTATAAGAGTATAAGAGAAATGTTGAAATGTATTGATGTTGGTTGTGTTTATTATTATTATATTATATATATAAAAGTTAATGGCTGTTAAAAAAAAGTAATAACATATTAGTAACATGTTGTTAAATAATATGCATTATTATTATTATTATTATTATTATTATTATTATTTATTATTATTATTATTATTATTATAGTAGTAGTAGTAGTATAATAGTATTAATAGCATAACGTTGCACCAAAGGACATTTTATAATCTAGGACATTTAACTTTTTTTTTTTTTTTTTCATTGTCAAATTCTAATATATTTTTAAAGACTTATTGGCATTGACAGTCTTGGGATCTGCAAGGGCCCTGATATAATTGCCTGTTTTACATTTCTGCATGTTGGTTGGACCATTACTGTATTGGTCACACCACATTACTTTTATTTGACAAACTATTTATTTATTTATTTATTTATTTATTTATTTATTTATTTATTTATTTATCCATCCAATATCAATAAGCAGTGACGCAGTTTTGTTAAAATATTATTTAAATAATATCAGAAATAATGAGACTTTATGCAAATCTACTTAATAAAGAAATAATAATCATTGTATGTATGAAGTGATCTACAGCTGATCTACAGAGTAAATATTGCTGTTAAACTGCTATGCTGGATGTAGTTTCTTCCAGAAGCGATCATTTTAAAGAGCAAAAACAGTCAAGGTTTTCTTGTCATTTCAGACAGAAAGGCAGTTTTTGATACCACCATCTGCAGATCTCCACACAGGTGAACTTATTATATATCATGACATCTGTTTGTTAATAAAAGTACAAAGACATTTCTGGTGCAATCATTATTAACTTATTTACTACCATTATTCCTAATTTTGTAGGCAAACCTAGATTTAGTGTTTGTTCAAGCTCCTGAAATGTGTTTAAGCATCTGCCAGTGATATACCTTTTGTTGAATACATATCAACAAAACATAACAAAAAGAATTGTTAGCTCACACATCATGGACACTGCATTAGCACGAGTGAGTGGTGCATCTGATAGTCGTAATGGATTGGCATGCCTCTAATGTCAGCATGAGCATACGCTTGGATGCCAGCTAACCTCTGGTGACATATTGTACAGTGCCTGTGAATCAACCAGGAGCCATCAAAAGGGAAATATAATGGGCTGGTGACCTGGGTGAAACACCTGTTCACTATCAGGGATAAATTGGAGAGGACAAAAGCAGCATTGGTGACTCAATGGGGTGAGTTTGATCCCTCATAGGGCACTTGTAGTAGACTGAGCAGAACTGCACACAATAACTTGCACAATTAATCATTTCCCACACCAGTGTTCAACTAATTTAATTCATTCCTAAGAAAATGGAGGCAAAGTGCATTATAATGTATGATTTACACCATAGGTCTTCAACCTTGCTTCTGGGGACCCACTGTCCGGCAAAGTTTGCCTATAGCTAAAACCCTACAGCTCTATACAAGCTAATGAAGCTCTTCAGGATCACTTGCAAAATCAGAGACCAGGAAAACTGAAGGAGGTTGGAAATAAAATTTGATAGTCGGTCCCCAGCAGTAGGGTCGAAGACTTAAGATTTTCATTATTATGATGGATAGTATGAATGATAAGACACTGCATAATTTGTACATTGTACAGTCAATTAATTTTCACATATTAAAAATGTCAGTCTTGTGAAATCTTTAAGAAGTCAGAGTAGCCTGTTCAAGCTTGTGATCAGTCAAGTAATCATGACTGTTTAGCTCCTGGTCATGTACAATCTTAAAGTCATTCATTCTGATTTAAAATGTTAACAAATCTGTTGGGTTAATGATTCAGTGACTCATAATACTCAAAAGACACTCACTGCTTGCCATGGTTACCAACAAAAAGTCACTGAATCAAAAGCTCACTGGGGTGAACCAAGATACCAGTTTCCAGATGTTGAAGCTCTTCTGAGATGTGCAGTAATTTGGTAACCAAGGTAATAAATATAATCTATAATATCTGTGGGTTGCCACTCAATCCCTAATGCCCCAGAATTAAAGAAGCATTTCTTTTCAGGTCAGGGCTCATAGCCCTAAACATAGCATAATTGTGTCTCTCTGTAAAACTGCACCATCACGATAATGTTAGATTCACTAACACAACATTGAAAGTATTGGTCTTACTAAACTTACATTATTTCGATTTAAACCAGGCATCATGTACCTCAGCAGCAGATAAATGAATGCTTCCCAAATGCACTGAAGGACGCAAACTCTAAATTTGTTATGGCACATTGGACCAACTCGGCACCTTCCCCAAACTTGTACTTTTAATAAACATTCCTCACAGTAACTTCCACCTTCAAAATTGTGTTTGTGCCTCATCCTTCACCACACTTCTACAAAGACTTATTCCCTCACAACCTGTGCAGGCAGCATGAGTCAGTGTATGCTGATGGGGAAACTTTTGCTTCTGACTATGAGTTCATGAGTATTAATGGAGGACGTTACCACTGTGATCAATAGCTGTGGTTTGACACATTAATATGCTTGAGAGCTCACAGGATTTTCAACAGAACGGCTGAAAGAACTGTGAGTGCATTTTGATGTACAGAATCAGATATGCAATGTTTGATTTTATAACATTTTATAACACCCTCATGTTCCAAACCTGTATAAATTTAACTACTCTAACTTCTGTGGAACATTAAGATGTTTTGTAGAATCTCTGGTTGCTGTTTTCATAAGTGTCTTGAAAAGATTGAACAAGTTGATAAGTTTTCAAATTAATCAAGTGAGACAGTGACAGTAACAGACAAATTAAAAGTAACTAGGAAAAGAAAAAGAAAACCATGAATTTAATACAATAATTTTCTATCTCATGCAGGTGCCTGTGGTGACCTTTTTTTTTTTTTTTTTTTGCAAAATTATATTATATTGCTGCTGCATTTCACAATGCTTTCAAACACAAATGTTTAGTAAGTTCAGCTTTATTTGAAGCAGATGAACGTGAATCTGTGAAACTTTTATAATGTTATTTGTTGTATGTGAGATAAAAACGTATTTGCTGAAGCAACCATGTCATTTCAGCTTGCTTCTACAAGTCTTTGAGCTCTTTTATTGTGACTCTTTTTTCACAGGACTCATACCTCAAGTGCAGTGCTTTACCAGGTGGGCTTACAAGCAAGTTTACTACTTCAGAAAAGCTATACACCTGGAACTGATTATGTAAACATTAAAGTGTATTTGTTTACAAATCATGCACTATGGTAAAAGTGTTTTCAGGCCATAACATAGTATTGTGCAAATAACCATGTCAAAATATGTATTAAGTCCTATTCGGACGGGACTAGTTTTCTAAACTATGTTTGAGTTTTGATTCTTATCACCTGACGTCTGCAATTTTCATGTACCAATTCAGACAGGACTAACATCTCCATGTTTATTACAGAAGTGGGAGGGGCTGTTTTTTTGTACATGAGCTTTGCAGAGATCACACGCTCTGAATGCATGCATTGCACACAGTCATTCGGATTGATTACCATAGTATAATCACACAAATGCCATGGTGAAGCTAAATACCTAGTATAGCAAAACCATGTTAATGTGTTGTTACGGTCAAGCCCCTGGACTGTTTTGTTGTGTTTTTGCTCCCCATGTGTTCCCTGTGACCCAGTTTCTCCCCAGTCTGATTGTGTTAATTTGTTCCAGGTGTGTCTTGTTTTCCCCTGATTTTCCTGTCTTTATAAGCCCCAGTCCATTCAGTTCATGTTTGTCGGTCTTTGAGTGTCTACCCTGCCTGTGATCTGTGTCCCCATTTGAATATTAAACTCTAGTGTTGTGAAATTATTCGTCTCCTCATTCCTGGTTCCCGTGCGTCCCTTGAAGTGTGACAGTTACTTTAGTTTAACTTTTTTTTTTTTTTTTTTTTTTTGTAGTAAACCCATGTTGAATTTTCATAAAGGTACATATGTAATTAAAACATTATGTAATTGAGTGCAGAAATGAACATGAGTAATCTTACCTGACGCTGATATTACAGTAGCCAGTCTTAACAGTTTACTTGATCTGGCTCTTAATTTTATTATTGTTATTTTTTTTTATTTCTTTGATGGGAGGCAAATATATCAAACATGAGTGCGGTAAGAGTGTCTTGGGTAATTCAATAATGAAATGCCTTTAACTGAAAATTGAGAAAATTGAGTGTTTAATCTTATCATTATACATTACTGACACTCTATCCTCCAATTTGATACTGTTAAGTGCTTTGACACAATCTGTATTGTTAAAAACGCTATAAAGATGACTTGACTTGACTTGACACTTTATATTAGGTGGCCTTAACTACTATGTACTTACATCAAAAAATAAGTACAACATACTTATTGTGGTCATATTGTATTGCAGAACACTTTTGCTGCTATTGAGGGGGGATACGGGTAAGGTTAGGGACAGGTTTAAGGGTGGGTTAAAGTGTAAGGGATGGGTCAACAGTGTAATTATAAATTTAATTGCAGAAATTAATTACAGATGTAATTACATATATGTATTTTTTTTACAACCTGATCTCACAGAATTCCGTGTAATGTTCACGGACTTAATTAACCTCCGAATCTGTGGTGGCATCACGGAATCGCTGAAAATTCCGTGATGGGCTCACAGAAGGCATCAGCCGTGGTCCATGCACGGATTCACTGGTTCAATGTAAAAAGAGTGATTCCGATGCATTTATACTTTCACTGGAGTACCTGACAGCCCCTACCCTAAACCTACCCAGTTCTGAACAATAATGACGATAAATTTCCCAGTATCGCGTCGGCATATTGATGCTAAGGGTTTCCGTGCGTGGAGCACGGCTGATGCCTGTCACTGACTTACATTGGTATCACTTCTGCGAGCCCATCACGGAATTTTTTCTGTGAGCCCATCACGGAATTTTCGGCGATTCCGTGATGCCACCACAGATTCGGAGGTTAATTAAGTCCGTGAACATTACACGGAATTCTGTGAGATCACGTTGTTTTTTTAATATAAGTACAATGTAAAAACATGTATGTACACAATAAGTGCATTGTATAAAATGATTAATTTAAATGTAAGTACATAGTAGTTAAGGCCACCTAATATAAAGTGGGACCAATTTTTCTAATGACCCCCTGTAAAACTACTCCCATCCCAATAGGGCTTTAGTCAATAATCTGGCCATGTAATCATGATTTTTAGGGAAAATAATAAAGTTGTTGGTGTTTTACTGTTTCTAGTGTTCATTTCAGCTGGAAACTGCATGCATGTAGAGTACAGGTACGTTTTGTAGTTTTGCAAAAAATTCTTTAAAAAGTCAGATTTTTTGACTGTATGTATTGGAATTTTTAGTGTCTCCTTTACTTCCTTTATTCAATTTTCTGTTGTTGAGAAAAAATAATGCTCAATAACACATCCTGTGCTGACCTCTCAAGACACCAAGGCTGTGTCTCCCGCCCTGTTAGCGGTTAGCGTGATGAAAACTACCCCTCCACTTTAGCCTCTCCCCCTGGATCTCTACTGGTAGATTCATTAACACATTAACACAGAGTCTGATTTAAATGGAGCTGCTCTCATGGGCAAGAATCTATTAGAGCAGACAACCTCTGTCACATCTCCTCAGCATCTCATCTGGCTCTCATGACTCCTGACAGCTCTGGGAAAAAGAAAAGTGGCCTCCAGTAATGAAGAAACACTTTAACTCAGCAAGTCTGTGCAGTAGGCATACATTTATGCAAACGAGCTGCATTGACAGGACTTTTCCGTTTTCCGAAAGCTGGGACTACTAGTCTAAAACCCCAGTCGCAGCTTCGGTTCATTTCACTCTGGCAAAACAAATTCTTGTTTGGAGCAGTCGGCCGCTGTTTGAGTTGGTTGACTGGATGTCAGTAGTAAATTTATTGAGTGTTCAAATTATCCCAGAGGTTCTGAATGCCACCGGGAGGTGGAAAGTAAGTTTTTTGACATGCTTCCTAGGGCTTGAAAAAAATCAATGATGGCCACATTGTGGTGACACACGAAGATGAAGATATGTGTTTAAATGTTTTAGTTGTGAAAGCATCTTGCACAAAATGAGCACAAAATAACATTCCTGATGAGAACTTGAACAAAAAAAGTAAAGTACTACTCACATAATCTGGTCTAGAATGCTGTGAAAACAGTGAAATGTCTTGCATAACCAGACCTTCAAACTGATGACCGAAGGTTTAGACTCCACTGCAGCTTTCACTGGCCAATGACCACCTAAAGGGCCATCTTACAGACATGTAAAGCAACCAATCACCGTATCCTTACAATAACAGACCAGCATGCAACCAATTAATCATTCGTTTACGAAGGTCATGCAAGATTACAGCAACAATGGAGCACAATGTATGCCATGAACCTAACATATTTTTGAAAATCCAGTGTTTGGTTGATCAGATGAGCTATCACTGTTACAAATGTAAACACAATGGCTTTCTTCTTCCATGAGGGAGTTTGGCATATTTCCAGATGATTGATACATACGTCTCCTGAAAAATTCTTCTAGAATTCAACCAATCAGATGATTACTTCAAAACTCCCAAAGTATTTTCCATTTTGTCTGCCTTTTGCACATTCAGACACTCAGCCGATGGTCCATGGGCATGACATCTGCATTCTTGCGATCTTAGAGTATTGGAAATATGTGACATTGCACGGTAAATGATACTATTTTGTACATGACAGTTTTGAACATTGTTATAGCTGACCCATTACATTTTACCTACACTCTAAGATTTAGGTTAAAGTGCCCCTATTACGGATTTTTGAAAATTATCTTTCATGCAGTGTGTCACACAGCTCTAAGTGAATGAAAACATCCTGCAAAGTTTTACATCTAAAAGTGCACCGTGTATAAACTTATTGTCTTTCAAAAGAAAGAGTTGACTCTGAGTGATGAAAACAAGTCGTTTTTAAAACAAATCTTTAGCTGTGATGTCAACATGAAACATTAGTATATTTATGCCCACCCACTTGTTGCGCGTGCAGACCTGGGAAAACTTGAACCTCCCCTCCCTCAAACACCGTAGCGGATTCCTGTGGAGAAGACGTGCTCTGCACTGTGAGGGTAAATCCGGACTCCTAAAACCAAAATATGAACCTTTCATAACCCATAATAGGGGCACTTTAAAATGTTCACTGTAGTGGGAATGTAAAATTACAATTTGGATAAAATGTATAGTTGTAACTGGTCACAACTGGTCACAAAAAAGTTAAAACAAGAAAAACACAGTTTACTCCAGCCCAGAATAGTTGGCTGGCCTTTTACCATGGCCCAAGTTGTTGGTCTGGTTTCCTGCATGGTTTTAAAAGGGCTTTGGACTAGAACATTTAAGACCAGAAAACCACCATTAAGCTATTTGTTTCATCAGGGCAGACTCCCTTGTGATAACATCCACACAAATAAGCAAAGCTTCAACTTTATGAAGTTAATCTCTTTCTATTATAGCGGAGTCATGCTGTGGCAAAGAGTTAATGAACACCAATGTAGTTCCACATGAACATTAAAAAACTTAATTAATAGTAGGAGGTAAAACTCTCCCACAAACTCACATGCTAGAAAATCTTATTTACTTCCCGGTGAGGTCCTGATGAGCAGCATTTTAAATCAAGAGATTTCCAAATTAGATTTCTTGAGTTAATCCAGAAGACTAAACATATTTTAAATTCATGGCCAATCTTTTATACACATTATATTGCTCATTTAGATTTTTTATTTTTTATTTTTTATGTCAGACTTTGATATTTTTCATTGTTGAAGATGTGTGTATCCTGTAAGTGAGTTTCTAGTTTGTATTCTTATCCGCCTTTTTCTTCAACGCGGAAGTAAGCCTATGGGTGAGGCTTCCGGTTCATTAGCCGTTATAGATAAATAATGAGAAGAAAAACAACGTGCAATAAACGGTAAAACTGTTTGCACTACAAACCAGTGTGTTCATAATTAAGATAATACATTGAAATAATATCATAAGACACACAAATTTTCAATATCAAGCAGCAAAACAAACTGTTTTGTACAGCTAAAAATAGCTGAACGCGGATGAGACCGGAAGCTAGACCCATAGAATTTACAAATGGCCGCAGCCATTTTTACGGTAAGATGGATATAAGCTGTATGTGTCAGCTTCCGAAATGTATAGAAAATGTGTTGTTGTGTCATGTACATTTTATGTTTATGTCATATACATTTTATTATCAGAAGTGATGCATTTATAGGAAGTTGGGTTGTTTTGGGTTGTATAAATACCAAATGTTAGATTCGATACATCACACAAATCCAGCTAATTAAGGTAATATAATAATCCTGTTAATTAAGGTAATTAATTAACAGGAACACAGAGTGTTGATTTACACTAGATTTGAACATGAACCACAGGATAAGACTTTGACACCTTTATATAGGGACCTATGAAATGAGATTCAAAAGCATCTGATTTTAATCACAATATGCTTGAGAGATTATTTATTTGTTTATCCTTTTCAACTTATTATGTGGTTTTACATTTAGATTAATTCGTGCATTAAAAAGAACCCAGAACATGGAAAGGTGACTTAGTGAAAAGAGAAGAGTGGAAAACTTCACTGAGACCAAACAGAAAAAGAAAAGAAATGAACAAATCTTTCAGCAGAAATCTTTATAATTTGTGGCCATCAGTATGCAGGCTGAGAGACAGCGGATGACTCCATCACACACTCCACTGCCCCTTACAGCTCCACAATCAGCACTGTCATGCGGGTTAGTGTTTGTGAGGGCCTGTCAACCTGCCTCGATGCACATCACTGTCTTTCATCTGCATATAAAGGACAAGGGCAGCACTTCCTGATAATGGGAATAGCATACATTTGACTTCTGCCACCCACTGCAGCAGTACGGCATACAAATGTTAATGGCTTCAACTCTTGGAAAGATCCTGAGGTCTAGGTCTACGTACTGCTCAATATTTTTATTTGAAGATCACTGCTAGATTGTTTGTGTCATACAATGGATCAAGGTGTTTAAGTAAGGTTGTTGGTAGATGCTGTACCAGCTGGCTCTAAAAAGTTTTATTCTCCATTGATGGCAAAAGTATCCTTTTTTATATAACAAATATTATATTATAGTAGATGTTTTGGCAGTGGCTGATTGGTTTATGTTGTATAGTGATACTATAAAGTGATGCACGATGTTTGTCAGTGCTGATGCAGGTGAATCGTACTAATTAATGCTCTACATCATTTGCTTAAAATGCACAGATGGAGAAATTTTCCATTACAGACATCAGCAGATCCCTAGCCCATTGCTTTCCATTCTGTTCAATCAAATTATTTTTGCAGACGCTACAAGAGCTCACACACACTGTCACTGACCACTGTTCCATAACCAGAGCCAAATGTCAGCACTCCTCACCGAACAATGGCTCTGTAATTAATCACATGTCAAAGGCGAGTCATTTATCAGTAGCTTCACATCACAACAATGCAAATGTTTTGTCAAATCCTTGGAAAGTTCAGTGGATGTCTAATTTCTTTTCATTCTCATGGGTGCCTTGACCTTCTGATACATGGTGTTCATTATAGTGGACGGACATTTATTCTGTAACTCATTTTAACTATTCGTGGTGGGAAATCACATTAAAACCATGATTTTTTTTATATTTAGCTCATGCACTACTGTGCTCTTTATAGGTGTGTGTTTAGGATAACATAAAACTAAAATGGCTACAACAGTTTACATGCAAATGATCCATTAGTAATCGGATTCATGGCTCAACTTATCTAACTTGATATCAAAATCTGATAGACCTGAAATAATGGTCTGATAGACCAATCAATAACACGTGAGTCTGACTATTTTCTAATTCGGATTGAAAAATACCTTGCATGTCTGCTGTTCTATGGCTTACAAATGTGTTAATTTACATCAAACCGAGTGAATGAGAATGAATATTTACTATAAAGCTCTACCGATATGTCAGATTTTAATTTAGATATTTTCAATTATGCTCCAGTAACATTAGCACAGTGGCTTTCTGAACACAGCGTGGGCTTAAGTTTTGTTGAGAATACATGTACTGCACATGTAAACGAATATGTGAAATAGATTACAAAGTCGGACTGGATTTATTCCGATTGATTAAAGGGGTCCTATTATGCGCTTTTTCGAAGTCTTGATTTGGTTTTTGGGATATACTAGAATAGGTTTTCTTGCTTTATCTTTCTAAAAACATGATTTTTTTTTCCCACATATTTTACATTGTTGCAGCACCTCAAAACATTAGTGCACCTCTTGAGATCAGGAGAGTTAGTTTCAACCACACAACTTTTACTAGCTGACCTCCGTTACACTCATCCCCTAAACCTCACTCCCATCCGGGTCACGGCACCAATGTAACCCCTCTGGTTCTACTTACCTCACTTGTTCCGAGTGGGATTTCAACCGGCGTTTCTGGCATGGGAGGCAGGTGCAATAACAAAGACGCTGAAGACCACAGACCCTAATGTCAGTCTATAGTGCCACTCTTGAGATCATGGGAGTGAGGTTTACCCACACAGCTCTTACTAGCTGGCCTCTGATACACTCACCCCTCAAACCTCACTCCCATCCGGGTTATCGCACCAGTGTAACCCCTCTGGTTCTACCCACCTCACTCGCTCTTAGCTGGATTCAAACCAGTGTTTCCAGCATGGGAGGCATGTGCGCTAACAAAAATGCTAAAGACCGCTCCCTCTAGAGATTTAAGTTTGAACTGGTTATGGTCCGGAATTGACCCATATTTGAAAAAGAACAATAACAAATATAGAGGCCAGGTCAGTTTATGCATTCATGAGCCACAGAAGCCAGCAAATTCATGAGCAGATGATAAGGAGGATGAGGAGAAAGTGTTAAGGTATTTAAATATTTATGATCCCTCAAGTTTTGCTTGTATAGAGCTGAGTCCTAACACTTCCCTCTCTGTCTACTTAAGCAGCCATGTTCAGTATTTAACAAAAGACCAAAGAGCTACTGGTATGTCAAATTTTTAGCATGACTGCCATCAGCACAGAATTATGACAAATAATAATCTAGAGTGACGTAGAGGTCTCATGAATTTCAATATAACTCTTCAGACTGAGGTTACATTGTAAAACATTGCATCTCTATGTGACTTAGTACCACATTTGGGAGTTTAGTTGTGTGTATGGAACAGAACTCTCTCTCAAAATTGTGATGACTGACACTGTTGTAACCATAGCAATATTTTAACATCTTCAGTGGCTGCTATCTGCTATTATTGACCAAAGTAATATTACAGCCACAAAACACTCGTTATGTTTGGCAATTTTAACTAAATCACCATTAACAGAGTCATAATGTTTTGTTTGGAAGGTTTCTTGGCAGAGTGTTCTCATGAAGGCTTGCCATGTCCACTTATTATGGCCAACACTTTTTAAGCATTTTTAGGTTTGTTGTTTGAGCTCAGCTCCAGATTATGGAATTTATTAAGTACACTAAAAAATGCTGGGTTATTTTTTAACTCAAATTCTGGGTTCAGCTCGTTGGGTCATTTTATTGGGTTATTTTTAATATTTAAATCGTTTTTCTGTATCTAAGTTGCTGGGTCATTTTTAACACTGGGTTATTTATTTTTTTCTACCCAACTGCTGGGTTGAGCCTGTCTCCGATGAAATAACCCAGCTGCTGAGTTACAGTCAGAGAACGGGCTTTTTGAGTCCACTACAGGTTAGAACGGTTCTCAGCACCACCAAATTGGTGCACTTCTTCGGCAAAATAAAGGTTTGTATGCATTTTATTTCATTTATAAAGTCTTTATTGTGCTGTAAATTGTATTATTTTACGTAATGCAACATAAGAGCGAGATGTCAGTTAGCAGTCACTTCGCATAATGGAAGTGTAAAGCACCTTTTGCCTTGCATAAAATAAATGGATTTTATTCGTTATAGTACTGAGTTTAATTTAATTTGATGTTAAAATATGTTCTATAATGTCAGTACTGTTTGTTTATGGGCAGGTTTCAGAGTCAGTCATGGCATCTTTTTAGTGAAAAGTGAAATGGGTGGCTGCGGTCTGAGGTTCTCAGCTCCCTTGGCGAACAGCAGCCCTTCACTGGCTCAGATTTAGCACTATTTCAGTAAAAGGCGATTACAGAGAATGGTTGAATACACTAAAATTAAAATGCTACTTTTAAATGTTACATTTTTTAATGTCTAAAATGCTTGTTAAACGAGTTTAAATGTATGTAATATTGTAAGCTATGCTGTATTCACCCAAATAAATTTAATTTGTCTTGTATTTTGTCCATGTGTTTAATATTAAATGTTAATAATAAATTTTCATCTTTTGATTATTGCTGTTGCCTCTAGTAATTTTTTTTTTTTTATTTTTTTTACATTAAATTTTAAGCCAGCAATATAATAATTTTTAAACAACAGTTGACTTAAATAAAATAACCCAGCATGTTTGGTAAAAAACATTTAACCAAACCAGCTGGGTCAAAATAACTCAGCATGTGTTCTGTCCAATTTTTACCCAGCGCTGTATTGCCAAATAACCCAAGTTGGGTTGTTTTTAACCCAGCATTTTTTAGAGTGTAGGCAGACGCAGATCACAACATTTTGGTATGTGGCTTATTACCAAGATAACATGTTTGGATTTAAGTTTATTATGGGCTTGTTCTTATTTTTGTTTTTATAGAAAGATCTGGCAACACTTATGAGTCAAATTGTACCTGGTTCACTATTGTTGTCAATGCACTTGTAACCCATGCAAATTACTAAACTGTGTGTGTACAGAACAGGACTAAGCACTAAAAGGTTAGCTGACAGCAGAATTTAGTTGCATTGTGTATGTGCCATAGTTAATGGTGTAAAAAGCCAAAAAAAAAAAAAAACAGCTTAAATCAGCCTAAGCTTAGCAAACTTACTTAGGAATATTCTTTGATAACCCTACTTTTCATTAGTTTTCAACCTGTAAAGGTGCTGTATTTGATGTTTTCTTGAACTTCCGTCAGATGTAGCCATTGAATTAGTCTCATATTTTTTAAAATACTCTCTACAAAAATACAGCTTCACTAAACCAGATCATTATATTCATAGATGAAGCAGGAGAGCAGCAACACATCATCTCAGTGTTGTCAAGGTTATCAAAGGAAACGGTAGCAAAATGTTCTCATGCAATAAACTAACAACAGCTTATGACGTTAGAATGATCTGCTTCAACTGCCACACTTTCAACTTCCCACCAGGGCTGCCCATTGAACATGGCAAATGTTACATTTTTGTCCCCCTTTTTCTGGTTTAATAATTCATTCATTGGAGGATTAAACTACTGAATAGATGTCAATAAAGTTCCCCATGATTATATGATCACAGAAGAAAACATGACATGCATTTGTGGTCTATTGCTGTGGATTCCTCCTGTGCCACATTTACATATTTACTGGGAAAAATGTAACTATATATTTAACTACAGAAAAATAACAAAGCACAGCCCTGTCAGTAGTGACAGAACAACATGAGGTATGGTGATTTTTCATGTAATGGTTTGTGTTACCTTTCCTTTTGTTAAGGGTTTGCTTAATATGTAGTAGACCAAATTTGAACATACTTTAATAGCATTGTATAAATTACACTCTTTAAGGAGCAGTTCACATATACTGTATGAAAATTGATGTTGTTTTAAACCTGTGTTCTGTTGTTTCTGTGAAGCAGAAGCTTTATGCAGCTCTTTTCCACACAACTGCAGTTCATAGACATCTGTGAATCTCAAAAAATAATTAGTTTCATGGCTTTTTACTGGAACTTACCACATTGAATGTCTAGATATTACAGTCTCTGACATGTGGTTGAATCCAATGTAACACAAGAGACACTGTCCTCCTGGTTAACAATACATTTTATTAACTTAACTTTGAGCAGTTTTCCAGGAACAGGTATTGAGGTGTCTGAGGTGTATTCAGCAAAAAAAAAAAGAATTGTTGATGTTTTCATGCCCTGAAGAACACGTTTGTATTATTGTATTATTTTTGGTATTGTTTATATTTATTTATTTATTTATTCATTTTGTAGGCTAAAGTGGTTGGGAAAAGAGACAAAACATTAAGACCATTATATACACTAGCTCCCAATATACTTTGAAACGTAAAAAAAAAAAAAAAAAAAAAAAAAGACTTGGTTTTGAAATATTAAATTAAGCCATTTATAATAATCAACAGCAGAAGTACACTTTTCAAAACAGAACATTTCAATGTTTTTTTTTTTTTTTTTTTTTAATAAACGAATAAATAAATACTATAGACATTGTTGTTCTGACCAGACAACCTGCAGTCTTCATCCAGTCTGGACTAAGCTAGATTAGGGTTAGTTTAGTTCAGTGAAATTTTTCATTGTTACAAATTAAGCATTGTATTATTTTTGTTATTCAGAGTTTTGATTGCACAGATAAATCCCTACTTCAGGACACACACACACACACACACACACACACATGTTGGTTTTACTATACTTGTGAGGACTTTCATAGACTTCTATTGTTTTCATACTGACCTAACAATATTTTCTATTGCCCTACACCAACCCTACCCCTAAACCTACCCCTTACAGAAACCTTTTTGCATTTTTACATTTTGAGATAAACTTCATTCAGAATTTTTAATAATTTATTTCCCTTGTGAGGACCGGCCAAATGTCCTCACAAGTCAAAAATGTCAAGTTTTACTATCCTTGTGGGGACATCTGGTCCTCACAAGTATAGCAAAACACGCCCACACACACACACACACACACACACACACATATATATATATATATATATATATATATATATATATATATATATATACAGGTGCTGGTCATATAATTAGAATATCATCAAAAAGTTGATTTATTTCACTAATTCCATTCAAAAAGTGAAACCTGTATATTATATTCATTCATTACACACAGACTGATATATTTCAAATGTTTATTTCTTTTAATTTTGATGATTAGAACTTACAGCTCATGAAAGTCAAAAATCAGTATCTCAAAATATTAGAATATTTACATTTGAGTTTGAATAAATGACCATCCCTACAGTATAAATTCTGGGTATCTCTTGTTCTTTGAAACCACAATAATGGAGAACACTGCTGACTTGGCAATGATCCAGAAGACGAACATTGACACCCTCCACAAAGAGGGTAAGCCACAGGGGGTCATTACTGAAAGGTGTGGCTGTTTACAGAGTGCTGTATCAAAGCATATTAAATGCAAAGTTGACTGGAAGGAAGAATTTGGGTAGGAAAAGGTGCACAAGTAACAGGGATGACCGCAAGCTTGAGAATACTGTCAAGCAAAGCCGATTCAAACACTTGTGAGAGCTTCACAAGGAGAGAACTGAAGCTGGAGTCAGTGCATCAAGAGTCACCACGCTCAGACGTCTTCAGGAAAAGGGCTACCAAGCCACTTCTAAACCAGAGACAACGTCAGAAGCGTCTTACCTGGGCTGTGGAGAAAAATAACTGGACTGTTGCTCATTGCTCCAAAGTCCTCTTTCCAGATGAAAGTAAATTTTGCATTTCATTTGGAAATCAAGGTCCCAGAGTCTGGAGGAAGAGTGGAGAGGCACAGAATCCATGTTGCTTGAAGTCCAGTGTGAAGTTTCCACAGTCTGTGATGATTTGGGCTGCCATGTCATCTGCTGGTGTTGGTCCACTGTGTTTTCTGAAGTCCACAGTCAACGCAGCCATCTACCAGGAGATTTTAGAGCACTTCATGCTTCCTTCTGTTGACAAGCTTTATGGAGATGCTGGTTTCATTTTCCAGCAGGACTTGGCACCTGCCCACACTGCCAAAGGTACCAAAAGCTGGTTCAATGACCATTGTGTTACTGTGCTTGATTGGCCAGCAAACTCACCAGACCTGAACCCCATAGAGAATCTATGGGTTATTGTCAAGAGGAAGATGAGAGACACCAGACCTAACAATGCAGATGAGCTGAAGGCCACTATCAGAGCAACCTTTGCTCTCATAACACCTGAGCAGTGCCACAGACTGATCGACTCCATGCCACGCCGCATTGCTGCAGTAATTCAGGCAAAAGGAGCCCCAACTAAGTATTGAGTGATGTACATGCTCATACTTTTCATTTTCATACTTTTCAGTTGGCCAAGATTTCTAAAAATCCTTTCTTTGTATTGGTCTTAAGTAATATTCTAATATTTTGAGATACTGATTTTTGACTTTCATGAGCTGTAAGCTCTAATCATCAAAATTAAAAGAAATAAACATTTGAAATATATCAGTCTGTGTATAATGAATGAATATAATATACAGGTTTCACTTTTTGAATGGAATTAGTGAAATAAATCAACTTTTTGATGATATTCTAATTATATGACCAGCACCTGTATATGCATGGCGTAATTTACCATACTGAATTTCAATACTGAAATTCACCACTGATGATGTGTACATTTATATGTATATCACTGTAAAAAATGTACCGTATAATTTACAGGATGTTACTGGCAAAAAAGTTGCCAATAAAATCTTGTAAAAATGATGTTAATTGTTGTAAAATGGATTACAGTATAATTGTCACGAATCCAGTCTGCACTTCCATTCACCCACCACCAGAGGTCACTTTCTCACCACGCACCACATGGACTCCATTTCCCATCATCCAACACTGATCACAGCTGTCACCAATCACTCATTGCACTAATTACACACACACCTGATCCCACGCACATACTGATCACACACGCTTTATAAGCCTTGGACTTTCTCTGCCCCTCGGCCGAGTATTGTATGCGTTTACCGCTCCCCTAGCCGTAGCAACTCTACAGAGCCCTGGTAGTCTGCATGCATTAACCGCTCCCCTAGCGGTAGCACTCTACAGAGCCCTGTTAGTTTGGATTGTGTTTTCCCCGTGTTTATTCTAGCCCGTGTTCCCTGGATTATATCTCTGCCTTGCCCTCTGGATTCTGTTCGCCGATCGTCGACCTTTGCTTGCCCTAGGATACTCTTTGCCTTGTCTCTACCATACCTGTTTGCCATTGTTTGACCCTGCCTGTACGACCACGTCTCTGCCTAATAAAAGCCTGCACATGGATCCGCACGCCTCTCGTCTCGTCAGCCTCGTTACAGACGTTACAGAATACTCGGCCACACGAGGATCCAGCGGCTTTTCTAGGGAACCCTGGCCAGGTATGGACCCTGTCGACCAGCTACTAGGTCTACGGCAAGGTGTTCGATCAATTGAGGATTATGTTCAGCAATTCTGTGAGTTAATCTATCAAGTTCCTCTATATGATGAAACTTTGTTTATAGATTTATTCCGTTTTGGACTCAATGAACCAGTTAAATCACGGTTACCCGGAGCGGAAGTTAATGTCCGATTGAGAGAGTTTATGGACTATGCTTTGTTGTGTGCTGGCTCTCCATTCACTGTGGGTGTCACGGATGAGGAATGCGACACCACAGCGGTGATTGAAATGGCAGCTATGCCCGTTCACAAAATGGCGGCCACAACAAAACCCCGTCAGGTCTGTGCTGCCATTCATGAGCCAAGTCAAGTCACCGTTGATCGTCACGAATCAAGCCAAGTCAAAGCTGATCTTCATGAGTTAATTCAAGTCACGGCTGCTCGTCCAGAGTCACAGCAGCCCGTCGCGGCTGACCGTCCAGAGTCACAGCAGCCCGTCGCGGCTGACCGTCCAGAGTCACAGCAGCCCGTCGCGGCTGACCGTCCAGAGTCACAGCAGCCCGTCGCGGCTGACCGTCCAGAGTCACAGCAGCCCGTCGCGGCTGACCGTCCAGAGCCACAGCAGCCCGTCGCGGCTGACCGTCCAGAGCCACAGCAGCCCGTCGCGGCTGACCGTCCAGAGCCACAGCAGCCCGTCGCGGCTGACCGTCCAGAGCCACAGCAGCCCGTCGCGGCTGACCGTCCAGAGCCACAGCAGCCCGTCGCGGCTGACCGTCCAGAGCCACAGCAGCCCGTCGCGGCTGACCGTCCAGAGCCACAGCAGCCCGTCGCGGCTGACCGTCCAGAGCCACAGCAGCCCGTCGCGGCTGACCGTCCAGAGCCACAGCAGCCCGTCGCGGCTGACCGTCCAGAGCCACAGCAGCCCGTCGCGGCTGACCGTCCAGAGCCACAGCAGCCCGTCGCGGCTGACCGTCCAGAGCCACAGCAGCCCGTCGCGGCTGACCGTCCAGAGCCACAGCAGCCCGTCGCGGCTGACCGTCCAGAGCCACAGCAGCCCGTCGCGGCTGACCGTCCAGAGCCACAGCAGCCCGTCGCGGCTGACCGTCCAGAGCCACAGCAGCCCGTCGCGGCTGACCGTCCAGAGCCACAGCAGCCCGTCGCGGCTGACCGTCCAGAGCCACAGCAGCCCGTCGCGGCTGACCGTCCAGAGCCACAGCAGCCCGTCGCGGCTGACCGTCCAGAGCCACAGCAGCCCGTCGCGGCTGACCGTCCAGAGCCACAGCAGCCCGTCGCGGCTGACCGTCCAGAGCCACAGCAGCCCGTCGCGGCTGACCGTCCAGAGCCACAGCAGCCCGTCGCGGCTGACCGTCCAGAGCCACAGCAGCCCGTCGCGGCTGACCGTCCAGAGCCACAGCAGCCCGTCGCGGCTGACCGTCCAGAGCCACAGCAGCCCGTCGCGGCTGACCGTCCAGAGCCACAGCAGCCCGTCGCGGCTGACCGTCCAGAGCCACAGCAGCCCGTCACGGCTGACCGTCCAGAGCCACAGCCCGTCACAGCTGACACACCCAGATCATCAAGGTCAGTCTTCCATTATACCGGTTTGATGTCTAATTTGAGGGATGTACTGATGGTGTCTGCACGTGCAGCTGGTATCCCCAAACCAACTCGCATTAACCCTCCTGTTCTTCTGCATATTCCCCTGTCTGAGGCACTTCCCCGGATGGGAATCGCTTTGTGTTGCGTTTGGGCTGCGTACACCACCGCAGAACTGCCCGAGGTGGTGGCGCCCAGCAATGAACTCTCCCAGTGTCCTGAGTTTACCACTGTAGAACCTCCAGAGGTGTCAGCGGTATCCATCAAGGAACTCTCGTCCTGTCCTGTCGCAGCCAAAAGGGCTGTCCCTGAATTCACGTCCTGTCCTGTCACGGCTATGGAGGCCGTCAATGAACTCTCGTCCTGTCCTGTCGCAGCCAGAAGGGCTGTCCCTGAATTCACGATCTGTCCTGTCACGGCTATGGAGGCCGTCAATGAACTCTCGCTCTGTCCTGTCACGGCTATGGAGGCCGTCAATGAACTCTCGCTCTGTCCTGTCACGGCTATGGAGGCCGTCAATGAACTTCCTGTGTCCCCTACCTCAGTCCTTGTGTCTGTGCATGTTCTGTCTTCTCCTTATGTCTTCGTCCTCCCTAGGTCCCAGGCTCTGCTGTGGGTTCCTGCTCCTCTTTGGTGGTCTTCTGCTCCGCCGTGGTGGTCTGCTGTCTGGCTCTGGTGGTCTTCTGCACCACCGTGGAGATCTTTAGTCCCGTCTGGTCCGCCCTGGTGGGCTCAAGTCCCGTCTGGTCCGCCCTGGTGGGCTCAAGTCCCGTCTGGTCCGCCCTGGTGGGCTCAAGTCCCGTCTGGTCCGCCCTGGTGGGCTCAAGTCCCGTCTGGTCCGCCCTGGTGGGCTCAAGTCCCGTCTGGTCCGCCCTGGTGGGCTCAAGTCCCGTCTGGTCCGCCCTGGTGGGCTCCGGTCTCGCCGGCTCCGCCCAGGTTTCCTGCTGTGTTGGCTCTGCCTTGGTCCCCAGTCACTCCGCTTCCACAGGGACCTGGCCCTCCATCCCTCCCCCTGTTCCGCCTCCGCTCCACCTCCCTCCTGGATTTATAGACTGTGTGGAGCGTCTGGAAGCCGCTCTTTGGGGGGGGGGGGGCTCTGTCACGAATCCAGTCTGCACTTCCATTCACCCACCACCAGAGGTCACTTTCTCACCACGCACCACATGGACTCCATTTCCCATCATCCAACACTGATCACAGCTGTCACCAATCACTCATTGCACTAATTACACACACACCTGATCCCACGCACATACTGATCACACACGCTTTATAAGCCTTGGACTTTCTCTGCCCCTCGGCCGAGTATTGTATGCGTTTACCGCTCCCCTAGCCGTAGCAACTCTACAGAGCCCTGGTAGTCTGCATGCGTTTACCGCTCCCCTAGCGGTAGCACTCTACAGAGCCCTGTTAGTTTGGATTGTGTTTTCCCCGTGTTTATTCTAGCCCGTGTTCCCTGGATTATCTCTCTGCCTTGCCCTCTGGATTCTGTTCGCCGATCGTCGACCTTTGCTTGCCCTAGGATACTCTTTGCCTTGTCTCTACCATACCTGTTTGCCATTGTTTGACCCTGCCTGTACGACCACGTCTCTGCCTAATAAAAGCCTGCACATGGATCCGCACGCCTCT
Source organism: Acrossocheilus fasciatus (assembly GCA_036784905.1). Classification (NCBI taxonomy): domain Eukaryota; kingdom Metazoa; phylum Chordata; class Actinopteri; order Cypriniformes; family Cyprinidae; genus Acrossocheilus; species Acrossocheilus fasciatus. Next base: position 2,123,787 of record JAXUIB010000026.1, on the reverse strand, counting down.
CGTCTCGTCAGCCTCGTTACAGACGTTACAATAATACTGCAAAGCAAATTGCAGTTTATTGCTGTTTGTGAAATACAGTAATTTGTAGTATTTTTTACAGTAACATTGAATTAAACTTGTAGTTTATATTACAGCAATATTTTGTAAAGTACAATATTCTCCTGCCAACAAAAGTTGCCAATAAAATCCTGTAAATACCCCTAAATCCAAGATGATGTTGTAATAATTTAACAATGAAAATGCTGCAAAGAATAATTTTAACAGTAAACTGTAAAATACTGATTTAAATGAATTATCATGAGAACTATCTTAATACATTTACAAATGAATAAAAACCAAGTCAAAGATGTTGAAAATACATATTTATTAAAACTGGCAGAAAGACACTGCAAGGCTTTTACTGGTAAAAATAAAAATGCCAGTCTTTCAACAGTTAAAATCTTATCATAAAAATAATATAGCATCACAAAATAACTACAAATAACTGTTATATCACAAAAAATAAGCCATATTCTTTCTATATAAAAAAAAAAATTAAGGTCAATCAACAGAATTTGTATAATTTTTGTTAAAGGATTAAAATAAAATGCTGGAATCAACATTATACCACAAATTATGTTGTTTGAGCTTGTTATATTAAATTTAGAATATTCCTGCAGTATGGTTTACGTATAAAAACCATTACGCCTACGGAGAGTCCCCGTAAACCACAAATTTAAGTATTTGTGTGTGTGTGTGTGTGTGTGTAGTACATAAATAATAGAACACTAAACATTCTTAAACAATCACAAATAAATAAAAACAATGAAAAAATCTGAAACCATAACATATTTACAAACATATGAGCATGCATGATTTTCCCAGAATGGCCATTAGTAGCCATTAGAAGCATGAATCCAGAAGGTGTGTTGTACAAAGTTTGTGAATATGTCTGAGAAGAGAAAAAGAGACTGAAAGAGTCTCTTATGAATAAGACAAACAGTACTAATGAAAAAGGGCAGAAAGCAAGATAAGAGAAAAACAAAGAGATGTAGCTGGAAGTATCAAGGTAAGCGCTAAATGACCATTTAATGAGCAAGAGCCAAGTGTTTTTCCTGAGATCCAAGATGACTTTCTGAGAATGGTTAATTCACAAGCTTCTGTCACGCTCACTGATCCAGTACTAAAATTGACCGGTGCTTTACTTCAACAACATGCAGCAGTGATGAGTTCAGGGAAAATGCACACACACACACACACACACACACACACACACACACTGCTTTCTGTTTGATTATCCTGCCTTAATTCAGTCTCCTAAAACAACTATTCATTACCGACAAGCTACTGTTTCCCAGATCACAGTGTGCTACAAGAAGCCTAAATAAGTCATGTCGGTTTTGAGAAACCCTCAATGTTAAGCATTCATATAAAACTTTTTCAATGCTTCTTTGCAGCAGATATAGGAATAAATCATCTAAAAATGAAAATTAAGTTGTTAACCGCAAATCAAGAAGGTTTAACTCGCTCATATCATAATGTGTTTTCGAGCTTCTATTAGAAGATGTGGGGCTGCAAATGAGTTATACCTATAGGCTACCTTATACCTAAGGGAAATTATCTGCTTTTTTGTTAATTACTAACAGTTATTGGTATTACGTACTATTAAGCACATAACAGTAATATAATTAATGATAATCCTGACTGTTTAACGAACATGTCAGTCTCATTAAGCTTAAAACATGTGGGTGTAAACAACACTCAAATACAGTTTGATAGCATAACCTCCTGCTAAAGGAGCTCCATACATTTAAAGCTGCTTTTAGCCCAAATGCAGAAAGACTTGGCCATTTTTAAAGAAAATGTAAATAACAAGTGCTGAATCATGAAACGCAATCCGGTGAAGTCAACTAACTCTATTTGATGGTCAGAATACCAAATAGAATGGTAATAAATGAGAAGAAATTGATATTTGTATCAGCAATCCTGCAATTGACTGGCCATCCATCCAGGGATTTTTCCTCCCTAGAAGCACTTTGAAAGACAGGTGGGGACGTTTGTATCGGAAATCAGTAAACTGACAACAGTTACTGGTTATGAAGCACTTAATTAGTAAAAATCCGTCAAAGATTTTAGTCAGATATCACCTTAATGACTAAAAATGATCTGGATAATGAGTCTGTGTTTAACTGATCTCATGCGACTGCATCTATCATTTTGTTGTTTGTGTATTATGTTGCACTGGTTTATGATATATATATATATATATATATATATATATATATATTTTTTTTTTTTTTTTTTTTTTTTTCTAATAACATACATATAATTGCATATATATTAATTACACATTAATTACATATTAATAACATTAAAGCTATTTTATCCTATTGCGGGTCTTAAAGAAAATGCAGCCTGAAGATTTACACAAAATATCAGACCTGGATTCTGTTAAAATCCTTATTGTAACATGATATTATAGGCTACATTAAAATAAAAACTTTATTTGCACTTGAAATCACTTCATTTTGTTGTCAGCCAGTGCGCAGAGGACATAAAAACAGCAACAGTGTCATCTACTGGTTCATAATTTTTTTCTATTTTCAAATATCACACAATCTGCACTCATTTTCAGCAACATATCAGTGCCCAAAGAATGAATATGAAGTAAATGAATAAAAGGTAACACTTTAGAATACTGTTCCATAACTACAAAGGATTAAATGAGTAACACTACAATATGTTAACTCTTTAATAACTAGTTAGGATTAGGGTTAAGGTTAATTAAACTTAGGGTTAGGGTTAGGGGATAGAATTGGTTTTACCATTGTGTCAGCAACAATCAGCACTGTAAATAACATGTGTACAGGGTGGAGTAAGCATAGAACTGGTTTGGAGAAAAAATCACGGCAATGACTTCAGTCATTATTAATGAGTTATCGTGCTTTTTTTACTTTAGAATTCTGTTTCAAATAATTAGCAATTGCTTCTGAGGGATTTGGTAATACTTGAGTCATTGCTAGTGGGTTACCATGATCTTTACTGTAGAATTCTAAGTTATGCATTATTCATATTAACTATGAATCTGTATATAGAAGTTCTTAGTAGTCCTCTGAGAAGTATCAAAAATAGTAGTGATTGACTAGTTAAACTAGTGAGCTACTTGCTATTACTTATTACTTACTAATTTGACCCTAAATAGACCCTAACCCTAAATTAACCAATGAAATTGGCTGTAGATTTTTTTTTTTTTGGGGGGGAAGTAATTTGCTCTGAAGTAGTTTGTGAAAGAATATTTCACAAGTCGCTGTAAGCTTCTGAGGTTTTTGTAAGGTTGTAATTCCTTTTGATGGATTTGGTAACACTTGAGTCATTACTAGGGAGTTATCATGCTTTTCACTATAGAATAGTGTTCCAAATAGATAGTAAATTTGTTAAAGGGATGTAGTAAAAATTGAGTCATCATTTTACTATCCAAAACCTTACAAAAACCTCAAATGCGTTTATCATGCTTTCCACTTTAGAATACTGGTCCAAATAATTACTAACTGCTTCTAGATTGCATGGGTTACAATGATCTTCACTTTAGAATTAATTATACATTAAGCATTACTCACATTAATTATGAACCTGTAAATAGTTATTAGTAGTCCTCTCGGAGGTATGAAATAGTAGCTACTCGGTAGCTAATAGCACACTAACAACCTATAATATTACTTCAATTAGTGCTATTATTTACTAATTTGTTAATCAGAGTTTCTTGTTACTACTATGTAGTTATTCATTAATGATGCAGTAGTATTCCAAAATGCTACCCATAATCATAATAAAGAGACAAAACATCAACAATAAAGCTGAAGCTGGCATGACAACCGAGCTTCTTGTACCTTTAAAAAGCCTGAACCGCTCAACACAAAGACCGATCATTTCAGCCGTAAATGTCATTTGACTAATTACTCATAAGAATGCACCTGAAAGTCCTTCACTAAAGCAACTCTGGCCCTGTTCCAAATGGCACACTTGATGTCAATTACCAGTAGGGGCTACAGGGGCCATGCTAACCCGCTAAACACTGACATTTAGCTCTTGATGAATAAAATGATGTCCCAACTACATTCTATTATTTTCTAGCTGTATATCACATATAGTAAAATGGTATAGTACAAATCCCCTATAGTATAGTAAGCATAGCTAAATGTGATTTATTCTGCATAGCTATGTAATATTGAGTTGCTGACTTGTCAAAAAAAAAAAAAAAACACACACCTTTATTGTATTCTGAAAATTTTACATTTTAGCCCAAACCATCAGACCCATGTCTTACAGAAGATTAGTCACCTTATGGAATTCATTTTCTATACATTCTTTCTCCGCTCTTGTCCACAATACCTCACAAATCTCAGCCTAACAAACTCCCTCGAAGTTTTGCTTTTGGGGGAGGATGATAAGACTCTGTTTTGACATTTAAGATATACAGATGTCCTACGCATGGGTTACACAAAAGAATTTAACTTTCTCTACGTCATTCTGCATTTATCAGCCATACTTGACTCTTTGTTCCTTTCACTAATTCATTTTCATCCAAAAATAAAAGTTCATCATGGCAAACATTTGAATGTTGACGATACTAGGGCAATTTGCAAAGAGATTTGAAATGTATAAAATCATTATTGTTACGATCCCACGTAGGTGCCAGAGACGACGAGGCGAGAAACTTCAGAACAATAGACTTTATTGTGCCAAACACAGGGAACAATTACAATGACAATGTACTGACATTACAATGACAATTCATGATTTTAAGACCGGACACTGAGGCAAGGAAACACAGGGCTTAAGAACGCTGGGGAGACTAGATAATTAACAACACAGGGCTGGGGACTAATTAACTAATGATCACATAACAAGGACAGGAACTCCAAATAAGGGCACGAGGGGGAAACAAGACACTGAGACAAAGTCTGACAATTATGTTGTCTAATATTACCTGTATACATGCCTTGCTATATGGTTGATAAGGTCTTGTGAGTGGTGGTGGTTGCTAGGTAGGTGGTAAGGAGGTTTCTAAGAAGGTTTCAAAAAGATAGGCTGGCAAAGTGTACATACAATGTCAATTTATTACACTCTTCCAACCCAGCCAGTCAGAATCATGAAAACTATCATTTGAAGTCCACCAGAAACAACCATCAGATGACTTTAAAGGCTTATGACAGAAGTGACTGCTTTCACCTTGCAGAAAAGAATATTTCTCAATTTCTCACTTATATCTCCACTAGTGGACACATATAGTTGCAATCCATAGGCCTGGTATCCTTAGGCTCTCACAAAACGTATTACATTTACATTTATGAACTTGGCATATGCATAACTTATACTGCCATACTTTAATCGACACATGTTTTCCCATGAGTGTGGGATTTCATAGGCAGCAAAGGATTCATTGATGCTACTGTATATGTAACACTGGATTCAGACATGCTTTGATGTCCTCCTACTTCAGCATTTTTCAGGTTTTGGATGGAGACAAGAGCATCAAAGACAGAACTTCAAAATAAAAGCTAACAAAGACCAGTCTAACAAACCCAACATTGTTTGAAGGATACCAAGCAGGCTCAACAGAATGGAGCAAGATAACCCAGGATTACATTTACACAGGAGTGTGATCTGTCTTACTTCAGATTTTGCAGGCTGTACAGAATAAAAGATAGATAAAAGGCATGTTAAAGTGAATAATGAGTTTAGAAGCATTCTATGCGTGGGATGAAAATGCATTTCATCACAGATGTTTCCAAAGTACCTGACTAGGTCATAGAGTTCGAGTGCACTACTGTGAATATCTCCTCAGTGAAATCACCCCCATACAAATGATCTCTTCCTGTTGCTAAACTACTCAATTTTTACTCTAATTATTATTTATTTCCTTAGCAGTCAATAAAATACAACACACTCCTAAAAACACACTCCTTTTTTTTTTTTTTTTTTTTTTTTACAGGAAAGCCACAAAAGAACCTTTTCAGGTTCCCCAAAGAACCTTTCAATAAACAGTTCTGAAAGTAAGCATTTTTATAGTGATAAAAAAATATATATTTTAATAATCCAACTTTGGTATGAAAATTTCTTATCACAATTATTGACCAAAATTAGAGTCCAGTCTCATGAAAATGCATATAAATAGTACGACAAAAAAAAAAAACGAAAATTCGTGGTATTGATACGCAAAAATTAACTTTGGCATATATATGATACGAACGTGTTTGGCGTGCATATAAAACGCAGTTTTCACGTGCATATGATACCAAATTTTTTGACGTGCATAAGATACGCAGTTTTCGCGTAGATATGATACGCATCTACCCCAAAACCCTAATCTTACCCATCGCGTGGCATATACATGCCAAAGTCCATTTTGCGTATCAATACCACGAGTTTTCATTTTTATTTGGCGTACTATTTATATGCACTTACATGAGATCGGGTTGAAAATTATCACGGTTATCAGTATTATCACGGTACTGTTAAAATGTGCTGGAAATGTTCAAAAAGTACTGACACATAAAATAGTTTCACCAAGTTTTATAATTAAAATGAACAAACAACAAATAAAATAACTTTTTGTTTGCATAAACACTAAAACAATAACATTACCAGTGATGTCCGTATTTTAAATGACAACATGACGAAATGTTCGAATGAAAACTTTGAAAAAGGTTCATAAAATGGTAAACCTCACATTTCAGCCTTTAAATGAAGAAAGCGGTTAAGTCAAAGTGAAAATTGATTAATAAATGGTTAATTATATGTATTTTAGATTTTTGTCACTAATTGCTGACAATTCCACTCCGTACCAGTGAACCACATGACACCACTAACTTTATCAGTTCTGTGTCCTTAACTCTTAATATTTAGTTGATGATTGTTAAAAATAAATATAATAGACTAGTGCTGTCAAACGATTAATCGCGATTAATCGCATCCAAAATAAAAGTTTTTGTTTACATAATATATGTGCGTATACTGTGTATATTTATTATGTATATATAAATACACACACATACAGCATATATTTTGAAAATATTTCCCTTCATCTCCGTGTGTATATTTATATTCATATAATTGATATTATATATAAATATTTTAAATACATAAACATAACATATATTTCTTAAATATATACACGCATGTGTGTGTATTTATATATACATAATAAATATACACAGTATGCACACATATATTATGTAAACAAATCTTTTATTTTGGATGCGATTAATCACGATGTATCATTTGACAGCACTAGTAGTTCATTACAATCAATTGAGGAACTTAATGTTTTCAGTGAGTCAGAGATGTCGTTTTTCAGAGCATTTTCTGACTGATATAAGGAGCTAAAATTATTTTATCGAGCTGTGTTTTGTTGAGTGTTGGTTGCGTGCTTTTTTGACTTAAAGCCAGATGAGTAAACCTCTGTAACATGAGCACAAGCACAATCCCTCCTCTATCCTGTTAAGACAGAAGTCTCTCAGAGAGCCAAATGTTTCTGGATGCTTCTCACTTTGAGAAATCAGGTTACATGATGATTAATGTTCTTTACCTCTATGAAGCAAAGGAGCAAGAAATGAACCCCTAAGGACATGATGATACCACTCACCCATAGGAAAACAGCACTTTACACAATCATATTGATATGTTCCAGTTCTGTAGAAATTCCATGAAGAACTGAATGTATCCACTGAATGCCAAAACATTGTTTCAAGGCTCTTCAGCCACTCCTCAGCATTATGTCCTGCACCGCCCCAGCATGCCAATACAGCACCCATGTCTGTCTGAAATATGTGTAACACTTTAGGGAACACTAAAGCTGCTTTTTAGAATGCATTTTACTAGCATATTGACTGTTTATTAGTACTTATAAAGCACATATTAATGCATGACCATAATCTATCCCTTATCCCTACCCAATGCCTGAACATATAACAACTACCTTACTATCAATAAACAGCAAATTGGGAGTTTTTGAAGGAAAACTGTTAGTTAATAGTTAATAAATGCACAGTCTTAAAACATCTGCCAAAGTAATATTGAAAGCATGTAAACTCAAATGCCAAGACAATTTTGTGGAAGAGTTCCACGAGTTTCTGTTTTGAGTTTCTCAATTCATTACGCAAGAGAGAGTCCAATACATTTTCCTGGGAAAGTGTACTTTTGCCTTTTGCAAAGTAAAAATCAGATTATTGTAAATGCAGTAACATTCCAGATTCCAGGAAATGAAAGAAGGTGTTGGATGTTTGACCAAATCTCTGGATAAAAGAAATAATGGGTACTTTTGAAATCTTGAAATCCCCATAAAGCCAAAGAGAGATAGCCTGACATTGTTTAGTAAAAGAAGATAGAAAAGAGGGAGGAACTAAACCTGCTATAGTTACAGTGGGCAAGTAGCTACATGCTGTCAGCTTGGAGAAAATTCCCCTGTTCAGAGACCGAGAACACTTTATTCTTCACTTTCACAATCACTTTCTTCTTCCACACAGCACACATCTAACAGCTTCCAGCTCTATTCTAAAACGGAAGATGTTAGTCCTTATGCCATTTTTAATTATTCTCCTGACATCAGACTATAGCAAAGGTAAGTAATGTAACTAATGGTTTTAGTGTTTTAAAAGGATTTTGGTTTCGCATCCCATTGTATGCAATATGCTCAGCAAAAAAGAAACATCCTCTCACATTCAACTGTTTTTATTTCCTGCGAATTTCTTAATATGTGTGCATAACATCCAATTATTGTTTATTGAATAAGTAAATAAACCCTTTCCAATAAAGATCTGTAAAGCTTGTTTGGATTTAATGAAATTAAATGCATCAGCATATGCTAATATTGCTTTCTGATGTATGCAGGTGAAATAGAGCTGCGTGCTGTCAAACACCAGACAGTGAATTGCAATGAGAGGACTGTCTTACAATGCAGCGTCAGCTCATCAATGCCGTTGAACATTGTTAAAGTCTTCTGGAAAAAACAAGACGAGAAAGATTTTGAATGTGATCCAACATCCAGCAATAACCCTCTAGGATTTGAGTGCAACTACACAGGGGAAGCGCTGACATTAACCATCTCAAATCCCACACCAGCAAACATGGGCATATACTTTTGTTGCATGAAGACAGACTCCGGACATGGAACAGAAAAAATCAACGTGTCTATAGGTCAGTACATCCACCTATTTAGCAGTCCGATGCTGTAAGCATGAAGCATATTTTAATTAAAAAATGAATGATTAAATGTATGAATCAATCAATCAATAAGTAGAAAACACTGCATTCATATACTGTTTTATTTTGTTTATTTATTTTTTACTATAACTTTTTATTATTATTTTATTTTATTTTTTTAACTTTAAGATTAGTTTAGAATGTATGAATATGTGTAACATTTCCTTTACACAGTGTATTACACAAGTATTTATTTTTTTTTTTTTAAATCTCCTTCATCATAAATCTATGTTTGTATAATAACTATTCTTGAAGAATTTTTTTACATTTAAAATTCGAGAATCTGATACCTTTGTGAAAAAAAGCACACGTTGTATTGAATGTGCACTTGTACTGTACTTCATATCTTAAAAGTACCTAATAATAATTTTAACTGTAGTGTGTTATTTCATATTACATTTAAAATTAATATATTTTCAGTGTACTAAATTTCAACTTCATCACTAAAATGTATAATTGCATTGCAACTATATTTGGGTACATGACCTGAATGAATAGAAATTTTAGTCAAGCATAAATGCTTGTAATAACAATCGGTAGTACGAACCCTATTTAAAATAAAATGGAAGTAATTATGAAATTACACATTAGGATGTACTTAAAAAAAGCTAAACTAATTGTATTTAATGTTTATGTAAAATATAGCACATTTTGATTTAATTGAAATTAATATGCTATTAAGCGTCCAAGAAAAGAAAATTATTATTTTTGTGTTATATGACAATGATTCCTCCTTCCACTGTCATATTGTGAAAAAAAAAAAAACTCACTTTTTTACGTCTTTTTTTTTTTTTTTTAACTGATTAACAATACTAAAATAATACAAAAGTTTGTCTGTCTACTTAAGTCAACTTAAGTTTTCTTTTTCGAACTTTCAGCATGTTATGAGATTTTCTATAATTTATTTCAATAATTCTTTATTATAAAATCTGGTTGCACCATCCTGACTCCACAAATATAGTCATAGTATCATGCAAATATCAAAAATACTCTTATAACTTGTGTTTGTAACTGTTTTATGCAGGACAATGCCCCGGAGAATTCTCCAACCAGATGGCTGGACCCAAACAAATGCAGTGCAGCTTCAATGGTGTGTACCCAGAGGCCATAATAAACTGGTATCATTATGACAAGAACCTGACTTCCAACTCTACAAGCACAAGCCTGGAGAACTCCGATGGAACGTTCAACATCACAAGTGTCCTCAACATCCAGGACGATCAAAAGAGATACAACTGCTCACTGTGGTCTCTCAAGCACGGACGATACCTTGATCAAGAGTTCGAAGTGGCAGATCATCCTGATTTCAGTCCTGTTAGCAGGATCAGCACACAACATTGCTTATCATGGACTCTTATTCTTCTTAGTCTGATGTTTACATTGAGAGCCTGTTTGTCTTTATAATCTTTACATGGTAGCTCAACCGAACTATCACAAGCTCTGATGACAAAACCAAAGATCTGGTGGAGGTTCATAAATGGAATTTGCCAGATAAACTGATCATCTAATCAATATAGTGGTAGAACTTCACCATGTGGTAGGTCTGGATCAAATTAAGGACCAGGGAATACCTGAAGACATGGCCACTGGATATGGCAGTGAACTGACAAGTGACCCACAATTTCTCTTCTTGACTGGATTTATTAACAAACCTCTCAAATGAAAAACCCAAACTATTTCAAACAGCATTGACGCCCCAGTAAACTCAAAGCTGGCTGAAGGGAAGGTGAAATCCTGCTATTACAAAACAGCAACCAGTGAAATAAGACTATATAAAAATAAACACTGTTTATGCATGTGCGCTAACTAAATCTGACTATTCTAGTGATTTTCACTGATCCATGTATTCAAATATATAAAACATTTCCTACTCCTGAAGTTTCATGCTGTTCTACTTGCACCCACAAGGTGTCATACTCACACTACAGTAAATACATCACAGAGTCTGGCATAGTGCTTTTCAACTAGTTTTGCACAAGGATGCAGATTTTACATGGGAAATCAAATCACTAACCAACACAGAACCAAAAGTATTATTGTTCTGGACTTTGATGTCAAAAACAGAAGTATGAGAAGGGTTTTCTCTTCCCAATACTGATTAAAGTATTTATTTCTGTACGTTTTAATCAGTCTGCAAAGTGAAAAAAAAAAAAAAAAAAAACTAATGTGCTAGATATTGCACATGCTGCCAATATTCTGAATTGGGCTGATTTCTGTCTCATATAACCACACTCATGTTCAACGCACTCAATGTATGTCATTTTCTTGCACTGTCAAACAGGACTCATCCCAGAATAACCCAGCGCTGTTTTATACAAACGTGATAAAACACAACTCCAGAACCAAAGCAGAAGTGGCTTAACATAGTTCCTCTCTGAGCAACATAGACATGTTTCATTCATGAAAGACTTTTTTTTTTTTTTTTAACAGATCAGTTGAGTGAATGATTAAATGACTGTCTGAAACACACAAACACAGGCAGACTATATCAACCTTTGGAAAGGAGCTCAACCAATCAAATCTGAGGACTAAAATGAATTAACTATCATTAATGTAATTTTGAATTATTAATTATAACATGACAATCACTTTAATTTAAGCTACCACAGACATATTTTTTCTACACAATTGAATGACACAATATTGATTTATCCAATAACCCATTGTAATGATCTTTCTATTATTAACACATACTGTAATGTAGCTCAATAAAGCAGATAGAAACAGCAGTCATGGGTTTCCATGTGAGCCATCTTCACTGTAGCATTTCAGGATAGATTTCATTTCATCAGCGCTGCAGCTTATGTTACGGATAGTAGATTTATATCAAGAAGAGGATGGTCAGAGTAACTGCATGTATTATACCTTAGAAATCAGTCTGACTCTATAATGAGACAAATAGCTTCTGTTTCTTTCCCATGCTTCATAACAAACGTCTGTTCTGCAAGTGTTTAGGTTTATGAAGTGAGTAAGAAATTTTGCAAAATGGGCGGGTTGATTTACAGCAGCAACAAAAGCGTGTGCATTGTTATCCACTGAAATTACGACAATGAATTTCACTCACTTAACTGTAGGGGGCACCAAAGTCGCCAAAATACACAAAACTACGCGCAGTTGCTTTAATCAAATACAAATGAAATAAAAACTGCCAATGAAACAAGACAGAATACAAGAATTCCCAATGCTATCTCACAACCAATTCGTACGTATTTTACGAAGTGGCTAATTTCGTACGACCTCACTGGTCCAATTTTTGTACAGTTGATGTCTAAACCCCAGTGATGGGTAGGTTTAGGGGTGGGGGTTAAGTGTAGGTCATTCGTACAAATTCATACGTACTGGCAACTCGTAAAATACATACGATTTTGCGAAAATTTTATAAATTTGTACAAGTTAGCCACCTCGTAAAATATGTACGAATTGCCGTGAGATCAGGCTGGAATTCCATGTTCCTTTTGGAATAATTTTACATTCTGACCGGCTCTCAAGGTTATAAAGAATGAAGAGAGTTGGGTCTTTCTTATTAATAAAAGATATGTAAATATTGTGAAAATAATCGACTAGTATCTGTTTTGTCAGTAGGTTAGAGGTTTAGCTGCTCAGCAGTGAGTTTCATTGATTGTTCTCAAAGCCCAGTATCACCCAGTCACACACACCTGAGCTTCTGCCGCCAGAGCCGCTGTTGCCATGGTGAACTCAGGTTTACAATGCTTCTTGCTCGCAAGGAAGCATTTCTGAATGTCTGCTACACACCAACAGCTGATTAGCTCCAGTTATTTTATTCCAAATGCAGTCTAAGTAGCCAAAGATGCGTCTGAAAAAATCTGCAGTGCATTGTCTGCTGTGAAATATTACTTAACAAGAACAACCGACATTTTAATGGCTATTTGTGAATATCTAACAATTGCACTTTCTTTTGTACGTGTTTGAAAATGTGTTGATGGTCTTCTCGCACCTCTGAATAAATTTGGGTCTATTCAGCTTGAACACCCAGGAGGCAACTCACACTTATTTCCAGATGTGAAATCTCTGCCTCTGTCGTACGTGTGAGCCAAGTTTCATCAGCATAAACTGGTTGGTATTATGTCAGTTCTGGATATATAAAAATGCACGTAAATGCCTTGGCAGCTAAAAGCAGAAAAAAAATTAATTGCACTCACTCTGCTGGAGGGCTGTACCTCTGTTATTCAGTTCCAAGAATTACAGCCCTTTTTCCTTTTTTTTTCCCTGACCCAACTGGTCCACACAACAGTGTTTGATTAACCGGTCAGAGCTGCATCCATAATGTCTCAGCAAAGGTCTGTGCAAGCAAATCTGACTCATCTCAGTGTTACTATAGAAAATGTGGCCATTAAAGTTTCAGTTCTCATGCCCTGCATCTGTAAAACCATGAACAGAACCGTGTAAAGTAAAAGAAAAAAGACAACCCCCACACAGTACTTTATTAAGCTTCACTTGCAGTGTTTTGTGAGGTGAAATATTGGCTGCCGAGAGCAGAAAGACCATCAAAATTCAAGATTCAAAACCTTAAATAATGTTGCACTGTTAAGTCTCTTTATATTGTTAAGCTTGATCAGTTTACTTGTACCGATATAAATAACTTTAATGTTTTATTATAATGATATTTATATTTAATTTTGCACAAAATCATCATCACTCCAGGCTTCAGTGTCACATGATCCTCCAGAAATCATTCTAACATGCTCATTTGCTGCTAAAGAAACATTCATTATTATCAGTTAAAAAAAATAATTAAAAAAAACTTGCATTATTTAGTAAGGAATACTATTTTCCTGAACTCTTGCATGCATAGAAAGTTAAAAAGAACTGCATTTATTCAAAATCGAAATCTTTTGTAACATTATAAATGTCCTTACTGTTACTTTTAACCAATTCAATGTGCCCTTCCAGAATATGAATATCTTCTTTTGGACAGCAGTGATGTCTGGATGATATGTAGTACACTCTGGAGTTTTAGGGGTTAAACTGCCTGTATTTAAATTGAAATCGATCATGTGTAAATAGAAAGGCTATTGTACTATGTTTACCCAGTTGGATAAGGCGGTAAAAGTCAACACCACTGGCAATGCAAAAAGCCCATTATAAGGATGGTGGTGAACTATCTATGACTGTCTGTCCTCTCAGTTCTGGGGGTTGTTGAAGCTACACAACCCCATCATTAAAACCACTGCTTGCATCTATGATTATTCTGCAAGGAAACGCCCAGATGAAAGTTTAGTGGATGAGCTCTGTATGATTCACAACACATTTGGTGCCAACAATGCAAGATGTCCTGATTGAACGCACATGAGACTAAACGTGTTTGGGCTTGGGAAATAAAACAAAAGCAAAATGCATGAGTCCTGTCTATTAATCAATGGAGACTACAATAATAGATGTGTGATCAATGTGTAATGCACTTTTCCTGGTATATATACAGTATTTAATTTAATGTAATACTGTTCAAATTAGTAAAAATGAAGAAAACAAATGTTATTGCATAACAAGCACTTAGTAAGGAGAGCAGTGTTTGTTTTGAATGCATTACACTTTGATATAAGGATTTCTGTCCTAATCAAACCTCTGATCTTTCACGAAGAGCACAAATCTAGCTTGGACCACTGGGATATAAAGCTCTGTAGAAATGCTTGGATCTGCACTCCTAATAATTGTCAGCTCACACTCAAGAGTCTGATTTCCTCTGTTCTTCTAAATTGCATTAGTATTTACTCACGACCCTGTGCAATAACAATCAGCTACTGAAGTGGTTTGTATTCTAGCTGTATGTATTTGAAAAGTCATTGGTATTCATAGCAGAATCTATACCGAAGCTCTTAGAAACACCACAGCGCATCTCATGAGACTCAGTGGATTTCCTGACAAAGCCAAATGGTGCCATTAAATGAATCCATAGTTTATTATTATTATTAAAATGTAACATTTTAATGGAGAGAATCATAGTGTAATGGAGTTGAATAAAATAGATGGAAAAATGTTCAAATATTTTTAAACAAACACAAACAGTAAATTATGTGGAATTTGATATAATTCCCATGAGAATATGAATGGGGAAATGCAAATCTGCCTACATTCTAATGAAAAACAAGCATTTAAAAATAAATATGCATCAAATATATCTAATAATGCTATTGATATAAAAAGCCCAGTTTAAATGGCACGGTAAGTAACATAAGAGAAAGTAAATAACTTGTTGTAACTAACTAACTAGCTCTATAATATAAATATTTGCAGAATGATTTTTCCATGCAAGTTACTACAGCAGCAAAAATGACAAATTGTTCCTGGGCTTTTGTGAAGCAAACTAGCGCCCTGCTGACCTGTAAATCATTCGCAACAATGTGCTATTAAAAAAGCCTGTCTCTGTAGACCTTTGTGATCCAGGTTGGTCCCCTTTCCTTCCATTTATAGAAGCATCTAGCATCACTACAATACCTCCCAAATGCAATACAGCAATTACCCGTGCAAGGGATTGTGGGGGCTGAGGTAACCCATTGTGATGGATATCACTTGCTCATTCTGTTCAGGAACATGGGCACACACACATACAAATGATTTCAAATCTTTGCCCTTTTTAGATCTGCCTGGTTTATTTGCACATTTATGGGCATTCAGATCCACGATCTCCAGCATGATTTAATATATGATTTACTTCACAAAAGAAATAGTTCACAATCTTGAATTTCGAATGCTGAATCTTGAATTGTATAAGCAGATATAATTTATAATAATTGTATAGTCGTAATAAATAAAGGTTATTTATTTATTTATTCTGTTTTAATGCAAAAAAAAACTGTTTAAACATGCCAAATATATTTCATTAAATACACACACAAAAAAATAAATAAATAAAAATAACAATAATAAATTGGAGTATTTACTTAAAATGGAAATATTTTTTTAGCAAAAGTATTGAAGTAAAATATTTCAGTGTACTTCAAAATGTCATTCTTAGAAAATAATTGTCAAATCTACAAGCAATTTCTGACTGACAATTGTTTTTAAAGTGGTGATCATTTTAATATGTCCTGCAAGAAAGGGTTAAGCAGATGAATCTATACCATTCTTTTCCTAGAAGTACATGCTTTTGTTTCAGAACACTACCCTGTTTCCCTTTTGGATCAAACAATCAATGAAAAACAAATTATTCTGTCTGCCTGAAATAGGCCTGATATATAGATCGTGGCACTATGTTATTAAATATTAATTTATCAAGAAAAAGCTTTGTCTTTGTTTGCCTCACATATTTCCTCTTCATTCTATCAAGACGAGGCAGCAAACATTGTCTGTCGGGTGAACAGGTTTACTTTTCCCTCCCATATTGATCGGCACACATCTGTGCTGATACACTTCAACCGACAAGGGCAATCGCCACCTTACTATGTTCATGTGCTTCCATGCGGATTTTAAACTTAGTCGTGTGACCCTCTCCGGGTTTAGTGGTTAACGTCATTGCTGGCATTGTAGCCCATTAATACGGCACATTAAACCAGCAAACACATCATAACCACATGGTCGCTCAAACCCAAACACACTGTCAGTATGGTTGAATACGCTGTGTTGACAGTGACGCAAATCTTACACATTTGGCCCTACAAGGTAAGGGTTTGTTATGATGATTAAACCCCATTTTATGCAGGTGAGTTTCTCGTGGTGTGTGTATTTGCATGTTTTAAGGGAGCAATAAAAATGTAGATTTTACTGACCTATAGTATTATGTATTACTCAACAAGTCACTACTGGACATTGACTGTTAACCTTTTATCAAATTATTGGCTAAGTATAGTCAATCAACCTTAACGACTATCAAAATCACTCCATATTCACATTCTGGGGGTCAAAACCCTCCTTCCTGGGGTTCCACGTGTGTCAAAATCAAAATAAAAGAATAAAAAAAAAACAATTCCGAGATTGCATATCACAATTCTGATAAGGAAAAACAACTTGTCATTCTCTCTTTTCCACTCGGCACAGAATCATGAGTTTATATCCCACACTTCTAGCTTTTTTTCCCTCAGAATTGACAAACTCACAATTTTTGAGTTAAGTAAAGTCCGAACTAGGAGATATAAACTTGCATTTGCAAGAAAAAAAGTCAGAATTGCGAAATAAATTAAATAAATGTTATGTAAAATGTTAACAGTAATAGGTTTAAATAATATTTCATGCTGTAACTGTAGGGCTAATACAATACGTGCCTTATGAACAGCATATTTAAATATTATATAGACCTAATGTTTAAATCAAATTTATGATTTTAAAGTAAAATAATCATAGCAGTTTTCATCCATAGTATGTTTAAACATCTGCATTTAGCTTCAAATGGCATCTTTGACGACAATATTCAATAAAAAATTATTGTGCATTCCGATTCTGACCTTCAAAGCACACAAAATAAATCTCTCTTATTCAATGGATTTTACCCATTTCCCTCCACTTGTTACCAGTATTTCAACTTTAATGTAAACAATTAAAAGAATAAATAAAAGAAAGCTAAATACACATCGCAAATTAACATGGTGATATTATTTGATAAATTTGACTTACTCGTGTGCACTGCAAAAGCAAATGACTAAAATTTTACTTCCAATCTACCAGTTTAATAGGTTATTCAGAATAAAAAATGGAGAACTTCTAGTGTCTGTGGTAGTTACTTCCTTGATAGTTTAGAGTGTGAGGAAGGAAAATGATTTTTTGCACACCCTGTAATGAAACGATACAAAACATTAGTCCTGATGTCCTGATTTGTTCCTCAGAATGACACTTTAATTGTATTCTGTGTGTTTAGTGTTGTGTTGTTACTTAGATTTGCCTTATTTCTTGATGTGTCCTCAAGGGTCACCATAAAGAGGGAACTAAACAAAGCCATTAAGACAGATATAGGATAAATATGGCAGTTCACTGGGACTGGATCATTGCACTCACCTCTAACCCAAATGAAAGACAGCACATAGCATAATTGGTACACCTGAGTTACATAATGCTCTTCCTGTCAAAACAATATTTCCTTTTTAGTAAGAGGTCATCTATAAGCCAAGTGTGAAATGTGCGTAGTAGGGAACAAAAATCTGCTTTAAGAGATTATAGTCAGAGTCAACATGAAATCAAAATCCACACTGTTTTTAATGTTCGTTCCTGATCTTCGTGTGTGTGAATCATCAGTGCATGCTTTTCTAAAAAAGAAAACAATAAGTTGCAATAAGCATTCATCAAAATCTAATAACTTACTCCACCTCTGAAACAAATGTTGTTTTCAGCTGACATCAACACGCCATTTTTAGCACCTCTCTGACTTCATTCTAGTATGAATGGCCAATCAATCTCAAACAGAAAAAATAAATAAATAAATCAAGACATGTCCTACATTTATTCTCACTCAATAACAGTTTCACCCAGAAATATGTGCAAAATATGTTTCATGTTGATTTCAAACAAGAGCATTTGTATGAATGAGCATTAATTGAATGTTTGGTTTGCAATAGTTCATATACTGGAAATACACACTTTCATTAAGCATACTTAATGAAATATTTAGTTTATTACTTTTGTAATACATTTATTCCAAAAGCATAAAGTATTTACTTGCGGCATATACTTTATATCCTAAAAAAGACACATTATGAGTCCTTGAAAAGTGATATGCACAGCTGAGAAAGCATATCCAAATAAAACCCTGGAACGGATGATACAACCATGCCTGAAACACAATTTTCTAAAGCTGCACTTCTTTTTTTATGATATTCTATAATACACACCGTAATATTCGCTGGATTATTCAGCACATTTCCCTGAGTACACCATCAGATTTGAGACATGCATTACTGTTTGACCTCCAGAGGGAAAGGTTGCTCTAAAATATCCAGGGTAAACAACATGGCAGTGGCAGTGAAGGACAGCCTGTGAACTTCAAGATTCAAAGCCAACATTGTAGCAGATATCTCTGTTGCCAAAGGGAGTGTGATAGCATCTCATGGATATTCATGTGGGGAAGAAGGAGATAACACAGGCAGATTTATAGTGCAGTGTTGTATACTCGTTTCAGTTTCGAGTGAAATCCATCCACAGGGTTGGTTGATATTCCTGTAGCATTCAGCTGTGCTAATCCATACATCTACAGGCTATGTACTCAAACTTTGCCATAGCTGCACTGCTAATAGCAGCCCTGCTGTCTCTAAGCCTTTCATGATCGCAGCCAAGCTGACGAGACCAGGTTTGTGATGATCCACAAAGGTCGATTCAGTCCTCACAACAAAACCACTATCTACCATTTCAGAGAACCTGGTACTTTCCAACTCATGTTTGATTCATGAAGCGAGACTCTCTCAGAATATCAAGTGACTGTGTGAATTTAACATTTACATTAATATCCTAATCAGGAGTGTTTTTCCAAAAAGCATTACTTGCCAACTGGTCAGTTGTTACCAGCATCGTTCAACAATTAGCTTTTTCCTGAATCCATAGTTGAAACGAACATTTGCAAACAATATCACGAAAATATGGATGGATCTACAGCTCTCAACCTGTGGTTAGAAGCATAGTTTCTTGTTAGTATGACATTTAAGGAATAATCCAGCCGGTTATCATCACAGAAAAAAGCCAGACAGGCTTATCAGCAGCCCGATGCGAAGTATGAATCAAGAGAGAGTGAGTCCGCGATACCGGAATGACATAATTAAATATTTGTACACTGAATATTGATTTAAGTTTCAATATTTTATTAGCCACCCAAATGCAAAGCTTCCACAAAGAAAAAATGTTCCCAGTAAGCGAATGGCTCTGACTGCAGTAACCTGGATGTGTTAATAATTTCAATCGGTTTTTATTGGGGAATAACATACCTTGCAATTTGGTGACTGACCAATCAGAACAGAGTATTCCACAGAGCCGTGCAATAAATGGGCTTAAATGTATCTTTTTCTTGAGTAAACTAAGCAAGCTAACATACAGGGCAATCTATATTTTTAATTCCATACATATACAAATATCATTCTACGTCTTTTAGTTTGTTAAAGGGGTCATGAACTGCCTCTGTTTTTTTTTTATTTTGTACTGTTCTCTGAGGTCCACTTATAATGTTATCAAGATTTTTACAGCAACAAAAGTATCATAATTTAGAAGTAATAAGCTATTTTCTGTTCTGTTTTTAACCCCCCTCATCAGAACGCTCTGTTTGAATAGGCGTGACGGATTGTAGACTCGGAAGTAACAGCATACATTCATTCCTCATAGATGGACGCCACTGTGATTTAGGTTAAAAAGGTATAAATACTCAGTATATATCAAGCAATCTGTTTAACAGACAAAGCAATAGTGATCACGTAATAAAAACAGTTGCTCGCACTTGTGTTGCAATATTACTGTTGGATCCAATATAGTCTTTTAGTTTCAATCTTTCTGAAAATCCTGTGTTGAATTGTGCCATGTTTGTAAATGAATCCACGGCAAAATGAAATGAACAAAGGACCGAGTTCTTACTGACGCGGTCTGGATCTTCATTAAAAAGGAAGTTCATCCACTCTTTCCTCAAGTTAGGATCAAAAGGAAGGCAGTGCAAAGACTGTTCAGTGTTTTTGCAGTACAGTGACCCCTTACGGTATATGTCAAAAGATCAAGGTTTCATTTTGGTTTCTCAGTATATGACTCCTTTAAAGAATTAAGCACAATTTTTAAAAAGTGCATGGGTCTATGTGCTCTAGTACCATGGGGGAAACCCGCAAAATGATGGACAACAAAAACAGCAAAGCAATGCTCAGATGCCGTGAATGTCTTTTACAGCAATAATCTGACATTAATTTGATTTTGGACTGATTAATTAGAAGAGGTTATGTGCTTGATGTCATTAATGACAGTTCTAACCACCATGGTTTGAACATATGGAAGGCAGACAAGGCCAAAAGTATTTCATCTGAAATTTAAGCGTGAAATTTAACTTGTTCAACATGCACAGCAGCCACTTAAACTACTGTATTTTAGAGTACATTAGCATATGCAATGTGTCACATGTCTGTCTACCCCAGCCCTTGTTTTCCTTATTTGGTCTGGTTCCTGTCCTCATTTAGTTTATTATCATTTGATTGTTCCCACCTGTGGGTGATTATGTTGTTTGCTCTTTTGTTCCTGTTTCCTTTTATAAGCCTTCAGTTTTGTATTCCCCTTCGTCGAGTCTTAGTGTTATAGTGTTAGTGTTATAGTGTCAGTGTTTGTGTTATAGTGTCATTGTTATATCTCTCATTAAAAAGTTTAAGTTTAATCTCCTTCGTTTCCTCGTGCTTCTTGGATGATACCACACCTGACAGAAGACTCGACCAACAACGAGGATGGAGCTCGCCGCCCACACCAGCCTGCCCCCGCTAATTCCGGGCCGCCGCCGTCTGATACTGGTCCCGGCCCGCTGGAGGAATTTCGGGCCGGTTCGGCTGCCAAGCCCACCGCCCATGGCGACGGAGACTCGACAGCCATGGGTGGCTCACCTAAGCACGGCGATCCCGCCGAGAAGCACGCCGCGAAGCACGGCGATCCCGCCGAGAAGCACGCCGCGATGCACGGCGATCCCGCCGAGAAGCAAGCCGCCAGAGAGTGCGGCCAACCCGCCGCCGAGCGAGAAAGTGGCCAACCCGCCACGAGAGAGAGCGGCGCACTCGCCGAGAGAGAGATCGGCCAACCCGCCGCGAGAGAGAGCGGCCAACCCGCCGCCAAGAGAGAGAACGGCCAACCCGCCGACAGAGAATACGGCAAGCCCGCTGGTCCCGTCCAGCCCACCTTTGCCTCCACTGGTCCCGTCCAGCCCACCTTTGCCTCCGCTGGTCCCGTCCAGCCCACCTTTGCCTCCGCTGGTTCCGTCCAGCCCACCTTTGCCTCCGCTGGTTCCGTCCAGCCCACCTTTGCCTCCGCTGGTTCCGTCCAGCCCACCTTCGCCTCCGCTGGTCCCGCCCAGCCCACCTTTGCCTCCGCTGGTTCCGTCCAGCCAACCTTTGCCTCCGCTGGTTCCGTCCAGCCCACCTTTGCCTCCGCTGGTTCCGTCCAGCCCACCTTCGCCTCCGCTGGTCCCGTCCAGCCCACCTTTGCCTCCGCTGGTCCCGCCCAGCCCACCTTCGCCTCCGCTGGTCCCGCCCAGCCCACCTTCGCCTCCGCTGGTCCCGCCCAGCTCACCTTCGCCTCCGCTGGTCCCGCCCAGCTCACCTTCGCCTCCGCTGGTCCCGCCCAGCTCACCTTCGCCTCCGCTGGTCCCGCCCAGCTCACCTTCGCCTCCGCTGGTCCCGTCAAGCTCCGCGCTGCAAGAGCGCCCCCTTGAATTCGCGCTGCAAGAGTGCAAACCAGAGCCCGCGCTGCAAGAGCGCCGCCCAGTGCCGGCGCCAAGAAGGCACCTCCCTATCTCCGCGCTGCAAAAGCGCCCCTCAGAATCCGCGCTGCAAGAGCGCAAACCAGAGTCCGCGCTGCAAGAGCGCCGCCCAGTGCCTGCGCCAAGAAGGCACCTCCCTGTCTCCGCGCTGCGAGATCGCCCCCTAGAATCCGAATCCGCGTTGCAAGAGCGCCCCCAAGTATCCAAACTAAGACTAATGTCCCACAACTTCATCAAAAAAATTTTGGGGGGGGGGCTATATACCCTTCATTCTGCTGGCCATAGTGGCCATGTTCCAGGCGTTAGCCAGGGCCACTATGGCTACTCCGCCGAGGCCGCCAGAGCCTCCTGACCCGCCATGGCCGCCGGAGTCCCCAGACCCGCCATGGCCGCCGGAGTCCCCAGACCCGCCATGGCCGCCGGAGTCCCCAGACCCGCCATGGCCGCCGGAGTCCCCAGACCCGCCATGGCCGCCGGAGTCCCCAGACCCGCCATGGCCGCCGGAGCTCCCTGATCCGCCCTGGATGCCTCCTCGGTATCTTGGTCCCCATCCTACTCCGGCATCCAGGGCGCCCACCCCCCCTCCCGGTTGGAACTATTACGGCGCGGGACGCGCCTACCGGGAGGGGGAGATTCTGTCACATGTCTGTCTACCCCAGCCCTTGTTTTCCTTATTTGGTCTGGTTCCTGTCCTCATTTAGTTTATTATCATTTGATTGTTCCCACCTGTGGGTGATTATGTTGTTTGCTCTTTTGTTCCTGTTTCCTTTTATAAGCCTTCAGTTTTGTATTCCCCTTCGTCGAGTCTTAGTGTTATAGTGTTAGTGTTTGTGTTATAGTGTCATTGTTATATCTCTCATTAAAAAGTTTAAGTTTAATCTCCTTCGTTTCCTCGTGCTTCTTGGATGATACCACACCTGACACAATGTACATTGGTTTATACCAGAGATGGAAAGTAACGAATTACATTTACTCGCGTTACTGTAACTGAGTAGCTTTTTTGTGTACTTCTACTTTTTAAAGTAATTTTTTAAATCTGTAATTTTACTTTTACTCAAATATATTTTGTTTGAAGTAAAAAAAATAAATTGCTTCCTGGAAATTACTGCAGTAAATAATGGGTAGGAGAAAAAACTGGCACTAAAATCACAATAAAGATACAGACGGACAAGACAGACGTTACGGTGCAGACCCAGCTGAAAACCAAACCCCGTCGTATTCTGCTGAAAACTCCAAGGAAATTACGTGAACCCCTGGCCATGTTTATGCTCTGTTATGCAGTGTAAGCTGTGTTTGCCTAGGGAGACCAAACTAGCAGTTTATAAAATCTGGACATCAACCCTTCGCAAGCATCTAGAGGTAATGTAAATACTTGCATCATTGCATTGGTGAATAAAATGAAGCTTTGACAGTTTAGCAAAAGGTTTTGCACAAATTTGACAAAAAGACAGTGGTGCAGGGTGTACGATATTAATATCGCAATTGTTGTTTTAACGATGTGCGATTTGACATTATCAGTATTTTGCCAAACCCAAGCAAAACCCTCCTACAGAGTGCTGTGCAGTCTAGTAGATTTAGAGTGCGTTCTTTGACTGTGTGATCCAATCTGTTAAAATGCATTTTGAATGATCACAAAATTGAAGATATAGGGACAGAAAATATATATATATTTATATCATTTCATATAGTAAATCAATATTGCACAAAGAGTGCCATTTTGTCTCCAAAAATCAGCATGCAAGTGCCAAAATGCAAGTGTCTTAATTATCCTCTTGTTTATTGAACTGTTGTAAAAAATCTATATAGATTTTTTACAACTGTTCAATAAACAAGAAGTTAATTAAGACACTTGCATTTTAGACACCATATTGCCTGTTTTTGCTCTATTTCAAAAACAAAAATAATTCCAAACACAGCCACCATAGCACAGTTTTGAGCAATGATGGTCATTCCTGAATGAATCAACAACCGTTTAAATGATTCAGCTCAATCACAATGACTCACTTATTAACAGTGACTTGCTACCACTTGCTACCACTTCAGATGAAGCTTCTGTGTTTCCTCTGCATTGCAAAGATGAATTTTGTTGATACTGATTTAATTTGCCTGGTAACAACCAAAATGTCCTGTTATTCTAAATAACTGATTCCTTTAATTAAAAACAACTAGTTGGAGATTTATAGGCCTATCCCAGGGGTGTCAAACTGGAGAGTCGCAGCCCTACAGAGTTTAGTTCCAACCCTGCTCCAACTCTCATACCATGTAGTTTTCAAATAAGCCTAAATGATTAGATTAGCTGGATCAGATGTGTTTAATTAGGATTATATCTAAACTGTGCAGGGCTGTGGCCCTCCAGGAACTGCGTTTGACACCCTTGGCCTATTCCATTTTTGCCTCCCTCTCACTGTTAAAATGTAAGTTAGTTACTAATTACTTATTACTAAGTAAATGAGTAAATTTTAAATGAACTACTTTTTACTTTTACTTGAGTAGATTTTTAGACTGGTAAATTTACTTGTACTTAAGTAAAATTTCATTAATGTAATGGTACATTTACTTGAGTAGAATGTTTTCGTACTCTTTCCACCTCTGGTTTATACATATACATGCATCGGACATCATGTTTATTTATGAAGGATGCCGTAATGGCACACTGGGTATGCATGTATGCAAACATCAGATGCTATGTTTGTTCATGAGGGATAATGCATTGGTTGTGTGTGATGTTGTTATGGTTTTTCATGTCCTTTTTCGATTGTTTAATTTAGCATTCTTTTTTTATGTAGAAAAGTCTTAATTTGCATTGCAACATTAATTTACTCTAGCACGGTATATCAGTAAAGCAATGCAGAAATAAGCTAAATGAAGGATTAATATGTGTGTAAATCTAGTAAATCTACTTAAAACATTATTAAAAGTACAAAAAGTATTACACATTCGAGAAATTTGAGACACATTATTGAGAAACTTTCAAATTCATTGTCTTACAGGCTAAAACTGAATCTTTAAACATACTAAAGAAACGCTGAAAAAAAAACTGATTCAGTTAAGGCACCAATTCATTTAAGAGACTGAAAACTGCCTTAACCAAATGTGTGTGTCTAAACATGTTCAAACCTGCCGTGTTAACGCAGTCGAACATAGCGTGTTGACAGTCAAATTTTACATATCTCTTTTGGCCCCATTCACCTTCCATATGAATGAAGAATGTGAGACAAAGAAACAGTTAGATAATTTCTTAAACAATGTATCATACAGTGGTAGATAAGCAGCGATTTATGTCTTTGTTTGGAAAACGCACACCTGATTACATCTATTGGCTCTGCTGATTCTTTTCCAAAGTGATTTCCGAGCACAAAGGAGTAATAGGAATGCAACTCTTGAAGAATCAGTGAAACACTACAAGGATGCAACAACAATTGTGAATTTATCAGTTACGCTACAGACAAGACCCTGATACCTAGGCAAACGTTTAGATATGCTGAGATTAGAAGATTTTGAAAGGTTTCTAGTGAGGTCTGTGAATAGATTAAATGCCACCAAGCACACTTTATACCCTGCAAATGGCAGACCTTTTCATCTAAAGGCTAATTCAAATACACCAACAAACAGCAGCGGTTGTTGGGTTTGGTAAGATCAGTGTGCTAACTCTGTTGCCATTTGTTGGTGTTTGTTTTCACCAACCGAACATGTTCAGTCATGGTTGTTGGGTCATGAAATGTTTGAGCAATCTGGTATGATTTTCAACTCCAATAAACCCTGGAGTAATCGGACTTGATCACCATCTGTTGCCACAACAATGAGGTAAGCACAGAGTGTCACTTACAATTCACGAGGCAGGAACAAAATGGACCGAAAGTATTATATATGCTATACATAAGTTTATAACTAATTTTAGAAGGTATCTCTGTATCATTTACTGATAAACCCTAACAGCTTAATCCAGTTTTTTTTTTTTTTTTTTTTTAGTTCAGTCTTACAATTCTGAAGCAAAGTGTATGTGTTGTTCATAGCGTTGCACATAATGAATTTTTAAGGCTTACATGGAATCAGAAACAGATCAATAACAAATTGTGTCCATGCAGAGTGCCCTTAGGAGCTTGTCAAACAGCTCAATCTCATTTGACAATGCCAAAGCCCTGTGGTGTGAATCTTAAAATACAATCTGAAGGACAACTGGGTAGAAATGCAGTACGATTCTAATCACAGAGATGAAATTCAAGTCAGAATCTTACATTACTGTCAATATGGTGATTCATGTCATTGAATATGAATCATAACCAAGTTCTCCAAAGAACGTTTCACAATACACATCTCCAAGATTTGTCGTTTTATAAAACCATATTCCATGTTCAGATATGCAAATTACACATTACTGTAATCAAATGCAGTACTCACACATACATTCAAGTCACATTTCACTCCAAAATCCAATGAAAATCGATGTCACAAAGCAAAGAATGCTTATAGTCCTAAATATAGGCTTGATTTTCTTTAAGCAAAATATAAATTGTTCTCAAGAGGGTTTATGAGGTTCACCTAACTATAGAAGATTTTTGTGACTGAAAAGTGAAAATTCAAAATTATTTTCATATGCCAACCTGTCAGAGAAGGAAGGTTAACATGCCAGAGGAGTATTTTTTTCTTCTTCTAATAAACGGTTCTTGGATGTCAAAACCTGTTTGTGTCTTTTGATGAAATAAGAAGCATTTGATATGACATCCTCGGCTCTTGAGGCATAAATGACCCAAACCGAATGGCTACCATCAACTCTTGAGTAGTTTGGCTTGACCTCTCCATGACAGTTATTCCAGCTAATGAATTTTAAATAATAGGATAATTATGAAGTATAAGACTTTAGATAAGCTAATTTATTTTTCAGCAATCAAAAGGTTAATAATAGTAATTTATTGGAATTCATTCACCCTTATGTCCTCATATACTGTAGATGAAGAAAGATGAAACAGGAAGCAAGGAATGTTATGATTTATAGTAATAAAAGACACACCCTACAGACAGCACTTCAATTACCACTGAATTTATTTTTACAGTACGTTTATGGTAATGAACAGAACATGAAGGTAAACCAGGTCAACATTCTAGAGGGCTTAACATCAAATTTATACTCACTGAACTTTCAAGCCTCTTATGTCTCTGAGCATTTGAGAATGGGCAAACAATACAAAAAAATAAAAATAAACCTAAATATAGTACCTTTTGACAATAATATAAATCTCAGTTTTTTGCACTGGAATGTCTTGAAATTGAGGATCTCGACCTTTTTGACTCCAAGGAAGAGTTACAGCTATATAAATATTTCAGTATAACTAGAAAGAGATTAGTGGTGTTAGCTTATTTTAATTGTCTTTTCTTGTTTTTGTTATTTTGAGGCTTGCTGGTTTAGAATCACTCTTTTTTTCAGAGCACAGTACATGATTTATGGAAATGAATAAAACATAAATTCAAAAACCATCTATGCTACAGAAGATCAGACACTTGTTAAAGGGCAAAACATTAAAAATGGACAAATACTTGGAGCAAAATTCAGTGTAAACAAGCAACTTTCGTTTTCTTGGTTAAACTGGTCTCCTGGGTTAAGCTTGTGCTTCAATGTGGCTTTTCCACAATGTTGCTGAACTGCATATGTGTATGTACTAAATATACTGATAAACCATTTAAAAAAATACAGACACAAACTGTATGAGAAAATCTACTCTGACAGAACAAAAATATGAAGTTTCATAGATCCAAAAATTATATTTATAGGGACATGTTACAGCATAACTGTGTTAAACAGAAAGAAAAATAGAGGCATTGAGATCAGTGAACCTATTAATAATTAATATGTAAAGTGCCATGAAAAGTTTGCCCCCTTCCTGTTTTTTTGTTTTTTGTTTTGCATATTTGTCACACTTAAAAGATTCAGATCATCAAAATAATTTTAATATTACACAAAGATAATGCAAGTAAATACAAAATGCAGTTTTTAAATGATGATTTCATTTATTAAGGGAAAGAAGCTGACCAAACCTGCCTGGAACTACTTGAAAAAGTAAATCTATAAACTGGTTGTGCCACCCTTTGCAGCAACAACTGCAATGAAACGTTTGTGATAACTGGCAATGAGTCTTTCACATCACTGTGGATGAAGTTTGGCCCTCTCTTCTTTGCAGAATTGTTTTAATTCAGCCACATTGGAGGGTTTTCGAGCATGAAAGGACCGTTTAAGGTCATGCCACAGCATCTCAATCGGATTTAAGTCCAGACTTTGATTGGGCCACTCCAAAACCTTCATTTTGTTTTTCTTGAGGCATTCAGAGGAGGACTTGCTGCTGTGTTTGGGATCATTGTCCTGCTGCATAACCCAAGTGCACTTGAGCTTGAGGTCACAAACTGATGGCCGGACATTCTCCTTCAGGATTTTCTGATAGAGTGCAGAATTCATGTCATCCAGGTCCTGAAGCTGCAAAGCAGCCTCAGACCATCACACTACCACCACCATGTTTGACTGTTGGTATGATGTTCTTTTTATGAAATGCTGTGTTAGTTTTACACCAGATGTAACGGGACACACACCTTCCAAAAAATTCAACTTTTGTCTCATCAGTCCACAGAATAATTGTCCAAAAGTCTTGGGGATAATCAAGATATTTTTTGGCAAATGTGAGACAAGCCTTTGTGTACTTTTTGGTCAGCAATGGCTTTTGCCTCCGAACTCTCCCATGGATGCTGTTTTTGCCTAGTCTCTTTCTTATTGTTGAATCATGAACCCTGACCTTAATTGAGGCAAGTGAGGCCTGCAGTTCTTTAGATGTTGTTCTGGGTTCTTTTATGACCTCCTGGATGAGTCGTCTTTGTGCTCTTGGAGTAATTTTGGTAGGTCGGCCACTCCTGGGAAGGTTCACCACTGTTTTCTCCATTTGTGGATAATGGCTCTGACCGTGGCTCGCTGGAGTCCCAAAGCCTTAGAAATGGCTTTATAACCCTTTCCAGACTGATGTCAACTATTTTGTTTCTCATCTGTTCTTGAATTTCTTTAGATCGCGGCATGATGTGTTGCTCTTTAAGCATGCTTCACTTTGACAGGTTCTGTCAGGCCTGGGTGGCTAGTGAAATTTAACTCAGCTTTATAAAATAATGAGGTTTAATCACAGTCCTTTCATGATTTAACATGAGGGGGCAATTCATTTTTCATGTAGGGCCAGGTAGGTGATGATATGTAAACTAGCTAATGATAAACATTTAAACATTTAATGTAAAACTTCATTGTGCATTAATTATTAAATACATTTAAATAAAGTTTGAAAAAGTCAATTATATCAGTAAGTCGTTTGTAAGCAAACGGGGCACAAATATTTCCTGAGAA
Source organism: Acrossocheilus fasciatus (assembly GCA_036784905.1). Taxonomy (NCBI): domain Eukaryota; kingdom Metazoa; phylum Chordata; class Actinopteri; order Cypriniformes; family Cyprinidae; genus Acrossocheilus; species Acrossocheilus fasciatus. The sequence goes on along the minus strand of JAXUIB010000026.1, from coordinate 2,093,824 downwards.
ATAGTGACCCAGATATGGACTCATTTCTACTTAAATTTTTTTCAAAGGGAAACACTTTGAAAGATATACTTCACAATGAATTTGAGATATCCAGAGGGAAACAACAAAAGGAGCCCAGAGTAAAAGTGAAAAAAAAAGTCTGAGTGCAGTCATATTACTCCTGCATAAAGAATGAGTCGGCAAAGTCTCTCTTCCCTCCTCCCTTCTATTTCGGGCTTAGAGACGTCAATAAAAGGTCTTTCAAGTCCGCATAACACTGCAGCCTTCTTATCATTCGTGGTTTCAGACCAAAAAGCTACTGAATGATACAAATCCAATTAGACCGCATGCCTTCAGAGCTTCTGAAACTAGGTCATCGGTAAGAAAGTTCTCGTGTGCAAATAAAAGAGTACTCACGTTAACATTTTGGATGAGTCATATGGGTCAGTGCCTGGCTGGCGGAGCGGACCGACGGACCCAGAAAATGAGCCTCTCGTCTTTGAGTGTTTCTGGCCATGAGGCAGATGATGAACTGCTTCATCACAGTGAGAACGATGATGCACACAGTGTTCTCATTATGACAAATAATCGTCAGTGTGATCTGCTTCTCTGCACACATAGTTGCATGGTTTGCTGATATGTTCTGAGGGCACTTATTTTAGTGTTCAGGGACTTTAGAGTCCCTCAAGAACCTGCCACCTATTAGTGAAGTTAGGTCCAGTCTCATTATACTCTCACAAAATAATTATAAAACTGGCGTGGTGCCCTTTCAAAATGTACTAATATGCACACTTTAGCTATTAATATGAACTTTTAAGGTAATAATAAAAATATGTACCTTTCATACCTTAGGGTCTTTGCTCCAGTGACAGCTTTGTACCTTTTTTTTTTTCTCTAATAGTATACTGTTATTGTTCATATAGCAGAAACAAAACCCACAATCATGACTACAAAGCCTAGATCAATTCCCATTATTTACAGAAATAATTTGTTTACCTAGATGATAGAGATTTGTAAACAAACTTTGATGTTGGCTTGACAAAGCCTTGTTTGAAAGTTTGAAATAACTTTGAAAAGCGTGAAGTTTGAAGATGTTATTAAAATGTTATGTTCTAGCACATTGCCAAAAGGCTTGACTAAACATGCTGCTAACTTGTTTTAATATATTGTTAGCATGATTTAGCATGTTGCTAGTATGTTTTAACACGTTTTAACATGTTTTGCCATGAATTAGCACATTGCTAGCATGTTTTAGCATGCTGCTAGCATGAATTAGAACGTTTGGTCACACTTTATTTTAAGGTCCAATTCTCGCTATTAACAAACCATTAACTACAATTTTGCCTCAATAAACTTCTAATTTGCTTCTTATTAATAGTTATTTAGGTAGTTGTTAAGGGTATGATTAAGGATATAGAATAAGCTCATGCAGAATACGTGCTGAATGATATTCCTTTGTTTTGTTTTTTTTGTTTTGTTTTTTCTTAAAGGGAAGATCTAATCCTATTTCATGCATTCTGCCTTATTTACACTCTTCAAGAGTTGGATTCTCATGCTAAACATGACCAAAGTCTCAAAAAACAAGCTGACAAGATATGACAGAGTATTTACAGTATGTGCCAAATACACTTCTTCAGGGTTTGTATACTTTTCGAAAAGTTTTTTTTTTTTTTTTTTTCGAGAAATATGGCCCTGTATGACATCATAAAGGGCGGAATTCCTTTTATGGGCACTTCTCCCGGAAAAGCACGCACACATCAACTAGAGCGAGAGCAAGGGCACACCCATCAATGTGCTTCATTTGTTAATTTGTTAGCCATAGTAAATTTAAGTCAAAGTTTTGTTGTCACAGCTCGCAGACGATCACAAAAGGCAAAAAAAGTAGCGCATGCTCTTGACTCTATAGCTCCGCCCACAGCACGCCTCCTCCAGGAGCTCGACTGTTTTAAGAGGGAAGCATTACAGCTGTATCTGTCTTTTATAAAGCTGCAAAAAATAAAGACTCTTCTGAGATATGAAGCAATGCAATACTACTCTATAGGGACTCAAGATTACCATGAAATTGGCAGAAGCTATGTGTGTTATGTCCCCTTTAACTTCAAATCAGTGTTTCTTTTGCGATACATTTTTGAGCTGCTTGGGTGAATTACTGAACTATTTTTAAAGAACCTTTGTAAAACATGAATGGGAAATACTTCTGAAACCAAGGCTGCTGAAAAAAAAAAAAACATACTGGCGGCCACTGCTGTGCACTTGACCCACTTATGAACGTTCAGAATAAGTGCGCCATTGAGCTGAATTGGCTACTGCTGCACATTGAAACACTTCTCACTACTGCTCTATGATTGTCAACTTATCCTGGATAATAAAATGCAGATGCAAGTGGGTGACACATCACAGCGATACGTCTGGGTCAGATGTGTCATTTCAGCTGAAGCGGGTCTTTCAGCTACATCCACAGTCAGCACTGCCGATGGTAAATATAAAAGATGTGGCACAGGAAAAGGATCTTTTGAAGAATCATATCCAGGCAACAAACACTCAGTGAAATATGAAACTGCTCACATTTGACCCTGTATGCTGAAAGAAAAGCAGTACATTGTGTCTTCTGTCATGGTTCATTTACTCCATTATGTATGAAATGCATTAAAGAAAATATGGTAACACTTTAATTTAAGGTGTCCTTGTTACAGTGTAATTATACATTTAAGTACTGAGTAATATTAATACATGTACTTACTATATGGTTAGGGTTACTTGCATGTAATTGTGCATAATGTATTGTTATTATAATAGTAAGTACATGTAACATGAAAGGACACCTTAAAATCAAGTGTTACTAAAAATATCACATAAAAATAAAACCTGATACTTGGGAGACCAGGCAGTCCTCAGTCTGTCTGGGTCACTGTAAAAAGTGATAAGTTAACTTAACTTAAAAAAATCGAGGAAACCCATTGAGGAAAATTAAGTAAATAATAATAATAATAAAAAAGTTCACTTAACTTTTTTTAAAAAAGTTATTATTTAATTAATAATTTTAAGGCAATGGGTTTCCTCAATTTTTATTTTTTTTTAAGTTAAGTCAACTCATCACCTTTTACAGCCTCTCGGAGTCTTTCAATTTTAAGTCTCTACAAACACACACCGCTTCATGCCGCACATTATCCTTCAGTATAGGTCTCTTCCTTATGTATCTAATGAGTAAATTACTGTTCAGTGAGGAGAGAAAAAGCTATTCACCTTTAGCCCTTAAAGCAACCCTTTCATCATTCACAATATCATCAGCTATTGGCTGAACCTCTGACTGAGACTCATTTGAATTATGGATCCAAACCCCGGAACATATTTACATGTTTATATTCAAAGCATCATTAAAATGCAAATTATGTGCAAGCATGCACATTTCATATGCAAGATCACTTAAATTTGTGCATTTCCCCATTATTACATATATGCTTCATGAACAGATATGCTCTACTTGAACAGAAAATGAAACGGCATGAGAGGAAACTCAACAGAAGGGCTTTCAGAGATCTCACGAGATGTTAAATAAGAATTGTTATCTGATTAAATCTACTGGTTTGAGACTAAATTATCTTACACAATGCAGAAAGTGAACATTGCCACTGAGATTTTCAGAATTTTTCAAACATTAACATTTTATATATTTAATAATAAAAACGATTTTACTGGACTTATAAGAATCTTTATATATTAGAAAAACAGTGTTTAAAAGATCAGTCTGATTCCAATTAGATGCATACAATGCAAATAATAATTAAATAAATAAGAGATGTGTTCATTCATGCGTGTGCATGTGTTGTAAGTGAACTCCTATTTCTCACTATTTCAGGGTGTTTTGTTTTCTGACAAGATGTTTTTCTTCCTCCTGAAGATAGAAATAAATCACCATCATTTCAAAGTGAATAATGTGTTCATTATTGGTAAAATGGTAAAACTGAGAGAAACTGCAGCGTACATGAAAAAGATGTAAGACAATATAGAGAAAAGAGACAATTTTAACACAATGGAGTTTATTATGTAATAGTACATGCTCTGAATCGAGCTTTAATGAAAGGATTTTAAATGGTATTCCAGCATCTGAGGCCGAGACGCATGAAAGAACAGACAGCTTCTTGAGTGTCAGCTGAGCCGCACATACGAGCACATGAGTGTTGGGGGTGGGGAGAGTAAACCAGTGAAATTACCACAGGTAAGGGTTATATGCTGCTCTTCACCCTGGCTTGTAACAATTTTAATGCCACCTATTGATGCAGTGCTTCTGTCTTTTCAAATTAGCAACAGTGAAATTGTGCAAATGCACTAATGCATTTCTTAAACATTTTCTTTTCAACACAGAAAATAAAGCCATGCTCCTCCTCCACTTACAATGCAAGCAACTGGCTTTCCCCTTACAGAAAAACCACATGAATTTCACATGTGCAAAAGCACATGTGGTCACATGTGGCCACATATACATGTGATTCTGCACATGTGAAATTTCACTTGTGAAAACACGTGAAAATCACATGTGAAGCATGTGCTTTGCACATGGAAAACATGTGTTTTGTACATGGGAAATGTGTGTTTTTCTGCACATGTGAAATGTCACGTGTGAAAACATGTGAAAATCACATGTGAAGTGTGTGCTTTGCACATGGGGAATGTGTGTTTTTGGAACAGTTTCATGTGAATATCCATGTGAATCCCATGTGAATTCCATGTGAAACCCATGTCAAACACATGAGATCACATGTGAAACACATGTGTATGCCCATGTGGAACACACGCATATTGCCATGTGAAACCCATGGTACTTTCCTATGTGAATCCCATGTGAAACCCATGTGATCACATGTGAAACACGTATATTTCCATGTGAAACACACATATATTCCCATGTGAAACCCATGGGATCACATGTGAATCCCATGTGAAACCAATGTGATCACATGAGAAACACGTATATTTCCATGTGAAACACACATATATTCCCATGTGAAACCCATGGTACTTTCCTATGTGAAACCCATGGGATCACATGTAAAATACATGTAAATTTCCATGTGAAACCCATGGTATATTCCCATGTGAAACACATGATATATTCCCATGTGAAACACATAGGATCACATGTGAATCCCGTGTTATCACATGTGAAACATGTATATTCCCATGTGAAACACACATATATTCCCAAGTGAAACCCATGGTACTTTCCTATGTGAAACCCATAGGATCACATGTAATCCCATGTGAAACCCATGAGATCACATGTGAAATACATGTAAATTCCCATGTGCAACTTGTGAATTCCATGTGAAATGTATATTATAAACCTGCTTGTGTTGCAATGTCATTGTGAAATCAATATTTAACTCATGCACAATATACACTCAAAAAATATTTAATTCTGTTAAAAACCTCAATTGTATAGTAAAATTCCATTACGTTTTATTAAGCAATCCTTAAACACTATTCATATTATGAAGAATTTAAAAAGAATAACTACAGTCTAAAGCATTTATATAAATCTTAAAGGGATAGTTTGTCCAAAAATGAAAATTCTGTCATTAATTACTCACCCTCATGTTGTTCCAAATAGATCTTAGTAAGATCTTCGTTCTTCTTCGGAACACAAATTGAGATATTTTTAAACATTTCAGTTGCATTGCTGTCTATGCAGGGTCAGAAAGCTCTCGGATTTCATCAAAAATATCTTATTTTGTGTTCCAAAGATGAATGAAGATCTTATGGGTTTTGAACGACATGAGGGTGAGTAATTAATTACAGAATTTTCATTTTGAGTGAACTATCTCTATAATAACTGGGAATGTGCCATTTCAGATTTGTTCATAACTAAAATAAATAAAAAGTTACTCAATCACAGTTCAAAGAACCTGAAAGTACATCGAGAGTCACTATTAAGAACAATTAACACAATATTTATTAATCTCTTTTGTAACTGTGTTGTATTTAGAGCTATAACAACTTGAGTCATATTTCCATAATGACATGAGATTTTCACAGGTTGGTAATGAAATTTGTATCGTCTGTAAAGAGGGCCACAGCAACATCTCCACTCATCAGACTTGTCCTAAATGAATGAATGAAAGAGAGATACAAATCACAAACAAATCCATGGTGTCCAAAAATAGTAGTGTTCAATTTAATTATTTTTTAAACCATAATTTATTTTATTATTATTTTTTTTTATTTAAAATAGTTTTTGACAAATAATCTCACAAAGACTGATGCAAAGCTAAAGGTCACCCAAAATTGAAAATTCAGTCATTATTTACTCTTATGCCATATGGCCTTTCTTTTTGATACCACAAAAGGGGAAATTAAGAAATGGTGAAAAATCAAACAAATTTTTATTTGAAAAATTCTGTTGGTCTGGTGTGGAGGACTGCGTTTGTGAGAATACATTTGCTCAACATTTCACTTCAGCTCACCAAGGAAAGATGAACATTGTAAAAATTTCAAGGTTTAAAACACTGCAAAACATGACTCTCAGAAAACTCAAAAGTATTACTCTTGTTTTGTCTTTTATGAGGTGAAGATCTCCAGACCAAAATAATGCAAGAACTTGATTTGTTGTTCTGATGGGCAGAAAACAACATATATTCACCTCAGAACATAAAGTATGTGCAAAATCTTCTAGGAGCCATGAGTCGCATGTGACTGAATTTAAGTTTTTGGGTGAGCGGTCCCTTTCAAATAAATGGCAAATTAGTTTGAACAAAACAACACAGATATAGTAACATAGATGTAGAAAAACCAATCAAATGTTGATGAACTGACTAAACAGCAATATGAGTAAAAACACTTTGGTATTTTGATGAAATACATAGAGTTGTCCTGTCAGTTAATCAAGGAGACTCACCGTGCAGGTTCTGAAAAAGCCAAACACACAGGAAGGACAGTGTGTAATGCCTATAAAACAAACAAAAAAACTGAAGAGTATACTGTTGACAGTGAAGTTACCTCAACAAACATGATTTTAAATATTCCAATCAGAAATATTCCAATCACAAATAATGTGTTCACATCTTTAATGCAACCAGAATAGAAAAATAGCAAAAGACAAAATATCAAATAGCAAAAACAAAAACCAAGTGTACTACTTTCAGTGACAGAATGTGTAATTTTGAAAAAGTCTTTACCATTTGGTGATGTGGCTCTGTTGAAATGCTTATCCCTAAAAGTAAATAGAAAGACATCAAGAACACAGTACTGACTGTATTTCCAAAGTGGGTCATTTCATCTTTTAAACGATCTTGTCAATATTGCTTCAAAACAATTAGTTGCTAATTATGTATGTAGTCATGTCTCAACGACTTGAGCGAGCAAGAGCCTAAAAGAAAAACTGTAAGTTAAATGAATGAATAATCTGGTAAATTAATGTAGCATTATTGCATTGACTTGTCAAATCTAGCCTATAATTTCCTGTTTCAACGATTTTATGTAGCTGTTTTCAAAACGTTGTATTTAAGACAATGTTTAAGTATTATGCAATTAAACTCAGCAAGTATAGATCACGTGCATACATTCATCAGGCCTCTGTAACTATTTTAACACTTTAAATGTCATATATATAGTGTTCAAATAGTTACAGAGGCCTGATGAATTTATGCACGTGATCTAGACTTGCTGAGTTTACTCACATAGTTATAATAACTGCATAATACTTAATTTATTTATATTAAATACAACGTTTTGAAAACAGATACATAAAATCGTTGAAACAGGAAATTATACATTAAATAGTGTAAAACGGCCAGCATGTGGCGAGCGAGTAATCAAACAGCTGATTCATTCATTCATTCAACGGTAACGGACAGTGGTGGCTGATGGAGTGGCAGCTGCCTCTTGCAGTGCAAAGGTTTTACTACCTGTCCCAAACTGATTTCTCCCACGGTCAAAGTGGGACATTCGCGTGAAAATTGGCCGACCAACGGTGACTGTGACCGCGCTTAACCAGCTTATTTCCGGTCGAAATGACCGCACATACAATTGGCAAACAGGACGCTAAGTTTCAAACGTTTGATGCCGAAAAGTATGAAATGTTTTAAAATATAACACATTTCAGCTATAAAAACTGAAATTCAACATTAAATGTGTAAACACTACTAATTAAAGACATTTTTGCTTACCTTTCCCTCAGCGTACAGTGGTAGATGACCGTTATAGTTCGAATGATGAGCACGCGCAGAACTCCCACTTCTTCAGTCAAAATTTCAAAATGGAATAAGCTTTATTAAAGACTATTTGGCATTATAAATATGATTTCGACCAAATATTTACCATTTTTAAATACACAGTCTCGAATGGATGTTTTATTTCCGATCATTTCTTCCCCGGCATCATTGTGGCTGTCAGCAGCAGCCGTTGGATGAGAGGAAATTACGTCATCACCATGCTCGCAAATTCAAAATCCTCCTTTCTGTAATGAGCTTTTTTAATTTTATTTAATTATTTTTTGTTTATTTATTTATTTATATTTATAAATATTTATATATATATGTTTTTAGGGGTTGTGAAAAATGTTAAAGGTACATCTATTGTAAAATATTATATAGGCCTATATATTTTGCGTCTTGTGATTATTATTATTATTATTATTAATATTAAGAAGAAGAAGAATTTATTAATAATATTATTGTAATGTTAATAATATTAATTTTATTAAAATTGTTTTGTAATGTTGTTCCTCAATAATAATAAAAAAATAGGTGAAGCTTATAATATATATAATACATATTATAATATATATATATATATATATATATTGTGTGTGTGTGTGTGTGTGTGTGTGTATTAGTTATTATGCTACCTGATGATCAACAATTACAGGTACAAGCTAATAACAAGGTGTATCAAATGAGCACTTATTAATCATAAGTGGTATGAAATGTATAATTGATAAATCATATATCAGTATGAACTTTATTTTATTTTACTTTTATTTTACTAACTAGCTTATATAGCCAAAGTAACTTTGCAACTACAGTAGCCTACATTACAACAAATAAAGAAAGCTACAAGGGACTTCAATGGGAAGCAGGAAATAGGAACAAACTAAAAGTCAACATACAGTGTGAAGCTGAAAATGCACAGTATTTGTTACATGTAGCTAACATATGATCCACATGTGAAAACCTATTTTAACACATGGAAACATTTTCCACATGTGATCCACATGTGCCACATGTGCTCTTATGTTGCAACGTGTGGTGACATGTTGTCTTCATGTGATCACATGTGAAAAATATATGTACACAAGTGATCACATGTGGAAAATATATGGACACACGTGATCACACGTGAAAAAAAATGTATGGACATGTGATAACATGTGGGAAATATATGGACACATGTGATCACATGTGGAAAACATGTGATCACATGTGGAAAACATGTTAAATTCATGTGGTTTTTCTGTAAGGGTCTCCTTGAAAAACTGCGAAAATGCTCGCAGCATTACAATATTGTTTCCATTCTAAAACATAGCAAGCATCCAAAATCAAATCATGTATGTGACAGATTTGAAATACTCTATTGGCAACAACTGTACTCTTCAAGAAGATTGCCTTTTCCTTGAAGGATACACTCTAGTACATCAAAACAAGGTATCTTGAAAGCCAGCAAGTAAAGAAAAACACCCATGACGCCAGAGTTTGAACAACTAGAGTGTGCATGCTGCTTTAATATGACTGCTGCTGTTTATGTTACTTCAGGCAAAATCTGCTGCAATGATGAATTTATATACAATATCAATAACACGCATTTGCCATATAGTATCAGAAAATCTGATGAACTACTGCTGCACTAGTCATACCAATACTTTACATTGCGTATGCAAACAAAAAACTGGCAAAATGCGAATCCATCTCATTCTAAAACACCCGACAACCGGCGTATTCAAGGCGCAAAACACATCTGACAGCTCTCTACTATATTACCTCTCCTTCAGCAGTGAGTGCTTGTATCTCATCTGCATAGTGTCTCGTGATTGGCCAGTGGTTTAACAACAGGAGATGCTGCTGCGAGCTGATTGGCCGAGCTCTGAAGAGGGCATGGAATCCCCTGCAATTGAGAAAGGCCATAAATAGGGCATGAGAACACACAAATCACAGATGCAGCTGCAACAGCTTACCGTTCGACATTTCACACGCTCTGAGACAGCTACAATCAAAAATTTAGAAATTTGAAGGATTTATTTAAGTCTGCAGCTTCCAGTACATTAGATAACTTGGCTTTAGGATTGGGATCATGTCTTTAGAAGTGAAGGAAAAGACAGAAGTGCGCTTGGTGTTCATGGGAGCAGCAGGTGTGGGAAAAACTGCCCTGATTAAACGTTTCCTACAAGACAGCTTTGACCCCAAACATCGGCGCACGGTGGAGGAGCTCCACAGCAAGGAGTATGAGGTGGCTGGAGTCAAAGTGACCGTTAACATCATGGACACAAGTGGCAGCTACTCCTTCCCAGCCATGAGGAAGCTCTCCATCCAGAATGGAGATGCATTTGCCCTGGTCTACTCCGTGGACGACCCCGAATCTCTAGAAGCTGTCAAGAGACTGCGTGAGGAAATCCTGGAGGTCAAGGAGGACAAGTTCACACCCATCGTGGTGGTGGGCAACAAAAAAGACCGAATGCAAGAACGAAGGGTATCGACGGACGACGTTCTGGTGAAGGTGGAACTGGACTGGAACAACTGTTTTCTGGAGGCCTCGGCTAAAGAAAACGAAAACGTGATGGAGGTGTTCAAGGAGCTGCTCCAGCAAGCAAACCTCCCCAGCCACCTCAGCCCGGCTTTGCGCCGTCGCAGAGAGACCTTTCCCAAGGACATGAGTCTACGACCACCCATGAACAAGACCAACAGCTGTTCCGTCTCCTAAAGCTGGCAAGAAAAAGATTATCGAGAACGGAAAGGGTCGAGTTGCTTCTCAATGCCAATGTTGAAGCAAAGCAAAGATGCGGAAGGCTCTTTGAAGGCATGGAAAGATGTTTTTGTTACATAGCGAAACTTCCCCTAATTCTGCTCCAAAATCAGCATCCTCCGCAGTGATGAAGGAAAAGGGGCAATGATTACAGACAAAGGGAAGAATGATCAAAGCACAATGAACTGTTGCATTTGTGCAAAGAATGTCTTGAATGTTTTGAGTTCCTAAAATTTAGTTGCGTGATCTGTGTAAAGTGCTACTGCAATATTCAATCATGTATATGTCAAAACGTTCTGACTTTTATGACATTGCAATATTGTAATGCCGTAGCATTAATGTTTTTTTTTACCATAATTTATAATTTGACTGTATGACGTTCTTTGGTTTACAAATCATTGCAAGTATTGAAGTCAACGTGTCTATATTTCAAAATGTTTGGCGCTGTGCACATGCACTTTTATTCAGTCGAAAACTCATATGATGCACTGGTGTCTTTTTCTTTTTTTTAATTCAGTTTCTTTGGGGGATTTTGTACCTTTTTGATTTTCTGTAACATGTATAGGAAAAATAAAAGAAAAAGAAAACTAATGGCACCTCAAAGGCTTTCTGGCTTATCTTAAAATAATTAATATGCATGTATGTGTGTGTATGTGTGTGTGTGTGTGTGTGTGTGTGTGTGTGTAATGACTTCAAAGAATTCAGAAAAGACTTGAAAGACTTCAAACCTATGGAATGACAAATATTGTAGTATAGGAATTATAAGATGGAGGAATTTATTTTTCTTTACTCTCCATTCCTAGACTCTCAGGGGGAAAAAAGGGTACAAAATCTGTCACTAGGGCAATACCTCTTCAAAAAGTAAAAATATGTACATTTTCGGTATGCACCGTTAAGCCACTTATATGCACTCTTTACATGTAAATAAATGTGTACCTTTTCATAGTATACTAATCTATTTAAAATAAATAATATTGAAATATCATTAACTATAAATGCATTAATATATTTTATATTTGTCTAATCATTTCCAAATAGCTAATTAGAAGTGTCGTCACATTGTGTCCAGATCTCATTTTTATCAGTCCTAAAATTCAAGGAGCAATCAAAAATCAAGCGGCTGCCACAGCTCAAATTGCATGTTCGCGAGTATGCAGTGAGGATCCTACAGGAATTGTCAAATATTGCCATCTTGTGGTGCATCGACAGACTTGAAGCTTGAAGCTTCTCACTTCACATGCTATAATGTGAAGTGAATAATGACAATAAAGCAACAGGAAATGTGTGCTGTGTTTAACAAAGGCTCGTTGTTCTTCATGCACACAACAGGATGTAATCTAGTTCCTAAAACAGTCAGTTAATGACCTATTGAATGGAAATGTACGGCCCATTTTATGCATGTTGCGTATGCAGCACATAACTGCAACAGGATCATACAACTTTGCACTGAAATACCTGCTGCATAACAGCACTGAAAGTGACATCTGGGTTACCACATTAAGTATTCTCTATAATAATGGCTATGAAATATAAACCGAGAGTGTTTTGATTGTTTAGACCGAATACTGCCTGAGAGAAAAGCTGTACATATGTCTGGTTCTTCTGGTGCTCAGTGTAGCACCAGCCGGAGGGCAACAGCTGAAAGAGAAAGTGGGCTGGGTGTCTGGGGTCTAAAGTAACTTCTCAGCCCTTTTTCTCACTCTGGAGGTGTAAAGATCTTGGAGTTTGGGCAGGGAGGCATGAATGATCAGTCCTCAGCAGTCCTGAATGTCTATAGTAGTCTTCTGATGTCTGATTTGGTGGCTGAACCAAACCAGACAGTTATTGAAGTGCACAGGACATACTCAATGACAGTCAAACAGAACTGTGTGAGCAGCTCCTGTGGCAGGTTGAACTTCCTTAGCTGGTGTAGGAAGTGCAACCTTTGTTGGCCCTTTCTGATTCTAATATATATTTTCAAACAAGAGGGATGTGGATGAGTTTGTTTCTTTAACGGAACAGATTTGGAGAAATGTAGCATTACATCACTTGCTCACCAGTTGATCCACTGCAGTGAATGGGTGCCGTCAGAATGAGAGTCCAAACAGCTGATAGAAACATCACAATCATCCACACAACTCCAAAGCTGCACGTTTATGATAAGCAAATCCATTTTCTAATCCATAACATTGGTTTCGCTAGTAAAAAAGTCGTCTTGTCTGAATCAGGAGAGAAATATTCACAGATCAAGCACTTTTAGCATAGCTTATCATAGATCATTGAATCTGATTAGACCAGTAGCATCGCGTTCAAAAATGATCAAAGAGTTTCGATAGTTTTCCTATTTAAAACTCGACTCTTCTGTAGTTATATCGTGTACTAAGACCGGCAGAAAATTAAAAGTTGCGATTTTCTAGGCCGATTTGGCTAGGAACTATACTCCCAGTCCGGCGTAATAATCAAGGAACTTTGCTGCCATAACATGGCCGCGGCAGGCGCAGTGATATTACGCAGTGCCTGAAAGTAGTCCCCAGCTATATTATAACTAGTTACCTAGTTATGAGAGTATAGTTCTTAATCGTATCAGCCTAGAAAATCGCAAATTTTCATTTTCTGCCGGTCTTAGTACACGATATAACTACAGAAGAGTCGAGTTTTAAATAGGACAAATATCGAAACTCTTTGGCCATTTTTGAACGCGATGCTACTGGTCTAATCGGATTCAATGATCTATGCTAAGCTATGCTAAAAGTGCTATCGCCAGACCCGGAGATCGGCTGAATGGATTCAAAAACGGTAAAACTCAACTTATTAACTCTGGGGGAGTTGGAGAATGAGGCTATTTCCAAAAAAAGTGGAGTGTTCCTTTAAAACAAGTTAAATATGCCAATGCAGCAAAGCAAAATGTAATGGTGAAAACATTTTAATTGTGGTATTTCATTGTTTCTCACACAGAAAGCCACTGTATTATTTCACAGAAGACTTGTAATATAAGGCAAAAGTCATATGAATCTTTTCTAAATGAATCATGCATCTTGATTGCACTGAAACAAGTAAATCAGACATTGTACCTAACATCTCTTTTTGAGTCAGTCATGCAGGTTTGGAACAACTACGTAATAAAGTGTCACAAAATGTCTATGAACTAAAATACAGTTAGCCATTTATACACACAAACCGTGAATATTTCCCCTTTCATACTAACAGTAGATACAAGGTGTATTGTTTCCTGAGGCCAAAAGCGGGAAGTGACCTCTAAATGCTGCATGTCTGGTTCCTCTTTGAGTCAGGTTTAAACACACAGCTGTCTGTTCATCAGCTCTGACCTACAGCCATCCTCACAGAGATAAGTGCTGCTCTCTCAACACAGCTTTGTTTCACCGATAACAGAGGTTTAGCTCTGCTACAGCTGGAGAACAATTGAAGGTATGGGTTTTTATCTTTGTGCAACTATCATTGTTATTTTGCGATGTAAAGATCACTGATGAAGCTATATATCTAACCATCAATAAAAGAGTAATATTTGATCATTTTAAACAGTTCTGTAATGATCTTTATGTGGTGAATCTCACAAAATCTGTTTAAAATGTTCAATTCTGTCATCATTTACTCACCCTCATGACTTCGTTTTCCATAGAACATAAATATTGATATTTTGGTAGAATGTTGGTAGCCAAATAATTTTGATGGCCATGGAATTCCACTGAAAACTTCTCCAAAATATATTTTATACTTCACAGAAGAAAAAAAAAAGAAAAAGTAAAAGACATTTTCATTTTCGGTTGAACATGTCTGGGTGGCGTTTCACTTCAAGAAAACTGAAATTGTAAAACTATTAAGATGTTTCAAATTAATCCAAATTATTATTATTTTTCATGGTAGTATTCATTGCACTGTTTTTAATTCATGCTGAATAAAAACAAATACTGTACTGTAATATTGGCATCATCATTCACAACAGAAAATCTAATTTAAAAAAAAAAAAGTGCATATGCATTATGGTAACAGTCAAACATATAATGGCAATGCTAAATATTCTAATTATTTTAAAAAAATGCAATTTTCTTTATGCAAAAAATATATATTATTTATTGTGACCAGGACACGTTTTCGCAAGTTCTGTTTGAGTCCCTTGACTTGGTCTAAGCTCCTCAGTGTCATATGACCAAACCTGAGGAGTTTAGAGCAAGTAAAGGGTCTTTTACCAACTCATCCTCTAAAACCGAAGACCACTGATGACAATATATCCTGATGGAGATTTTCAAATCTCATAACGTCCCCTTGTATTTATTTATTTATTTTTCTTTTTTCAATAAAGATACACCTGAGCAGCATGAAGCAAATCACTTGTGTTTATTTACAAAAATAAGATTGCAAAGCAACAGCAGATACAATACACTGTAGCAAAACCGTATGTTCTCCGTAAGGTTGGACCATATTTGCACTATACTGCAAAAATATAGCTAGAACAGCTCTGAATAAGGTTGCCATAGCAACCACGCTCGCTCTCACAGAGTGAGGCACTGGGAAATGGCTAGTCAATGTACAATTGAGGAACACAGAGAAGTGGAAGACAACTTTAAAAAGAAAGAAGTGTAGCTGTGCTTCAAAGGAACACTGAATGATGGCTCGACGGACACAGACGCACACAGAGGAAGTACAGGGACGTGCGGGGGCAGTGCTGGTGCATGTTTTCTCCGTCCGCCAGTGATCCAGGTCTACCTGACACACAAAACTCATGCATTGTGGTTATCAGCTTACCATTCAGTTTTACAATCCTGCTCCAACCTCCTCTAAGGTTTAATCAGGATGCAAAAGCTAAATGTTTGTATCTGACTGGGTGGATGTCACTGCTAACAAGCCAAGTGATCATAACATACTCTATGTACCTGCAGTATGTAACTGGCCTAGTATTGCTAACATGGTTCATTTAAGATAAAACCCAAAGTCTTATCTTCTACACCAGGCAATGCAGATCTTAACATTATAGCACACAAATGTAACACACTGAAACTGAGGAACATGCCGTTTTTGTTATGTAGGAGTACAGAGACGTATTCACAGTACTTGGTTCATTTAGAGCTCGTTTGGAGTAAACATTTATTATACAAATCAACCAACTAACCAAAACCACTCAGAAACCAGCATTTTCTGTAACATATTTTGGTTCCTTAATGTGCACCATATATATTAAGGGATAGTTCACCCAAAAACTAAAAAGGTAACATTTTAGTATATAGGGACCAATTCTCACTATTAACTAGTTGCTTATTAGCATGCCCATTATTAACATATTGGCTGTTTAGTAGTACTTATAAAGCACATATTCTGCATGACCATATTCTACGTCCATAATCCTTCCCAATACCTAAACTTAACAACTACCTTACTAACTATTAATAAGCAGCAAATTATGCGTTTATTGAGGCAAAACCATAGTTAATGGTTTGTTAATAGTGAGAATTGGACCTTAAAATAAAGTGTGACCATTAAAATTGAATATTTACTGTATTCACACTCCTTGTATGACTCTCACATGGAAAAACAGGAATATTTTAAAGAATATGCTGGAAACTCTTATAATATTAGCAAAAAAAAGACGGTTTGCTTTCTGTGCTTTTTCCACTGACAAAATAAAGTCATACAGGTTTAGAATAACATGAAATGAGTAAATATGAAAGATTTCACTTTTGGGCGAACTATCCCTTTCGTTTTGAAGGGACTATGGTACAATGAAACCAAAATAAACCAGAAATACTGGTAAGAAGTAAAATCATCAGTTTTCCATAACAGTAGAAAGGTAACACTTTACAATAAAGTTCCATAGTTAACTGCATTAGTTAAAAAAACAATAATAATAATAAAAAAAAACAATACTTCTAATACATTAATTAACTCTTTCCCCACCAAACGTGGAATTTTTCCAGGTTTTCAAATTCTCATTGTTATACAGAAGCAGAAACGAGTGATCTTATACGTAAGCATATGAAAAATAATGTGATCAACAATAAACAGCATACAAAAGAAAACAAAAGCCTAATGTTCCAGCATGAAATGTCGATCCAGGAAGTGGTAAAGGACTGTGAAGCTTTAGGGGAGCTTTAGGGAACCATCTACTGTAACTATGCTTTGATCATTGTACTGAATATGATCCAGATGTAGTACTTGATAACAATATAATTTTCTCTTTTTGTTACTTTTTTATGACACTTGCCTACATTCAAAAAGAACGCCTGAAGCTAGAATGTTTAAAAGAAGAGGCTCTGTGCTTTATTTTTATCCATTGCATGTGCAGATATTCATACAAAAAAAAAAAAAGATTCTGGGGATCATGAAATTTTTGTGAAAATTATCAAAAATGTTGGCGGTGGCTTTTTTTTTTTTTTTTTTTTTCAAAAATTCTGGCGGGGAAAGAGTTATTCATAGTTCATGTTAATTTCAGCATTTACTAATATATTATTAAAATAAAAAGTTGGAGCTAATATGAACTAACAATGAACCATATTTTGATTTGCTAATGTTAAAAAGATGAATAAATACTGCAACAAATGAATTGTTTGTTGCTAGTTAAAGCGTTAACTAATGTTAACCAATGGGACCTTATTGTAAAGTTTTACCAGTAAATCTAAAACTGCTGATTTTACTGCAGAGTATCACTTAAAGGTTAAAAAAAGTGAAAAGGTAAGTGAACACTTGCATAAATTATGTTCTTTGCATTATTTCATATCCATGTTCATATCTTCATTTATTCTAGACTTCAACTATATAATTTGGCAATGGAAGTTTACTTTAATTGTTTTGCAGAGTAAAATGTGTTTATTTGGGAAATGAAGGTGATTGCAGTGTTTGTTCGGCTGGGAATGGGGAACTGTGTTGGCACACCTCTCAATTGTGTAAGAGGGGAAATATTTCCCTAAACTCTACACCTCACCATCTGTTTGTTGGCTAGTCGTCTACTGTAATATTGCGGAACAGATAGGCCATGGACTCCCCGTTGTGAATGCGTCGGATAGCCTCGGCCAGGATCATACTGACATCCACTGTCTTGATCTTAGGACACTGCAGCTTTTGCACCTCATGAGGGACAGTGTTGGTTACCACCACCTGAAAGACCATAAAGATATCCCAAACATTTGGTCATGTTACAGTATTTAATACACTTATTCACATCAATATGTAATGCTAATTAAACAGCTAATGGACTTAATAATGGCGCTTGTCTATTAACCTATAAACCTTCATAAATTCCTTTTTTTTTTCCCCCCATTTGTTTAAGGCCCATTCACACCTAGGACGATAACTATAAAGATAACGATAAAGATACTCCTTACAGAACAGGCATTAGGACCCGGGGAAAGAATGCTTCATTCTGTGTGCATTCTCAGTTTAAATGCAGTCATTCAAATCAGTGAATCCAATCATCATTCAGGCAAAACTTTGCCTCAAGAATGAGCCACAATGCTGACGTGATCTAATTGCTAGCACACCCTGAGCACATGGGAGTTAATATATTCCTCTTATCGGCATACTTTTTCATATCGGGCCGATGCCGATATTTACATTTAAAGCCATTATCGGCCGATTATTGGTCCGATAATATCGTGCATCCCTAATCCTAATGGTCGATTATATCTTTGAATGGCAGTTTTGCAATGTTTCCCGATTCCTAAATAGACAGTTATGGTTGGTTAGAGCCTTGCAAAATCTGTTACTAAAGTCACATTATTTCAACCATTCTGTGCTATAAGGGTTTGTTCGCACTTGGCATCTTTTTTTGACAAGAAAAAGTTGACGAGCGCTTTAGTCAAATAAAAAGCTGGCAGCGTTTTGGTAACAAATAGCAGCAGAGGCCGTCTTTTGTTGCTATAACAACAGCTGCAACGGTAGCCTAGCTCTGCGTGCTGCAGAAATGTTGAGAAAGAGTAAAAAGTTGGCTCTTGCATTGGCTTTTGAAGTTAACGGGAAGGGTAATGTCAGTTCACAATGACGTTTGTGGGTGTGTGACATTATACAGGGAAGGAAAAAGCATGGTGCTTACAACAATTTAGTCCAGGAGCTCCGGTTGGATGATGCACGGTTTGCGCCATATTTTAGGCTAGATAAAGTTTTGTGCTCATATCATACAACTCCTTGTGCTCCGAAACTGGTATGATCTGTCTACTGGCTATCTTCTCCATTTTTCATGTCGTTTTTGTTGTTATGGATATGACTCGCCACTTCCTTGTCATTTCTCCCTTTTTAAAGCACTTGGCGGTGGCGTTTTAAAAAGGACTTTTTTGAAAACACAGTTTACTCCATAGGATTATAATGTAAAACAGACGCTCGCAGCTTCAAAAAAGACACTAAGTCTGAACATAGCCTAATAGAATCATAACAGGATTTTTTTTGTTTGTTTGTTTTTTTTTTTTTTTTTTTCAGAAAATGCATGAAGCATGTAAAAGCAAGTAAAATTTTCATTTCAATAAAAGCTTTTCTTCTTTTTTTTTTTGGAGAATCAGAATGAGCCCTTCACTTCTCAGTGGACGTGCATTATAAATGAGCTGAAAGACTCACTTCATCTATGGCGGACTCCTCGATGAGGCGCGGGGCGTCTGCAGACAAGAGGCCGTGGGTGGCCATGATGTAGATCTTATAAGCTCCTCTCTCCTTCAGAATCTCAGCTGTTGCCACAAAGTCCTCCACATCATCAATGATGTCATCCTACAGGGCAGAAACAACATGCACTGCTCATCCCGTCAATCAAAAATTACTGTCACACTGATACCTAGTCCAAAAAATATGCATTTCTTACGACAATAATGGCGATGCGGCCTCCAACATCTCCGACAACAGTGATGGGTGGCTTCTCCTTGGCCATCATTACTATAAAGACAAACATCAACTAGTTTTTCAAATCATTTCAGGAAATTGTTTGCAGACCAATAGGCCAATCAATCACATTCCATCATTAGAGTAGATTGGGTAAGATGGGTTCAAGTTTATGCAATGGCCTAGAAGTTTAGGCAATGGCCCAACCAACCCATATACACAAGTATCATTTAATAATTTGAAAAGTCCTGCATGGACCCAATTACACATAACACTAATTTATTTGTTGGAGAATGCTTCCCATTTTACCCCACCTACAATTCAATCCAAATAGGAATGAAAAACTCATGCCATGCAGAAATCAAAATGATCATCTCTTGGTCCCCAATATACCCAATCATAGAGGCGAACATCTAGAGGTTTTACACTAAGAGTCAGTGCAGGAAACTACACATCAATCAATCTGTCCTCGAGTCAACATGACAGACTCCAGGACATCGCTGTAATTCAGGAGTGGTCAAGAAGGGCTAATGTCATTCATCCAAAGGAAGGTCATAGGAACACAGCCAAAACACACACTCCGATCCAAGTAATCACGAGAGAGAGAGGAAGACTGGTGGGTCATTTTAAGAATACAAGGGAGTTAAAGGAGTTATGCATGCCTTCAACACATGCCTTTCTTCAAGAGCATGACCCACAATGCTTTTCTATATTTATACCTTCAGTTTTACAGGTTAATGAGGCTCAAAGACTTTCTCTTCTAATCATATTCAATAGACCACTGCTTTAAGGAGTCGTTCTGTAAAATAGCATCTTTGAAAGGTATCGTTCACAGAGGACGGGTTCTTGACTTAAAAAGAGCTATAGTAGATAGGTGCAAATGTAGGGACCAGCAACCACACGTACCAAACAGTGTTTTTCTGAGGGCTGGGTGATTTTCACAGTTTTTATTATATTAATGTGAATGTAATGTTTCACCGCTATTGATTGATTCATTCACTGATTGAGGAACCATGGCTTTGAATAAAAATTAGCAAAAATATTAGTTACAATTAGACACTTAGACAAAAATACACAAATGATAACAATTAAAAGGAAAAAAATAATCCGAACGCATTGTTTTTACAAAAATAAAAATTACTGTTAATAATATTCTGGTGTTATAATGGAATTTGAATTGCCTTTTTGAGTTGAACTCTTAAACTGCATGTCTACATTTTGGTTAAGCAATATGAAGGATTTCTTATTTCACATTATTTCTTAACACACCTGCAGGATGTTTTTAAGACCTGTTTGTGCAATGTTTGCATATTTCATACATCTTTTCTGCAAAGATATTTAATGAGTTAATTTGTTTTACATTTACACCAT
This sequence comes from Acrossocheilus fasciatus, assembly GCA_036784905.1. Classification (NCBI taxonomy): domain Eukaryota; kingdom Metazoa; phylum Chordata; class Actinopteri; order Cypriniformes; family Cyprinidae; genus Acrossocheilus; species Acrossocheilus fasciatus. The sequence continues at coordinate 2,072,737 of JAXUIB010000026.1, read as the reverse complement.
GTTGACCACTTCATGTGTGCTGCACTTGGAATAGAGCTTTCTTTAATCATTTTGTAAGTCTTAATAATAAAGAATGTTGTTTGAACCATGCTGTAGTTACATTTTTAAATTGTAAAGAAGCTGTAATTTAAAAAAAAATTATTAATTAAAAAAAAATTAAGTAGTTATCTTGTATTGATCTGATGGACAAAATGAGATTTGACTTTTTTTGCCTTATCACCCAGCCCTAATCTTTCTCCACAGACAATCAAATATATATTACATTTTGATAAGCAATGTTTAAATGACAAACATTTCATTATATTATAGTAAATGTTTTACAAGTGACAGATTTATTTGGAGAGTTTTTATAAGAATGAAGATGACAGTCTTGTGTCATCAGCCAATCAGCATAATAACGATGACGTAATTCTCCTGCAGTGATTATCTTTATGCAAATGAGAAGTGACAAATGCAGCGACTACCAATAATACACAGTGATCCGCTGTCTGATAATGCTGGAAACTGCAGAAAACAAATTCTGTTTCAGCCAAAATAACTTTAAAAGGCAGAAATCACTGACCAAAAGTCCACACAACAAGCAAACGTCAGCAGAGATGATCAAAAATGATGGTAGAGTTGCAATATTAAACATTTGTTTGGCTAAAAATATCAACTTTCTGAGGAACTTCACTACAACTGATTTAATTTTAATCTGAGACTACTAAACCCTGAACAGATTTTTAAAAATAAATAAATAAAATGAATTTAAAAATGAATTACTAAAATTGAATTACCAAAATGTATCCATATTTAATTACTAAAACTTTATTTCTGCCTTTGGTTTTCAACTAAATGAAAAATTCAATGTTTTAGTTCAAACAAAAACTAAATAAATAATTAAATATTTAATAAATATTAAATAAATATTAGTAATAAATATTAAATAAATATGTATGATTTATAAAAAAAAAATTATAATAAATATTAAATAAATATTTGTTATTTATAAATAAATGAATAATAATAATTATTATTATTATTATTTTGGTGCATCACTACTTCAAAATGTGGTACTCATGTCACTAGACAATGAATATAAATGGCTGATGTCTGTGTAGTGCCTTGTCTACATACTATAGACTAACAATAATTAAAAAAAAAATCAAATAAAAAATAAAAAAGATGGAAAGCAAAATGATGTCCTGTGTGAACGACCCCAACAAGTGCAGATAGCCAACGATAGTATTTATTTATGACAATAAATATTTTAAAGTTTTCTAAACACTGTTTTTTCTGTGTACTTCTACATGTGAACAAAAAGCATTCGCTTTTTTTAAATTAACCCTGTATCTAAACCTCTATGAACTTTCAGTGAACACCTTCCTTTTATTTTATTTAAGGTCATGTGTTTCCAAGACGATGCAGGGGCCTTGGTTACAAGCAGCTAAAAGACTACCATTTAAAACCTCTAGTCTAGGGATTTTTCATAAGCAGGCATGGAGTGTTGATTGGCAAGATGAGCCTGGATCACAAATAAAGGCATTTCTCTCAGACAGACATTCAATGGTTCCATTTCTGAACGATGGTAATTACATGGAATTTGAAAATAAGCACTTCATTTGAGGCTTCTTAGTTCTGTTCGACTGAAGCACTCTGAAGCTTAATTCATTTTGTCTTACCATTATTAGGTAAAAATCATTAGGCTGGGCGGTATATCGGTAGATATATTTATGCCATTATGTGTGCTTTTATCGGCTATTTTACAATGGCTTCTAGTGATTTAAAATTGATCAAATTTAGAGTCACTATGTTTTATTTATTTATTTTAATGTATAAGATGAAGCACCTTTAAGTTGTAAAACAGTAAATTAGGGGGTTGTGCAAAAATTGTCATTAGGACATTAAAATACAAACTATATATTGAAAATATTATATAGAAATCTGACAGCATAATATAAAAAATACCTGTATTGTGATATTTTGGACATACCGACCACCCCTACTCTTTATAATAGTTTAGAATTATATTATTAAAATAATATAATAATTTGAACTGCTCTTGTCATAACTGAGAAATATTTCCAGAAGAAATCTCTCTAACTGGGTTTACTCTTGGTAAATAAAGAGCTTCAGAGTGCTGGGATCACAGACACTGAGAGACCTCAGCCACTGCACGCATGCAATAGGAACCATTTCAGCGTGTTCACTGCTGTGATCGGTAGCAAATAGAGTTAACCGTCATACTTGGGAGCTCTATGCCTGGGAACGGAGCTTGTTGTTTGCCTATTACCAATAAATAAACATCACGTTAAACAAAAATCCACACACAAATGATAGAACATACAGACATGAAACCAGGACTTCAACAATCCTTATCAAACCCTGACAAAAAAATATTTTACAAGCTTTCAAATGAAATTTTCCTACTTCCACTGAATCTAGTGCTTTGAAACGGAGCAAATTGAGGGTCTTTTCAGGATTGTCAAAGTCCATACAAAAACCATAAATGTACATCGAGCTACTTGGAGTGAACTCCTCTCAGGCAATGTGTGTGTAAACAAAGGCCAAGACAAGACCTGCTCATACATTAATATGTTAAATATAATAAATGTGTGTTTATGATCTTAATTAACTTCTATATTGAAGTAACTGTGTGCTAAGACATAAGTGAGAATCTTAAAATTTAGAACAATCAACACATGGAATTGTGAAAATAATAACTGTGTCTCAAAACCTAGATGACCGACTCGTCCGTTTCACTTATTAGCTGGTGTCTATCTAAACACACCAGAACTGAACTGTTCGTCATGGAATCAAATTTTTGTCACAGGAAATAACATGTTTTGTGTAATTCTTTAATTGTTGCTCTATATATACACAAGCTTCAGACAGATCTATTTTAAAGATTTTTCGTTTTTAAATCTGAAGACCATACAGTATAGAGCGCTGTTTATCTGAAATGAAAGTCACCAAGCACGTTGTTGCGCTCTAAACATTTGGACCACTAGGTAGAGCAAAAATGCAACAAAATTTAAACTAAGACTTAATTTTGATGTTTTCTGTCAGTGTGAAATTTTCTAGTATTATGCAATTAATGTGTTTTCATGATTGATCATTCCTGCTGTCACTTGAGTATTTGTTGTATTTTTTTAGTTGGATTGTTCAATAGGTTTGGAACAGAACAGAGGAGACTCAGTGCTGTCCAGGTGTCTCGTTTTAGTAGGTTTTGAGACAAAGTCTTTGTAAACATCTAGAGACAGTGATATATGAATGGGGGAAGGTTAAAAAAAAAACCTTCTTGACCTATCTTGATCTCCTTAATCTCCAGAATCAGCTATTTTGCAAGATGAATGCTGCAATCGAATCCTTAATTAACAGGCTCATTGTATGAACTTTGTAGCTAAAACTTACAAAAACATGTTTTTTTCACCCCAAAATCAAAAGGAAAAGTAAATATATTTTTGGAAATTTACTTTGGATAAACATAAAAATAGTGTTTTTTGCAATGTGGTATTAATACCACATTGCAAAAAAAGACTATTTTTATGACAGTTAAGCACATTTTCGTTCATTCGCTTTTGCACTTTTGTTATAGTTTAATATTTATGTATGTATGTATTTATTTCAGTGATGAGTTTGAAATTCTTCCATTTTCCTGAAAAAAGTGTCCCGTAAATATTAAACTTCATTTTGTTGTGAAAAATAACATTACCTACTGTTACTTTTGATTTTTGGGGTGAAATGCTATCACAAAATCTTTTTCTGATCTAGTTTGTGTTTATTTCCTGGTTTAACCTCTTAATAACATTAATGCTTAGTCACTGGGTTGGAGCTGCTGAGATGTGCAGCAACAACCTGCAGCTTCAGAGTGTGGTGGCTCTTACATGGCAACTCCAAGCCAGGGTGACCAAAGGTGTTGCGGACACATGGAGGAGAATGCCGCCCATCTGCCATGTCGGACTCTGAACACTGTGCTTCTCCATGCATGACGGCCAGACCAAGACGCAGACGCTCCGCATACGACTGAGCCCTGAAGAGAGGGGAGACATACAGAGATGTTCCTTATGATCCTCTTGACTATACGTTTATATGAGTGGCTAGTTTTGAAGGGTTTTTTTTAAGCATTCCTTAAGACTTAAGGTCATTGAACACTGAGTCCGAAATTCAACCACATTTTTTGCACGTAAAAAAAAAAAAAAAAAAAAAAAAAGTAACAACCTTACGTTGTGTCAATCACGTTTACACACTGCCTCCGAAACTTTCATCCGTCATAAAAAAAAAATATGGATAAATTTTGATTTTCTGCGTTTTTGCATCCGTAGCAAGCATTTTTGATAGGAAAGGATGACGAATACGAAAAAGCATAGGAAAATTTCAGACTCAGTGTGCAATGACCTTTACTCATCTTTTCCATAATAATGATTGTGTCTGTCAAGCTTCAAAACTGAAAAAAACACATAAAATTCCATGCAACTTTTGCGCTAGACTTAACATTAGCTTGGAATAAAATTATGATTTTTATAAGTACGCAGTTAAAGGGATAGTTCACCCAAAAATTAACATTTTGTCATTATTTACTCATTCTCATGTGGAATTTCTTTCTTCTGATGAACACAAAGATATTTTGAGGAACCTAACAGTTGCTGGTAGCCACTGATTTTCATGGGGGTTTTTTTAGCTACGGCTAACTGTTTGGCTAGCAACATTTTTCAAAACATCATAAATTATTTTTATCTAATTTATAATGCTTTCAGTTAAAATGTTGTGCTTTTATCTCTGTTTAACACTTTGTTTAAATCCACATCCACATTTTCCCTTGAAATCAGAATATGTAAATTAAAAAAAATAAATCTGTAACATCAATCTAGGCCTGCTTTTATCAATGACAAATACAACACAGTTCCAGGAGCCGTTACCTTTTTGCAGCAGATGGGGACTTTGCTACAATGATAGCGTTTCTGTAATCAGGAATCTATTCAAAATAGAAATGGGAAGAACAAAAAATTACATTTTTTTCCCCCTATATTTATAAAAAAAAGGAGTGCTGTCAAACGATTAATTGCATCCGATAGAAATGTTTTTGTATACAGAATATATGGGTGAGTACTGTGTATATTTATTATACATATATTTAAAAACACACACATGCATGTATGTATTTAAGAAAAATAGGTTAAGTTTATACATTTAAAATATTTATATATAATAGCAATTATGTGAATATAAATATATACATGGAAATATTTTCTAAATATATATGCATGTGTGTGTATTTATAAATACATAATTAATATACACAATATACACACATACAGTACGTAAACAAAAACATTTATACTGGATGCGATTAATCGTGATAAATCGTTTGACAGCACCATAAAAAAAGTGTAGTTAATGGCTGTCAATGCTGCCTACCTCCTCCTGAATGTACTGCAGCAGGAATGGAGAAGCCCGCAGGTTGTCAACAGGGAAAGTAAAGAAGCCCTGGATCTCTTTCTGGTGCAGATCCATGGTGATTATATGAGTCAGACCTAGTTAACATTGAAAATTGTTAAAAGCTGATGAAATAACACTCTGGTGTAACATAATGGTGTAACACATAACCATATCAGTAAAATCTTTAGACACATTGGACAGTGTTTATCTATTTTTTTAATTATAAAATGTAGACAAATATAAATTATGTATGAATTTCTTTTCAGTCAACTGAAACGATTTTTTAAAATAGATATTTTTAATTTGGAGCAGAGGAGAAAAAGCAGTCAACCATAATAATAAAGACTGATTGTGGTGTCCACATTTTTGACTGTTACTGTGAAAACAGAAGTAGGAACATGACCATAATAAGCCATTACCTGCTCTTGCTAGCATGGAAGCGAGCAGTTTGCACACTATAGATCCTCTCTTCCTCATCTTACACTGTTTACTGTAGGGGAAGTACGGGATCACGCCGATGATGTTCTTGGCACAGGAGGTCTTCAGTGCATAGGCCATAATCAGCAGCTCCATAATAGCAGTGTTAACATCTCTGACGGACACAGACAAATGGACTTTAGATAATTGTTCTAAAGAGCTTCAAAGCCAGCCGAGAGCTGCAATCTGAGACATGCAATTTAGCAAAAAAGCAAACAAAAAAAGACAAGGTAAGACGCCATGTAGACTTTACTTTGCACTTTGTGTGTTCCACAGAAAAAAAGAAAGTCAAAATGACATGAGGGAAGGCAAATGATCTAGGAATTGACAAATAAAGTACACATTAAAAATATGATTTAATGTACAATGATGCTCATGAAAAATCAAGGCAAGTATATGGTGAATATATGATGCATGGCCTAGCTCTAAACAGCTCTATATATAGATACATAGATGACAGCACAAGCAAGATAAGGATTACAATAACACAGCAATTAAGCTATAGCGTTATGCAAAAATTCACAGGCACAAATAAGTTTAAACAGTCTGAATTTACTAGAATTTAATAAGCATGCTGATTTCCTATCCTGAATTGGATTCAACACACTGGCGCTCTTACCTGGGAATGGTTTGGATGATGAAGATTGTTTGGCCTCTCACAGACTCTTTAATCTCAACTCTCGTTTCTGTCAGATAAAGGCAAAAACATCAAAATAACAATAGTAAATGGATTATTTAGTTGACACTAACCTGTTTGGGTGAACCTCAGGAAGAAAATGAAAACGTTTACCCCAAAATAAAAATAAGAAACTATAGTTTGAATAAAGAAACAAAACCTATTTTAAGACCATTATTATTAAGATGATTATTCTTAACAATTATCATCATTTCATTCCATTATTAATCATTAAGACCATTTAATCACATACGTCAATCACCATAACATTAATAGCATTAAAACACACATTCCCATTATTTTAATATCTTCAGATTTACGAAAATGTATGTTCCCTGGACACATACTGTGCATGTTTTTATTCATTTAATATATTTATTTTATTTTGCTTCTCAAACTTAAATATTAGGTCTTGTGCATACACACGTATTCGTGCATAAAATATGCGTATTTATGCAAAAAATCTCACATTTTCAAGAAGAAAACATGATTCACCAATAACTTCAACACATGCATGGGAAGAAAAAAAAAGTAGGAACTGAATTGAACTGAACTCAAATGCAAAAAAAATAACAAAAATCTCTGACTGGCCATATAATCATATAGAGATGTTATTTCATCTAAAATGTATGATAACACTTTAGTGTACAGGGACCAATTCTCACTATTAACTAGTTGCTTATTAGCATGCACATTACTAGCATACTGGCCGTTTATTAGCATGTATAAAGCACATATTCTGTATCACCATATTCTATATCCTTAATCCTATCCAATACCTAAACTTAACAGCTACCTTACTATTAGCTAATAAGCAGTAATTAGGCTAAAGTCGTAGTTAATAGTTAATAGTGAGAACTGGACCTTAAAATAAAGTTTGACCCAATAGATCACATATGAAAAAGTAAGAAAAAGTCAGAAAAGCAGCATTACAGCTTGAGTTGTGAGGTTTCTCTGTATAAAAACGCAGATACATACGTACAGCTGGCTAATCAGCGGTCTGTATCTGGGTCTGTATTAAAGGTGTTAATTGTTTGAACTGGTTTTGAAGACGGCACTTTTGGCATTATTTGAGAATCTAGCTGCATGTCTCTCAAATGGGTCTTTAGAGAGCGTCACGTGTTTGCTGAGAGTCACGAAAGGCTGTAAAGTAAAGGCTGTGTAGAAAGCCCTTATATGGAGATGGTTTGGGCACACGGCTGCTCATTTAGAATAGTCTAAATTCATTAACATTAGAACGAGGTTAACAAGAATTAGGTGGAATTTTTTTCTAAGAATTTCTCCTGTACATACAAATAACGCAATTATTAGTGAATGAGACCTGTTAAGTTTTGTGTGAATTATTAAACACTATTATTATGAATTCTGCTGACTTTGAGACGGATGAAGTTTTTTTAAAACTGCAAGTGTGAAGTGAGTACAGTAATGAGAATGAGATTTTCACATCTATTTAGGTCCACTGTCAAAAGCGACAGGGTGCCAAGGGTCACTCATGTGTGTAAATAAAGCATGATTGATCACCTCTGTTTGACTCCTGGTAAACAACAGATTTCCCCAGCTCAACTCCAAGACGCCTGCGCAAACACACACACACAAGCAGAAAATCAACACAGGTATGCCAAACCTTGCTTATCATGAAAATCACTTTGAAACTGAGCTGCATGACAATCTGCTTAAACAGATTGTATTATTTCAGGCACAATTTGCAATGAATGCAGGCTATTTCCATGAGCAGTCAGTCACATGCACAGCTTATGTGATGAATAGCCCACTGTTCACTTCATGGGGAGAAAACATTGCATTTACTTCCCACAGTAAGCACACTCAACACCAGACGTCCACAGTTATCAGTCCAAATCCACATAGTATACACTCCTGCAGCTGGCGGAAGTATTTTTTATTATTCGATATCAAAATAACGACATGAAGAACCAGGCCAGGCTGTCGTGTTTTCTGCTTATCTAACATTACAGGCCAGAATCCCAGCAGCACCACTGCACATTCATACAACATCAAGATCAGCATCTCAAATCAAGATCCCTGTTAAAAAAATATTGAGAAGTTGGTCACAGGATACTTACTCAGTAATCTTCTTAGAGAGTTCAGTGCACGCGGGCGTGGAGTTGGCAGAGAAAACGCGATAACCGCTTTTAGCCACGTTCATGTTCAACTAACGTTAAGTTACCACAACAACAACAAATCTGAGACGTATACAAGTCTAATGCTAAACAGTCGCGTGGTTTTATCGCTGTCTTTTATGGGAATGTGAATGATGTATTAGCTATTGAAGAAGTCCAACGGCTGCTGTTCAAGTTTACTGTGGTTTCCAAACAACCAGCCGATTTCTTCTGCGTGAGCTCCGCTGCTGAGACTCACTACAGCCGCCTGCTGGCCGGAAGATGTTTTATGGCGGTTTGGCAAAACAACGATGCATTACCGCCACCTACTGATCTGGAGTGTGGGGTGTGCGTAGATTTGGAAGAAACAAATACAAATAAATATAACAAAAAACTAGATTCTATCTATTGTTCCTATGTTTTTCAGGTATTTAAATAAAATATCACGTACTCTTGATTGCCTTGACCTGTTTCCTAACAATACTTTTAAAGAAATAGTATTATCAACTCCCACCCATCCTAATTCTTGTATTAATTGAAATCTCTCCCTTTCAAATGCAGAACACTCCATAAGAATATGCATCGCTGTTTATAATTCGCCACATTTGTCACACTTTCCCCATTCATGCTACCTAGACTAGTTTAATGCTGAAGGTTATGTCCAATTCTGCTAAAATTTTAATGGTTTCCATTAAAATACCATTATAAACCATTAGCTTTTCCCAGTAAAACATTACAAAATTCCTTTTTATAGTGTGTTTTGGGCATTTTTCCAATAGGACATCCCAGTAGAATCCATACCAGTAGACACCATTATAGTTTCCATTAAAACCAATACAATTCCCATTATAACCATTAAAACCATTACATTTTCTATTGTGTTTTGGGCAGGGTTCCATTGTTTTATTTTCAGCAGGGTAGTCTTGGAATAATGACATCTTTCTTCCTATTTCCATATCTTTTTCTCTCATTTCCAACATACTCCTGAATCCAGAAAAGATGTCTTCCTTTAGACCCACTATTCCATAACTTTTGCCATTTCTTACTTACTTCACATTATATCACTCTCTTGAATTCAGCTTTACATTTGTGGATGATTTAATGCTTTCTTTTGCTAGCAAGTCAACTTCCTCATTTTCATCCACACCCACATGTCAAATCAGTTTACAGAATTTATGGGGTACGTAATTCAAATTATGACTGCTTTTTATTGACTGGTAATTTTAAAGGAACACTCCACTTTTTTTGGAAATAGGCTCATTCTCCAACTCCCCCAGAGTTAATAAGTAGAGTTTTACCGTTTTTGAATCCATTCAGCCGATCTCCGGGTCTGGCAATAGCACTTTTAGCATAGCTTAGCATAGATCATTGAATCCGATTAGACCAGTAGCATCGCGTTCAAAAATGACCAAAGAGTTTCAATAGTTTTCCTATTTAAAACTCCACTCTTCTGTAGTTATATTGCGTACTAAGACCGGCGGAAAATGAAAAGTTGCGATTTTCTAGTCCGATTTGGCTAGGGACTATACTCTCAATCCGGCGTAATAGTCAAGGAACTTTGCTGCCGTAACATGGCCGCAGCAGGCGCAGTGATATTACGCATCGCCTGAAAGTAGTCCCCAGCTATATTATAACTAGTTACCTAGCTGGGGACTACTTTCAGGCGCTGCGTAATATCACTGCGCCTGCCATGTTACGGCAGCAAAGTTCCTTGATTATTACGCCGGAATGAGAGTATAGTTCTTAATCATATCAGCCTAGAAAATCGCAACTTTTCATTTTCCGCCGGTCTTAGTACATGATATAACTACAGAAGAGTCGAGTTTTAAATAGGACAAATATCGAAACTCTTTGGTCATTTTTGAACGCGATGCTACTGGTCTAATCGGATTCAATGATCTATGCTAAGCTATGCTAAGTGAATGACCCTGTTAACTTTTAAAAGTAATGCATTACAATATTGCGTTACTCCCTAAAAAAGTAACTAATTATGTTACTTACCGGTAGTTACTTTTTAAGGAAAGTAATGTGTTACGTTACTTTTGAGTTACTTTTTAAATCTATATTATTGCTTGTTTGTTTTTAATATAAAAAAGTTCTTCTTTAGCCCTTTTACAACAAAAGTGAAATGAATACGCCTCAGGCTGAAGGAAATGTAAATTCGTGTCTGTACAGTAGAGGGTGCTGCTCAAACAAATCACATGAAGAATTTGACACAGGAGAAGAAAGATTAACACTATTCAGCAATAACAAAAATGAAACACAAATGTGTCATTTTTTGCTTAGTATGGTTGAATTTGCTCATCGAAGTTCAGTAGCAAAGACATGGGTTAATAAAATATGATTAAATGCATAAATGATATTGGTCTTACTTAACATAATTATTGCAGGTTTGTATAATATTCTGAATTTGCATTTGACTGTTTTTATTCATTTTGAGGAATACTGAATCTGTTTTTGTGCAGGTGAATGATGAGTAAATACATATTCATATTTAGTCTAGAACTAAGATCATGTTCACACACAACGCTCTGCACTTACTCCCCATTTCTCTCAACATGAGAGCTGTCAGTCAAGACATGGGAAACAAAGTAACTGGAGTTACTTATTTGAAAAAGTAACTCAGATATTTCCTTCTAAATTAAAAAGTAATGTGTTACTTTACTAGTTACTTTAAAAAAAAAAAGTAATCTGATTACATAACTCATGTTACTTGTAATGCATTGCCCCCAACACTGCTGTTAACACTTTTGAAAATAGTTAAACGTACACATTTTGTATTCTCTAACAGGAACACTCCTGGTCTAGATTGCATCAATCATAATTTGGGTTGACTTCAATTAAGTCATTTGTAAATATTTTGTTAATCTATAATGTGCACGATAACAAAGCCATCTGAATATCTCTGATAATTTACACACAACTAAATGAAAGAAGAATAAACTATAAAAGAGATTATAAAACAGGTAGTTCTGGTTCTTGATTATTATTGGCTGAGCTGTGTTTAAAACCACTAATACTCTATAAACACCACAGTACTGCACCAGCAGTGTGTATTTCTGCATAACAGCAGCCCCTAACTGCTTTAAAATCAGTCAAAAGTGCCTCCTCATTTCTGATCACCAGATAGTAAAATCCAGTGTGTGTTCTCGATTTCCACATACAGGCCTGAAATCAAGCCTGTCATAAGAATGAGTGTGTGTGAGGAGAGAGAGCAGGAGGCTCCTGTTGACACTCAGAGAACAGCATCTCCAGGATTCAGCTGTGTGTCTATGAAGAGTAACAACTCTATGATTGAGCCTCTTAAATTCAGTGATGGACCTGCTGTGACCTCTGACCCTGTGTGAGTATCATGAAGTTGGATGTATTTTTGTTTAAAAACCTACTTCAGCTAAAGGAGAAACAACAATCATGTGATTGTCACAAGACATGTGATCAGCTAAAAAAAAGGAAAAAGAAAAAGAAAAACTTAGACCACTCCTTATTGTTTTGTAAAATAATAATAATAATAATAATAATAATAATAATAATAATAATAATGCTTTGCAAAAAATTGCAATACTAATATTTATTGCTGTTTTTTTTTTTTTTTTTTGGCAGAAAAAAAAATTGTTGTCACTGGGATAATCAGTGCCCAAAGATAATCAACTTTATTTATCAAAAATTGCAAAAAAAAAAAAAAGACTCACACATTTTTTGATTAGCATCCAGGTGATTAGGAACAGGAAAAAAATCACTTTATTAATTGTATTAAATAAAATATTTGGCTTCTTTGAATTTTATTAAACATATTCAATAAATATTTCAAGTGATACTTGCTGCCTCTCCTTCTTCCATTTTCTCTCAACCTCTGCATATTTGTCTAGAAATACAAATTTCATTCACTTCTTCTGGTATCACAGTTTTTCAAACACAAACACAGTTTTTCCTCAGTGTTGAAGATTTTTTTTTATTATTGTTATTTATTTATTTATTAGGACAACCTGTCACTTACATAAGCTCTACCGAAAGCAAACCATAACCATCCAATTAATTCCAGATATACAAAATGAATGAAAGTCCCATCCAGTGTTATTTATTTATTTATTTAATTCGAGCTGTCGTTTCACTCAGATCTCAATAAGACAGAAAAGAGTATCACAACTTCCATTTTATGCTAACATTAAGCAAAATCCCACAATGCTAGTCAGCAGTGAGCATAATCTATCTTACATTAATCACCAATTTACTGTACTGCTGAATTGTTGCCGGTATATATAACAAAGTACTTATTTTTTTAATGATATGCTATATTTACACTAAGTGCAAATAGCTATAGTTCCCTGTCGATACTCCACTCGTACTGCGTCTTGATAAAGACGCATATGGGAAAAAGCCTTTTTTCTCCTGAACTGAAGTCTTATTCAATCACGCAGTGAAACTGCACGACTATTGGTTCGTGCAGTGTGTTAAAAACGAACCAATGTGTCGGCAGCGGAGCTGCACGAGCCTATGGCGACGAAGCCCGCCAAAGCCCGCCAGAATGGGCGGGGCATCTGGCTATATAAGCGGCCGCTTCGCCATAGGATCCTCAGATTTCTTCTCCTTCAGCGACGACGACTTCGCCTCGCTGATCCTAGAAGCCTGCTCGCCGTAGACAAGCCTCGCAGCTGAACCCAGCGGCCTCGAACTGCTCGGCTGACTCGCCTTTTACTCCGCGCTCCAGCATCGCGGCGGTTCCGGTCCTGTTCGCTGCCGCCATCCGGTGAGAACTCACGCTTTCTAAAAGAACAAATCGGCGTTGTTGCAAATGCCGCGCCGTTATTGTGGCTCGTGCGGGTCTCCCCTGCACGCCGATGACGGCCACAGCGAGTGCGTTTCCTGCTTGGGGAAATCCCATGCAGATGCCGCGCTCGCTGGCTCTGATTGTTCCCACTGCGAGAACATCAGTCTCGCCTCTCTGCGCTCGCGGATAGCTTTCTTTTCAGAGAGTGACTCCGCCCCTCGCGCCCTCCCGTTTTCTTCCTGTCAGGGACCTGTGAGGAAAAAACAGCGGGGCAGAGGAGCTCAGCGCCCGGCTGAGAGCGAGCTCACGTCGGCTCAGATCCCGCGTGCCTCGCTCTCGCCACACAGAGAGGTTTCTCCCGTCCTTTTTTTCCAACGTGACCAGCGTCCCTCTGCAAGTGCGAGCGATCTGGTCTCGTTCGGGGGAAGTGACGAAGAGCTGGCCGATGACAGCATGTCATTGGCAGCTTCGGACAATGAGGAGCTGTCGGGCTCAGTGGCTGACCCCGCCCCCCCGCGTTCGTCCGCGCCCAGCGCCGCCAAAGCCGAGATGGATACCGAGCTTTTCCGTGTCCTCTCAAAGGCGGTTAAAGAGCTGGGATTGGAGTGGTCTCCACCTGAGGAGCCGTCTCGCAGCCGTCTCGACGAGTGGTTCCTGCCGGGGCGCCGTCAGTTCACGACGAGCTCACGAGATCTTGGCGCGCCCCCTACTCTGCTCGCCTCCGTACTGCCCTCACTACAGTTGACGGCGCTGAAGAAAAGGGGTACGAGAGGATGCCTCAACTAGATGAATCAGTGGCTGCTCACCTCTGCCCACCCACTGCCATCGGTTGGAAAGCAAAAGCCGCCCACCCGTCCAAGCCATGCAGGACCACTTCAGCGCTCGTTGGACGCTCTTACGCTTCAGCTGGACAGGCGGCTTCAGCGCTTCACTCAATGGCGGTCCTACAGGTCTATCAGGCCAAACTCCTCTCTGCAATGGACGAGTCTGAGCCTGATCCTGCGATTCTCAGGGAGCTGAGAAGTGCAACAGACTTGGCACTGCGCGCCACCAAGACCACCGCCCAGGCGATAGGAAGGTCCATGGCCAGTCTAGTGGTGCTCGAGCGCCACCTGTGGCTCACGTTGACGGAGATCAAGGACGCAGACAAGGTCCCCTTCCTTGATGCCCCGATTTCCCCCAACGGCCTCTTTGGACCTGCGGTGGAAGGATTTGCTGAGCGCTTCACAGAGGCACAGAAGGCGTCACAGGCCATGCGACACTTCCTGCCAAAGCGCTCCAGCTCCGCAGCTGCTTCGAGTCGCCCTAAATCTGTGCCGACTCAGCAGCCAGCGAAGCCTGCACCTGCCACTCTCGCCCCTCAGTCTGCCAAGACTCAGCAGACGCGAGGACGTTCCCGCTCGGCCGGACGCCACCCCTTTCCGAAGCGCCAGGGCCCCCAACCCAGGATAGCGTTGGACCCTGCGCCTCCGGCGTCTTCCTGATCTACAGGGCAGGAAGAGGAGAGGGCCAAGTCCCGCCACGGCCGGACCGCCTACCAAGCAGCCTCTCTTAAACCTCTTTTCACCCCGTTCATTTCCGGGTGCAGAGGGAAGTGTGTTTGTTGCAAATACAGGGCCCGTACAAGCGCCCAAGCAACCATCCGCTGTGATAGTGGAAAAAATAAAACACAAACATTTTCAAAAAGAGAGCAGATTTCCTCTTCCGCCACTCACGAGTGCCCTGCCTCCGTGCAGTCAGTCACTCGAGTTTATCCAACCCCTTGCCACGCGGGCCGAGGCCTGGCAGGCCATCCCTGGAGTGTCAGAATGGGTTATGGGGATAATAAAACGAGGTTATTCACTCCAATTCGCTCGAAGACCCCTGCGCTTCGGCGGCGTGGTCTCCACCTCAGTACAGGGCAAGAACGCTCGCGTTCTGCGCTCAGAGGTGATGACACTGTTGGGAAAAGGAGCCATAGAAAAGGTTCCTCCAGCTCAGAGCGAATCAGGCTTTTACAGCCGTAACTTCCTCGTTCCCAAAAAGGATGGAGGCCTCCGGCCCATCCTCGATCTCAGACGCCTGAATCACGCCCTCATGAAGAGGCCGTTCAGGATGATCACACTGAAACAGATCCTCTCGCAGATTCGCACAGGGGACTGGTTCTGTTCTCTGGACCTGAAAGACGCATACTTTCACATCCAGATAGCCCCCCATCACAGACGATTCTTGAGATTCGCCTTCGAGGGAGTGGCTTATCAGTACATGGTCCTCCCCTTTGGACTGTCTCTGGCCCCCCGCACTTTTACGAAGTGCATGGACGTGGCTCTTTCCCCTCTGCGACAGATGGGAATCCGCATTCTCAACTACCTCGACGACTGGCTCATTCTGGCCCAGTCAGAGGTGGAGCTACTCTCACACAGGACCCTCCTCCTCAGCCACTTAAAGTGCCTGGGGCTCAGGGTCAATTTCGCCAAGAGTGCACTGTCCCCCAGACAACGAGTATCGTTCCTGGGAACAGTTCTGGACTCGGCTCAAATGAGAGCGGTAGTAGCGCCAGAACGCGCCCTGGCCATTCAGAAACTCGCAGCCTCCTTCAAGAGCGGCACCGCTCGCCCCCTCAAAGCGTTTCAGAGAATGCTGGGCCTCATGGCCGCAGCATCGCCAGTGTTACAGCTGGGCCTGCTTCGCATGCGGCCCCTCCAACGCTGGTTGAAACCACGGGTTCCACCCCACGCATGGCGTCACGGACGCCTGCATATCAGGGTGAGCCAGGCCTGTGTGACAGCCCTGGCCCCCTGGAAGAACCAACAATGGATGGAAAAGGGCGTGGCTATGGGAATGGTCTGCAACAGGAAGGTTGTCACGACAGACGCCTCCAACACAGGTTGGGGGGCGCTGTGCGAAGGCAAACCGACCTTTGGCCATTGGTCGGAAGCGGAGAACGGCCTTCACATCAACTGCTTGGAAATGCTAGCAGTATGTCGAGCCTGCCGGTTTTTTCTGCCAGACCTAATAGGACGCCATGTGCTGATTCGCTCAGACAACATGTCCGTGGTGTCCTATATAAATCACCAAGGAGGTCTCTCCTCGAAGCGCCTCTTCATTATGGTAGAGCGCCTTCTGGAGTGGGCTCAGCGCAATTTTCGCTCGCTAAGGGCAGCACACTTGCCGGGCAAATTGAACCAAGGAGCGGATATGTTATCTCGGAGCAATGTCCCCTCAGAAGAGTGGATGCTCCATCCACGGACGGTTCAGATGATCTGGAAGATCTTTGGCAAGGCAAAAGTAGATATTTTCGCCTCCAGAGACAGCTCTCACTGCCCAATTTATTATTCAAAGGTCAGGGATGCGTTGGCCCACGATTGGCCCAACCTCCTCCTTTATGCATTCCCTCCGATCGCCCTGATCCCTCAGGTCATCAGGCGGATCAAGGAACAAGGACACAGGGTTCTATTGGTGGCCCCCTTGTGGGAAAATCGACCTTGGTTGTCAGAACTGGTTCAGCTGCTCACAGCAGCCCACTGGCCCGTGCCCCTGAGACGGAATCTCCTCTCTCAGGCGAACGGAACAATATGGCACCCTCGGCCCGAGCTGTGGGCTCTCCATCTGTGGCCGCTCGACGGGAGCCTACAAGCCTCCCAGAGCGAGTATTAAACACCATTTCTGAGGCTAGAGCCCTGTCCACGAGACGTCTCTACGCCCTAAAGTGGTCTGTTTTCTCCACTTGGTGCCTAGACCGCAGTGAAAACCCGTCTACTTCCGAGTTGGCGGTGGTTCTGTCCTTCCTGCAGGAGCTGCTGGATAAAGGACGTTCCCCCTCCACACTCAAGGTGTTCGTAGCAGCTATAGCGGCCTTTCATGCCCCTATAGCAGGCCAATCAGTAGGCAGAGACAACTCAGTTGTCCGTTTTCTGAGGGGAGCCAAGAGGCTGAATCCACCTCGGCCCCTCACCGTCCCTACATGGGACCTGCCCACTGTATTGAGGGCCCTGAAGGGCCCTCCTTTTGAGCCGCTTCAGTCTACGAACCTTCGGTCGCTGTCGCTGAAAACTGCTCTGCTACTAGCACTAGCATCGGTTAAGCGAGTAGGAGACCTACAGGCGCTCTCTGTTAGCCCTGCCTGCCTGGAATTTGGGCCCAACGACTCCAAGGTCGTCCTGAAACCAAGGCATGGTTACGTACCCAAGGTACTTTCAACTCCATTCAGAGCTCAGGTCATCACACTCTCCGCGCTTCCTCCTTCTGAGGAGGACCGGGAGTTGTCCTTGTTATGCCCTGTCAGAGCTTTGAGGATCTACTTCGAGCGTTCTGCCTCATTCAGGCGTACAGAACAGCTCTTTGTCAGCTTCGATAACCGCGCCAAAGGGCATCCGGTTACGAAGCAAAGGCTCTCTAAGTGGATAGTGGATGCTGTTACGCAGGCGTACTCTTCCTTGGGCCTACAATGCCCCATTGGAGTACGAGCCCATTCTACTAGAGGCATCGCCTCGTCATGGGCCTGGTCTAGTGGTGTGTCCATTACAGAGATTTGTGCGGCGGCCGGCTGGGCCTCGCCGTCCACATTTGCTAGGTTTTATAGCCTGGATGTACCAGCCTTACAGACTAGGGTCCTCTCTGCTTAGATGAGCGTACATGTATACGTTATGGGAACAATCCTGACAGAGAATTCTTGACCGCAGTGCGCTCAAGCTCTCTAGTTGGTTTCTTGCATACCTCGGTCCTGGAAGTACTGGGTATGTAAGGGTCATAAGGAATGATCACCCAGGCCGAGCGTAACCTCTATGAGTTTAGCTCGCTTAGCCTGGAGCATACTATTGAAATTCCCTGTGGGCAATAAATGCTTATGGAGTAATATTATGCAGTCGTTCCTCTGCCTTAGCACGGCGTGATTGAATTGAGTTCCCATATGCGTCTTTATCAAGACGCAGTACGAGTGGAGTATCGACAGGGAACGTACTCGGTTACTGTCGTAACCTCGGTTCCCTGAGATACGGAACGAGTACTGCGTACTTTGCCGTGCCAGACAGCTGCACGACTCAGTCGTCGCTTCAGTCGAAGTAACCTGAGGATCCTATGGCGAAGCGGCCGCTTATATAGCCAGATGCCCCGCCCATTCTGGCGGGCTTTGGCGGGCTTCGTCGCCATAGGCTCGTGCAGCTCCGCTGCCGACACATTGGTTCGTTTTTAACACACTGCACGAACCAATAGTCGTGCAGTTTCACTGCGTGATTGAATAAGACTTCAGTTCAGGAGAAAAAAGGCTTTTTCCCATATGCGTCTTTATCAAGACGCAGTACTCGTTCCGTATCTCAGGGAACCGAGGTTACGACAGTAACCGAGTGCGATTCTATTTACACTATGTTTAAATAGCAAGGTTTTCTGCTGTTTATACTACTTATTGCAAATAGTGGCAATTATCTGCACCTCAGTATTGTAGTACATTATAAAAAAGTGTGCAATAATAACGTATTGAGTGTAAATTATAGTTTTAATTCAAATTATTAAATGTAAGCCACCTTATTGGGACAGTAAAGCCCTCCCTACACCTACCTTAACCCTACCCGATACTTTATTTTCAACTTTTTGATTATTTCCTTCATTTTTATTGAAAATAAATGTCTTTCTGATGCGATATGAGATTTGAAAAGGGAGAAAAAAAGTTTGGCAAAAGGTGGGATTGAACTCGGGTCGATTGCGTCAAAAAGCATGCACCTTACCATCTACGCCACTGAAACTGATGTGGAATAAGCGTCTTTTTTCAGTGTTGACTATTCCAATCACACTTTGGTGGGTGGAGTTAGTGTAAATAGCCTCTGCCAACAAGGCGGGCTATTTGCACTTAGTGTAAATAGACACTCCAAAGATATAAATCCTGCTGTTCTTGATCAAAACAGTGGTGACATTTTACAGTGACATGCAATCATCAGGGTCCTAATGTCAGACTTAATGAATATGTTTAGCGAATTGAAGCAGTATAGTCTTAAAATATTCTGTGTGTTTAGAATCATTTGAATTGTTTTGTCTGGTTAGTAATTCTGAGAAAATGTGGGCTATGTATGAATTTTATAGGCACATACAGATATATTAAAGATGTAATCAGAAATTTAAAATGAAACACTTTTTAAAAAATGCAATGAAAATAATTGTACAATTAAAATTCATGGAAATAATTTATTGTGTGCTCTCTCTCTCCTATTGTGGTCTTTGATCTTGAAATTAGTGTCAGGGGTATGTTCTGTTTTCTGTTTCATTGCGTTCTCCCCATACCTGTTATTTGACCCAGTTTCCCAGTGTGTCTGATTAATGATTATGGTCAGCTGTTCTGGTATCTTGTTAGTTCTCCTTCTAGTATTTAAGTGTAGAAGTTTTCTCAAGTTTACACGATTACATTAAGCATGATGGATTTGGCAGGAGAGATGATCAGTTCAGATGCGCTACGTGAACAGAAACATGCCTATAACAATCTCGAGATTTATAGAAATTGCAATTGTTGTTTGGAATTTGTGACAAAATTGACAGAATTTGAAAGCTGAGACCTATCATACCTATTCACATCAAAATAACAAAGCATCCAGACTGAGGGCACAGCACATGCAGGAGAAAGTAGTTGATGCCAGTCTGAAAGACTAGTTTTCATCTTTTTCTTTTCCCTAATTTCAGCCAGGTTAACAAGACTTGTTCACACCAGTGTTGATGTTAATTCATTGGAGCAGACAGATAATCTGCAGAAAAATAATCTTGTTTTTTTTTTTTTTTTTTTCTGTTTTTCTCAGAATCATCAGCAGGAAGAGAAAGAGGGCAGCTTCTCCACTGCAGCCCCCTGATCTCAGTGATGGAGCAGTGCCTTTTAATTCTGTGTGAGTATATTCATGTAGACTGAGACATTCAACACAAGAGACCTAAATAACAAGGGAGGAATGTACATTTTTATTTTAGTTCTGCAATTAAGTTCTTTAGAGAGAGAAAATAAATGGAAATTTTGTTCCCTTAATGGTGTTTTTTTTATTTTTTACAGCAAATATCAAGCATAGCGTTAGTTCAGGCATGTCACGTCCGATAAGCTCACATCAGTTGACTCTCAGCTGATCCAAACCTATAGGGATATGACACCTATTACAGCATCCATATAATATGGTCCTTCAATATTATTAGCAGTCTTTACCTTACTCAATAGCTAATTACCTTCTTCCATCCCCAGCTCCTCCTTCCTTCCAGTCAGGATTTGGCCTTCTGATTCCCCTTTTAGACTAATTTCTAAAATGATTGCTAAAATTTGACATTATTTTATTTTTTTAACATTATTGATATCTCCATTACATTTATGTTGGTTCTGTTCTGCTTTCCCTAAGGGGTTATTGCTACTCTCCCTGTGCTCATCCACAATTGACTCATGGATGCATGGGGAGTCTTGGGTCTTGCTCAGAACAGAACCATACCACTAATTCAAACTGTGTGCTAATTGTCAGTCATCTCTGACGATAGTGGCCCTGATAGAAATAACACTAAAATGAAAATTAAGAAACAAATAAAAAAGAAAACGTCAATAGGCTCTTTGTTAAATACTGCACATATGCTTTGTTAAATAGTGCTCTTGTGTGCTTCTCTATGTCTATTCCCTTTTTGTCTAGTTACACAAAAATGAAGGGGGACAGTGGGCTTTCTGCATAAGTGTTATATTGACAGTAATAAGTAAGTAATCTGTTGACCACAACATATTCATTATACTT
This sequence comes from Acrossocheilus fasciatus, assembly GCA_036784905.1. NCBI lineage: Eukaryota > Metazoa > Chordata > Actinopteri > Cypriniformes > Cyprinidae > Acrossocheilus > Acrossocheilus fasciatus. Next base: position 2,051,575 of record JAXUIB010000026.1, on the reverse strand, counting down.
AATATGAGCCTATCAATTAAACTCTTCTTTCTAAATGTGGTTGTGGTATGATTTAAAATAAAATCACATATATTAGAGACATTTAAATATTTTCTCTGTTTTGATAAATGTCTTTTCTATTTGTTTTTGTCTCTCTGTTCAGATATGTGTCCTGTCAGACCAGCACATCCTCCTGCTGTCAGAGCCACATCAGTCATCATGACACAGAAGCAGATCTGCAGCTCAATTCAATGCACAGAGTCAAAGACCAGCACAAAACCAGCATGAAGAACAAGTATGAGAGATTATTTGAGGGAGTCACACTACAAGAGAATCACACCCTCCTGAACCAGATTTACACACAGCTGTACATCATAGAGGGAGAGAGTGAAGGAGTGAATGAAGAACATGAGGTGCTACAGATAGAGAAAACTTATACTCCTGTCAACTGTAATGACATCTTTAGTCCTTTACCTGAACTAGGATATGATGAGATGAGAAGAGAGAAGAAAGACAAAATAAAGACTGTTCTTACTAAAGGCATCGCTGGAATTGGAAAAACCGTTTCTGTGCAGAAGTTCATTCTGGACTGGGCCGAGGGAAAAGCCAATCAGGATGTAGATTTCATGTTTGTGCTTACATTTCGAGAGCTGAACTTGATTAAAGATCATCAGTACAGTCTTCACAGACTTCTAATTGACTTCCATCATGAGCTTCAACATCTGGACTCAAAGATTTATGAGGAGTGTAAAGTTGTGTTCATCTTTGATGGTCTGGATGAAAGCAGAATTTCACTGATGTTTTCAGACAGTCAGAAAGTTTCTGATGTGACTGAGATTTCATCAGTGGGTCTGTTGATGTCAAACCTTATGAAAGGAGATCTGCTTCCCTCTGCTCTCATCTGGATTACCACCAGACCAGCAGCAGCCAATCAGATCCCCTCTAACTACATCAACCGTGTAACAGAAATTCAGGGATTCAGTGACCCTCAGAAGGAGGAATATTTCCTTCGATTTTCCTTCAATTTCTTCATGGCATCTCACTGGAGTCCAATCAGAGACTCTTACAGGATGTGCTGATTCACACAGAGAGCAACCCAGAGAGCATCAAGAAAATAATCCAAAACCTCAAACGATGTCAAACAAACTCAATCCTGAAAGATGGATGAATCTGTCACATTGCTTGATTGAGATGAAGGATAATTCTGTTGTTAAAGAAATGCAGGAGCTTTTAAAATCTAAAGCAAAAAGTAAAAGTCTTTCTCTTGCACAATGCTCAACTTTGGCAAACATGATCCTGATGTCAGAGGAGGTGCTGGATAAGTTTGACCTTAAACAATACAACATCAAATCAAATGAGGGAAGATGGAGACTGTTACCTGCTGTGAGGAACTGCAGAAAAGCTCTGTGTGAGTATGAAAATATAAGCATAATTATTTTCAACAGAAGTTGGGGTGGAGGTTTGTTAAAATTTTATTGTATTTGTATAATATTGTATTGTATAAAAACTAATATTGATTCAGTTGAGAATGTATACATCACTCATGTTTACATTCTCAAACCACGGAAAAATAGGATTGCACATTGTGTACATAGCCAAGCTACCAGTAAAACCAGTTCAACTCTAAGACAGTCATTTAAATCAATAGAATTGGTTTATGTAATAAAGTAATGTACAACAGGGATCGTCAGCTCCAACCTTAGAGGACCAGTGTCCTTCTGAGTTTAGCTTTAACCCTAACCAAACACAATCAAACAAGTAAGTCCTAGTGTTCACAATTACTTGCAAGTTGTGTTTAATAAGGGTTACAACTAAAGTTTGCAAAACATTGAAAAAGGCCTGATATACATCATTTACTTCAGATTTTTTTGTCAGATTTTTATTTTAAATTTTGGACCAATATTTTGGAACAGACTAGAGAGTGAATGTTAAACTAACATGCTCTTTTATAGTGCTTCTTAAACCTGTCCTGGCGACACCAGCACAGCACATTTTGGATGTCTCCCTCATCCAACACATCTGTTTTACTGTAACTCATCAGCTCATTAGTACATGCAAGACTTGAATTGGGTGTGACTGATGAGGGTGAAATCCAAACTGTGTATTGGGGGTATAATAATTCTCTGTAAAATAAATAATCGTACTGTTCGCCTCTCAGTTTGGTACGCATTTGTACTGAGATTAATCTCAGTTCTAACAAAAGATGTGGATGAGCTGTTTTGGCAAAGAAAACAAAACTTCAATTAGACTTTCAGAGTGAAAACTTCCACTAATGCACGGCAGAGGCTTGTCTATCTGCATCTGTGGGCATCTTTGCGTGCTCTGCAAGTTCACAGCCAAGCTCAAACTACCTGGTGGACATCTCAACATGGATAAAAGAACATCACCTACAACTTAACCTAGCTTAACCTGTAACCATCCAGCTTGGTTCATCAACAATAATCCCATCGAGTTTGGCCAGGAATCTTGAGGTGATCCATGATGATCAGCTGACCTTTAACAATCATATCGCAAAAACAGCATGATCATGCTAGTTTGCATGTTTTCAAGGAGCAACTGAAAACTCATCTCTTCCGTGAGCATGTAACTGCATGAACTGCATGTAACTGCTAAAAAAAAAAAAAAAATCCTCTATGGTTTTACTATTCCCATGTCTATACTGTCATTATCCCTTATCCCTTCCTGTTCTAGATTTTACTATATTAACTGAACTCTAGTATTACTAGCAGTACTCATGTTTATTGCTTCCTATGATGAATTGCTTGTTGTATCCCTCAACTGCAAGTCTCTTTGGATAAAATCATCAACTAAATGAATAAATGTTAATGTACACCGCTAGATGGTGCTGTCAAATACAGGGACAAAGTGTAGCAGAAGACGTTTGTTTGCCTTCATGAAGAGGCAGCTGTGTTAACGAGCAAAGGAATTATTATAGAATATAATTTTTATATAAATATCATTTAGCAGAATTCTCTTGTAAATTTAGCTATTGCATCCTGTCGCTATATAAATAAACAAAATATATTATGAAGTTTTCAGATCTCTTGATTAATTTATGATTTGAGCTTCATCCTGTGTGTCCGGCCTCACCAAAGCTACAAGCAGTCATTACATTGATTTCCAATGGATTCAACACAATGTAAATACTGAACTTCAGTCAGTGCACTTTCTATTTTGCAAACCATTTGTTTTAAAAACAAGTGAGACTTAACAGATGATGGGGCCCAACAGAACAGAGTGCAGTGACATTTACTAAAATATGTATTTTTAATGTATATGTATTTAATGGTGGACTTCAATTTACCTAGAATTTTATTTGTTTTGAGAACAACTGACAAAACTGCAATGAGATTATATTAAAGTGTGTATAGTAAAACACATTATTTTTAAACCCACCCCCAAATCAGTACTAAAACTCTGACACCAGAACCGCAATACATACCAAACCATGAGATCCTTGAACCTTTGAACCCTTAATGTGCACTAATGGGGGTCCCCAGGACAGGTTTGAGAAGCAGTGAACTAAGAAAGGTGTTTTTTTTTTTTGTTTTTTTTTTTTACACCAACCTTTTAACCAGAGTCTTGTTTTCAGTTTGGCAGGCTGTAATCTCACTGATCAGCACTGTGAAATTGTGGCTTCAGCTCTACAATCATCAAACAACCCCCTAAGAGAGCTGGACTTGAGTAATAATGACCTGCAGGATTCAGGAGTGAAGCTGCTCTGCGCTCAAAACTGTCAGCTCAACATACTGAGGTTTGTCTTTCAAAATGATTGACTTTGTGGTGTATTGACCCCCTGCCACGCATGTTTAAGAAAACACTTTGGGAAATGGCAAAATGTGTTTGGATAGTTTTAAATGCATAAAGAAATAATCCCAAAATATAATCCAAAAACAGAAGTAACCCAAAAATCACATTGTTAGAAAAAATCTCCAGTTCATACTTAATAAATGTTGGGTCAAAAAAAAAAAAAAAAGTCTGTGTTAGCAACACTAGCCAAGGGTCAATTCAATTATTAGTATAATAATTTGGGCAAACCTCACTTATTGAATTTTTCATCCCACTTCCATAATGTATTTATTTCCATGCACTAATTTTGTGCTTAATATACTAAAATTTATTCTTTAGTACTTCTCAAAATAATCTTAAGAACAACCTGGGGGGCGCCAGAGTTCACAGCGAGGGCGCAGGAGCAGATATACTTTGAGGTAGGGCTGGGCGATAAAACGATAACTACAATTATAGTGATATAATTTTCCTCGATAAAACAAGTTCAATAAACATTCAGTGTAATGTTTGTGTGGAAAAAGCGCTACTCATTTGAACCGTGCCATACGGACCATATCCGCTCGGTTCAAACAGCGGCGCAGCGCAGAGCGCACTGACTACAGCAGATGGGTTTACTCGCCAATCACACAACCACTGAACAGCGCTGTGAGATCCAGTGAGAAGCGCTTGAATTCAGCGAAGAACACAATGACTAGTATCAGTCGATATCAGTCAACTGATATAAACTAGTTTAAATCCAGATAAAACAGCGCTGACAAACAGCAGAAAAACACTGTGTGCAACGGTACAGTCAGAAGGCTTTTCAATCTACAAATCTCCATCGATTTACTGTAGTAGCATTAACTGCACCATGGTATTGTGGCATAAATGTGTGGTATTTATTATATGAATGTAGACGTGTATTAAAGGAGTAATGGAATGTAATTACACTATTTGTGATTAAGCTATAGGCTAGCGTTTGTGCATTTATAATAAATGTATTTAGACTACTGGTTTACATATAAATATAAATGCCTAGAAACCATATAGTTGGATTTTTACCACAGTATTGAGGTGCTATATTGTGGTTTTAACTCTGGTTATCATGATGTAAATGTATGGAAGAACAATGGTTAATTTTAATAAACCTCAAACAGTCAGAAAAATAAAATTTCACCATATATAAATTTTTTTACAGATGTTACTGATTTTGATCATTAACATAAATTTACATCTGCATCCTAACTCAAACTACTACTGCCAACTCGATGTCAAATGTGCATTTCTAAGAGAGAAAAAAGTGATTATTATTTCATATGGGGGCATGAAAAGAAGGTTGGGAACCAATGATGTAGTGGGTGTAATAGCTTTCAGGTGAGCAAGTGATTGAGACTGTGTGTACTTGGTGCAATGGATGATGGGAAATGCAGTCCAGGGTGATATGTAACAGACTGTGTGGTGTGAAAGTTAATGTAATAGTATAGCGATCTCTGGTGGCTAGCGGATGAAAGTCCATTAACCAGATTCATAACAATTATGTTATCAGCCAAAGATAAGTGTTAATGTAATGTCTATATGACAGTAATGTAAAGCTATACATATTGTGTGGTTCGTTAACATCATGTATTCAGTGAAGTAGATACAATGAACATGTTAGGCAGCAATTGAACACATGTAAAGTACTTGATTATAATTTTAAGTGTATTGTGTTTTTCGATTTCTGTAATAAATTTTGTAACAAATACTATTTTTAAAAACATGCTTCCAAAAATCTGTGATACAAGATTTATATAACAAATAATTTGCTTCCCACATTGACAGCATTAGCATCATCTCGCCAGTATCACTTTGTCTCTTCTAAGACCTGGACTGAAGCTCAGAGATACTGCAGACAGAATTACACAGATCTGGCAACCATTGATAACATTGAGGAAATTAATAGTCTGATTAACACAGTTAATGGGAGTTACAGCGGCTTAGCCTGGATTGGACTGTATGATGATCCAAACACCTGGAGATGGTCACTGGAAGATGATGATTTCTATCAGGAAAGAGAGAGAGATTTAAGAAACTGGGATCATGAACCAAACAATAAAGGGGGGAGTGAACTGTGTGTTTACATGAATTTTATTGGAAACTGGATGGATTACTCACGTGACAGTTTAAAGACATTTGTTTGCTATGATGGTAAGACATTCCAATTGGAAAAAAAAAATGCATTTTTAAATGTACGTATTTAGTTTCCTTTCAGTGAAACACTTAATTAATATGTTTCAGGATCTCTGGAGTATGTCTTGGCTTAAATATACCAAAACCAAAACACAATTAGTTTAGTATGTGTTGTGTAGACTCCTAAAGGGATAGTTAACCAAAAAGTCGTCATTTACTCACCATCATGTCATTTTCAGCCCATAACAAACAAAAACGAGGATATTTTAACAAAACCTGAAAGGACTCTGTTCATCTATTGAAAGTCCAGATTACCAAAACTTAAGATTCAAAAAGGTCATAAAGGGTTTGTAAAATTACTCTATATGAATACCATTCAGTTTTCATTAAAAACATTGATTTGTGTTTTGAAGATTCACCAAAGTTTTATGGGTAAGGAATGACACAACGGTTAAGAAATGATGATTTTTAGCTAAACTATCCTTTCAAGATCAACACGCTGGAATTATGGATTTATGAAATTATATGAATATGAATGAATTGTAGTAATATGCATTTTAAGATATGGGTAGTCAGACAAAGGAAAAGCAGACTGACTGATTAAAATTATGATTTATCTTAGAAACAGCCTCACAGAAGTATGTTTTGGTAAATGAGATAAAGACCTGGACTGGAGCTCAGAGCTACTGCAGAGAGAAGTACACTGACCCGGCCAGTGTGAGAAATGAAGCAGAGTATCAACAGATACTGAGCCTTTCATTTTTCTCTGAAGTATGGATTGGTCTGCACAGAAACAGACTGTGGTCAGATCAGGGCAGCTCTTCATTCACATACTGGCTGCCTTCAACACAAAGTGATGCAGCACAACCAGATAATGGTTTAAATATTCCAGGACAGACAGGAGTTCAAAGCTGCACAACTGTGTCTTTACAGCATTTTGGCCAGTGGACAGATGAGCGATGCCTTGCCATTTTGCCATTCTTCTGTTACAGCGGTGAGCTAATATACCTTCTATAAGGAAATAAAAGAACAATGAGCTGTTACACTCAAAAGTATAAATTATGTAAATTATCTGTAAATGTAGTAACATTTTATTTAATTTTTTCCAATGCTGGTCGTCTATTTGCTTTTTAACAGAACCATCAAATTGACCCAAGAATTCAGAGGAGTATGGTATGTGTAGATGCAAATTGTTTTCAATCCATAATGAGTTTCAAACAACACATAGGCTTCATTATTTTAGTGCAAACGTGTATTAAAACTGTATTCACACACAAATAGTTATTTACTCAGTATTGTCCTGTTTGTTTTTTAACTGTTCAGTGATGGGAATGAGAGTGAAAGTTTCAAGTGTAGAAAATCTGTCAGAGTCTCAGATTGTGGAACTGATTACACCAGTAAGTAACTCAATAGTCAATATGAACAATTTATAAAAAAATAATAAAAATAAAGGTTTCAAAAGGGTGCTTTTACTACAGTGCCATAGAAGATCCATTTTTGGTTTCCCAAAGAACCTTTCAGTGAAAAGATCTTTATAAAACCATGTTTTTCCTAGTGTTAAGAACATTTAAAAAAAAAAAAAAAAAAAAAAGTTTTTCCACTATAATAAAGAACCTTTTGTGGAAGGAAATGATTACATGGATGTTAAAGGTTCGTTATTTGATCTGACTGGAAAAGATATCAGCACATGTGTAATCTATAGATTGCTCCTGCTGACTATATCCAGCCTCTTATGAAGTCTTCAGATGACGCCAGCCCTTGAGAGGACTTCAGATGAAGCTGACTCTGAATAAACATACAATGCTAAATTTTCCTTGCACTGTAATCAACATGATCAAATCATGTAACCATTGCTTTAATTTGTTCATTGTTTCTGAATACATGACATTACTTAACTGCATGATTTGTATAGCCTAATTTTAGAACATTTCTGCCATATGAACATTACTTTGACACAGTTACACCTGTTAACAGAACTCTTATTTATTTGTAATGTAGAAATATTCATTTTTTGTAAAGCTGCTTTGAAACAATGTGTATAATGAAAAAGTGCAATACAAATAAATGTGAACTGAACAAAACTTGATGCATCATTTTTTCTCCTCTCCATGTCAGTAGGGAAACCATACATTCACACTCATTTTCTGTGAGTGACTGGAGCATCCCATGCAGCACAGCAAACTATAGTGGAGACTGTTCAAGGACAACATGCTTTATAGTATGTAAATAAGTACATAACAAGAGTCAACATACATTAAATATATGATTAAATGTGTAAAAATGTGTTCAGTTATTTTAAATTTGAATATACTACATATATATATATATATATATATATATATATTATTAATAATTGAGGGGTGCACAAGAATCAAAAACATTAAACGAGATTAATTTCCACTTAATCTTAAAATATCTTCATTTATTTGGAATGAATTTTCAAAGAAAACAAACTTAAACATTTACCATGAGATTAGTAAAATGGCAATGAACATTAAGATGTGATTGCACTTGACTAACATACAAGTTGTTAGAACACACACACACACAATTATATTTATACAGAGAGGCTGAAGTTACCTTGGTAAAAGACCACAATGTCGTTTATATAGGAAACATGTACTTTTACCATGGTAACGTCAGCCTAAAATATGTTAACATGGCAGGTAAGGATAGCTGACCACATTATTCCTCAAATATTAGCGGATTTTATCTTTTAAAAACAACAGTGATACAACTACATGTGTTTACATTTTGCAGAACAGACGGAAGAAGATCCGTCAATGTGGATTTGTTTCGTTATGTTCAGATGTTCTGTAGCGGTCACGTGAGGAGTTTTCACTCTTCTCCGTGTCAGAGGTTATATAGCCTACATTTATAATACATAATTAAACTTTGAAAACTGGAGTAACAGCTGATACAAATTCTGATTTGCATCACTGAGTTAAATTAAATTATAGTCATATTATAGTCATATGATCCTTCACAAATCATTCAAATATATTGATTTATTACCAGTGTTGTTGAAAAAAAAAAAAAAAAAAGCATATGCTGGTTAGGTATGTTTTGAAGCTGGGATGCTGGTTTATGCTGGTCATGTGCTGGTCATGTGCTGGTCTTGAGCTGGTCGGACCAGCTTAGGACCAGCTTGAACCAGCAAAAGACCAGCTTAAATCAGCTCAAACCAGCATCCCATGCTACAAAACATACTATACCAGCATATGCTGTTTTTTTCAACAGGGAACAGTTTTGCTGCTTAATAATTTTTGGAACCTGTGACATTTTGTTCAGGATTCTTTTATGAATAGAAAGCTAAAAAAGAACAGCATTGATAATAAATCAGGCTGATAAAAATTCTGATTTGCATCACTGAAATAAATGACATTAAAAAAAAAAACATTAAAAGTATTTTGAACGGCAGTGTGTGTGTGTGTGTGTGTGTGTGTGTGTGTGTGTGTGTGTGTGTGTGTGTGTGTGTGTGTGTGTGTGTGTGTGTAAAAATGTATCTAAATATCTATATATCTAAATAAAAATAGACTATATTCAGTATCCAAAGTAACTAGTAACTAACTACTTGAGTAGTTATTTTATCCGATACTTTTTTACTCTTACTTAAGTAACTATTCAGACTATTACTTTTACTTTTACTTGAGTAAATATTTCTTCAAGTACTTTTACTTTTACTTGAGTACAGTTTTTGGGTACTCTACCCACCTCTGCTAATAGGAAAAGGGTCTATAGCAAATAGTAGCCTACCTGACACAACTTCATCACATTTTTAGCGGAAGTCCTTAAAGTGAAACAGAAAGTGATCGTATAAGAGACGGCATTGCGGAGGATGAAATCTAACTGTCTTCACATGTCACGGTAAGTTTGTTAAAGCGTTTCAAAGCTATAATATCTGTTACTGTGAGGACCTTTTGCGTCTAAACAGATGTTATGTCGAACTCGAGCGTTGTTCGCTTCTCTCTCAGGGCTGTGTCTATGTTGAAGGTAAACTATAAAGGCGAACTAGAAGCTAGAAGCGCAGGGCGTCCAGGGTTAACTCGCAAACCAGCCGCGAAAAGTTCACTTAAAAATGACCAAGAGGCGTCCATAATGTACTTTAATGGAAAATATATGAGTGGAGCATGAAGATTTTGAGCGCCCAGAATCTGACAGAAAACATGACTGTAACCAGGGACGGACTGGGAGTAAAAAACGGCCCTGGAATTTCTCCTAAATAGGCCCACCACAACTACAAACTAGGTTGTGACGGTGAGGAAATTCTCCCACCGGTTAATCGACGTGTGACAACACCGGTAATACCGGTATCACCGTGGTGGGGGGTCCTTTGAGTTTCCCCTCTTTTCCTTGCTTTCCTTCGGGTTTAAATAGCTTGTAAAATCTCCGTGCACATTTTATTTTCACTTTCAAATTTGCGGCAATTCGGCATCAAGCAGTTGTTTGTTTTTAGGTAGCTTGAATTTTCACTCTTTCCCTCACTTTCCTTTGCTTAAATAGCTTGTAAAAGCACCGTTCGCATTTTACTTTCACTTTTAAATTAGCCGCGATTCGGCATTTGCTTGAATTATATTCAAGCAACAAAATACAACGTACATAGCCTAACTTTTATTAACAAAACGAATAAAAATACACCATGTTATATGCCTAATATAAAATAATAAATAATTTACAAATTACTGAAAAAATTATCAGAAATGACGTGAACATAGCCTAATTAAAACGTAGAACGTTTATTAGTTTATTAGCGGAGGCACGGACTGCATAGCCTACAAAATAATGGAAAGAAATTACAGTTTAAATAAAATAAAAATCAGCAAATACCGTGGAACCAAATAAATGAGAAAAGTGTTTTTTTCCCCTTCTCTCAAATCAGATACTGTTTCAGCTATTAAAATAGTTCAGTTTTGTACGTAAAGGCAACGTGATTATATTTCGTATCGTTTTTTTATTAAGTTAATTTAGAAAAACGTTTGGAGCATTTTTTTTTGTTGTTCGTTAAATATTTTTTTTCTTTCTTAAAGTAGCAAGCGGCAGACCGGCAGGCTGATCATAACCTATGTTTGATCAATTTTGCTTTCTCAAAACATCAGGACTTGCCTAAAATAAAATCTATAGATATACTAAAACAGTTCAAGCATATAACAATGTTTAAATGTTAAACCTAGATAAATGTGCCCTGTATCCAATAGTTTGTGCAGAGAGTCGAAGCTAAAGCGCAGGACATGGAGGCACCAGCACAATCAATTGCATTTTTCTACTAGGGTCTACTTTTATTTGTGTGCACTCACAATATCAACAAAATGTTGTGCTTTTAAGAAAACAATGATGCGCTTTCTGCCGTCTAGTCTTGAACAGGAGCTCTTCACAAAAATGAACTGAAAGTCAGCCAATACATGCCTCACAGACATGATAAATATATCTATAGAAAGCTTTAAATTACTACTTAACGAAATAAATCAAATAGATAATAAAAACTATTTCATTAGGCTATAATCCCTGAAGATGCACTTCTCTCTAAAGGCACATCTAATGAGGAGACGGCGATTCAGGATCATCAACTTTGCTACACTGACACAGAAAACACTAGTTAATTCAAATATTTCCTAACTATTTCCCCCAGACACATTCAAGGTAATTACTTTTGCTGGGGCTTTGCGGCAAGCTTCAGCCTATTGTGTGTATTAGAACGCAGAACTCTTCAGCTGCGCTGATGGCGCACTCTTATGGAAGCAGAATAATGACAATAGTTTTTGAAACATAAAGCATGCTGAATTCCACAAATCGAAAAAAAAGATGCATTGCAATTAACAGTGCTTGCATTTTAATGCCTTGTATTTCCAGGTCTTGCATTTTTAGGTCCTGAAATTTAGCTGTTTATTTATGCTGTGAATATTTCAATTCAAAATATTTCAAACACATTTTCATAATTAAAAATCAATAATTCATATTCACCTTCCAGAATTCACTTACAAAATATTCAGTCTGTTTAAAAATACGATGTATATTCGACAGGCAAGTTTTGGTCATTTTATTTCACTTTCCAAATTCGCTGCCACAAATTCAGTGGTTAAAATTGTTCAGTGTTGCACATCCGGGAACCGCAGGAATAGCAGTAGAGCACCGATGCATGATCTCCAGCTGATGTCAGCCGCTCACCAGCAGGTGGCGCAAGCGGCTGACCAAGTCATTCATTCATTCACAAAAACTGATTTGCAGAAATGGAGCAAGCGCTAAGTAGAAGTTTTGATTATTGGGGCCAGCATAAACATGTGGAAAGGCTGATTGTGTATATGTTTAATTCAACATCTTCGCTGTTTCCTGTAGCCTACATGTAAGCAGCTTTCTCTACCACAAAGGAGATTATAATGCTCTTTTACCCAATGCTGAAGCACAGAACTAACATTACATCTGAGGAAGACATATATTGCTTTCGGTTGTTTACTTTCTTTAACTTTGTGTCATGGCTTATGTGACGCTGTGCTGTAATACTGGGGTTCCCCTCATTTGTCACACTCCAGGATTCCTCAACGACGCGTAATGCACCTCAGTGAACTAATACAGTGATATAAGACCTCAGATCTCAGAATACACTTTATTGAAGATCATGCAAACTATATACAGGCATGCAAATGAGGTCAGAAGAATGCAACGCACTGAATTTTCGTTGCTTTCCCTTACCACTGATCTATAGAGTCGACAGTCCTACAAAGATATCAATACCACGATTAGTTTTAATAGTAAGCAACCACTTTATATTGACATAAAAAATGAGTTCAAAATCGCCTAGGTGTATTGTTGCTGCAAACTGGAGAAAGCATTGACGTGCTATCGCAGCTAAGGGGCCGTCTGACAATTCCACTGACTGGGTTAAACCGTCCAATATAATTAAAATTACTTTTAACATTTAAAATAACACACTGTCAAATTGTAAAGCTTGTATTGCTCATAGAAGTTTACTACATATGAGATTTTGACAATACTTCCCTTATATGTACAGTACACAATTATTTGCTTATAAAAGATCCCTGGAAAGGTTTTTTTTTCATGTTCCAGCAGTTGTAGTATGTTAGATACAAAACTGACTTACTACAGGTTAGATTTTGCCAATATCTCCCTTACGGTATATACAGTACACAAATATATTTAAAAAAAAAAAAAAAAAAAAAACTACAGTAATTCACCAGAATGGTTTTTCATGTTCCACAGGTTGTAGTAAGTTGTGAATTTTTTCCGGTATCTCCCTTACTGTATGTACAATTCACAATTGACCTATCGGTAAGCCCTCCCCCCTTAGTTACTGTTGCCAAAGACTATAGAATACCCAAGACGTGTCACTTGTATAGTTTTGAATGGGAAAAAATGCAACGCTCAATATGGCCGCTCAATCGCAGAAAGCCCCGCCTTCTGAATGAAAGAGCCAATCGCTAATCGGTAAAGTCAACGCGTCACTGCAGCTGCCGTTAGAAGTCCCGGTTGCTATAGAAACAGTCAGTGTTTTGAGACATGCGCTCAGGACTGCGCATGCGCACTGGCTGATCTAGCCTGAAAAATAAGCTTTTTATAAGGCTATTTGAGCAAAAGAAACAAAATTTATGATACAGTTGTCGTCAGATTTCTTTGGTGATTTCAAATATGAAATTTAATTGTAAGCTTAGTGAACAGTTTTGGAGAATTTGATGTTTCCCCATTCAAAGAGATAGGAGCTGCACTTGGATTCCCGAGAGGCGTTTTAAAGATGGCCGCCGAGTGACATGACTTGTCTTAAAGAGACTTTGCTGTTGCTCCCTCAGACAAACAAACTGAGTTGCTCACTTCTTACAATGACAGCTACAGTGTGAGAACCATGTCCCATGATGTTTTTGCACAATTTTGGACACAAAAGGCCACCAAATGGAAATTAACTATTCAATGGAGGGATTTATAAAAATTTTAAAAATAAATACGGTGGGTAACTCGAAGGAGGGTTTACATTAGCTAGTTTATACAGAGTAAGCCAGAGATACCTTGCTAAAGCACAAGATAACATTAACGTTCTGCTTGAGCATATGAAAATTGTAACTTAATGAGTGTAACTTTAAACGTTTTTGTCTTCATTTATTAAAAAAAAGAAAAAAACTTTGTGAATTACAGTAATTTCTTAAGAATAATTATATACTGTATGTACAGTGAGGAAGATGTTGGCAAAATTTCAACTGTAGTAAGTCAGTCTGGTCACTAGTAACATTTTGGTGAATTAATGTAATTTTTTTTCTTAAAAATATTTGTGTAGTGTACATACTTAGGGAAATTATTGTCTAAGGCGAGTTATTGGCAATATATATTTAGTCAGTTTGAGTAAATTATTCATTTACTATAAACATTAATTTGAATAAATTATTGGAAATTAATAATTACATTTAAATAATTTAATAAATTATTACTTCGTTTTGTACTGTGAGGTAAATTTGCGGACGGTCCCTAAAGCAGCCAAGGCGAATATCAAACCTAAAACTATAGCGCCTGGTTTTCTATGGGAGAAAAAATGGTTTGGTGAAACTTGTTGGTTGTGGGCTCATATTCTGGGCTCATCTGCTTAAATGTTCATAATATACAGTAATATATTTTATTAATTAGATGCTTAATTAAATCATGTATTATCACTGAGGCAACAAACCACGTTAAGTGTTTTCTTTATGGGAGATGTTTAACGTGTGCGTTCCTTAACTTGCGTTCATATCCTCATCTGTTTGCATCATCAGTAATCTGATACATGTAAACATCTAAAATACATGTTTATATTAAAGTAGAAATGGATGATAAATATGCCTTTCGTATTAAATAGCAAGCACTTTGGGTGTCTTGTTCATCATGTTTATATTTATATAAAAGCAACAGAACTGAAATTATATCACATTTATTAGCAGCATAGCACATGAGTCAGAACAATGCGATATCCGCCTTTGATCTCGTTGGTATCTGTTCCACTTCGAGAGGGCAGAACTGTCTGTCTTGACTGTGTTTATTTCACTCCTCCCCTCACTGCAGCCACCTACATTTCAGATGAGGTGCATCTCAAACAAGTCTAATAGCTGTTATTTTGTTGCACTACTGAGCCGCATAATGTGTTTTCTTTAACCGATTTAACCGAGGGAAACAGTGTGAAACCTTGTGCGTTCGTTCATATCCTACATCTGCTTAACTCTCGATATAGTTGCCATAATCAATAAAGTGTATTCTGAGATCTGAGGTCTTATATCACTGTATTAGTTCACTGAGGCGCGTTACACGTCGTTGGGGAATCCTGGAGTGTGACTTATGAGGGGAACCCCAGTATTACAGCACAGCGTCACACAAGCCATGATACAAAGTTACAGAAACTAAACAACCGAAAGCAATATATGTCTTCCTCAGTGGTAATGTTAGTTCTGTACTTCAGAGTTGGGTAAAAGAGCATTATAATCTCCTTTGTGGTAGAGAAGGCTGCTTGCATGTAGGCAAGATGTTGAATTAAACATACACACAATCAGCGTTTCCACATGTTTATACTGGCCCGGATAATCAAAACATCTACTTAGCGCTTGCTCCATTTCTGCAGATCAGTTTTTGTAGGTGGCGCAAGCGGCTGACCGAGTCATTCATTCACAAAAACTGATCTGCAGAAATCTGATCTGCTGAAACTGATCTGCAGAAATCTGATCTGCTCTACTGCTATTCCTGCAGTTTCCAAAAATTTTTGCCTCATTTTAACCACTGAATTTGTAGAAGAGAATTTGGAAAGTGAAATAAAATGGACCGAAATTTGCCTGTTTTATACATTGTATTTTGAAAGTGAATTCTGGAAGGTGAATATGAATTATTTAATTTTTAATTATGAAAATGTGTGTGAAATATTTTAAGGTGAAATATTCACAGCTTAAATAAACAACTATGTTAAATTTCAGGACTTAAAAATGCAAGCACTTTAAATGCAATGCTTTATTTTTCCAGTTAGTGCTATTCAACATGCTTTTTGGTTTCAAACAAATACGGCATTATTTTTCTTCCATAACTTAGCTAGTTGTTTTTACTATTGCCGTTTTTTATTTTGATTATTTTTTTATTTTTTTTTATTTTAAGATGTTAGTGAGAACAAGAAAAAAATTAGATATCAATGTATGTGTGATGGACATGGGTTATGATCTTTGGTATCTCCTTTGAGCTCATGCCAAAAGTATGAGAAGCCAGAACGTTTCTTTGCTTATAATATGTCAATCATCACAATTTTGAGAGTGAATTCTGTTCCGTACACACAAATTGATCATATAGAGGATTCACTCTCATATTTAAATGTGGTTGTTACTCCTGAAACTCTATGATGTGTACATGGCCTGTCTCTTCCCTCACTTTTGCCCTGACGCTGCTGCTGTCCTGAAAATGCTAATACTGCATATCCCACTATGTCTCATTTCAAAGACTGTGCATTATCTATTGGTCTCAAACATCAACAAGGATGTCTCATTTCAGAAAAGCAAGTATTATAAAACTGACTGTTATTTCTTATTCGATTTTTAAAGAAATGATGTGATGAGGATTTCCGCTCTTAATAATTCTGATGGATCATTAGTAGCATTATCCCGATATTACTGTGCCAACACTGTGTTACTGCATCTGTGTTTTGTGCTTTGTGCATAACAATAGCCCTTAACTGCTATAAAATTACTGTAAACCATGGATACAGGGCATCCCGGCACTTTAGCCACTGTGCCTTCTCACTTCGGGGCACCAGCTTGTACTGAAACTCAATTGTGTAAAAATTCAGTGTATTTTCTCTGTTTCCACGTACAGGCCTGAAATCAAGTCTCTCATCTAGGAAAAAAAGAGAAGCAGAACATCCTGTAAAGTGAGTGTGCATGAGGATAGAGAGAGAGGAGAAACCTGCTTATAAAATGAGTGTGTATGAGGAGAGAGTGGAGGAGGCTCCTGTTGACACTCAGAGAGCAGCATCTCCAGGATTCAGTTGTGTGTCTATGAATAGTAACAACTCTATGCGTCAGCCCCCTTATCTCAGTGATTTTGATGCTCAGAGAGCAGCATCTCCAGGATTCAGCTGTGTGTCTATGAATAGTATCAACTCCATGCATCAGCCCCCTTATCTCAGTGATTTTGACGCTCAGAGAGCAGCATCTCCAGGATTCAGCTGTGTGTCTATGAAGAGTATCAACTCTATGCTTCAGCCCCATTATCTCAGTGATTTTGTCGCTCAGGGAGCAGCATCTCCAGGATTCAGCTGTGGGTCTATGAAGAGTAACAACTCTATGCCTCAGCCCCCTTATCTCAGTGATTTTGAGGCTCAGAGAGCAGCATCTCCAGGATTCAGCTGTGTGTCTATGAAGAGTATCAACTCTATGTGTCAGCCCCCTTATCTCAGTGATTTTGATGCTCAGAGAGCAGCATCTCCAGGATTCAGCTGTGTGTCTATGAAGAGTATCAACTCTATGTGTCAGCCCCCTTATCTCAGTGATTTTGATGCTCAGAGAGCAGCATCTCCAGCATTCAGCTGTGTGTCTATGAAGAGTATCAACTCTATGCTTCAGCCCCCTTATCTCAGTGATTTTGACGCTCAGAGAGCAGCATCTCCAGGATTCAGCTGTGTGTCTATGAAGAGTATCAACTCTATGCATCAGACCCCTTATCTCAGTGATTTTGACGCTCAGAGAGCAGCATCTCCAGGATTCAGCTGTGTGTCTATGAAGAGTATCAACTCTATGCCTGTGCCCCCTTATCTCAGTGATTTTGACGCTCAGAGAGCAGCATCTCCAGGATTCAGTTGTGTGTCTATGAAGAGTATCAACTCTATGCGTCAGCCCCCTTATCTCAGTGATTTTGACGCTCAGAGAGCAGCATCTCCAGGATTCAGCTGTGTGTCTATGAAGAGTATCAACTCTATGCGTCAGCCCCCTTATCTCAGTGATTTTGACGCTCAGGGAGCAGCATCTCCAGGATTCAGCTGTGTGTCTATGAAGAGTATCAACTCTATGCGTCAGCCCCCTTATCTCAGTGATTTTGACGCTCAGAGAGCAGCATCTCCAGGATTCAGCTGTGTGTCTATGAAGAGTATCAACTCTATGCGTCAGCCCCCTTATCTCAGTGATTTTGACGCTCAGGGAGCAGCATCTCCAGGATTCAGCTGTGGGTCTATGAAGAGTATCAACTCTATGCATCAGCCCCCTTATCTCAGTGATTTTGACGCTCAGAGAGCAGCATCTCCAGGATTCAGCTGTGTGTCTATGAAGAGTATCAACTCTATGCGTGTGCCCCCTTATCTCAGTGATTTTGACGCTCAAAGAGCAGCATCTGCAGGATTCAACTTTGTGTCTATGAAGAGTAACAGCTCTATGCGTCAGCCCCCTTATCTCAATGATGTTGACGCTCAGAGAGCAGCATCTCCAGGATTCAGCTGTGTGTCTATGAAGAGTAACAGCTCCATGCATCAGCCCCCTAATCTCAGTAATGGATCTGCTGTGACCTTTGGCCCTGTGTGAGTATCATGAAGTTGGATGTATTTTTTAGTTACAAAATACAATAGTAATATTTATGGCTGTATATTTCTTTGCCTTCAAATGTTAAACCATATAGCCTTTATTTTGTCAGAAAACACAGGGGAACTGCAGAATCGCATAAGAAAATGTTCTTTGCAGTTTTAATAGCAGAAGTCAGTTTCAACACTCAGCAAGGAGTTTATAGGCCACTTTGCTCACACACCAAATACAGCATCAATCACCAATCTATATCACTACTTCAGGATTCATGATCCTGATTGGTTTCAGGCAAAGATTGACTTGAAAGGTAGCCAAACATAGACAACCTTCAAAGCGTATCTCCATTGATTATCATGGGTTCCAGCTAGGTTCCAAATCTGCACTTCTGTATGTCTGGATTTTCCCATTTGTTACAACTTTCCCATCCTATTGTTACACATGTTGCTTCTCTAGGCCAGCAGAGCTGATAATATAGATCAAACCCTACTGTGTAAAATATTGTAAAATTGGGGTCTATACACAAAACAACTATGTTTTCAGTGCTTGTTTATGGATGTCATAATGTGAAATTTTGACTTTGCGATTATAGTCTGATAATATATCATGATATCTACATTTTTAAAAAAAATAGATGTAAAAAATTGCAATATGCATGAAGTCACTGTTGTGGAAATAAGTGTTAACGATAGTTGGGCTCTTGACCCTTGACTTTTTTAAATTATATTTTCTCTGGCTACTGTAACTGTGTTTATAAAGTGTATTTATTATATCAAAAATTGCTAGAGAAAATCTTATCAAATGAAGTTGGTTACTTATTGATGATGATTCAATCATCGTGTAGTGGCCTGACTTACCAATCATATCCAGAGTCTAATCTGTGTGTATGCTAGGTAGATTTATTTAAGGTGACTATATATCTACCACCGTTTTATCATAGGTAGAATGCAAAATGTTTCAATACAAGCATTTCAGTCAAATTTAATTTCTGCAATTTTTCAAACCTTTAACCCACGGGAGAAAATCAACCTGCAGCAACAGTTTAAAATCAGCCCGATTCCGTGGAAAAAAATGGTAACCCTATGGATCTGGCAAACCTACATCCAACACGATCTGCATCCAAAGTGATTTAAATACTCCACATATTGATAGCGACTCCCTGATGCACGACAATTATATTGAATATTACAGCAAGGCTTTAATACACAAACACACACAATTAATGGTGACTGTAGAAAGCAAAAGCCAAATCCCGGACATGTTGTGTGATTTAGAAATCCCAGCCGGATGCATTTTTTTAGGTCCAAAAAGAGGACATGTCCAGTGAAAAGAGGACGAATGGTCAGCCTAATATATTATTTTTGCATTATTATATTAGAATACTACTGCTTGCTTTTATATTTTTAAATGTTTCCAAGTCATTATGCGGAAGTTATTTGGACAGAATTATGTAGACTCACAGACATCAAGAATCTGCGTATGAACCTCAACAATGATGACAAACGACAAACAGATTATTCAGATAAACAGATCAACTCTGAACATCACAAAACAAGCTACTAAATTCACAAAAAGATTTTTGTTGATTCTCACCATTGTTAAGATTCATGCACTGATTCTTGATGTTTGTGGGAGGCAAAAAGACAACTCAAAACACTTGAATAAAAAAAAAAAAAAATATCCGACTGCTATAACATCACAAGACTGCTGTAGATTATGTAAAATTGGCAGCTAATATACTCAGAGATTAGACTCCAGATGAGATCAGTGAATCAGGCCACTACTTGATGGCTTATAAAGAGTTAGTTTTTTTTTTAATCAAGATAATTTTATGAAAATAATGACATGCCATTTTTAGAGTAATCATTTGAAACTGTAAAGGGTCTACTTTTATTTGCGCACACTCACAATATTAACAAAAGGTTGAGTTTTTTGTAAAATAAAGAAAACAATCGCTTTCTGGATGTACTTTCTGTTGTCTCGGTCTCCGTGAACTGGAGCATGGCACAAAAATTAAACTCAGTGTATAGCCTACATGCCTTACAGACATGAGAAATATATCTACAGAAAGCCTGAAATGTCTACTTTTAAGCAAAAACATAAAATGATTATGTAATCTTTATTAAAGGTGCATTTCTCTCTAAAGGCGTGTCACTGTACTGTGGAGATGGCGGGTCAACATTGTGATTTTAGTATAAAAACACTTTGAAAAATACTTTTTCTATTATGTTTTTCTCAGTACCATCAGCAGGAAGAGAAAGAGAGCAGCTTCTCCACAACAGCCCCCTGATCTCAGTGATGGAGCAATGACCTTTGATCCTGTGTGAGTATATTCATGTAGACTGAGACATTAAACACAAGAACAAATAATGTACACATAAATAACAAAAGAGAAATATACGTTTTTATTTTTGCAATAAAAAAACTAACAGAAATTGTGTTCTCTTTTTTAGCAAATATAACACTAAAATGAAAAAAAAATAGTCTTTTAATTACAAAAAGTAAAACAATGCAGTTGTATTTTGAAATATTTTAACTAATCTAGGGCTGTAACTAATGATTATTTTGGTAATAAAGTAATCTACTGATTATTTTGACAATTGAGTAATCTGATATTTTGTAGTAACACAAACAGGCCTAAGTAAAAACCAGGCTTTAGTATGACTATTTATATATAAACTAATGATGAAGCAATAATAATTGGCTCAAATAAAATATCAAAACCAAAATGACATGGTTTTATTGAGTGACACTGTTAAAATACATAATGTAATATGCCCATATATAATATGAACATAACCAACTTAAGTACATTAAGTATTATAACAAATACCTGCAGAGGGCGCCAACGGCCTGGTGACGTTTCACTTTACAGCATGATTAAACGATTTTAATATTTGGCCACATGCAAACTCAGAAACTTTTATTTTGAAATCGTGATGTACAATGAATGACATATATTTAGAAATAAGTTGATGTATCCTCTTGTGTTGGCAAAGGTTTATGTAAGAGGTAATCAACAGCCAGCCGTGCATTAAAGGATTTTAAATGCATGACGTGGAGGGTGGCTAGCCATTGATCATCCCGCATATCCCATGGTTATTTGCCAATTTATAGACAAGTTAAAGTAGTATTGCACTTTGCAGTGCAATATTTGACCGAATGGGTAAAAATGACAGAAAGGCCACATTTATTTGAATGAATTACAGCATATATTTCAATTAATTATCGATCGATCGTTTGAGAGAGAGAGAGAGAGAGAGAGAGATGACAGTTGTGCGTATACCTGCTTTCTGCGTCTGCACATTTCTCTACAAACAATTACTTCAAAAACAGCGATTTTACCACCTCGTTGCTGGGGAATATAATGTAGCGATCTAGTATCTTGGCTATTTTATTAATAAGAATCACGGAGAAGCGTTGACAACAAGTTTATGAGTGTGTGCAGCGCAATCAGGTATCTCTCTCTCTTTCTCTCTCTCTCTCTCTCTCTCTCTCTCTCTCTCTCTCTGTGTGTGTGCATGTGTGTGTGTGCGAGTGATAGTGTGCATCAATTTAAGCAGCACATTAATATGGAACGGTGATTAAACTGACTTGGAACTACGGTTTTACTGCATACCTGCCAGCCAATCAGAATCCAGTATTCCGACAGACCATGGAATAAAAATTATTTATGTTACAAATCTAGTGAGAAAATGCACACTGTTTTCCCAGATGAATGTTAACTCAAATTCACAGCATATGCAGAGGAAGAGTTTAGCCCCATTTCACACATAAGTTTTTACTGGTAAATTACCGGCAAGTTACCATTAAGAGATCATGTAGGGTTGTAAGATTCCGAAATTTTTGAAATCGAGTCAGATTCCAATTCCTGGTTCTGGAATCGATGGGATTCAGTTCCAAGAAATTTATGCTTTGCACAAAATTAACAAACTGTACATTGAAACAAAATAACCAGAACATTAACCCTTTAGGCGCCATCAAGATTTTGACATCAAGATTTCAAAAGCTTGTGGCTTGAAAGGGCTTAAAGATAGATATCTACTGTAAATGAGAAACATGTTGGGCATGACCTAAAGTTTATGTGGGGTGTAAATATACTCATCTAATTTGCATATTATGATGTCATCAGGATGTCATCAAATCCCTCTTGAATTTCATAATATTCAGGAAATTGTAGATATTGAATTGATATTTGAACTTATTTGCATGTTTTTTTTTTGTTTGTTTGTTTTGTATTTTTATCCTCATTCCAAATGATCAGAAAAGAGGAAACCAACAACAAAACAGGAGAAAGTACTAAATTATTATTATATTACTATACTATATAGTAGTAAAACACATGTGAACATTTTGATCAGTTGACCAGCTATCTGCCCAATCAGGTATCTAGGTGACAGTTTATAGTTCTGAGAGTACAGGCTTTCCTGTAGCTCAAATAGTAGAGCATGGCGCTAGCAACGCCAAGATCATGGGTTCGATTCCCAGGGAAAGCAAGAGCTGATAAAAATGTAAAACACTGTAACTTGAATGCAATGTAAGTCGCTTTGGATAAAAGCGTCTGCTAAATGCATAAATGTAAATGTAAATGAGAGTATGGTACCTCTCATTGCATGGCACAGCACACAGACCTACCCCACACTGACTGCACCTGTACTGTCTGCCAGCGGCCCTTTGAGCGCACACGATCAGAAAAAAAGGTGCTCCTATGGAGACTACGACCACGTCCACCCCCGCCACCCCCATCCCCATTGGGCAAAGGCTCGAAATGATCACTTGATGGTGCTTTGTGAACACTCTCGCCTTTTACGGCGGCACCATTGCGCATGCAAAGATTTACTGGGAGATGTGCGATCATTAGACGGCTGATAGTCATTTCCAAAAGGCAAATATTCCCCTTCAGAGTCAGAATCGGTGAATAACATTTGCAACACATCCTCATGGTACAACTTTTTATAGCCATTTGGCTATTTTCTCTCACAAATCTCACAATTTACTCAGACGCTATGAACTGAACTTCCGCATCAGTGACACGATAGCTCACTTGCTCTGCTATTGCCTCGAACAATTTTGGTCTAGAATCGAAGTACTACATGTCTGCCATCTAGTGATAGGGAATACAAATGAGATATTACACCATATTAGGAACTACAGTCTATTTAATGAAGTATGACGTTGTCGCAATTTTTGCGACTTTGGCACTTAGAGGGTTAACTATAACAGATAGAACATGGTTTATCTGTCAATCAGATGCTGTCAATCATTTTTCATGATATATGCATGTTTCATGAAGTTACGAGTGAAAACACCACATGAAATTCGAGTTTTTTGCTAAACTACATGTTGCCTGGTCAGTTTTATGTGTGTTATAAATTCAAGAGGAATATCTTCAGATATAAATGACGGATTAGTTTGGAGACAGTTTGGGCTCTTTTTAATCAGAAGAATGCTCTAAATAATGGTATGTAATTCCACGATCTGAGCTTGTTTTATGAAGTGTCAAGCAATAAAGTGACATGAATGGTGTATCCATATATTACTTTTGCTAAAGAAAAGGGAGAAATCTTAACCCTCTGGGGTCTGAGGTCATTTTGGGGCCCTTGAGATGTTTTGACGTGCCCTGATATTTGTGCTTATTTCAGCTACTTAAAACATACTATTGACCAACATGTAATGTTTTTGTATTCAGCACAAATTGTGGTACAATAATATGTGACCAAGATGGCTGTACATGTTTGCATCTTTTAGAAAAAAAATATTATGCGTGGTTAGTAAGTTTTTGGAAAAAACAAATGTAGCTGAAATAAGGCCATAAAACCCACACTAAATAGTTCTGAATAAGACTTTTGAGTAATCAGTCTTGTAGGCTAGAATATTTACTTCAGAATTATGTGAGAATCATTCTGCATACTCATTCACAGAAAACAATACATTGATTTAAATTTTTCAAGACATGTTTTGTGATAGAAAGACTATATGCGAGGAAGTGGCAATAGCCTTGAATATTAAGTGCTTCTCACCAAAGAGACAAAGGGCCCTCCCCTGATGGCCTCTAATGGCCCATCAGTGTGACTGTGACTTTGAGGCAGGTAAGAGAGAATGTGAGGAGATTGAAAAAAAAGTTTTTTTTTAAATTATTTGTATTTTATTTACAACACCATATAATCAAAACATACATAATGAAGGTCAAAGACACATTATTGTGCACACTGATCTAACTACAGAGATGGGAACAGACTTTGAGTAATTAAACTACTTCAGTCTGTGTGCATTGAATTTATTTAATACACGAGTTTCACAATTTGAGTTGAATTACTGAAATAAATGAACTTTTCCACGACATTCTAATTTATTGAGATGCACCTGTATGTATAGGTTTTGTAGCCATAGACTCACACATGCTATTATAAAAAAAGAAATAAATTTTATATCTGAGAAACTAATTATTATTGTTTAGCACGTTATTAAAATCTATTTCTGAACAGAGTAGGCTATTAATAATAAACATGTTCCAAACATACTTAGACATACTTCGTATGTCATACATACTTCGTAGCATTCATCATGTTACAGTGTACACTCATATTACTTTTATTGTTTTATATAAAGCATGAAAACATCATCGTGCAGTAAGAAATTTAAATACAATGAATTGCCTGTCATATTCAAAATGTTTTACTCGATTTCAAATATTGTAGTCAGGAATTATAGTTTGGGGAAAACCCAACTATGATTTTGTAGTCATATAGCCTAGTATGTATGATTTTATAGTAGCTTATGATATGATTCTGTAGCCATAAACTCACACATGCTTTGTGCTATAAAAGGATGTACTCCTACTATAAAAATGATATTTTATATCTGAGAAACTAATTATTATTGTTTAGCACACTATTAAAAAAGTATTAATAATAAACATGGTCTAAACATTCTTAGATGCGTAGCATTGATCATGTTGTCGTTTGATAAAAACCCAACTAGTAAAATGTGTTCAAGTTTGTCACAATAACACGTTAACTAATGCAAAAAAATGAAACAAAGAATCTTGTTCTTCTTTTGAGGGAAATCCTGCCTTTACACAGCGCGTCTTCTTCCCGAAACGAACAGTAGCCGCGTTGAGGATCTCCTTACTCTTTGTTTGTGTTGGGCGTTTACACACGCAGGTGTCCCTCGTGGTTATTTACATATGAACAGCGCGAGCCGCGAGGGGGCAGGATCGCATTAGAGATAATGAGTTAGACGGGACAGACTGAATATTGTGTTGGTTTCATACGGATTACTTCACCACATAATGTTTGTTTTCGATATTCAACACTTCAAGCTTTCTGTAGATTTAACTCTAATGTCTGTGTGCTGAGTATTTGCTGAGTTACAGTTCATTTTAGTGACGCATTTCTAATAGCAGTTCGCGGAGAAGGAGAAGACAGAGAGCGCACCCTGTTTGTTTTCTTTATTCTTCAAAAGCACAAAGTTTAGTTGTTATTATGAGTGTATACAAATAAAATTAAACCCTTTACAGATTCGATTGATGTATTGCTCTTATCTGTACAATCAAAACTCAAAGTGTAATTTAAGTTCTTTTCGGCGTTATCAGGAGATTATGCCACAAAACGCATATATGCGTTTGTCAACCCCAGAGGGTTAAAGGTGCATTTCTCTCTAAAGGCGTGTCACTGTACTGTAGAGATGGCGGGTCAACATTGTGATTTTAGCACTTTGAAAAATACTCGTTGAGTCGTTAAATTGATTCCTATTTTTTTCTATTACATTTATCTCAGTACCACCAGCAGGAAGAGAAAGAAAGCAGCTTCTCCACTGCAGCCCCCAGATCTTAGTGTTGGAGCTGTGACCTTTGATCCTGTGTGAGTATATTCATGTAGATTGAGACATTAAACACAAGAACAAATAATGTACACTGTGTGCAGAATTATTAGGCAAGTTGATATTATGGTCATTTTTTTTGCCAAGAAAATTTGACCAATTCCAAACCACAATCAATCTGAATAACTACTATTGATTTTGTATTTAATCATTTCTAAGTTATATATAATTGTCCATAAAGGCTGAAAGTCAAAAACACCTGATTTCAGGTGTGCTGAATTATTAGGCAGTGTAATAACTTTGTAAGGATTTTAAGGGTTTTATCCTTTATTTATAAATTTTAGCTTTAGGGAATCAAATCGTAGAAATCCAACTTTGATCGGATTAATTGGTATTAATCAAAATGTACAATTTATACCTTATTAACGCTCGACCAGCAAGTATTAATACAGTATAAATTAGCAAGTCTTCATATTGTTGATAATAATACAGATTTGATTGGGAAATCTCTGAGCACAGGTAACACGATCTATGGCAAATAATTTAAGATTTGAAAATCACGGCACCAGACTATTCATTAAAATTGAATCGAGAGTTTATTTACTATTCTAGGGTATAATACAAACAAAACACATACACACACATACACACACACTATGGCAAGATCAAAGCAGTTTGAAGAAAGTTAAGCTATTCTCTTTTCCCGAGAATAAAGACGACTTTAGGACGTCACAAACAGAAGACTCAGTTATTGTTATCTTTTAACGATTCATTCAATTCAATTCAGCTTCAGCGAATAAGAGATTTGTTTGTTTTACTTGCTGTGAGTTGAAGTTGAGATGAAGGCTGTACTTCTTGAGGGAATCCCGACTTTCGCGCTGTGTCGTTGTCGCGTGACGTCACTCGGGAATCCTCTCTACGATTCGTGGCTTCCTGGCAGTTCTTTGAAGTTCTTTGCAAGTTTGGTCTGAAGATGACAGGGTGTTGAAGTCTTTTGAGATGATCAGCCAGATGTTTCGCAGCACGATCAGGAGGGGCAACGCCCAGACTTTCAGCCAAGTTTCCTTGCAGGTTTTCTTTTCTTACTGAGCTTTGTGTTACATTTCTTTGACCGACTGAGCTAATTCAAAGTTGGGGTGTCTGTTTTTATCGGACAGAATTAAGTCCATCCTATTCACTGTCTGACCCAATTACATTGTGTCTGTAGGGCGGAGCCTCGCCCAACACGACTTCTATTTCGTGCATACATTATCTGCTCATAAATATGTCACGTGAAGGACCATTTCTTAATAACTTCTTATAAAGGTATTCCTCATTCATACGAGACTGAAAATCGACATATAGTTCTGTTCAACTTCTGGCATTTGAGAAAAGCTTTGAACCAATACTAAACAAGGCTATATATATATTCAAAAAGACAGTTATAGAGAAAAGATCAAACTAAAACACACCATGCATAGCATAAAACACCAAGCACATATATATATATATCGATATACATATATATAAGACATCAAACATGAGGTATTTGTCATCTCGACTACTTGTAATTTTACCTACTAATGAGTTAAGTCATAGATTAAAAATAGCTTAAGTTCTGATAACTACAGTAAGAATAAATGAAACATAGAATACCACATTCGTACATATATTGTCTCTTAAGTCGTTTTAATAGCAGAAGTCTTTTCTTGATTGTCCTTTCTGGCAAAGTCCATAAAAGTTTGGAAGAAACTTTGTATAACTAGAATTCCTTTGTTGTAAGAGAAAAAAAGAGGCGGCTTTCTCCTGGAATGCAGTGAAGAAAAGGGGGTTTATCGTGAGGTCATGCGGATGACCGTGCTGTAGGTTTGTTGAGGTCTGGTCAACGTATATCTGTCTTTCTTTATTGATACCATCATTAAATTATGGTCAAAAGCAGTCAGGGGACTTCAGGGAGAGTCTGGTCTGAAACATGTCCAGATCCCATGTGCTTTGTGATGTCTGTTTATTCGACTTTATTTATGGTAAACTGGTTCAGGAACAACATTGAAGATTCTGTTCTTCAAAGGGATGGCCAGATGTTTTCCTCCCAGCTTCGTGGGTCTCATGAGAGATAAGGAGAACGGACAGGAAGTTATTTAGAGAGTTTGGGCGTTGTGTTGGTCGTTTGTAACTTTTACGACGCTGAGAGTGAGATTCTGTGGAATGTTTAAACTCATGTGTGTGCGTTCTTTTCGACCAGGTTCTACAGCAGGTTTTCTTTTACAGATAAAATGAGCCAAAAAAGAGATTGAACTCAGAGTAAAAGTTAAAATAATAATAATAATAATAATTAAATGCCCATGAGAAGGATGCAATACTAATTCAATAATAGAATTAGCAAAGTTAAGGCATGATCATTGGGCAGCGAAATACTCATTGGGTCAGCAGGGTCAGAAAAAAACAGGTGGAGAAGAAAAGACACGTCAACTGCACAAGAATTAAGGTGAAGAATTAGGTGTGAAACCATCAGGAATCATTTAGTCTCCAGTGCCACCATTTTCTAGGACTGCAACCTTCCTGGACTCTCCAGAAGTGCAGTGTGTCAGGTTCTCAGAGACCTTGCTTGGGTAAAAAATGCTAAAAAATAACCCTCACTTAATAAGAATAACATGCTAAAGTGTTGTGAAATACATGAAGACTGATTTTGTATAGGCTTTATGGACAGATAAGTGACTCTTGAAGGACCAGCGTCACATCCTCTTGTACCACTATTTGAAGAATTTGTTTTCCAGAATCTGGCAGTAAGTTTTAGGAGCTCATTTTTATTCCATCTCCTA
The DNA here is from genome assembly GCA_036784905.1 of Acrossocheilus fasciatus. Lineage (NCBI taxonomy): Eukaryota > Metazoa > Chordata > Actinopteri > Cypriniformes > Cyprinidae > Acrossocheilus > Acrossocheilus fasciatus. The sequence goes on along the minus strand of JAXUIB010000026.1, from coordinate 2,022,540 downwards.
TCCTAAAAAGTTTGTCTTGCAGAGATTGACTAAAATGAGCTCCTAAAACTTACTGCCAGATTCTGGAAGATAAATTCTTCAAACAGTGGTACAAGAGGATGTGACGCTGGTCCTTCAAGAGTCACTCTCAACTTATCTGTCCAAACCAAACTATTTTGGTTTCATCTGACCATATGACATTCTCCCAATCCTCTTCTGGATCATCCAAATGCTCTCTAGCAAATTTCAGACCGGCCCGGTTACATGTGGTCTGCGTTGGATGTATTGCCAAATTCTCTGAAACGCCTTTGGAGACGGCTTATGGTAGAGAAATGAACATTCAATTCATGGGAAACAGCTCTGGTGGACATTACTGTAGTCATCATGCCAATTGCACGCTCCCTCAAAACTTGTGACATCTGTGGCATAGTGCTGTGTGATAAAACTGCACATTTTAGAGTGGCCTTTTATTGTGGCCAGCCTAAGTCACACCTGTGCAATAATCATGCTGTCTAATCAGCATCTTGATGTGCCACACCTGTGAGGTGGATGGAGTATCTTGGCAAAGGAGAAGTGCTCACTAACACAGATTTAGACAGATTTGTGAACAATATTTGAGAGAAATAAGCCTTAGATCTTTGAGTTCAGCTCATGAGAAATGGGGGCAAAAACAAAAATGTTGCGTTTATAATTTTGTTCAGTGTGTATATATATATATTAGGGGTGGCACAGTACATGTATTCGTACCGAACTGTCACGGTGCATGAGGCCTTAGGATGAATACAGGCAATTCACCCCCAATCCAAAAGGGGGCTCCTGCAGCAATGCAACTCTGTTTGATAACTGCCAGCAGAAGAACAGCGAATGCCATGAGATGCGCGAAACAAAGCCCCTAGACAGTGACCATGTGCTGATTCTGAACGCATCTCTCACAGAGACTGAAAATGGAGTATGACTTTAAAGGCTTGCACACTCAACTGTTTCCGAAATAGGGTTGTGTGCTCATGTATCCTACCTCTCTCATTCGGCACAAATCCAAATATTCCATAATATTTCCATATTTGCGATGTAACGTATCTGAATGCTAAACTATTATTTATTATGTAAATTAAAGGCTTTGTACTTCAGTTGCATTCCAACGGTGACACAGAGGCGGGTGCGCTGATGTTTGGCTCCCTGTATTTTATTTTGATATAGTACCAACTGCGCCATCAAGTTAGCAATGCTGGAACTGATGTGTGTGTTTTTTTTTTGTGTGTGTGTGTGTGTGTGTGTGTGTGTGTGTGTGTGTGTGTGTGTGTGTGTGTGTGTGTGTGTGTGTGTGTGTGTGTGTGTGTGCGTGCACACGCTCCGGCGCAATCACTTCAACTGTTTCCTTATACCAGCATAATCAACTTTAAACACTTATTGTCTTATTAATAATCACTGTATAAAGGTCTGTTTTTATTTGTGTACACTCACAATGAAAACAAAACAGATTTTATATATGTGGCGGGTGGAAGAATCACACGACAAGGTGAATCAATGAATGCCCCGAAGGGTGCGTTTATTGAGGAAGTGTTCGTTGGGAAGTGGTGGTGAGAAGTAGCCTCGTGCTCCAGGATCTGCGTGTTTCCTCCGTCTACGTGGGTGAGTGCTGGGTGCCGGTGTGGGGATTGTGCCTCGGGGCTGGCCGGTCACACACTGCTTTCTGTAGGTTAAGGAGAGGAGGGTTAGCGATCTCATGAGCGGAGATGTATCTCACCAGTCTGTGCGTGTTGGCAGCTTTTGTAGGTGTCCCGTGATGAGATTCAGCTGTGGCCGGCCAGCCCGCGCTGATGGCATGCAGGTGTTTCTACTTCGTTGCCAGGGCGACGCTGATGAGGCCTCGGGACACGCGTCACAATGTATATAACGTAATAATATTTAGCATTTTCACATCTAGATGGAACAAATTGTAATTTGCACTACTATCTGTTAAAAATAAATGAAAAGAAACTGAGCATAGTAGATTTCTTTTTTTTTCCCTGTTGTATCGAAATCGTATTGAACCGTGACCCCCGAACCGAGGTACGTACCGAACCGTGACATCTATGTACCGTGCCATCACTAATATATATACATATATATATATATATATGTGTGTGTGTTGTCAATGGATTAAAAATTAAATAAATTCTGAAATTAATCATGATTTATTTAATTAGTTTTAAATCTGCTTTTATATTACAATAATCACACACCCCACATTCATGCTGCTGTTCCCAAATGCCAGAAATAAATCTAAAGCATCTCTAAAATTCAGCACACTAACATTATTACTGTTGTCGTAGATTATCTGGCTGTTTGGTGAAAGAGGAAGGTTGTGCTGCTCTGACATCAGCTTTGAGTTCGAACCTTTCACCCCTGAGAGAGCTGGATCTGAGTAACAATCATCTGCAGGATTCAGGGGTGAAACTGCTCGCTGTTGGACTGAAGAGGCCAAACGGTCAAGTCAACATACTGAGGTTTGTGTTTCACACAGATTAGTTTTCTGATGTTAATAATTACAGACACCCTGTTAAGCGAGTTTAAGAGCAAAACATTTTGGGAAACGGTTATGTTTTTCCCTTCATTAGCCTACTACAAATCTACCTGCTCTCTACAGTTGGATCCAAACTCTTTAGGTAGAAATTGAAATTGTTTATATTCTGCACTGTTTTATTATATGCAGAATATAAACAATTTCAATTTCTAAATGATTGTTCTCTAAGCCCTGTCTTTAAAATATTACTGACCAAACCTGCATCACTGTTGGCTATCTAGCAACAAGCTAGCACATATTCTAGAAACATGTGAACATTATGTTAATGCGTGCTAGCAACATGTTAAAACATGTTAGTGATATGTTAAATCATGCAAAAACATGCTAGCGATGTGTTATGTCATTTTAGATACACATTAAAACAAAGCATGCTTCTACAATGATATAGCCCTTTGCTATCAACGTATTAAATCATGCTAGCAACATATAAAATCATCAGAATCTTCAGAAAATCACTCTCTTTACAGAAATCTCAAGCCAGTTAAATTAATATCAAATTAATTTGAATAAATGTCATTCAGTGAATCGTTCAGAGCAGTTCCTGAGTAAATTCCTTCATATCATAACATAGACTTCAGCATCCCACCTATATACAGTCATGGCCAAAAATATCGGCACCCTTGCAATTCTGTCAGAAAATGCAATGCTTCTCTCAGAAAATTGTTCCGCAGATCAGCTTGAATTTGTTTGAAAGTTAATCAGGGTTCTTTATCCACCATTCGAACAATCCTTCTTTGTAATTTTTTCATTCATTTTGCTCTTCTGTCCACGTCCAGGGAGGTTAGCTACAGTGCCATGGGCTGTAAACCTCTTGATGATATTGTGCACAGTGGACACATGAACATTAATATCTCTGGAGATGGACTTGTAGCCTTGAAATTGTCCATGTTTTTCCACATTTTTTTCTCTCAAATCCACAGACAACTCTTTACACTTCTTTCTTTTCTCCATGCTCAGGTTGAGTCAACTTTTCTCCATTTTAACTGGTTGCAAGTGTGATTACTATATTGCTCACACCTGTTACTTGCCACAGGTGTGTCTAAATACAAATTACAGGAGCATCACCTGCTTGAAAAGCAATTATTTCTTACAATTTTGACAAGGTGCCAATAATTTTTTCCAGTCCATTTTTGAGTTCTGTGTGAAATTTTATCAAGTTTACTTTTCTTCTTTGTTTTTTTTGTGTTGTTGCAGTGCAAACAAAAACAATAAGCATGTGAATACCAAAACATTTGCAATTGGGACAATTTTCTGAGAGAAGCGTTGCATTTTCTGACAGAATTGCAAGGGTGCTGATATTTTTGACCATGACTGTATATATATATAAAACATGCAGAGCTAGGTAGATTACTTAGAAATTGTAATCCGTTACTGATTCAAATGACATGACAAAAATTGTAGTTAGTAACGTAATCCATTACATTACACATTTTAGGTTATAAAATCAGACTACTTTTAGATTACTTTTGACCTAACTCGTTTATCACAATGATTTGAATAGGATAATCTTGTACCATATTGACATAAAAATACAAAGGTTTAGAAAATATATTCCACTTGTTGTTATTAACAACATGAAGTGCATTAAACATTACATTATGTCAAGATTTCCCAAACTGGTGTTTGTGAAGGAACTGCATGGGGGTTATGAGTGAAAAGCTAATAATTAATTAAATCATGAAAAAAGTTAAATTTATTTATTTATTTTTTAAATCAATCAAAATAAAAAAACTAACTAAAAAATAAATATTTTATTTGTTTACCTGCATGTCATGTGACCATAACCAGTGCCAGAGAACCAATGAACATGCAAATGCGATACTTAATTATTTAAATATTTATTTTTAAATCTCAGAGGTACTTCATGTAAATATATTAGGTGAAAGAGGATCAGATGACAAAAAGGTTAGTGAATTTGTGTGCATTTTAATGTGTTTGAAAGACAAAAGCCTTCCAAAGACATATAAATACATGGTTAAATAACCTAGAGTGATAATTCAAATAAAAATCAGTCTTCATCAGAAGTTGATGTAATGTTGAAACACTTCTTAAACCAGAAATTATTTTTGTAAATCAGTGGCCGATTGCTGTGTAGCTATCTGACTAATGACTGATCTCTGTGAATGTTGACAAAACTGGAAGACTTTCTGAATGTATATAAGCAGTAGGCTATTTTCGAAAGAAAAATTTAAAGGATGAAAAAGGGGAATTAGGGAGAGTCAAAAAGTTATGAATAATTTATTGCTATTGTGCAAATAATATGTAATCATGTAATTAACTTAAAACGACAGGGTCAGTTTTGATATCATGGCAGATTGCCACAAATAAATAAATGTATGGGAAACACATCCCACAACACAACAACCTGAGCCCAACTTCATTACTCATCACTTTAACTTTAACTTTAACTTTAACTTTAACTGCGTTTGTAGCTGGCGCCACTAGCCAGACCGATGAACAAACACAGACCGGAAGTTAACTTAGGGCCAGGTGTGTGTGGCCGATGAAACAGTCTATATATATATATATATATATATTAGGGGTGGCACGGTACATGAAAAAACACCCGAACCGTTCGGTTCGCTTGTCTCGGTTCGGTTCGTGTGTGTCGCACAGTTTGACGCATGCGCAATGTAGCCCCGTGCTCAGACAGTTTTGCCTCAGACAGTTTCGCGCGAACATACAGTGACTATGTGCTGATTCTGAACGCGTCTCTCATGTTGACTGACAAGGGAGTATACTTTAAAGGCTTGCGCACTCAACTGTTTGCGAAAAGGAGCTTTGTGCTGGAGTATCCTAACGTTACCTCTCTCATTCGGCACAAATCCAAATATTGCATAATATTTCCATATTTGCGATGTAACGTATCTGAATACGAAACTATAATTTATTATGTAAATGATAGGCTTTGTACTTCAGTCACGTTCCAATGGTGACACAGAGGCGCGCGCTCTGATGTTTGGCTCAATGAATTTTATTTTGATAAAGTACCAACTGCGTTGTCAAGTTAGCAATGCTGGATCTGATATGTTTTGTGTGTGTGCGTGTGTGTGCGTGTGTGTGTGTGTGTGTGTGTGTGTGTGTGTGTGTGTGTGTGTGTGCGTGCGCGCCCTGGCGCGATCACTTCAACTGTTTCCTTATACCAGCAAAATCAACTTTAAACACATATTGTCTTATTAATAATCACTGTATAAAGGTCTGCTTTTATCTGTGTACACTCACAATGAAAACAAAACAGATTATATATATATATATATATATAACATCTAATATTAGTATTTTCACATCTAAATGGAAAAAAATTGCAATTTGCACTACTGTCTGTTCAAAATAAATGAAAAGAAACTGAGCATAGTAGATTCCCCCCCCAGCCCCCAGCCAATCCCCCCCCCCCTTTGAACCGAAATCATACCGAACCGTGACCACCGAACCGAGGTACATACCGAACCGAGACATCTGTGTACCGTGCCACCCCTAATATATATATATATATATATATATATATATATATATATATATATATATGCTGTCAATCAGGTTAAAAAAAAACTAATTAAACGCACATTTTTTCTAAAATTAATCACGATTTATTTAATTAGTTTTTAAATCTACTTTTATATTACAATAATCACACACCCCACATTCATGCTGCTGTTCCCAAATGCCAGAAATAAGATCTAAAGCATCTCTAAAATTAAGCACACTAACATTATTACTGTTGTTGTAGATTATCTGGCTGTTTGGTGAAAGAGGAAGGTTGTGTTGCTCTGACATCAGCTCTGAGTTCAAACCTTCCACACCTGAGAGAGCTGGATCTGAGTAACAATCATCTGCAAGATTCAGGAGGGAAACTGCTCGCTGCTGGACTGAAGAGGCCAAATCAACTCAACATACTGAGGTTTGTGTTTCACACTGATTAATTTTGTGATGTTAATAATTACAGACGTCCTGACAAGCAAGTTTAAGAGCAAAACATTTGGGAAACTGTTCTGTTTTTCCTTTCATTAGCCTACTACAAATCAACATGCTCTCTACAGTTGGATAGAAAAGTTTTAGGCAAAAAGTGAAATTGTTTATATTCTGCACAATTTTAATAATATATATATATATATAGTTTTTTTTTTTTTTTATATAACAAAATGACTGTTCTCTAAGCCCTGTTGGCTATCTAGCAACATGCTAGCAGTTGTTAGAAACATGTTAACATTGTGTTAAATCTAGGGGTTTTACTAACGTTAACGCATTAATGCATGAGATTAATCTAAAAATTTTAACACATTAATATTTTTTTAACGCAAATTAACTGTTTGATAAAGTTTGACCCCAACTTCTTCCCGTCATCGCAGCTCGGAAGGTTATCTATCATTGTGTGATAAGGGTACAGCGAACCAGTGTTGCCAGGGCAGCGGCACAAGTGGGTTATTTTGAAAATACAGTCGTGGGAAAAATTACAGAGCCGTGGGTTGCGTTTTTTTTTGGGCTACTTTTATAATGCACCGCGGCCGCCCAAAGTGTATATTGACAAATAAAAATTAAAATAGATTATTTTACTAATGTGTATTATACTTGGAATGTATTTCTGGCAACTTAAGAATGGAGAGGCGGTAACATCTCAAACAACATGAGTTTCAGCCAGAGCAGCAGAAATAAACATGACAACAGCCACTATAGATTATATAAGATAATAAACACACGATTACGATAGATCTGTATGTGATTTTTTTTTGTTGTTGTTGAATGTGTACATCTGAAATGCTAATTTGTGCAGCAATATAAAAGGCTATAAATAGCATATTTTAACAACAGTAAATGACTAAATTCCACATGTGATCGCAAAAGGAAGTTATTACAAACACTCGATGGTGGTTTGAAGTGAGTTCTGAGTAAAAGTGTACTATTAATATCATAAATTGTCTTATGTAGCATTATGCTAATGTTAGCTTTAATGCACCTGCAGAACAGGTCCAAATCTTCTTCATAATGCATTTTGTCATAACACTTCACGTAAGGTCACAAGAAAATGTTTTGTTGCATTTATTTAGAAATACTTTTGATAATAGTTGGGTAAATGTATACTGGGATTGAAGCGATGTGGCTTGGTAAACGTTTTATTGCCAGTATAAAGGCTGATAATGGCTGAATAAAAACTCCCTACTGCCTGCCTCCCTCCCATCCCTTGCGGCCCAGCTCTACCTGCTTCCCTGCCTTTCTAGCTCTATCCATCCGGCTGCTCAGCTAATATCAGTCTCGTCCACCAGCCTCAGGAGATCCCAGTTAAGTCAGCTAGGCTTCTGCCTTCTTCCTCCTGGAACCACTCTCCCACCCTCGCCATTCCCTGTGCCCTGTTGTTCATTGGAGAGCTTATCTGTATCGTAGCTCTTGGACTGTTGCTCTCTGCCAATCATTCAGAAACCCCTTTCCTAGACGCCTCCTGCTGAGCTGACATTCTCTTCCATGGACCTGGCTGGAATCTCTCCTGGTTACCCTCTCAGACTGTGACTAGTTCCTGAGTTCCTGTTTTGTGTTTGAAACTCAATAAATCTCTGTTATTCCTGCAACTGATTCCTCTTCCTTTACCACCCTGACAGAAACTGGGTTGGCAGACTGCTCATTCTCAGTCTGGTTGGTTGTGACTGTACAAACAAACAGTTCATTAGGCCTCTAATGGCCTCTTTGGCAATGACAGACAAGGCTGCTAATTCAAAGACAACCTCTTTGGCTAGATCGGGACAGGACAATAGTTCACAATCGACTTCCATGGTCGGATGAGAGTTCAGGGGCAGCCCTTCTGGCTGTGACAGGACAGGCGACAGTCTCCTTGACTGTGACAGGACACACTGGGAGTTCATAATTGAGTACCACTGACACCTCTGGAGGTTCTGCAGCAGATGCCGCCACCTCTGGAGGTTCTAAAGCAGTCTCATAAGGTAACAGAGATAAATTGTTGCTGGGTGCCACCACCTATGGATACATCACACTGGACACTGCCAACTCAGGCAGTTCTGTGGTGGTGTACACAGCCCAAACGCAACATAAAACAATCCCCATCAAGGGAAGTGCTTCAGCCAAGGGAGTTAGTTCAGGAACAGGTGAGTTAGAGTGAGTGGATTTGGGGACACCAGCTGCGCGTGCAGACACCTCACACTGGATACCAGAGTAGGATGCCTAGGGACTGACCTTGAATATCTGGGTGTGGCAGACAGAAACTGACAACACTCTGGCTGATCAGCGGTGACATGACATGACTCTGGAAGATCAGCGGTGATGTGACGTGACTCTGGAAGATCAGCAGAGACGTGAATAGACTCTGGAAGATTAGCGGAGACGTGACGTGACTCTGGAAGGTTAACTGTGACTGGACTTAACTCATGAAGATTAGCTGTGACTTGACACGTCATGATCAACTGTGACTTGGTTGGACTCATGAAGATCAACTGTGACTTGACTGGATTCATGAAGATCAGCTGAGACTTGCCTGAACTCTGGCAGATCAGACGATACATAGCGAGGTTCGTGCAGATCTCACAAGACATACAGGTGCATCTCAATAGATTAGAATGTCGTGGAAAAGTTTATTTATTTCAGTAATTCAACTCAATGCACACAGACTGAAGTAGTTTAAGTCTTTGGTTCTCAACAAATTAGAATATTTCATAAGGCAAGGCAAGGCAAGGCAAGTTTATTTATATAGCACATTTCATATACAGTGGTAATTCAAAGTGCTTTACATAAACGGAAGTGAAATAGTCATTAAAAATAATAATAAGGAATTAAAAATAATAATAATCACAACAATAAAAACAAAGTGATTTAAAAATTGATTTAAAAATAATTTAAAACATTTAAGAATAGAAAATGATTATACATAGTGCAATTAGTTTGGATGTAGCACAGTGCTCATTCAAATGCACAGCTAAACAGATGAGTTTTGAGTCTGGATTTAAATGTGGCTAATGTTTTTGCACATCTGATCTCTTCTGGAAGCTGGTTCCAACTGCGGGCGGCATAATAGCTAAAAGCAGACTCCCCTTGTTTTGTGTAAACCCTTGGTATTTCTAACTGACTCGATCCTAATGATCTGAGTGGTCTGTTAGGTTTATATTCAGTGAGCATATCTCCAATGTATTTAGGTCCTAGGCCATTTAGAGATTTATAAATGAGTAAAAGTACTTTAAAATCAATCCTAAATGTAACTGGAAGCCAGTGTAAGGACCTGAGGACTGGTGTGATATGCTCAAATTTTCTGGTTCTAGTCAGAATCCTGGCAGCAGCGTTCTGGATGAGCTGCAGCTGTCTAATGGTCTTCTTCGGAAGGCCGGTGAGGAGACCATTACAATAATCCACCCTGCTGGTGATAAAGGCATGAACAAGTTTCTCCAAGTCTTGACGGGAAACAAAACATCTAATTCTTGCAATGTTTTTGAGATGATAGTATGCTGATTTAGTTACTGCTTTGACATGACTACTAAAACTAAGGTCTGTGTCCAGAATCACCCCAAGATTTTTGACTTGGTTTTTAGTTTATTGACCCCTAGAGTCAAGGTATGCATTCACCTTGAGAACTTCATCTTTGTTTCCAAATACAATGACTTCAGTTTTCTCCTTGTTTAACTGAAGAAAGTTCTGGCACATCCAACAGTTTATTTCATCAATGCATTGGCAGAGGGAGTCAATGGGGCTATAGTCATTTGGAGATAAGGCTAGGTAAATCTGGGTATCATCAGCATAGCTGTGATAGGCAATTTGGTTATTTCTCATTATTTGACTTATTGGGAGCATATACAGGCTAAACAAGAGTGGTGGAAGTATTGAGCCTTATGGGACTCCGCATGTCATGGACGTCGACTTAGACTTTTGCTCTCCTATACTCACATAATAACCTCTCCCTTCTAAGTATGACCTGAACCATTTGAGTACCATCCCAGAAAGCTCAACCCAGTTTTCCAGTCTCTCTAGACGTATGATCAACAGTGTCAAACACAGCACTAAGATATAGTAGTACCAGCACTGATATTTTGCCAGAATCAGAACTGAAGCGAATATCGTTTATTAGCTTAATAAGTGCGGTCTCTGTGCTATGATGTGCTCAGAAACCAGATTGAAAATTGTCCAGGTATCCATCTGAGTTTAAGTAATTGTTCAGCTGGTTAAAAACTACATTTTCAATAGTCTTACCTATGAAAGGAAGATTTGATATTGGTCTATAGTTGTTCAACATTGTGTTATCAAGATTGCGCTTTTTCAGAAGGGGCTTAACGACTGCAGTTTTCAGGGAGTTTGGAAAAGCCCCAGAAAGAAGTGAGGCGTTCACCACTTCTAAGAGATCTGCTTCTAAACAGTTAAGCACACTTTTGAAAAAAGATGTGGGAAGTGTGTCAAGATAGCATGTTGACTATGTAAGGTGCTGTACTATTCTTTCAAAATGTTGCTATCAATTGCTTCAAAAACAGACATAGTCACTTCTTTTTGAAACTGCGGTCGAATCTGTGTGACCTCTGCAAAACTAGATATGCCAATCTCATTTCTGATATTATGGATCTTCTCAGAAAAGAAGGAAGCAAACTCATTGCATTTACTGTCGGAGAGCATTTCACTGGGTTTTTGACTTGGGGGGTTTGTCAGTCTCTCCACAGTAGCAAAAATAGTGTGAGTGTTGTTTAAGTTACTGTTTATGAGGTTTGAGAAGAAGGTCTGTCTAGCTGTGGCTAGTTTCACATTGAAAGCATGAAGCATGTCTTTATAGATGCTGTAGTGAATTTCAAGTTTTGTCTTCCGCCACATCCGCTCAGCTTTTCTGCATTGTCTTTTCATACTCTGAACTGCTGTTGATTTTCTCCATGGTATTTTTTGTCTGCCATTCTTCTTGCAGACCCTTCCCAGAGCAATATCATCAATAACATTCTTAACTTTTGAGTTAAATGAATCCAGGAGAAGATCAACAGAGTCTGTAGAAATGCTTGGTGTTAAAGACATAGCCTTCATAAATAGCGCACTAGTGTTCTCGTTAATGCATCTCTTTCTGACAGAGACAGATCTAGATTCAGTGGTAACAGAGATCAATATATCAAAGAAAATACAGAAGTGATCAGATAGTGCTACATCCTTAATAAAAATGGATGAAATGTTTAGACCTCTACTGATGAGTAAATCTAGAGTGTGTACACGATTGTGTGTGGGTCCATGCACATGCTGGATTAGGTCAAAAGTGTTTAAAACAGTTATAATTAATTTTGCAGTTTTGATTTCTGCATAATCTATGTGAATATTAAAATCCCCTGCAATAGTAAAACAGTCAAACTCTGAGGAAATCATTGATAACAGTTCTGTGAACTCTTCAACAAAGGCTGGAGAGTATTTTGGAGGCCTGTAAATAATGATAAACAGAATGCGTGGAGCACCTTTCAGCACAATACCTAGGTATTCAAAAGACAAATACTGACCAAATGACACTTGCTTACATTGATAAACATCTTTAAATAGAGCAGCTACACCTCCACCTCTCCTAACAGTCCTGCAGACACTTATAAAATTAAAGTTAGGAGGGGCTGTTTCATTGAGGACTGTTGCACTGCAGCTGTCTTCATTTAGAAACATAAAATCCAGGTTGTTTGTGGTTATTAAATCATTGATCAGAAATGATTTATTTTTTAGTGAGCGAATGTTTAAAAATGCTAACTTGGTGGAATTACATTTTGTCTCTACAGCAATCTTAGATTGACACATTAAAGGCCGCAGATTAGATGGGTCAGCCGTACGGCTTGAGAAGGCCTTAGACTTTCTATCACGTGATAAAACAGAAATGTAGAAGGCTACAGGCACACTGGGTTCCCGCTTGTTCTGTGAGCATTTGTGAATGTTGCCGCTAATATAGCGGGGACCCGACACATATCACTGAGAGCTGTTATCAGTTGTTTTTGGTTCACCTACAGCCGATGGAGGAGGGTTTGGGCCCTGGCGTTGTGGCAGCGGTCGGAGGGCTCTCACAGGAGGAGGAGGTGGGAGAGCTGGGCCTGCAGTCTTTGGTGGTTGTGGGGCCTGCCATTTTTTTAGTTGATATCTGGGGGCTTGCAGCGAAAGAGTGGGAGAGTTTGGTACCAGCATATACCAGTTCCTCTATTTTCTGTGAGAAGCTTAGAAGTGGAGATTCTGGAGAGAGGGATAGTGTGTCTGGTGAGCAGTGCTCTGGCTCTGGTGTTTCCGGTGGCTGTGAAATGTTGTCCTGGCTTCCCTGTCTGTTTTCCAGAAAGTTGTCCTTGGGTGCTGAGTCTTGGAGCTGTTGTAGTATGTCACAGTCTGTTTGTGATGAGCTCTGTGGGCAGGGCTCAGCCAGGATAGTTGTTTTGGCTGCGTGGTGTTATCAGTGTCCCTGTGGGATGTGTCAACCACAAGATGACTCTGAGGCTGACATGAAGTCCTGTGGTCACTCATACTCTGTCCAGGTGTGTGTGTGCCATTGAGGCCGAGTGGATTGGCACACACCACTGAAGGATGATGGAGGGAGAAATAGGTATTGTCCTTTAGGACTTTTGCTCCAAGTTTGTTTGGGTGGAAGCCGTCCAGTTTAAACAGTTGTATATGGCCCCAGAAAATATTGAAGTTGTCGATTAAGTTGACTCCTTTTGTACTGCAGGTTCTTTGTAGCCATGTATTCAGCCCAAGCAGCCGTGAAAACATGTTAGTTCCTCTTGCTGGGAGTGGTCCACTGATGAACGACTGAACTTCAAGTCTTTGAAGTTTTTCAAAGAGTTCACTGAAATCCTTCTTAAGGAGTTCTGACTGCTCTTTCCGAATATCGTTCTTCCCCACATGGATGATTATTTGATTTGCAGTCTTGTGCTTTATCAGAATGTTCCAAAGTTCCTTGTTCACATCAGAGACGGTTGCTTGAGGAAAGCAGCATGTAGTTGTAGTCCTGCTACTGATGTTTCTGATGATAGAGTCACCCACTATCAGAGTCCTGGGCTCGGCAGCGCTCTGAGCTGAATGCCACTGTCTGCTCGACCTTGAGCGCCTGTTAGTAGCGATGTTAGCTGCTGGCTGATTCAATCCATGTTTTGTCACATTTGGGGATTCCTAACCCACATTCATTAAAGGGGTCATATAATGCCATTTTTGTACAAGCTAATATGATTCTTTAGGGTCTAAATTGAAAGTTTGTAATATACTTTAATTAAAAATTCTCATTAGTATTGTAAGAAAACACTCATTTTACCTGCTCAAAAACAGCTCTGTTTTCAGCACACTGTTTTAGTGCGTGTGTTTTTAAATGCTAGTGAGCTTTGCTCGCCCCGCCCCTCTGTTCTGTGGGGCGTTTTTGACACAACACACGTGGAGTGTTGCCTTGACAACAGTTGAGGGTATATTTTGAAGAATGGCAGTAAATATGTGATCAGATAACATAACTTATTCTGGCATAATATTGAAAAACATCAGAGTATTTATAGTCTTGGATCATATGCATTTGCAGGATGTAAACAGTATTTTGCAGGTATTGTGTTACCATTAATTTTCATGCAGTTATAACTTTATTATTTATTTAAATTTTTTACATTACTTCTTAACAGACACCGTTATAAACCATCTACAAAAGTAAGCTTAGTGTAGTGTTATCATGTTAACTTTAATACCTGCGTACACAGTTTGTAATAACACAATAACCATAACGTTTTGTTCATTATAAACGTGGGATTATTAATTATATTGAGAACGTCGTAAATAGAAAACATGCATGTACCCTGAATGTAAACATTAGCCACATACATCGTGAAGCGTGCTAGCGATTTGCAAAGATTAATATAAAGATTAATATAAAGGTTAATTAAACGTTACACTCACTTCTTCTGGAGGTTCAGCAGGAACACGAATAGTTGGTACTGATTCTTTTTTCAGGAGCAGCTTCTTAGCAAAACCAGCTTTATACTGACCTTCATTTATAAAGCAGTCTGGTGAAAAATGATTCGCGCAAACATGAAAACATTGACGTTGCTCGTGGGGAATATTCCCTTCAAAAGCAAAACTCAGCCACTGTGTCTTTAGCGGTTCGGACTTAGGAACATCAAAATGACTGCTGTGTTCATTATTGCACCCGAGAACAGAACACCACAATCGCTTAGACGCCATTCTGCTCATAGACAGCTCCAGCGTATATCAACAATGACGCGCTGACTATGATTGACAGCTCGCTCACGAGCAAGGGCGGGTCTGTGTTGAAACACTGCTGTCAATCAACCATCGTGGGAGGGGCGTCCGACCGTGTGGCGTCACACGGTCGAACGACTTGATTTGAGACAGGGTAAAACAAATAAGGAGATTAAAAAAAAAACACTGCATGGATTTTTATCATTTTATGATGGTTGTGTACAGGCACTGCTAACACACATTTCAGTACAATCAACTTGTAAAAGTGCATGTACCATTATATGACCCCTTTAATGCCTCAAATCTGTTCTCAAGATGTATAGGGGGTTGTAGAATGCCAGTGTTTACAAGTGTTGTCATAGCCGTATCTGGGGTAGAGGATGCTACCGCAGCAGTACGAGATACTCGTGACAATCTGATGTCTCGCGTGCCTTTGGGTCTTGCTCCCTGTTTGTGCCATTGATTAGTCTGTCAATCAGCTTGTTCCTCTACACTTTGTATAAACTGTTGAGATTCACTAGATTCACAGGACTCACCGGCTGTATGCTGAGGGGGTCCGTGATGATGATCTGCTGTGTGTTCCACCTGTTTTGGAGGTCCAGCAAGTAACACCACTGGTGGTGGTTGAGGAGAGACCCCCCACATGATTGTAAAGCGCTTTGGGTGTACAGCAATACACAATAAAGCGCTATATAAATGCATCATTCATTCATTCATTCATTCAACTTTGTTTCAAGAACCGCAATCCTTTGTAGAAGTCTGTGGCAGTTCATGCAGCAAGTAGATTCCACAAGGGGCATTTTCTTTCCCGTCTGTTTGAATGTAGACATCTGTGTTTTTTGCTTTAATTACTGCCTCAATTCGGCGTGGCATGGAGGTGATCAGTTTGTGGCACTGCTGAGGTGGTGTGGAAGCCCTGGTTTCTTTGACAGTGGCCTTCAGCTCATCTGCATTTTTTGGTCTCTTGTTTCTCATTTTCCTCTTGATAATACCTCATAGATTCTCTATGGGGTTCAGGTCTGGTGAGTTTGCTGGCCAGTCAAGCACACCAACACCATGGTCATTTAACCAACTTTTGGTGCTTTTGGCAGTGTGGGCAGGTGCCAAATCCTGCTGAAAAATGAAATAATCATCTTCAAAAAGCTGGTCAGCAGAAGGACGCATGAAGTGCTCCAAAATTTCTTGGTAAACGGGTGCAGTGACTTTGGTTTTCAAAAAACACAATGGACCAACACCAGCAGATGACATTGCACCCCAAATCATCACAGACTGTGGAAACTTAACACTGGACTTCAAGCAACTTGGGCTATGAGCTTCTCCACCCTTCCTCCAGACTCTAGGACCTTGGTTTCCAAATGAAATACAAAACTTGCTCTCATCTGAAAAGAGGACTTTGGACCACTGGACAACAGTCCAGATCTTCTTCTCCTTAGCCCAGGTAAGACGTTGTCTGTGGTTCAAGAGTAGCTTAACAAGAGGAATACGACAACTGTAGCCAAATTCCTTGACACATCTGTGTGTGGTGGCTCTTGATGCCTTGACGCCAGCCTCAGTCCATTCCTTGTGAATTTCACCCAAATTCTTTAATCGATTTTGCTTGAAAATCCTCATAAGGCTGCGGTTCTCTCGGTTGGTTGTGCATCTTTTTCTTCAACACTTTTTTCTTCCACTCAACTTTCTGTTAACATGCTTGGATACAGCACTCTGTGAACAGCCAGCTTCTTTGGCAATGAATGTTCGTGACTTACCCTCCCTACTGTTTCTCAGCCCGTACTCAAGATCTGTGAAGATGATGTATGCAAAGTCTTCAGGAAGCAGAAGATAAGGAAAGCCAAAGGCCCAGACGGTGTCTCTCCAGCCTGCCTCAAAGCCTGTGCTGTCCAGCTATCATCCATCTTCACATTGATCTTCAACAGATCTCTAGAGCTGTGTGAAGTCCCCTCCTGCTTCAAATGTTCTACAATCATCCCTGTACCCAAGAAACCAAAAATCACAGGACTTAATGACTACAGACCTGTTGCTTTAACATCAGTAGTCATGAAGTCATTTGAGAGACTGGTGTTGGCCCACCTGAAGGACATTACTGGACCCTTGCTGGACCCTCTACAGTTTGCTTACCGAGCAAACAGATCTGTGGATGATGCAGTTAATATGGGACTGCACTACATCCTGCAGCATCTGGACAAACCAGGGACTTATGCAAGGATCTTGTTTGTGGACTTCAGCTCCGCTTTCAACACCATCATCCCGGACACCCTTCAGAACAAACTGACTCAGCTCTCTGTACCCACCTCCATCTGTCAGTGGATTACCAGCTTCCTGACAGACAGGCAGCAGCTTGTGAGGCTGGGAAAACTCACATCCAACACACGCACCATCAGCACTGGAGCTCCTCAGGGCTGCGTTCTCTCCCCACTACTCTTCTCCCTCTACACCAACGACTGCACCTCTAAAGACCCCTCTGTCAAACTCCTGAAGTTTGCGGACGACACTACAGTCATCGGCCTCATCAAGGACGGCGACGAGTCTGCTTACAGACAGGAGGTTGAGCAGCTGGCTGTCTGGTGCAGTCACAACAACCTGGAGCTGAACACACTCAAAACTGTGGAGATGATAGTGGACTTCAGGAGAAACCCCCCTCCTCTCCCCCCACTCACCATCATGAACAGCACCGTGGCTGCAGTGGAGTCATTCAGGTTCCTGGGCACAACCATCTCTCAGGACCTGAAGTGGGACACTCACATTGACTCCATTGTGAAAAAGGCCCAGCAGAGGTTGTACTTCCTTCGTCAGCTGAAAAAGTTCAACCTGCCACAGGAGCTGCTGAAACAGTTTTATTCAGCTGTTATTGAGTCAGTTCTGTGCTCCTCCATAACTGTCTGGTTTGGGTCAGCCAGCAAATCAGATATAAGACGACTTCAACGGACTGTTAGGACAGCAGAAAAGATAATTGGTGTGCACCTGCCCAGCCTTCAGGACTTGTACAACTCCAGAGTGAAGAAACGGGCAGGTAGCATCATCAAAGACCCCTCTCACCCCGGACACAACCTGTTTGCACTTCTCCCTTCAGCCAGACGCTACAGATCTCTGTGCACTAGAACATCTAGGCATAAAAACAGTTTTTTCCCCCATGCCATCTCCAGCTTAAATAGCTAACACATGGATCATTACCTGTGTTCTGTAATTCATTCTCCATCTTTAATTATTGCCTCTTTCTCAAGTACTATGTAAATACACATACATATCTGTTTATTTATACAGCTGTATATATAGTAAATAATGCACAAATCTGTACATAAATCTACTGTTCCAGATTCATACTTATTATTATTATTATTATCCATTGTTAAGCCTTACTATTTAAATGTTTTTTCTGTTCTCATGTCAGATGTGTATGTATGTATGTATGTACCAGGAGCACCCTAAAACCACAACAAATTCCTCGTGTGTTTGCGCACACCTGGCGAATAAAGCTAATTCTGATTCTGATTCTGATTCTGATTCCTTGTGAAGGGTGTCAATGATTGTCTTCTGGACAACTGTCAGATCAGCAGTCTTCCCCATGATTGTGTAGCCTAGTGAACCAAACTGAGAGACCATTTTGAAGGCTCAGGAAACATTTGAAGGTGTTTTGAGTCGATTAGCTGATTGGCATGTCACCATATTCTAATTTGTTGAGATAGTGAGATAACAATTATAAATGCATTAATAATGCTGAGATAATATTGAGATTAGTGTTTTAAATATACTATTTTAAACATTGAAATATGAAATGATGGTGGGAAAATAAATTGCTTTAAATATGAAACTAAAACCACCGCTAGGTGGCAGCAAATCACTGTCTTAATGAATGAGTCTTGGAATCATTCAAATTCGATTTGATTCATTAAAAAGGACTTATTCATTAAGGAATGAAGCAAGTGATTTTATGAATGTTTTCAAATCATTTACTCAGCCGATTCATTCAAAACACCGATTCAATCAGAACCCAAACAGTAATCGGTTGCTCAGAGACACGTAACTCTTCTGATGTGGATTCATTTCAAAGGCAGTAGTTATTTGCATTTAGTATAAATAGCAATAGGTGCTGCGAAAGTGAAAATAACATTTTCTTGGAGACAGATGCTATTTACTCTAAATGTAAATAACCATAGATTCTGTTTACACTGTAAAAAAAAACAGCAGTAACTGTGCTACAATAATATGTGAGCAAGATGTACATGTTTGCATTTTTTAGAAAAAAAAAACGAAGATTATGTGTGGTTAGTAAGTTTTGGGAAATAAATGTAGCTGAAATCAGGCCATAAAACCCATACTGAATAGTTCTGAATTAGACTTTTGAGTAATCAGTCTTGCAGGCTTGAACATTTACTTCAAAATGATGTGAAAATCATCCTGCTCACTCATTCACTGACTTGCAAAAACACAATACTTTCTTAATTGAGGTGAATATCTCTGTTCTGAGACAGTCAGAGTATTATACAGCTTAGAATGCGCGTAAAGAGCGCTCCCTCATATAATCACTAAAACCTGTCACTCACTTCAGTTCATTGCGATCTCATGACGTTCTGTTAATAAGCTCTCTACACTGCACAATGGATCTCTTAATTACATCGTATCTACGCTTTGTTATAATGAGAGGATTCCCGAGCTTGTAGAACTCAGAACTTGACAAAAACTCTGCATTTTGTGTGGCCAGTGGATTCTAACTTAAACACTTCTGGTTAGTGCGTTCAAGAAATCAACAGATATGTCTGCTACATTGCTCAACGCTGCAAATATGTTTCAGTATCAGATGGGGCCCCCTGATTCCCCGGGGCCCTAAGCGGCTGCTTAACTCTCTTAAATGTTAAGTCTGCCCCTGATCTGCAGCACGACCATATTCTCTCTTATCCAGGAAAAACAACATTTGTATTTTCTTTTTTTACATATATATACACACACATTCTCACACAAATGTGACTATGGACCACAAAACCAGTCATAAGTAGCACGAGTATATTTGTAGCAAAAGCCAAAAATATATTGTATGGGTCAAAATTGAAAAAAAAATTATTTATTGCAAAACAGTTTATTAGGATATTAAGTAAAGATCATGTTACATGAAGATATTTTGTAAATTTCCTACCATAAATATATCAAAACGTAATTTTTGATTAGTATAAATATCAGTTTAAAAAAAATTGACCCTTATGACTGGTTTTGTGGTCCACAAATAGGGATATTTATGTTTTTATAAATGTTGGGCGGGACTTGATTTTCTTGTTCTGCCCTCCTGCTGGAGCACATGTCATCAGAGAAGAGATGTCATTGCAGTGGGGAAGGAATTAACATCTTTGGCACAGTGATCCGTTTAAAAGCCTCTGATTGGCCGTTGCATTCAACAGTCATGTCTGTGATTGGCTATAATGCTCAATGCTTCAAAGCACATTGTAAGCAGTAACCTTTGATGCAAAGGGGGAAAATGTAATGCTGTAATCATATTCACAATCACATCACAATAACCCACAGCTATATTTATACAGTACGTTTCTAAAAATGGAGCATACTAACATGAACCTAATATTGTTGTAGATTATCTCAGTGTATGGTGACAGAAGAAGGTTGTGCTGCTCTGGCATCAGCTCTGAGTTCAAACCCCTCACACCTGAGAGAGCTGGATCTGAGCTACAATCACCCAGGAGTTTCAGGAGTGAAGCTGCTCTCTGAAACACTCAACCATCTGGACAAACTCAAGTAAGTTAAGCAGAAACAATCATTCTGTCAGCACTGTATGTGACAAAGGTTTTTAGTTTCAGTCTTATCATGATGTTTATCGTGATTTATCACGATGAACAACAACAATAATAATAATAATAATACAATTCTATGCTTCAGTCTTAGAGAATTATTTAATTCCACTTGCTCCATGAAAAATGACAATCATTTATTAGGCAACTGATTTGACTAGAGTCTTCATCACTTGAGTGAATGTCATTTAAACATATTTGTCTATACATTTGTTCACATTTGTAGGTCTTTAATAAGAGTAGATGAATTTTACATATGTTTGTACTAAACAGATATGATACAAACAAAATAAACAAACAATTATCTGATTTTCAAACTACTTGTATGAAATGGACTAGTAGCACAGTTGCTAGTGGAAAAGTTATCAAAATCATCAGTGTTAAATATATATTATTTTTATTTTATTTTCATTTATTTATCCAGATCAAAAAATTAAAACAAGTACATGTTTCCTTTAGATTAGACCATAAGAATTTTTTTAAAGAGGGAAGTGTTTCTTTACAATACTCTACAGCTTGTTCCATAATGAGAGAGCAGAAAAAGAAGGCAGTTTTACTCTTGGAACATTTAAAATGGTCATGAAAATGAAATTCCCTTGATCTTTTGACATATAAGAGGTCATTAACATTTTGTTTATGTATGGGGTAATCAACAGCCAGCCGTGCATTAAAGGATTTTAAATGCATGACGTGGAGGGTGGCTAGCCATTGATCATCCCGCATATTCCATGGTTATTTGCCAATTTATAGACAAGTTAAACTAGTATTGCTCTTTGCAGCGCAATATTTGACCGAATGGGTAAAAATGACAGAAAGGCCACATTTATTTGAATGAATTACAGCATATATTTCAATTAATTATTGATCGATCGCTTGAGAGAGAGAGAGAGAGAGATGACAGTTGTACGTATACCTGCTTGCTGCGTCTGCACGTCTCTCTACAAACAATTACTTCAAAAACAGCGATTTTACCACCTCATTGCTGGGGAATATAATGTAGCGATCTAGTATCTAGGCTATTTTATTAATAAGAATCACAGAGAAGCATTGACAACAAGTTTATGAGTGTGTGCAGCGCAAATCAGCTATCTCCGACCTCTCTCTCTCTCTCTCTCTCTCTCTCTCTCTCCTCTCTCTCTCTCTCTCTCTCTCTCTCTCTCTCTGTGTGTGTGTGCGTGCGTGTGTGTGTGTGAGTGAAAGTGTGCATCAATTAAAGCAGCGCATTAATATGGAATGGTGATTAAACTGACTTGGAACTACCTGTACATTAAGCAGTTTTAATGCATACCTGCCAGCCAATCAGAATCCAGTATTCCAACAGACCATGGAATAAAAATTATTTATGTTACAAATCTAGTGAGAAAATGCACACTGTTTTCCCAGATGAATATTAACTCAAATTCACAGCATATGCAGAGGAAGAGTTTAGCCCCATTTCACACATAAGTTTTTACTGGTAAATTACCGGCAAGTTACCGTTAAGAGATCATGTAGGGTTGTAAGATTCCGAAATTTATGGAATCAAGTCCGATTCCAATTCCTGGTTCTGGAATCGATGGGATTCGATTCCAAGAAATTTATGCTTTGCACAAAATTAACAAACTGTACATTGAAACAAAATAACCAGAACATTAACCCTTTAGGCGCCAGGTTTTTTTTTTTCTTTTTTAAATGCTGGATTTTGACAAAAAGATTTCGATTGCGCATGCAAAGATGTACTGGGAGATGCGCGATCATTAGACGGCTGATAGTCATTTCCAAAAGGCAAATATTCCCCTTCAGAGTCAGAATCGGTGAATAACATTTGCAACACATCCTCACGGTACAACTTTTTATAGCCATTTGGCTATTTTCTCTCACAAATCTCACAATTTACTCAGACGCTATGAACTGAACTGCTTCCGCATCAATGACATGATAGCTCACTTGCTCTGCTATTTCCTTGAACAATTTTGGTCTAGAATCGAAGTACTACATGTCTGCCATCTAGTGATAGGGAATACAAATGAGATATTACACCATATTAGGAACTACAGTCTATTTAATGAAGTATGTCGCCTGGTCAGTTTTATGTTTGTTATAAATTCAAGAGGAATATCTTCAGATATAAATGACGGATTAGTTTGGAGAAAGTTTGGGCTCTTTTTAATCAGAAGAATCTGCTCTAAATAATGGTGTGTAATTCCACAATCTGAGCTTGTTTTATGTAGTTGCAAGCAATAAAGTGACATGAATGTTGCATCCATATATTACTTTTGCTAAGGAAATCTTAAAAAAGGAGGGATTATTTAAAAGCATTTTGTTTTTATTTAGTACAGCTATTTTTACATAATAGATTTTTACATAGCCTACAGATGACTAAATAATAATTGAATTTACTCAGAAAATTGAGATAAAAAATGCTTGATTCTTAATTCTTAAAACTGATTCTTAATACTGTGTGTGTTATCACCTGGATGATCAAAAGCTGCAAACATTTACTGATGCTCAAGGTAACATGTTTTTCTTGTGGGCAGAACAGGACTGCACAGGACAAACATGGGACTTATCATAAGAAACAAATCATAAATACAGTCGTTGATCATCAGGTAATGAAAATCAAGCGTATGCAAACTTTCAAACTGCTTAATTTGTGTGTAAAAGCCTATTATAGGAAAAAGCTTATTCAGACCAGTAATGCAACATGCAATTTAAAATATCTTTTTCTATTTTCTTTTTTCCGGCTATTAATAATATCTTGCAGATTCGGCAAGTTGTATGTAAACTTATGACTTAACTAAAAATTTGCGCAGCGTGTGTCGCGAATAAAGTGAAAATTAAATGAATAGTCAAGTGTCTGTTGCGGCATTAAATTTAGATTGCATTTGTTTTCAAGAGTTTACAGCATTTTGCATTATAACCAATCACACAATTCTGTTGATTTTGGCAAGTCAGAGGTGTTCAGATGAGTCATCTCATTGCTGGAACGCTGGAGTGTTGGTCATTGTGCGCGCTCTTTCTGCACTCTGGTGAATTCAGAAACAAAAAAGTGGCAACAGCTTTCTCTTCTTGGCCGGTTTACGTTTCTCCATGTCATAAACTTTTGAGAGGCTTTTAAACCAAAGTGTTTTTAGAGGTGTGATATTTATCAACATACAATCATTTGTGTGGGATTGGCAGCATATACAAATGTTTCATGAATCACGTGAATCCTTTCGTAAGTTAAATTGTGCACTCGTTTCTACATCAGATTGATAAACGAGGGCCAACTGATTATTAGCTCTGTGTGTATGCATGTGCGCGTTTTTTGGCAAATGAGGACATACATTTGTATAATGACAAGGGTATGACATAGGTATTACAAGGAGAAGGTGACTTTTCAGGACATTACCCCATGTCCCCACTTTTCAAAACGCTTATAAATCACACAGAATGGAGTGTATTGAAAATCTGAAATAGCAGAAAGTTTCCTGTAAGGGGTAGGTTTAGGTGTAGGGTTGGTGTAGGGCAATAGCACATACAGTTTGTACATTATAAAAACCATTACGCCTATGGAGAGTCCCCACTTTTCACAAAAACAAACGTGTGTGTTTTCTAGTATGGATCATGGAGGAAAGTTCAGGATCACATCAGGACTCCACAAATGTAAGTCCATAAACACACACACACACACATACACAGTTTTGTTGTTTGTAGCTTAGTTGTAATGTGTGTGTTGTAATGTGTGTTGTGTTCAGATGCCTGTGATCTCACACTGGATCCAAACACAGCACACACTCGACTCGTTCTGTCGGAGGAGAACAGGAAGGTGACGCGAGTGAAAGAGCGACAGTCATATCCTGATCATCCAGACAGATTTGATTGGTATCAGGTTCTGTGTTCAGAGGGTTTGACTGGACGCTGTTACTGGGAGACTGAGTGGAGCGGAGATGAAGCTGAAATATCAGTGTCTTGTAAAGAAATCAAGAGGAAAGGAGGGAGTTATCACAGTAGGTTTGGATATAATGTGAACTCCTGGAGTCTGATCTGCTCTGGTCACAGATTCACTGCTCGTCATAATAATAAGTCCACTGAGATACCAGCTGCTTCAGGCTCCTGTAAGAGAGTAGCAGTGTTTCTGGACGAGTCGAGCGGCTCTCTGTCCTTCTACAGCGTCTCTGACACACACACACTCACACACTTACACACATTCACACACACATTCACTCAACCTCTACACCCTGGATTTTACCTTAATTACAACTCTTCAGTGTCTCTGTGTCACATTAAACATTAATCTCTCTCTCTCACACACACACACACACACACACACACACACACACACACACACACACACACTCACACACTTACACACATTCACACACACATTCACTCAACCTCTACACCCTGGATTTTACCTTAATTACAACTCTTCAGTGTCTCTGTGTCACATTAAACATTAATCTCTCTCTCACACACACACACACACACACACACACACACACACACACACACACACACACAACAGAGAGATAGAGTCTGTAATCATGTGAAAGTGTTGCTGTTCTTGTGAGTTTTAATCTGAATCTCAGGAATCTTCAGGAAGTTGAATATCATCAGTTTCCTGTTTCAGATCATCAGGATGAAGATGTTTCAGAGACACTTTTTGTGCTTCTGTCAGTCACACAATAATCACACACCAACAGACAAATACTGTTGTTTGTGTGAAATAATGTCATATTTGCACTGTACATAATATTAAAAGAGTGTTTATATAATTGAACTTTAGACTGTATTTGAATTTCTTTTGACTCCTGAAGCGCAAACATTTTTAACCCTTCGAGTCTCTTCATTTTTCAGGTCACACTTTCCGTTGCAATCAAAAGTGACTCTTTTTTTCCGGAAAAATCAATATAATTATATAATATCACTTAACCCTCATAAGATCTGCGCTTCCTGTTTACACTTTGGGACGTTGGGGTCAATATGAAACAATATATGCATTTTTAATCATGCAACTAATATATAATTGTTTTCCCTCATCTATACATCAATGCTGTTTTGGGAGATATGAAGTACTTTTGTACCTGTTTACCACAAAATTCCCCAACTACACCATTAGCTTGCATGTGAAATATTATATTTTTTATGAAAAAAAATCACTTAAATGATGATCTAAATTTGATTTAAGTTGCTTCTGGATATTGATATTGATCTAGATGTTAGGTGTAGAATTCTGCCATCTGCTGGTTAGAGAAAAACTTGGAAATCTCGGTTTTTGAAAGAATAGTATAGTGACCATATATATCCAGCAGAGGCCCATAGAAACCAATTCATTTTTCTGGAAGCGGTCAACTGCTCCTCCCACAACTTTTCTGATATATATTTTGTAAATATATTTTGAAACATTATAAAATAAATGAAAAACAGTGTTTTTCTCAAAGTTTAGGATTTGTTTTTGCTGTTTGAGGTATTTCGAACTGCCCACTTTTGCAATAATGCCACATAGATTTGCAGAAATGCCACACATGTTGTGACTAAAACTTGATTGCAGGCACATATTTATTTCAATCTAAAAAGTAAAATATAAACAATTTTATTTTACTTAAATGCAAATAAAACCAATACCCAAAACAAAACAAAACAAAACAAAAAACAACTGCAATAAGCAGATATGAATGGTGGTTGAGAGAGACTGTGTGTGTGTGTGTGTGTGTGTGTGTGTGTGTGTGTGTGTGTGTGTGTGTGTGTGTCTTTGTTTATGCTACATTGATTCCCCACAAGGATAGTAAAACCAGTAAACGTTGACCTTATGGGGACTTTTTTTAGGTCCCCATGAGGAAACAAGCTTAAAAATCATACAGAGTGAGTTTTTTTGAGAAAGTAAAAATGCAGAAAGTGTCCTGTAAGGGGTAGGTTTAGGTGTAGGGTTGGTGTAGGACAATAGCACATACAGTAAGTACAGTATAAAAACCATTACGCCTATGGAGAGTCCCCACAAGGATAGCAAACCAGACGTGCGTGTGTGTGTGTGTGTGTGTGTGTGTGTGTGTGTGTGTGTGTGTGTGTGTGTGTGTGTGTGTGTGTGTGTGTGTGTGTAACAAATTTGTTAATTCATTCGTGAATCAGTCTGAATGAACAATATAATGGTGTTAATAGGAAGACTAATTTTAAAAAGTAAGTAAAGAACTCACACACTTCAATAAAACCACGTTGTCACGTGAAAATAGATTTAAAATGGCATGAAAACATGATCTGTGGGAGTTTTTAGTGAGTAATTAGCTTGAGGAAATTCACTCCATGTCTGTGACCAATATTTACAGAGCTTTGATGACTGATGGTCTGAAAAATTCAAAAACAGTTAAAAGCTAACTATTAAAAAGAATAGCTGAACATAAGTTCACAAATAAAATATATTGTTTAAATTGTTAATGCCTTGAGTTATTATTTTGGAATAAATGTAAAATGCTTAAAAACACTAACTTGATGAGATTCACATGGCTTTGATAAATAATAGTCAATTACATCGTTAATGTACAAATATAAAATAGATTTTTTTTTCTTTTTTCTTTTTCTGAAAGTGTAAGTAATGTTTATTTAACCAAGAAAATGTGACTAGGACATGAATTGACATTTGATTTAACATAATAATAATAATAATAATAATAATAATAATAATAATAATAATAATAATAATAAACTTTTTGCCTCATTTCAGAACAGCACCACACACCAGTGATTCTATAATTGAAGGTACAATTGTCCAAAGTCATTATTTTTTTCTGCTTTTTTTTCAAATGGTTATATTTTTAATTATTTTAATAATTTGTTACTCATTGTTATGAATTACAAGATGTTTGTCACGCCCCTGGACTGTCTTGTCTGTGTTTTGCTCCCCATGTGTGCCCTGTGACCCAGTTTCTGTCTCCCTTTGATTGTTTAATTTGATTCCAGGTGTGTCTCCTCAGTTCCTTGATTGTCCTGTCTTTATAAGCCCCAGTCCTTTCAGTTAGTGTTGGTCGGTCTTTGAATGTCTACCCTGCCTGTTCTCTGTGTTTCCTGTTAGATTAATAAAAGACTCATTAAGTGTATTCCTCGTCTCCTCGTTCCTGCTCCCCGTGGACCCGTGACAGAAAGACCGACCCAATTAGAGTAACCTCCGTGTTTTCCCCTCCGTTTTGTTTCCGTGTTTTTGTTTTTTGGTGTGCCCCATGGATCCCTTCGTTCGGCCCGAATTCCTTCTCCTCCTGCTGGAGCAGGGGGACGGATCTCTCGAGGACCACACAAGACTGTTCCTGAGTTTAGCTAACGCCACCTGCTACCCGGACGACGCGCTCTGCTCATTCTACAATGCGAGCTTGAACACCGCGTGCAGAGCGCTGTCGTCCGCGGATGGTCCTCGAGAGGATTTTGCCGCCTTCGTGGAGTGGATTCTGGTGAGAAACGGATCACCCCTCACCGTCTCACCCGAAGATGATCTCACCAGATCCACTCCAGACCCAGAGCCCAGCCCACCAACTCCCAGCGGTGCGGAGCATCAGCCCGAGCCCACCGATGACGGAGAGCCATTCCCTGCCGCGATCTGCGAGCCAGCGCGAAGCCGAGCGACTGAGCGGAAGATCGCCCCGGAAGTTGAGCCCAACACGTCAGATCAGGTGCGAGAGCCGGCGACAGTGCCCATCGCGAGGGAGCCAACCGTGGACGGTGTGAGCGCGGAGTGGAGCTCCGCCCCCTGCATCACGGCTGAGGGAGAGTGGACTGTTCATCTGGGGCTGCTAGACATGGAGGAGGATTTGATAGACTGGGAGAGGGATCTGGAGGTCGAAGTTCCCCCTCTCCTCTCTCGCTCGCCCTGGCTGGTCCCGTCCAGCCCGTCTGTGCCTCCGCTGGTCCCGTCCAGCCCATCTGTGCCTCCGCTGGTCCCGTCCAGCCCGTCTGTGCCTCCACCAGCCCGTCTGTGCCTCCGCTGGTCCCGTCCAGCTCGTCTGTGCCTCCGCTGGTCCCGTCCAGCTCCGCGCTGCAAGAGCGCACCCCAGTGCCTGCGCCACGAAGGCGCCTCCCTGTCTCGGCGCTGCAAGAGCGCCCCCTTGAATCCGCGCTGCAATAGCGCCGCCCAGAGTCTGTGCCTGCAAAGCGCCCTCCAGTGCCGGCTCCTCGGAAGTACCCCACAAGGATTAGCCTGGAGGCTCAAAAATACCCGCCCTCCCACCCGCTCCTGCCTCCTCCACCGCTGTCGTCTGGCAGCCCCTCTGCTCGCCCTCAGCCCACTATCAATACGGTACGAGCTCCACAGGACTGCCATCCTCCAGCGTCGCCGGGGCTGGAGTATCCCTCACCTCCGCCTCCAGCCTCCTCGGCCCGGACTCCGCCTCGGTCCGTTGACCCAGTGGCTCCACCTCGGCTCCTAGCTCCCTCGCCTCCACCGTCACCCGTCTATCCTCCAGCTCCACCGGGCTCCCTCGTCCCTCCGGCTCCACCTTGGTCGGGCGTCGACCCGCCATCGCCTCAGGACTCCGCTCCTCCGGCTGCACCTCGTCGCTCCGTCCCACCGGCTCAGTTGGGCTCCTTCCTCCCGCCAGCTCCACCTTGGTCCTCAGTCGCTCCGGCTTCGCCGCGGATCTCCGGAGCTCCGCCTTCGCCTCAGTCACCAGAGCACTCGGCTCCACCTTGGCCCCCCGGATCCTCGGCATCCCCCTGGCTCGTTGGCTCTCCGTCTCCACCTCGGGCTCCTCCACCACCTGCTCCGCCGCCGTTGGTCGGCCCCATGGAGTCGGCGGCCATTCCTCCTCCATGGCTCCTCCCCCTGTCGGCTCCACCGTGGGCCATCATCATGGCTGTGTCCTGGGTCCTGCCAGGCTCCTCCTGCTCCGGGTCCCTCCTATTTCTTCCCTGGCTCCTCCCTCCTTCGTTGCCTCCCTGGTCTCTGTCTGCCGGCCTCCTCCCGGTGGTCCGTCCTCCTCCTGAGCCTCCGCCATGGTTCCCACCCCCCCCCCCCCCCCCCTCTGTTGTTCCACGGTGCGAGGACGCACCTTCCGGGAGGGGGGAGTAATGTCACGCCCCTGGACTGTCTTGTCTGTGTTTTGCTCCCCATGTGTGCCCTGTGACCCAGTTTCTGTCTCCCTTTGATTGTTTAATTTGATTCCAGGTGTGTCTCCTCAGTTCCTTGATTGTCCTGTCTTTATAAGCCCCAGTCCTTTCAGTTAGTGTTTGTCGGTCTTTGAATGTCTTACCTGTAATCTGTGTTCCTGTCTGGAGAATAAAACTCGTTTCCTGGTTCCCGTGCCTCCCGTACCCGTGACAATGTTACAGTCCATAAAAATATAATAATTTATGTAAAAAGTGTCTTAAATAGCTGAAAATCATGCTTTCTTGTTGTCCGAATTAGTCAGTGTATTTTTTCCACCATGAATCATTGTGTGATCAAAATATTTTATCGTACTTTTCTTTCGGTAATATTTAGTTCATTTTATTTATAATAGCTCTAAATAGTCATTTACTTAATTCTACTACATTAAATTGTTTAAAAATAAAAAAATGATGCAGGTATTTACACGCATTTTCTTTCTTTCTCTCTCTCTCTCTCTCTCTCTCTCTCTCTCTCTCTCTCTCTCTCTCTCTCTCTCTCTCTCTCTCTCTCTCTCTCTCTCTCTCTCTCTCTCTCTCTCAAATAACTGCATTAGCCTGCATATCAATAGCCAAGTCTCTGTTATTAGCTCTGAAATCATGTTCTGGAATTTGCAATGGAAGGTTTAGGATGAGGAACGTAAGAAATGACTTCAACACACACGAGATTTCAGGACAGAAACATGACAGAAGTAAATAATCTGAACAATATCTTGAGGTGGTTGTGACTCCATGCCGTTAAAATTAGGTCTATTAGAGAAACAATGCACTCCAGAAGTGCTAATGTGGCCACGACACCGAAGCCTATTAATAGAATGGTTCTTCATTCTCAAAGAAAGAAGTACTTTTGATCTTTATTGACTGAACATAAGTGCTTATTGTGATGGCGCTGGGGTGGTAATATATATTAATAGGGAAGGGGGGCCCAAAAATGTGTTTTGCCTGTGTCACAATAAGAGGTAAATCCAGCCCTTCTTACACATTTACTAATGCATCTCTTTACATTAACAGATTAACTAGATAACGTTCAAATTCCCTTAATAAATGCGTTGTTAGTGGTAAGTCATGTTAATAAACAGCCTACAAACATGAGAAACATTATCAGTTTATGTTTAGATGGTTTCCAAGTTTACCAATACCCTTAATCAGTGCCCAAATGGGAAGTTGGTATTGTTTATCCATTATGTGTGTTAGCTGCTAAATAAACTTATGTGTATACTGTATGTAGTATAATTAAATAAAGCTTATTAAATAAAGCTATTTACAGGCATAGTTCATTGTTAGTTCATGTTAACTAATGCATGAACTAATGCATTAATATATAAATAAGTTAACATGAGCAAATATTAAGTAATGCTGAACAGATGCGATGTTCATTTTTAGTTCATGTTAACTAATATATTAATCAGCGTTAACTAATTAAGTTGTTAATGTGAAGAGAAACATTAGTATATAAGTCAACATGAGCAAATGCTGAACAGATGTGTTGTTAATTTTTAGTTCATTTTATCTAATGCATTAACCACAAAGTTAACTAGTTAATCTGTTAATGTAAAGAGATGCATTAGTAAATGTGTAAGTAAACATTAGCAAAACATTAAGTAATCCTGAAATTTCGAGTTGTTCATTGCTAGTTCATGTTAACTAATGCATTAACAAACTCATTAGTATATGGAACTGATGTGTTGTTCACTGTTAGTTTATGTTAACTAATACATTAACTAACGTTAACTAATACAACCTTATTGTAAAGTGTTATTATTTATACAATTTTTCTCAGGCTCTTTATTTTCAGTTATTTCACTTTAATGGCAAAGAACCTCTTCATTGCCATTAAAGTGAAATTACTGAACCTACACATAGGAGCCTGAGGGAAAAAAAAAGTTAAAATGTTACATAAAACTAGGCTATTACACAATTTAGCTTGGGACCAGATCTCACTATTAACTACAACTTTTGCCTCAATAAACTCCTAATTTGATGCTTATTAATAGCTAGTAAGGTAGTTGTTAAGTTTATATATATTGATAAATGATTTTTTCTGAAAGAATGGTTGATTTTGATTTCTTGGTGACAATCATGTCACTCCATTCACTAGATGGCGCACTAACAACTCTTCACTACCATCCACAACAAAGCCCTAAACAGCCCTTCCTAACATCATCTTCAGCAAAGATAAAATAAATTGGAAATGATTGACATACTGTGAAGAGTCACACTTTTTATACTCTTCTATTTGTCTGGCATTTGCCAAACCCTCAGCCAGTGATAGTTGATTTATCAAAGGTGGAATGAGCGCATGGAAACATGTTCTTCAAAGAATTGCTGAGCACGAAGGGTGTAAAATCCACAGAGAGAGTGCAGAGGCCTATTTTCTCAGGGGAAACAAAGGAGATATCGGTAGTCTACTGACGGAAAAATAGATGTGAGATCAAGTAAGGAAGAAGCGACAGGTCCTGGAACGGGTGATTAATGTCATCAAGGCCTTAGTAATCGTGGTGATAAACACAAGAGTGCTTATTCCTTAGAAGACTTGACTTTAGATCATGGAAATTTTTTAGAATTAATACTGCTGCTCAGCAAGTACGATGCCTGTCCGCAAGCACACGTCAGTGAATGCATTGAAAAGAGTAAAAAGATGCATGAAAGTGTTCCCTTTTGACTTTGCTGTTCAAGACGACAGTAAACAAAGTCATTAGTGTTATCAGTCTCTTAATCCAACAAAGAATTGCTGAAGAAGTTAAGGAAGCTGGAATGCATTCAGTACAAATGGATACAACACAAGATTTGACCGCTAAGAATCAACGTGCTGTTATACTAAGATATGTGACCGATGTCATCAATGAGAAACTAATTGCAGTCATTGATTATGAGTCTTCTTCTGGAGAAAAAAGGCAAAGAAAAAAGAAAGTCCTGCCAGGTGAGATGACAGAAGATGAGCCACTTTCAGATTCTTTGAAAGACTCAAAGTCTCATGGACACTGTCCAATATTGTATCTACCACCGATACACAGCAAGTGCAGCTCTGTGTGCAGACATTGCCTGCATGAATCCTAACAATTTTGCTGAAATACAAAAAAAGCACTCCTAAAATCAGCTCTAGTGGAGCTTAGCAAATTTTTTGATCAGTTTTAATGATTGTGCCACAGTGGAGACATTGCAGGCAGAGCTGACAAACTTTGCAACACACTGGGAAAGGCTGAAGATGTCAACTTTGGACAGCTTTTATAGTGTAAAGACAGTGAAGGAGCTCTCAGGAGAAGACACCAACCTTTCAGGTGCTGATGAGGACTTGGAGTTGGTGAGCAAAGTTTGTTCAACTTGCAAAAACTGTGCAATATGTTGCCATATCCTGCTGTCTAAATACAACCTTCTTCATCATGTCATTGGACTGGCAACAAATTTTTGTTGGCATTGTCTGTGACACAAGTAGCCTGTGAAAGAAGCTTCTCCACACTGAAGCTTGTGAAGAACAGACTTAGGACCTCAATTAATCAGGAGCACCTTGAGGCTTTCATGTTAATGTCCACTGAGAGGGAGATACTTCTTGGACTTGACACTGAAAACAACAACATTGATAAAGTTGCTGAGAGCAGCGAAGTCTTGCGCAATCTGCTGACCTTCCAAGCTGAAAGTTTTGTTTAACCTCTTTTCTGCAGTTAGAGTACATTTATGAGTGAGAAGTAGAGAGGAAATAGCAGCAGCCTGACTGTCTCGGAGCAGCAGTGGATGGAGAGCGTCTCAGTGAGCTGTGAGGCCACACGCAGCGGCCAGCCTGCCGTCACTGACCAGAGATCAGTGCTCACAGTAGATCTGCTGCAGCCTTCTGCTCGTCTCACTTCTGCTTCTCTGATTTAATTCATACAAGAGATGCTATGATTTTTCTCTTTTATCTGAAATAAAAGCTTTTATCTTTGATTCTCTTCTTGGTCCTGCAGTGACAAATAAATGTTTAAAGTAGAAATATTCAATTAAATATTATACTTATATCACGTGGCCTCCCAAACAACATGGGGTGGTTATGACATCTGAATGAACTATAATTCAATAGTTATAAAATAATTTGAAATGTTGACAGAATGTTTTAGAATGAGATGAGAATGTCACATTGTAAGAAATGTCAACTTACTTAACTGGATTTTTGGTTGTTTCATTATAAATGTGTTCATTAAAAATATTATTTATGCTAAATCTGACATATTTTTTGTTCTCTATAGCCATGTTGCGGCTGGTTCTGTTCTCAGGTATTTTTTCTCAGGTATATTTTAATATAATTAATATTTTTATCTTTTCTTATCCTCAGTACATGTACGAGCCTAAGATCGATTTGAGAGAGAAGTTAAATTAACACACATTTGGCCGTGTCTTACTCAACAGTCCTAGATATTACATGCACAAAGTTATAGAAGAAAACTCAGTGAAGGAAGTAATGATCTGCAAACTATTTTCGCACCATTCCATAACAGCTCACATCTGTTAGAAAACAGTGTTGTTTGTAGACATTGATTCTGAGAGTGCAGCTCTTGTGTTTTCAACAGGTTTCATCTCGTTCACACTGTGTGTCCCTCATCAGTATATCTTTGTGAATGAATCCAAGACTTGGACAGATGCTCAGAGATACTGTAGAGACAAATACACTGATCTAGCCACCATTGAAAATGAACAACAGACACTCGAGTTAATTGACACGGTGAATGACAATTCCATTGATTTGGCCTGGATTGGACTCTTTGATGATGTGAACAGTTGGAGATGGACTCTAGAGGACAGTGATTTCTTCAAGGTGGGAGAGAAAGAGTTCAGAAACTGGAATAACCCAGGACCAGGCAATTATGGTGGGAAATATATGTGTGCAATTATGAACAATGGGTTATGGTTTACAACACCTTGTAGTTCATATTATTATAGCGTCTGCTAAGATGGTGAGATTTTATTTTATTTTTATTTTTTTAATGACAATGAACAAAATTGAAAACAAACAACCTCTTTCTAAGATTAATATGAAATTAATTCACTGCAGGAAGAGAAAACGCCAGTGCTACTTATATTGTCATTCCCAAGCATCAAATACGGACTGATGCTCAGAAATACTGCAGAGAGCATCACACAGACCTTGTCAGTATCAGGAATGAGATTGAAAACCAGAAGGTTCTGTATTTATTAAGAAATTATTATCAAGATGTTTGGATTGGACTGTACAGAACCCAGTCTTGGTCTGAGCAGAGCAACTCTTCATTCAGTAACTGGATGACAGGTCCATCAACTGAAGGTGGACACAGTAAATACTGCACTGCAGTCTCCTTTAGCGACTCTGGGAAATGGACAGATGAGAAGTGCAGTACTGCATTACCTTTCGTTTGCTACAGATGTGAGTGGATCTTAACAACTAGCTTGAACGTTAATTAATGATAATTATCACGGTGCCTGAATCTAGTTACATGGACTGAAAGAGAGCACAGAGATACAGTTTAACGCAGGTGTGGCCATCTTCAGTCCTGGAGAGCCACAGGCCTGCAGAGTTTAGCTCAAACCCTAATAAACATGTTGCTAATAAAACATCCCTGAACCAGCTAATCAAAGTCTAAAGGTCATTGCACACTGAGTCTGAACTTTTCGTGTGCGTTTTTCCGTTTTTTTTTCATATTCCTCATCCTTTCCTATCAAAATGCATGCGACAGATGCGAATCCGCAAAAAAATCGAACCTGATCCGAATTTTTTTATGACGGACAAAAGTTTCGGAGGCAGTGTGTAAACGTGATTGACACAACATGAGGTTGTATTTATTTTTAACGTGCGAAAATTTTTGACGAAAATTTCGGACTCAGTGTACAATGACCTTAAGGGTAACTGGAAACTACAGGCAGGTGAGTTTTTATCAAGGTTGAAGCAAAACTTCAGAACCGTGGCTCTCCAGGACCAATGTTGGCCATCCCTGGTTTAATGAATCTCAATGTATCCCTGAGTCTGGAGCCACATTTAAAATCTTGGATTCAAAATCTAATCTAAACTAAATGTAAACTTGGAAATAGAGATTTTTTTTTTTTTTTTTTTTATTTTATTTTTTTTAAGTTTAAGTATAGCATCTATTTACACTGAGAATAAAAACAATGAATGAAATAAAAAGACAAAAGAAAAGTAAATAGACAAACAAGATCAACAGAACACAGCAGGAAGCCAGGATAACATACTAAGGAGTATGTAAGCCACACTGTAAAAAATGCTGGGTTAAATACAACCCAGTTCTGGTTGAAATATGGACAAACCCAACATTTTTTAGAGTGCAGGGTGAAGAAATATGTCTTAAAATAAGATTTAAAAGTACTAATAGATGGAGCATGCCTGATGAAGGGAGGAAGGCTATTCCAAACTTTTGGACCAGCAGTAGTGAAAGTGCGATCAAAGTTTAAATCTGGGAACTACAAGTAAGCCAATATGCTGCAGCGCCCGGGGAGCAGGTGGGGGTTCGGTGCTTTGATCAAGGGTCTCACCTCAGTCGTGGTATTGAGGGTGAAAAGAGTGCTGGTTATTCACTCCTCCCACCTATAATCCCTGCCAGACCTGAGACTCAAACCCACGACCTTCAGGTTACAAGTCTGACTCTCTATCCATTAGGCCACAACTGCCCCAGTACTTTTCATTTCTTGTTTACTTTATTCAACAGTAAAAAAAAATGCATTTTTAAATGTACGTATTTAGTTTCCTTTCAGTCAAACGCTCATATATAATTCATAAGTTTCAGGGCAATAAGCATGACTGTCAGTGTCGTTGTAGGATCTCTGGAGTATGTCTTGGCTTAAATATACCAAAACCAAAACACAATTAGTTTAGTATGTGTTGTGTAGACTCCTAAAGGGATAGTTAACCAAAAAGTCATCATTTACTCACCATCATGTCATTTTCAACCCATAACAAACAAAAACGAGGATATTTTAACAAAACCTGAAAGGACTCTGTTCCTCTATTGAAAGTCCAGATTACCAAAATTTAAGATTCAAAAAGGTCATAAAGGGTTTGTAAAATTACTCTATATGAATAGAGTGATTCAATACAAGTCTTGTAAAGGAATGCAATTGTTTTTTTTTTTATAAAAGGAACAGATTTAATTCAGGTTTTTATTCACATATAAACACGCATATATAGTAATATGTAGTAATATGCATTTTAAGATATGGGTGGTCAGACAAAGGAAAAGCAGACTGACTGATTAAAATTATGATTTATCTTAGAAACAGCCTCACAGAAGTATGTTTTGGTAAATGAGATAAAGACCTGGACTGGAGCTCAGAGCTACTGCAGAGAGAAGTACACTGACCTGGCCAGAGTGAGAAATGAAGCAGAGTATCAACAGATACTGAGCCTTTCATTTTTCTCTGAAGTATGGATTGGTCTGCACAGAAACAGACTGTGGTCAGATCAGGGCAGCTCTTTGTTCACATACTGGCTGCCTTCAACACACAGTGATGCAGCACAACCAGATAATGGTTTAAATATTCCAGGACAGACAGGAGTTCAAAGCTGCACAGCTGTGTCTTTACAGCATTTTGGCCAGTGGACAGATGAGCGATGCCTTGCCATTTTGCCATTCTTCTGTTTCAGCGGTGAGCTAATATATCTTCTGTAAGGAAATAAAAGAACAATGAGCTGTTATACTCAAATGTATAAACTTTGTAAAATATCTGTAAATGTAGTAACATTTTATTTTATTTTTTCCAATGCTGGTCGTCTATTTGCTTTTCAACAGAACCATCAAATCAACCCAAGAATTCAGAGGAAATTGTTTTCAATCCATAATGAGTTTCAAACAACACATAGGCTTCATTATTTTAGTGCAAACGTGTATTAAAACTGTATTCACACACAAATAGTTATTTACTTAGTATTGTATAGTGAAAGTTTCAAGTGTAGAAAATCTGTCAGAGTCTCAGATTGTGAAGCTGATTACTCCGGTAAGTAACTCAACAGTCAATATGAATACTTTTTTTAACTACACTCACTTTAAAAATAAAGGTTTCAAAAGGGTGCTTTTACTGCAGTGCCATAGAAGATCCATTTTTGGTTTCCCAAAGAACCTTTCAGTGAAAAGATCTTCATAAAACCATGTTTTTCCTAGTGTTTTTCCTAGTGTTAAGAAAAAAAAAAAAAAAAAAAAAAAACTTTTTCCACTATAATAAAGAACCTTTCGTGGAAAGAAATGATTACATGGATGTTAAAGGTTCGTTATGGAACCATCAATGGCAAGAAAAGGAAAAGAAAAAAAAGAAAACACTCTTTTTTGACTGAACAATATGCAACATTTTTTAACTTGTTTCTAGATATTCATCAAAATCTGCTAATGGGTAATAATGGAACAGTTTTAAAAAGCTTTTTTTTTTTTTTTCTTTCAGCATTGTATACAACAGGATCTGCATCTTAACTGGTTTAAATGAAATATTTTAGTTATAAGAGACAATAAAAACTAATTTGTGCATCAAAATCACACCTTTCCTGGATTAAAAAAGGAAGAAATTGACAGGTGATTTTAATAAAATGCTAATTACAATATTCTCAGTTGTTTAAAAGATTAAGGCAATGATCAAACTTTGATGAAATGTTGTTTAATTTTTTAATAAAAGGATGCATTTTTACATAATTTGTTAAATTACCCCTAACATAACAGCTTAACTTTGTTAAATTGCCCCTTAAATTACCCCCTAACACCCCATAACATCCAAAACAACAATTATTTGATCTGACTGGAAAAGATATCAGCACATGATTTGTCATGAAGCTCACATATTTTCAGCTTCAAGAGGAGCTGATCAGACTTGGACTTCCCAGCAATGTCAGCATGCATTGGAGAGGCTATCGTAAGATCAGTCCCTGAGGGACGAAGACAGCGATTTGCATTTTCCAGTACAAGTTTGGGCCTCAGTGCTTACTTGAGCATGAAATTATAATCTCTGTTTGTGAGTTATGAATCATATGTAATTTTAGTTATTAAATCCAGTTTTATATTGTCAATTTACCTTTGAAATTAGTGAAGGGTTTTTATCAATACTTACAGCAAATGTAATTCTAATGTTGTCAGAATGATGGGAAATGATACCTGCACAGTACTATATAACTGTACATGACTGTAAAGGCAAAGTGAAACAATAATATTATACTTGTTATATCAATAATTTAAACTAAAAATATAAATGTGAAAAATATAAATGTGGTGATGTGAAAGATGGTGATCTGAAGCTAGCATTAAAGTGGTTTTGAATGTCAATAAAATTGTTTTTTAAGATTGAAACTTTTTGAAAGGCAGGCTATAATTGTTTTGTGGTTCTTAAGTTTCAGTAGCACATCCAAAGGGACAAAACCATGAATTAAATTATGAATCTTTTTGAGTTTGCTTTAGTCCCAGCTGCTCTGCTTTCATGCACCCAAGATAATTTACCATATATTTGGTATGACTTCAGATTGCACATAGAGAACATGGAATAATTTTACTCAATTCACTGTTAAAGTTGTACTTGTTAGTTTTTGTCTATGATCAGTATCCCAAAGCCAAATCTAAACCTCAATTATTATTGAAATTATAATCAGGTATCTTGCTGTGCGAGGTTCCAGTCACAGTGTAATATGTGTGCAGTGTGTGTCTAAATCAGTAGTTCCTCTTTCACTGAAGGGTTTTTGTACGGCTCTGTATCACTGTGTTCGTGGTAGTTCATAATGCTGTTGACAGTAATAATCTCCTGCGTCTTCAGACTGGACGTTTCTGATATTTAGCATGAAGTTTGTTCCTGATCTCCCATCAGTGAATCTCTCAGAAACTCCAGACACTTTGCTACCAACACTAGAGAACAGGAGTTTGGGTGTTTGTCCGGGTCTCTGATGATACCAGGCTAAACTCTGTGTAAAACTAGCGCTGCTGGACCTGCAGTTGAGAGTGACGCTGCTTCCCACAGACACCGAATCCACTGATGGACTCTGAGTCAGAATGATCTCAGCTGAACAACCTGCCATCATTGTTACAGTCAAACAGATGACACGTGAGATAATGATAAAAACATTCATAAATCACTGAATATTCAGCTTTAATCTCACCAGCAACACTTCAGCATACTTTTATATAGAACTTCTTATGGAAATAATACACAAAACTGTGACGTGAATGCAATGTTTTTAGAAAATTAATTGCATGAAAAATCTATTGTAGTTTAGATTTATATTAAATGTGATTAATTGAACTTTAGACTGCTTCTTCTGACCCACTTAAATATGGCAAAATACATCTGTTTATGTAATGTCATAATTACTTATATTATAGTAAACTGAATTATACTGTAATTTCTATTGAAACTTATTGTTTTTAAATTTATTTGCAATTACACATTTGTAATAATGAAATGGACTGCAGTTTATTACATTTAAAATCTATTACCTTTAATAACACACAAATAATACCAATTAACACACTACAGTTCAAATTATAATCAAATACTTTACATGAGCTTTAGTATATTGGTCAACACATCTAAATAAGTGTACTTCTTTAAATCACAACAAATTATTAAAGATTTAATATGTACTTTAAAACATTTAATTTGACATTATAGTCGTGAAAGTGTGCTCTCTCTTTAAATACACAATGTGGCCTTTTATTTAATTAATATTACATTATCTGCAAGTACAATTATTTTTTAAATATTACTGTCAGGTGTGGACGGAGAGGCAGACACAAGGTTAGTAGAAGTACTGTTTTCACTTTAATTCCTTCTCTCAAACTTAAATCAATCTCAAGGATTTCAAACAAACATAAACATCGATCCGGGAGATCGGTAAACATCAACTGAAAGTCCAACACCCTGGTTAATCCGCTTCTTTGGAACAGGTCGGAAAGAAGGCTTACGGCACAGAGAATCCTGGAATATCCTGAGGTGAGTAGCAAGTTACCAGCTTGCGACCTCGAGACCAGCCAACAAGGGAATGTGGTGAGTGACTGATATAGTGGCTGGTAAGTGATGACAGGTGGTAATCAGTACTCTGGTGATTGTGAGCGGGTGCAGGTGGTTGGTGTGGAAGGAGTTGTGGGCGGATCCGTGACAATTACATTATGCACATTCAACACAATTAAGTGCACTTCTTTTTCACAAAGGCTGAGAACACAGTAACTTTTTAACAACATCTACTTTCATTGTTGACTCTTTTCTGGATGTTAGTGTTAGTGTGGTTGTATTGAGCTTGGTGAAAACTCAATTAGGTGAAAAAATCCAAGGAGTTATGCTTATAGTTAAACTCTATAGCTTCCCAAATATGTTAACATTTGTCAATATCATTAAATTTAATTAGTCTTGAAAAAAGTTCATCATATATTACTTTGTCTAAACAGATGGTAGGATATTTTCTGTCACATTCATCTGTAATAAAATGTGTTGAGATGTCTGTTAAGAGATCTCTCTGTTGTCCCGCTGCTCTGCTCTTTTCTCAGGCCTCACTCCTCCTAAACTGAGCGTCCTGCCCCCGTCCAGCGCAGAGATTTCATCAAAGAGCACAGCGACACTGGTGTGTGTGGCCAGCGGGGGCTTCCCGTCAGACTGGAGCTTGAGCTGGACGGTGGACGGCAGCAGCAGCAGGTCTCAGGACAGCAGCGCTGGGCTCCTGCAGAAGGACGGTCTGTACAGCTGGAGCAGCAGCCTGACTCTCTCGGAGCAGCAGTGGATGGAGAGCGTCTCGGTGAGCTGTGAGGCCACACGCAGCGGCCAGCCTGCCGTCACTCGACAACTGACCAGAGATCAGTGCTCATAGTAGATCTGCTGCTGCCTTCTGCTCGTCTCACTTCTGCTTCTCTGATTTAATTACAAATATACATGTTACAAATAACATACAAATACAAGAGCATGCTATAATTGTCTCTTTTATCTGAAATAAAAGCTTTTATCTCTGATTGTCTTCTTGGTCTTGCTGTGACAAAAAAAAAATGTTTAAAAGTAGAAATATTTCATTAAATATTCTACTTATATCATGTGGCCTCTCAAACAACATGGGGTGGTTATGAAGTCTGAATGAACTATAATTCAATAGTTATAAAATAATTTGAAATGCTGAAAAAAAAGTGTTTTAGGAAGACTTGAGAATGTCAAATTGTATGAAATATCAACTTCCCTAAAGTATGTTATATCAGATACTCAAATAAGCTTCTCTCAGTGAAGCATGACAACACCTG
Source organism: Acrossocheilus fasciatus (assembly GCA_036784905.1). Taxonomy (NCBI): domain Eukaryota; kingdom Metazoa; phylum Chordata; class Actinopteri; order Cypriniformes; family Cyprinidae; genus Acrossocheilus; species Acrossocheilus fasciatus. Next base: position 1,980,796 of record JAXUIB010000026.1, on the reverse strand, counting down.
CAGAGTCAAATATAAAACAAGAGTCATCTCGAAACAGTGTTGCCAGAACTAGTAGTTTTCAATTTTCAAATGATTTTCTGTAATTGAAACAAAGCTGAATTAAAATAAACTATTAAAATTAGATGAAAATAACTTAAAATATGAATATTATATTTAAAAACTAAACTAAAAATACATTTTAAAAAAAATTGAAAATGAATAAGTATTAAAGTGAATAATACTAAAACTGAAATAAAAAAGTTAAAATGTAAAAAATGCATAATAAAATTGCTAAAACTTAAGAGAACATGTATCAATGAGACGTCACAAAGTGACCACAGGAAGGAGTCACACAACTGGATTGTGATAAAAGCTTACAAAGACTAAATTAAAAAATAAAAATAAATTAAATGATTTTTTGAAAAGATGAATCGTTGACGATACGAGTAGGATGTCGTTCCAAACCTGTATGAGTTTCTTTTTTTCTGCTAAATACAAAAAGATATTTTGAAGAATATGTGTAACTAAACAGTTGACGGCAGCCATTGACTTCCCTACTATGCATAGAAAATACTATGTAAGTCAATGGGGAACAGAAACTCTTTGGTTCATTCTTCAAAATATCTTCTTTTGTGCTCAACAGAAGAAAGAAACTCATACAGTCTTGGAACATGTATGTAATTTCATAATCACTTCTGTTGTCTTTGAAATGATCTGAATGCTTGTCTTCAGCTGGGCAGATGTTTTCTAGGAGGAGGAATGTTTTGTGGTGTGTGTGTGTGTGTGTGAGCAGCTGCAGTCTCTCAGCTGTATCAGTGCAGTGTAGTGTGACAGAGGTTTTTGTGCAGCTCTTTATTACTGTGTGAATATTTTACCAGTGTGGTCACTGTGACAGAAGTAATGTCCTGCATCTTCAGGCCGGACTCCACTGATGGTCAGAGTGAAGTCCGCTCCATGTCCACTTCCTGTGAATCTAGAAGGAACTCCAGTGAATCGATTTGTGGCATGTTATATGAGTAGTTTAGTAGCTCCTCCATGTTCCCTGAAGTACCAAGTCATGTGGTTATTAAGATGCACCGGCCTGTTGGCTTTGCAGTTTAGTCGTACTTCTTGTCCTGATTGGGCTACTGTTATTAACGGTGTATGAGTGATGATGACGACCTGTCCTCGGCACTCTAAAAGAGTCACATATGCCATGAGATCATGAAATACCAAAGTATGACACATGTTAATTTATGCAATAAAGATCTAGTCTAATTATACAAACCATTATAAAATACAGCAAGCATCAAGATAAAAATAATGATGGAAGTCATTGTTGTTCTGTGATGATGATGATTCTGATCTGTGTTAAACTACGGGCCTATAAACACTTACAAATCACTGAAGCATGTGCTGCCAATGCAAAGTGCTGCTGTATATGTAAATGTTCAGTGTAATCAGAGCAGTCAAATTTAAGAGCAATAACTCATAAATAACATCCAGCACAATTAGGAATGTATACAAACATACAGTATCTTGTTTTTATGGGCAATCAAACTCAGTGGCTTTTGAAATATCAGAGTAATAAATAACTATACCATTTTAATAAAATCTGCCACTTAAGTACATATATCATGCATCATCAGTCAGGTGTATGCTGGGTTTGCTCTTTTAATATCACTGTGTTAAGTTGCGTTCAAGTTAACACATTTATGGCCTTCCCTTCGTCTTGTGGACTTGGATGTACGTCATTTCTTAGGTTGCACCCAAATGCACATGTTTCATGTTACAGTTGTATCCTCATCTGTTTATGTTAGAAAGACACACAAGTATTTCCATTTTGCATAAAGGATGGTTTAAAACTGCTTTGCATTTTGTTATGGCCCGGTTTCACAAACAGGGCTTAGACTAAGCCAGGATTAGGCTATAGTTCAATTAGGACATTTAAGTAATTAGTAACATTACTGTAACATTACTGGGGTGCATCTTGAGACGAAAAAAAAGGCACTGATATATTTGAAGATCAGTCAGTGCAAGTTTATTTTAGTTGAAACAGCTCAGACTAACATTTTAGTCTAGGACTAGGCTTAAGCCTTTTCTGTGAAACCGGGGGATATGTATTTTATTGAGCATCAAATTTAGGTTTAAAATGCTACATAAAACCTATAGTTGTATTTTCATGACAGTAGTAGAGGGACTGTTTTAATTCACTGTAAAATATGTTAGTTACTCTTCTGAGCAAAGAAGTCTTTAGTCATGTTGCAAATGTCTAAATAAGCTAAAACAGAAATACAACACCTCAAATGTTTATTAAACAAAAGCATGATGCTATAGCACTTATTTGTGATGAAGCTGAAGAACATTATAGCACAGTTTATGTGGTTTCAGTAGTAAATCTTAATTCTTGTAAACAAATCTCTTGTGGTTTGAACATGCAGCACTGGAGACACAGGCACTATTCTGAGACGAACAGAATCTCCTCCACAAACGCAAATCTGAGTTTCAGGCCACACTTCTGGATTGACTTTGGAGTTTATTTGATTCAGTGCTTATAAATAGTTCAGCTCTGTGCAGATGACTCACTTTCTTTATTTCAGTAAAACTCTTGAACAGGTTCTGAAGTTCATGAGATGGAGCTGACGTTTCTCCAGAATTGCAGTGAGCCGTGGAGATTTTCTTCCGCACACAGGATGCACCTGCTGCTCCTGCACTTTACTGTTATATATCTGTGTAAACGATGAGCTTTCTCTGTGTTCACTCCTATATACATAGAATTTATTTATAATACATAAATAAGTGTATGTAGCTAAAGTCAAGCCAAATTATTGGAAATTTTTGCTTGCAAATGATTTTCACCCTAAAATCAAAGTGAAAAAAAGAAAGAAATTATAATTTGCATATATATATATATTTTAATGTTTTTGAAATAATATTTTTTATGCTCACCAAGTCAAATTTTTTTGATAAAACCATAAGAAGACTAATGTTGTATTACAATTTAAAATACCTGTTTATATTGTAATATATTTTAAAATGTAATTTATTTCTGTGATACCAAGTTTTCAGCATTATTACTCCAGTCTTCAGTCTCACACTATCCTTCAGAAATCATTCTAATTCAGAAATGTATATATATTTTTTCAGCATTCTTTGATGAACAGAAAACTCGAATGAATAGCATTTATATGAAATATAACTTTTTGTAAAAGTCTTGACTGTAGGCTAACTTTTGATCAATTTAATGCACTCATGCTGAATAAAATTATTAATTTAATTTAAGGGAAAAAAAAAAAAAAAAAAAAAAAAAAAAAACTTGTGTAAACCATGACTACAGAAAAATAAATTCACTATGGAAATCTGCATGCATTGTTTCTTCTTCTTTGTCGTCTAACTCCTCCTCCTCCTCCAACTTCTGCTGCAGTGCCGCCACCAACTGGACTGAAGTGTGAAGCATTAATAGGAAGGTCACAATATTGCACTATTTTTATGTTGCAAATTAAATGTTTTTTTCACCTATGTCTTTTAATTACATAAGTTATATTCTTTCCTTTTTAAAAACATTTTATTAGTACATGCTCTATTGTTTCTGTTTGCTCACAATAATTACACGGTCTTGTTTCAGGTTTTCATATTTTATACAATGAATAATTTACTCCAGAATGCCCTCTTCGAGAAACTGAATCTTCCTTGTTATTAAAAACTTTTCTCTTGTTGCCTGTTTGTTGCTGCATGTTATACAGATGTCTGCCCTTAATTTCACAGCTCCACACGTGTACATCTATCTCTGTGTGTTTCACAGCTTGCTTTGCTCACTTATGAACAATTTCATTAGCCTCCACTCCCATATGAGCAGGAACCCACAGAAACATTATTAAACTTGCATTAATTATTCTTAAAAAGTTGCAAGAATCTCACATTTAATGTCTTCCTCTTGCAAGGCTTGATAGTGCTGCATAACAGTCAGTACATATTACATCTGCTCTTGTTTTACATCTTCAAACCACTGAAGTGCTAACATCATGGCAATTAATTCTGCTGCATACACCAATATGTGTTCATTTATTCCTCAGTAATACTATTTTGTAACTTTGGAATATATTCTGCAGCTGCATTCATCCATAAATTGGATCTTTAGATCTATCAGTGTTTATTATATGTAGCCATGATAAATAGATCTGGTCTAAACACTGCTGCACAATAATATTCCATTGTTAGTCATTGGAAATATCCACTGGGAAATATTAGATGACAGTGGGTCTAACGTTTGCACATTTACTCCTAACAGCATTTCCTCATAAAGAGTTGAAAGCCATTTCTCATTTGAGGTGTTAGTCTGTGGAATAAGGTTTGGACACTCGTCCACAGCTCCTGACAGATTTGAAGTTCAGTAGCTCTGACTCTGTCTCTAGTAAGTCCAGTCTCCTGGATGTAAGTGCTTCCCTGAAAGCCAGCTTCATGGAGGATCTGACAAGTATCTGTGTGACACCAAATCATCAATCAAGCCAGCAGTGCAGAGAAACAATGTATTACAAAGAAACCACCAGATTCAGACAGCTTACTATGACCCCGCTGGGCCAGATCACCTACCCTCAGGTGTTTGAGCAGAAAACTGCAACACATGTGGTCACAGCTCGGCTGTACTGTACGGAGCTCAGACCTTCATGGTGTTTGATCGGACATTTTCCCAAGACAAAGGGAGAACTGAATGTCATGTTCAAGAAGACCCCTGAACTTTCAACTGAAGGAAAACGAGCTGTGAAAAGAAAATGTCTGAGAATATTAGCCACTACTTACATGGAGGCCCTGAATTTGTAGCTCATTTTTTGGATAAAAAAGCAAATCAGTTGGAGAGAGAAATCAGCACAAGTCCGGTTTCCATCACTGAAATAATGAAGGCTCTGGAGGAGGCAATATAAGGACATTCAAAGACCTGTCCAGAAGTGTAATGATAAATGTCTTCAATAATAATAATAATAATAATAATAATAATAATATAGTATGAATCATAAAAAAATTATTAGGGGAAGGGTATTTGATGTCCACAATAACAATCTAATTTATTATTTTATTTTTCATTCTCTCTTGCTCTCTCTTTTAATGAGGGTAATTCTCTATTGGAGGGGTGCAAAAATTATATTTCTATATTCGTGTCAATAACAAGCCGATAATTTGTGCTGGTACCTATTGGCTGTTTACACCAGACAGAGGGTGTTTCTCAAACGGAAGGCTGGATCCTACCGAGGCTGCGTCCTTCCTAGTTCAGTCCTTCAGAGTCTTGTAGGCTAGACTCCTCATCGGCATATAAACGCTAGAATGAGACGCTTTAATAAGGTGATTGAAGGTCGCGGAGGATACATCCCATGCATCCTTCAAATTCAGCTGAAAGAAGGACGCGAAACGAAGGCTGTCTTCCAAGTATCCTTCCGATTGAGATGACCTTCAGCGACGTTTGATGACGTGGCAGCCGAGATATGCAACCTTTGTAGGATGCAGCCTTCCGTTTGAGAAACACCCATAATTCTCCGGTGCAGCATGCAATAGCAAATAGCACGTGACACAACGTCATCACGTTTTGAGCGGAAGTCCTTAAAGTGAAACAGAAAGTGATAGCATCAGAGACGCTATTGAAGAGGATTAAATCTAATTGTCTTCATGTGTCACGGTAAGTTTGTTAAAACGTTTCAAAGCTATAATATATGTTACTGTGAGGACCTTTTGTGTCTCTAAGGAACTACTATCATGGTGGAAACTATAAAAGGCGGAAGAAAAGCGCAGGGCGTCCAGGGTAAACTCGCAAACCAGCCGCGAAAAGTTCACTGTTAAAAATGACCAAGAGGCGTCCGTAATGTACTTTAATATGTGAGTGGCGCGTGAAGATTTTGAGCGCCTAGGATCTGACAAAAAAAAATAAATAAAAAAAATAAAACCATGACTGTAACCAGGACGGACTGGCCGTCTGGAGCACCGGGATTTTTCTCGGTGGGCCGGTGCTCAATCTGTGGAATTGCACACTATTGCAGCGAAAATAAACACATTTTTGTGTTCTATAGATCTGTTTTATGAAATTAATATTTATTTATATGCAAAAGGTTTCTTCTGACTAGAATTAGAAAATCTGAGTATATCACACCAGTCCTCAGCAGGCCCAGATTAAGAACACATAGGGCCCTGGGGCTATAGCAAACCCAAGAGCCCCCCTTCATAGTGTGTCTTGGTGCCACAACGTTTTCTACCACAGGAGTAATAGTTTTTTTTATTTATTATTATTATTATTAAATCAAATCTCCAACACACAGAGATACAATGCCACTAAATATTCCAGGCTACAAAAGAATAAATACATTAACACTAGATATGAAGTCAAAGCAAACAGGATTCCAGAAGCAGCAACACCTTTTGAGCATATACAGCTCCCTTAAGGAGTTTATTTTAAATAGTTTTATTATTAGAAGGTCTTCTTTCTGGCCCTAGAAGAGGAGAATCATCAGGGCTGGGCTGGTGCTAAAATTCAGCCCATCTGGCCCACCATCCCCCATAAATGTCTTGCTGGGGTTAGGGCAATCGTAATAAATAAATTATTTATTAATAAACAATGGACGAAAACAAATGATGTTTTTGAATACTTAAAATGTATTCAACAATATTAATATTCCATTATATTGCAGGCTGTTAATTATTGAATTCATTTTTTTTTCTGCAATTAAAGCTTATTAGAACTATTAAATTCTCCTTTTGTAGTTGCCCTAATGAAAAGCTAATTCTTGAATGTAGAGTTAACTGCATAGTATTAGTAAACTCAAAAATTCAAATGGGCAGACGCTGCTTATTATCACTTCAATAGAGCGGCGAAAGTGTCGAGCTACAGTCACGAGGGAGACACCGGTCCGGTGATGGTGTGGTCCAGCTGTTATTTTGCGCTGCACAGTTTAATCAGGTAACGTAGTGCCATTTTATCACTTGACTTTTAGTGTTTGTTTCCCCTTTACAAGCTAATTTTGTTTTAGCATTCCTTCAAAAAGAACTCCATGTCATCCCTGAAAATGAGAGTAATATGATTAATATCTCAACTTTGAAAAATTAAAGTTTGAATAATAATTATAATAATAAGCTAAAATAAAATTATGAGCACTCAAGAGTCAGTCTATATGTACCATAAACTCACAAACAGGCCTGGATTAAGAATACATAGGACCCTGGCTATAGCAAACCCAAGGGCCCCCTTCATAGTAGCCTGTTTTTGTATCACACATTGTTGTTGTGGTTTTTATTCCTACAGCTTTAGTGGTAAAACCATATGGGGTGGTGCTGTGTGGACTGAAATGCTTGCATTTTCCGTTGGGTAGAGTTTACCTCAAGACTTCAGTTTACATGGAGCCATTAAATCTGGTTTCATCCAGCACCACCACAGAGTCTTTGTTCACATATAATAGTGTACATGTCGTGTGTCAAACTGACTCCCAACAACTAGTTGTTAATGACATATTTAAACATGTTTTGGTGTCAGTTTTCTGTATACACAGTGTGAGAAAGCACAGGGAACAAGGTACGTCTTGACTTGTTTGTGTTGCCAGATCTTGCTAGAAAAAGAAGAAAATGCATTATCTTGGAAATAAACCACATTGTGAAATATCGTGAACCCGTACCTGTGAACTGTAACATTACTTTGATCAAAAAAAGGGGCCCATGTCGAATGACAGCTGACCAAACCAGAAAACAGGTCTCATTGCATCCACTTGTCGGAGAAACTGTTAACAGCAGTATGAACTAGTGCTGGGCGGTATGACCAAAAATTTATATCACGGTATTTTTCAAAATTATACCGGTTTCACGCTATATGACGGTATTTTTTTTTTTTTTCATGCATGACCGGGTGTTAACCACATTTTCTACTGATTGAGAGAGGAAAAACTGCAGTAGATTGACTTAGATTGCCCAATTTGCTGTCATGATGAGCGACTATTGTAGAAAAATTCCATACTAAATAGTGACTAAACACGACTCATTAATACATGTTAACCAGGAGTCACTCTCATTTATAATCGCGACATCGTCTGATTAAATCAACGTTACACTAAAGAGCGGCTGTGGTGGTTTTGGCTATATTACTTTTTTGTCTCATGCAGCGCACTGCCTGCGTCTGAGTAACAAACTAAAAAAAAAAAAAAACAACAAACAAAAAAGTGCAAGATATTAACAGAATATTAACAGAACTATGCTCATATTTATAATTCCAAACAGTCAGTTAGCGGCAGGTGCTTGGAAACGCTGTTTTGTACTCATTTATTGACAAATCTGCTGTAAACCATGACTACAGGGCGTCCAGGCACTTTAGTTACTGTGCCTCCTCACTTCTGGGCAACATTTTGAAACTCAGTTGTCTAAAAATTCAGTGTATTTTCTCTGTTTCCACGTACAGGCCTGAAATCAAGTCTCTCATCTAGGAAAAAAAGAGAAGCAGAACAGCCTGTAAAGTGAGTGTGCATAAGGAGAGAGAGAGGAGGAGAAACCTGCTCATAAAATGAGTGTGTATGAGGAGACAGAGGAGGAGGCTCCTGTTGACACTCAGAGAGCAGCATCTCCAGGATTCAGCTGCGTGTCTATGAAGAGTAACAACTCCATGCATCATCCCCCTCATCTCAGTTATGTTGACACTCAGAGAGCAGCATCTCCAGGATTCAGCTGCGTGTCTATGAAGAGTAACAACTCCATGCATCATCCCCCTCATCTCAGTTATGTTGACGCTCAGAGAGCAGCATCTCCAGGATTCAGCTGGGTGTCTATGAAGAGTAACAACTCCATGCATCATCCCCCTCATCTCAGTTATGTTGACGCTCAGAGAGCAGCATCTCCAGGATTCAGCTGCGTGTCTATGAAGAGTAACAACTCCATGCATCATCCCCCTTATCTCAGTTATGTTGACGCTCAGAGAGCAGCATCTCCAGGATTCAGCTGCGTGTCTATGAAGAGTAACAACTCCATGCATCATCCCCCTCATCTCAGTTATGTTGACGCTCAGAGAGCAGCATCTCCAGGATTCAGCTGCGTGTCTATGAAGAGTAACAACTCCATGCATCATCCCCCTTATCTCAGTTATGTTGACGCTCAGAGAGCAGCATCTCCAGGATTCAGCTGCGTGTCTATGAAGAGTAACAACTCCATGCATCATCCCCCTTATCTCAGTTATGTTGACGCTCAGAGAGCAGCATCTTCAGGATTCAGCTGTGTGTCTATGAAGAGTAATAACTCCATGATTCAGCCCCCTCATCTCAGTTATGGACCTGCTGTGACTTTTGACCTTGTGTGAGTATCATGAATTTAGATGTATTTTTTATTTACATGATGGTTCTCTCACTGCGATTCTTTTTATTGAATTTTTTAATAATAAAGATTCCTCAGTAGAGTCATTTAACTATTTAAATGTACACACCTGCAATGCATGATCACTGAAATGAAAACTATGCTAAGAATCTTACTTCAGTTAAAGGAGAAAGAACAATCAGGCAAGTGATTAGGGGCCTGTACCATTAGCTGGCTAGCCAGGTAAATTTCAGTTTAGTTTGCACCAATCCTGGGTTTTAGGTACCATGAAAGTGGTTTGGCTTTTAGCTGCATTCATTGCCATAGTAACTGCTCCGGGGCAGGTTATGTTCTGAGTTAGAGACCTTAAACTGAAATTGGACCAATCAGATGTGAGCAAAGTGACGCATGTCTGACACAAAGTCACTCCCCCAGTTTATCTTGCTCCAAATTAAGGTCACTTGTACAAAACCAGTCAAATTGTCTGGTTTTAATATATGATTTATATAATTATATGATTTATATTATTATTAATCAATTACACAAACAATTTTAGTTTAACAGTTATTATAAATCATTTATTATAAATGAATGTTAATAAATACAGATCCTGTGTAATATAAATAAGTTGTAGAATCAATAGATGCTTTAAAAATGACTACATGTGACCTTACATGTTCGAGTCTTTATCGCTGAATATTTACAACTATATAAACTAATTTAACAAGTTTCACTTGTGACTGCACTGATAAAGCAAAATACTTTTATTTGTCCTCTTTCATGAACAAGTACTTTTTTCATTGTAAATGCATTTCAATTAATCATATTGTTCAATCTCTTAACCTTTAGCCAAACCTTTAACCTTTAGCCAAGGCTCGTGATTGGCTGTTTTGCCAGTGATGTCACACATTCATGCGCACATGCTCCACAAACTCAGGATCAAAGCCTGAGTTGACAAAGAAAGCTGATGTTCAGCATCATGGTACCAACAAAGTCGGATTGGAGTGGTTTGGTTTTGTCAACTCGAAACTAATCCTGTAACTCTGAATTTGTTCATCTACCATCATGGTACAGGCCCCAGGTAAGGGGGAAAAAAACAAACAAACAAATAAGACAACAACAACAACAGCATGAACCACTCCTTATTGTACTGTGAAGTAAAAAATTTGCATGTAATAATAATAACCATAATTTGAAAAAAATACAATACTAATATGTGTGGCTTTGCCCTCAAATGTTAAACCATAAAGCCTTTATTTTGTCAGAAAACACAAGGGAACTGCATTCAGAATTGCAGAAGAAAATGTTATTTTCAGTTTTAATAGCAGAAGTCAGTTTCAACACCCAGCAAAGAGTTTATACTGTAGGTCACTTTGCTTACACATCACATACAGCAGCAATCAGCAATTTATATCACTACTTCAGGATTCATGATCCTGATTGGTTTCAGGCATTAACTTGAAAGGTAGCCAAGCATGGACATCTTTGTAGCGTATCTCCATTGATTATCATAGGTTCCAGCTAGGTTCCAAATCTACACTTCTGTATGTCCAGATTTTCCCGTTTGTTACAACTTTCCCATCCTATTGTTACACATTTTCCTTCTCTAGGCCGGCAGAGCTGATAATATAGATCAAACCCTACTCTGTAAAATATTGTAAAAATGGGGTCTATACACAAAATACAGTGCAGGGACGGACAACTAGGGTAAACATACCTATTAAGCTCACTTCCATTTTTGAGCTCAGATTATAATAAGAAAAAATAATTTATTATCCTACTTGATGTCGTAACCAATTGATGTGTTTGTTACTACATACCTCCTGTAATTTCAAGTCAATCAAATCATTGCACACTGAGATATGAGTATCCACATGTTCACACTGTCTGGCGGCCATTTTGAAAGCTGTCTAAAAACTTTCACCAAAAGAGGAGCCTCTTAAATGTGTATTTTTTTTTTAGATGTTTAAGCCTTTATTTTGTGTAAGTTTCACTACTTGCTGTAAAATTAAGAGATTAATGTTCAGACTTTTGCATATTATAACCTTGAACTTGGATGTGGGAAATAATTAGAGTTAGATCCAAAAGCTATAGCTTTAGCGACACATTGCAGATGCTACAGAACACAGTTAGCTGACTAGCTGTATAAGATTGTGTGCTTCGCTAATATATTACGTCACAGGCATTACTGGCTTGTATTTTTAAATCCATAATATTATAAATTGCTGGTTTGTGGTTTTACAGTGCTGTAATTTTTAAAGATTTCATATTATTGTAAGGTGAGCTTAAAGGATGCACTACTGTGAAAATCACACAGCTTCAGTGTGACATCAATAAGAAAAAGTATAATTTCATAGATATTATTATTATTATTATTAATAATAGTTAAAATATGTATGAACCTAATACATGACCTAGACCTAGACTATTTATTTAGCCAAATTCTCTCATTTTAATAAATATTAATATATAATTGTTGCTGCTCCAGTTAAGCTCAGTGTGCTCCCTTTAAGCTCTTTCACACTGAACAGACTTTAAGTATAAACTGATGGTTGTCACTTTAATTTAAGTTAATCGATTTTCTATGGATTCTGTCGACTCAAATCTACAGACTGGCTCTGACCTTTGGTAACTAGCATCAACTTCTCCAGACTGTGAATCGGTGGAAAATCACGGGCAAAAATTGTGTTGTGTAGTGTATCCCAGCCTTAAGAGCCCTTACCAAAAAGTAGTATACTTCAAGTTTATTTTATTAAAGGGAGCATAACACACACAGTTTCACCCAATCTCATGTTAATCTTGAGTACCTATAGAGTAGTACTGCATCCTTCATATCTCCAAAAAGTCTTTAGTTGTATCATATTTCTAAAAGAAAGATACTGCTTTACGATTCTCTCCGAAAACAGCCGAGCTCCTGCAGGCGCGCCGTGGATGGAGCTAAAGAGTGAAGAGCACTTGCGCCGAGCGCCAACAAAACAGACACATTCATGCCGTTTCACTTACCATCTGCAGTTCTGAATCATAACCAGAACCTTTTATAGCTGGGACCGCTCCATCTTTCAGTATCAAACGATGTGTAAATCCAGCATCGAACTAGGCCTTGTTTATAAAACGTTTGTCAATAAACACACTTGAGAAACTCCGTTGCTGCCCTGGAAAAACAAACTGCATCCACTGTTTACTGGGTTCTTCGGGAAGCTGAACAAGGTTATCTATCCCTCACAACCAAAAACACACTTCTTTAGAGACATTCTTCCCGAGCGAGTCACGTGCAGTGCAGCCGAATGAAGCGTGTTGATGGGTGCGCTCTTGCTCTCGCTCTGGTCAATGCGTGCACGGGCGCGTTCTTCAGGGAGGAATGCCCATATAATGAGTCTGTTGTGAACTTTTATCTTCTACGAAGCAGAGACCAGGAGACGTTGGGATATCTTTCATAAAGTTGCTCTTTATTGAGAAGAGAACTCGCTGCGTCGCTGTAGTCATCCAAGTCTAACTAAAAGCAGTGATACATTGTAGTTTTAATACATTTAGGGGGCAGTGCTTAGGAATGGAAACAAAGCACCTAGGTGACGACCTTAAACAAAGCATGCAAATGAGAGAGGATTTGATAGAAAACCAGTTTGGCAGGTTATATTGCTTGCTCAAAGAGAAAGACAGACCCAATCCGCATAACACTTGAGTGAAGGTGATAATCCAATCAGTCTAACGATTCATCGTCTGGGCCAGGCTCCGAAAGCCATTTGCAGAACAAAAGATTTGGGTCTCAGGGACCTGACTCATTTAACTTACAATGGAGTGACCAGGAACTGGCAAGGACCTCGTTAACGACTATGTTAAACAGAATCGTTCATCTGATGTCATCATCTTCACCCTAAATGCTAAATACAATGTATATACCTTCTTCAGTTTGTACATTATTACATTGGAATCTAAATTAAACATTTAAATAAATTTGTAATCCCACAAGTCCCACCCTCGTTTACGTCAGCAAGAGCCACGATCAGAAAAAAAAAAACTATCCGAAACTTGTACGAAACCGGAAGTGAAATTTCTGGCACAGAAATAATCTGTTATACGTCCAAATTGTTGTTTTTTTTTAACTTTGTCCATGCTTAGCAGGAGAATCCAACTCTTTAACAGTATAAACAACTCTGAATGCATGAAACAGCATTGTACCCTCCCTTTAAGTATACTTAAGTAAAGTTCAAGTTTATTTGTAAGTATACTTTATGTAGTAAGTATACAAATATCAGTGTGCTAGTAGTATACTTGTAAGTGTACTATTTACAGTAGTAAACTTTGATTCACAACTAGTTTACATCAATGTTTTTAGCTTGTACTGCAACTATACTAAAAGTGAACTTGAAGGTATACTGATAGTTTACTAATTAAATACTTGCGAGTTTGAGTCTCAGGCCAGCAGGAATTGTAGGTGGGGGGAGTGAATGTACAGTGCTCTCTCCACCCTCAGTACCACATCTGCCTCAGTACAACACTTTGAGCAAGGCACCGGACCACTTGTGTGCACTTTGGATGGGTTAAATGCAGAGCACGAATTCTGAGTATGGGTCACCATACTTGGCTGTATGTCACGTCACTTTCACTTTACAGGAGATGTGTACAAGCGCCCCCCTACCGTATAACAATGAAAATGCAGATTCTCGGAGCACAAGTATAGCTCAAATATATTTAGACTTTTTCGAAGTATAAGTCAAGTATACTTAAATGTTATTTTAAGTATATTTCTAAGAAGTACATATAGCCCATTTCTGAGAAGTACATAAAATTAGACTTTCCTATTTTTTTAGTTTAAAAGACGTATAGTACACTTGAATAAACTTTTTCTTAAGGGTAAGATTAGTTATAGATAAGTTGACGTTCATTTAATAAGAGACTTCATATTGAGGCTAGTTTCTGTGTTCATCCCCATGAATTAAATGTTTTATTGGTTTGGTTTGTTTTGTTATTTGGTTTTTGAATGTGTGACTTAGCTGAGCATGGACTAGTATAGATGTTGCAATGTGCATTAATGACATTTCACTATGAATATATAACTGATCGACTTGAACAGCTTCGGGTGTTGTAGATGGGGTCTTTAAAACAGGTCTATTCATTTATACTGTTATCAGCACATGTTGAAGTAGATTTGTCTCTTGTCGTCTCTGAGGGAATATGTGCTATTAATGCACGTCTGAAACACGTCTCTATGCTTGTGCGTGCTTCGGGTGGGTGCGAGTACAGCGTGTAAGTAACGAATTTAGTTCTGTTTGTTGTTTCTTCTTGTGGTTTTAAATAGCTTGAACGTGTAACTTGGCAAATTAATCTGCGAATCACATGCCGAATCGTGGGGTCTGGACCTAGTCCGTATATCACGGATCAACTGCGATCTGTTTAAGCCCTAATAGCCTATATGACAGATCAGGGCAATCTTTTATTTACTAATTAACATGAAATAGTCAAATTGCTACTCCATATCAATGGCATACAACAAAAATACAGAATAATTAGAACAATCAGTTGCGCACAATAAATAACAGAGCATCATATCTATACACATTTTCCCCAGAACTTTCTCGTGACCCGGTAGGAATTTTTCTACGGCCCCGGTGGTTGGAGACCTCTGCTATAAAGAACTCCCAGCAACAGTCAAAATGGAACATCCAAGTATTGAACAAAAATTAAAAGTTGGAGTGATGTCAGTCTGAGGCTTCATGTATGACCTGTCGGTTTGCTTTTTGGAAATATTTCATGAACTCCATCTCTCCTTCACAACGAACGATTTTTGAAGTGTAGGCTTACAGTTTTGTTAATTGTTGAAGGCACAGGTGAATTCTGGGTGGATTTGTGCATGCCCTGGATTCATGGTGTGAGTGGTATCGGAGCGCTAAAAAAACCTGCTCCGTGCTCTGACTATATTTCGCACGCTCCGCTCGGCTCACATGCTCTGGTTTTCAGTGCTTGTTTATGGATGTCATAATGTAAAATTCTAACTTGGCTATTATAGTCTGATAATATGTGTTGATAACTACACTTTGAAAAAAATAAATGTAAAAAATTGCAATATGCATGAAGTCACCATTGTGGAGATAAGCGTTTTCTTTAGTTGGGCTCTTGACCCTTGACTTTTTAAAATTAGATCTTCTCTTGCTGTAGTAGCTGTGTTTATAAAGCCCATTTGTTATATCAAAAATTGCTATAGAAAATCTGATCAGATGAAGTTGGTTACTTATTGATGATGATTCAATCATCGTGTAGTGGCCTGATTTACTAATCATTTCCAGAGTCTAATCTGTGTGTATGCCATTTAGATTTATTTAGGGTGACCATATATCTATTCAACTGCAGAGGCTGCGATTACACTCTGTCACGTGACATGCGAGAGTAAAGAGGTGTGTTCGACTTGAAGATCGATCTGTGAATGACATCAAAGTACGGTGAGAGAAAGCATAATATATTAATATTAAGACCCTTTCACATGGGATGCGGCAGTTGCGAATGTCTAGTTCATTTTCAATGGGAGACATGCGGAAAGCGGCAAACCGCTGGCGGTTTCGCTGTCGACGTGGAGGTGGAGTGCAAGCGGTGCTCGTGCACCAGCGCTTCGTGGCAGGCGCCGCCAAAGATAAAAATATTTTATCTTTTTGTAAGAGGCAGCAGCAGCCATGTCGGCTTTAACCAATTACTGAACAGAATATTAACACCCAATCATAGAACATTTCACTGAGCTCATGTGCTGAAAACATGATGATATATATATATATATATATATATTCTTATTTATTTATTTAATGTCTGTCTAAAGTTAACAGACAGTGTTTAAAAAGTGCAATCCACATGTTTACATATGTTTATTACAGTGACTTTGAATTAATTACCTAAATACTGAGTGTGGTAAAGCAACAGATTCGTTTTTATATTTCTGCAATCTACTTTAGTTTGTGTGATTTGTTACTGACTTTCATAATAATGTTTACACCAGGCCTATTTGTCAGTGCTTTATGTTGTCATAATTATTACATGCTTACAAGGCTGGAAGTTCAACAAATCAGTCAATATACTACTGTGATTTGTAGTTGTTAAATAATGTCATTCATATCAATTCATGCATCACCTAATTTTATCATAACATATAGGCCTGTAGAACATTTGTTTAATCTATCTAGTATTGTGTTGGTCATACTATACAATGATATAAAGAGCTTTAAAAAATAATTGCATATTAAATCGCAATCGCAATATTGGTAAAAAAAAAATCGCAATTACATTATTTTCCAAAATTGTTCAGCCCTAATCCATATATTACTTTTGCTAAGGAACGGGGAGAAATCTTAAGCTAAGAGAAAAGGCGGCATTGACCTTGTTGCTATGGATGATGTCATTAATCTTACTAACTACACCCACAGTGATTGGCTGAGAGGTCTCTTGGTCATTTAATCGTAGAAATAGTGTAGACTGAGGTAAATGTTTGCCTGTCATTCATCGACCTCAAATAAGGCGTTCAAATTATTTTGAAAATTAAAACATGTAAATTGTAGCAGCTTTACACTGCTGCTCATTCTAACATTATAACTTAGATAAATGTGTGCTATTAGACACATGGAAGCTGTTAGCACTCCGAGGCACCAGTGCGATCGTTAGGATTTTTTCCTGATAACTATGGAAACAACCTAAAATCTGCCCTCATGTTTGCTTATACAGATAAGACTAATCATTTGCAACTGTAAAGGGTCTACTTTTATTTGTGTACACTTGCTATATTAACAAAACATTGTGTTTTTGTAAAATAAAGAAAACAATCGCGTTCTGGATGCACTTTCTGTTGTCTTGGTCTCTGTGAACTGGAGCATGGCACAAAAATTAAACTCAGTGTATAGCCTACTTGCCTTACAGATATGAGAAATATATCTACAGAAAGCCAGAAATGTCTACTTTTAATCAGTAACTCAATGATTATGTTATCTGTATTAAAAGGTGCATTTCTCTCTAAAGGCGTGTCATTGTACTGTGGAGATGGCGGGTCAGCATCATGATTTTAGCATGAAAACGCTTTGAAAAATACTCGTAGAGCAAAAAGTTAGGAGTCGTGAAATTGATTTCTAATTTTTATATTATCATGTTCTCAGTACCATCAGCAGGAAGAGAAAAAGAGCAGCTTCTCCATTGCAGCCCCCTGATCTCAGTGATGGAGCAATGACCTTTGATCCTGTGTGAGTATATTCATGTAGAGAGAAACATTCAACACAAGAACAAATAATGTACACAGAAATAACTAAAGAGAAATATACTTCTCATATTCTGCAATATTTTTCCAATAAAGTTTTAAAAACAGAAAAAAACTAACAGAAATTTATCTCTTTTTTTAACAGCAAATATAACACTAAAATGAAAATCATGATATAAAGAAGACTATATAAGAAAACTGAAAAGAAAAAGTCAATAGGCTCTTTGCTAAAGGAAGCTGCTTTGTTAAATAGTGCTCTCATGTGCTTCTCTGTCTATTTCCTTAATTACACACAAATTCAGGGACACAGTGGGATTTCTGCATCAGAGAAATATTGATGGTAATAAGAAGGATCTGTTGGCCACAATAGATTGATTATATTTAAAATTAGCCTACACATCTTTCTAAATGTGGTTGTGGTATGAGTTCAAATAAGATTATTTAATATTAGAGACGTTTAAAAAAATTTGTTTTAATAACTCTTTCTGTTTGTTTTTGTTTTTGTCTCTCTGCTCTGTCTTTTCAGCGGTGGGAGAGCTGAGCAGATCAGATATGTGTCCTGTCAGACCTCCACATCCTCCTACTATCAGAACCACATTAGTCATAATGACACAGAAGCAGATCTGGAGCTCAACTCTCATCAACCAGTACATGATGATCTGCAGAGAGTCAAAGACCAGCACAAAACCAGCATGAAGAACAAGTATGAGAGCTTATTTGAGGGAATCAGACTACAAGAGAATCAAACCCTCCTGAACCAGATTTACACACAGCTGTACATCATAGAGGGAGAGAGTGAGGGAGTGAATGAAGAACATGAGGTGCTACAGATGGAGAAAAGTTACAAGACACTCCAAGACACTCCAATCAACTGCAATGACATCTTTAATCCTTTATCTGAACCAGGATATGATGAGATGAGAAGAGAGAAGAAAGACAAAATAAAGACTGTTCTTACTAAAGGCATCGCTGGAATTGGAAAAACTGTCTCTGTGCAGAAGTTCATTCTGGACTGGGCCGAGGGAAAAGCCAATCAGGATGTAGATTTCATGTTTGTTCTTACATTTCGAGAGGTGAACTTGATTAAACATCATCATTACAGTCTTCACAAACTTCTGCTTGACTTTCATCATGAACTTCAAAATCTGGACTCAAAGATTTATGAGGAGTGTAAAGTTGTGTTCATCTTTGATGGTCTGGATGAAAGCAGAATTTCACTGATGTTTTCAGACAGTCAGAAAGTTTCTGATGTGACTGAGATTTCATCAGTGGGTCTGTTGATGTCAAACCTCCTGCGAGGAGATCTGCTTCCCTCTGCTCTCATCTGGATCACCACCAGACCAGCAGCAGCCAATCAGATCCCGTCTAACTACATCAACCGTGTGACAGAAATTCAGGGATTCAATGACCCTCAGAAGGAGGAATATTTCAGGAAGAGAATCAGTGACGAGCATCAAGCCAGCAGAATCATCTCACACATCAGAAGAGCAAGAAGCCTCCACATCATGTGCCACATACCCGTCTTCTGCTGGATCTCAGCCACTGTGCTTCAAAACATCCTGAAACAAGATCTCAGTGCAGAAGTCCCTCAAACTCTGACTGAAATGTACATCTACTTCCTCCTCATTCAAACAAATATGAGGAACCAGAAGTATGAAGAGAGAGATCCAGAGAAACCCCTGCAGTCCAACAGAGAAGTGATTGTGAAACTTGCTGAACTGGCTTTCAATCAGCTGTTGAAGGGCAATGTGATGTTTTATGAGGAGGACCTGAGAGAGAGCGGCATAGACGTCACTGACGCCTCAGTGTATTCTGGGATTTGCACTGAGATCTTCAGGGAGGAATCTGTGATTTATCAGAGGAAGGTTTACAGCTTTGTACATCTGAGCTTTCAGGAGTTTTTTGCAGCACTGTATATGTTTTACTGCTATTTACACAAGAACAGTGAGGTTCTGAAAATGTTCCTGACAGAAATGTCCAGAACTCAGTGTGAGAATATTACTCTGGATGTGTTTCTGAGAGGAGCAACGAATAAAGCCTTGAGCAGTAGAAATGGACACCTGGACCTTTTCCTTCGATTTCTTCATGGCATCTCACTGGAGTCCAATCAGAGACTCTTACAGGATGTACTGTTACACACAGAGAACAACCCAGAGAGCATCAAGAAAATAATCCACAGCCTCAAACGAGGTCAAAAAAACAATGTAAATCCTGAAAGATGGATAAATCTGTCACACTGCTTGATTGAGATGAAGGATAATTCTGTTGTTAAAGAAATGCAGGCATTTTTAAACTCTAAAACAAAAAGAAAAAAGCTCTCTCTTGCACAATGCTCAACTTTGGCAAACATGATCCTGATGTCAGAGGAGGTGCTGGATGAGTTTAACCTTAAACAGTACAACATCACATCATCAAAAGAGGGCAGATGGAGACTGTTACCTGCTGTGAGGAACTGCAGAAAAGCTTTGTAAGTGTGAAAAACTGAACACAATTAACATAAGGTTCAACATATGTTGTGATGGAAGTTTGTATTTTTATTGGTTTTTGTTTTCACAAGCATACATTTTAATTACTGCAATGAGTGATGTTTTCATTCTCAAGTAATCAATGCTATTATTTTTTTTTTTTTTTTTAAGATTTGTAGAATGTAAAAAAAAAATAGCTTCATGCTTTGTCAACTTAACCAGTAAATGTAGTCCAACTCTGTGGCAGTTGTTTAGGTGATTTTAATCAATATAATTGGTTTATATAATAATGTAACTCATCGTATTATCAACTCCAGTCCTGGAGGGCCAGTGTCCTGCTGAGTTTAGCTCTAACCCTGACCAAATACCCTCAATCCCAGTGTTTATATTTACAAATTTACAGCTATGATGTACATAATGTACTTTTAATTATGCCATGTACTTGTTTAATTTTTGGACCTTCTTTTTTTTTGTGGAACAGGCCAGAGAGTGAATATTAAACTATCATGATTTTATATGGTAAAGTTTGTTAACTAAGGCAGTGCTTCTCAAACCTGTCCTGAGTACCCCAGCACTGAACATTTTAAGTTAAGTTAAATTAAGTTAATTTTAACTTATAATTTTTAACTCAATTTTGGATGTCTCCCTCATCTAACACGTCTGATTTAACTCATCAGCTCATTAGTAGAGACTCCAAGACTTGAATTGAATTGTGGTGTGACTGATGAGGGAGGTATCCGAAATGTGCAATGATAGGGAATCCCCAGGACAGTTTGAGAAGCACTAAGGAAGTCTTTCAGTCTGGTGGGGACATCAGCACACCAGCATGCTTTTTAAACAGAGTCCTTGCTGTTTTCAGTTTGGCAGACTGTAATCTCACAGTTCAGCACTGTGAAATTGTGGCTTCTGCTCTACAATCATCAAAATCCTCCCTGAGAGAGCTGGATCTGAGTAATAATCATCTGCAGGATTCAGGAGGGAAGCTGCTCGCTGCTGGACTGAAGAGTACAAACTGTCAACTCAACATACTGAGGTTTGTGTTTCACACTGATTAATTTTGTGATTAATTTTGTAATTATAGGCACCCTGTCACACAAGTTTAAGAGGAAAGCGTTTTGGGAAACTGTTCTGCATTTTTAACCTAAATCACAGCAGCGTGCATCTGTGAAGGACGCAGACTGTCAAACATACACAACTATTAGCCAGTCATAGCAGTGGGTGTTTACTTCTGAGTCTACAACTCGCCATGCATACTCAAACAGAGCTTTCTGATGAGGGGGGTCAAAAACAGGACAGAAAATGGCCTATTACTTCTAAATTATGATGTTTTTGATGTACAAATCTTGATAACATTATAAGTGGACCTCAGACAAAAAGTAAAAAATAAAAAACAGAGGCAGCTGATGACCCCTTTAAAACTTTCAGACAAGGCCTTGTCACATCAAAGTTTGTCATCAAAATGTACTCCTCTAGTTTCATTTTATTAATCCTACTCGCGTTCGGATAGTTTTAAATGCACACAGAAACTTTCCAAAAATATGCTAATTTGTTTTTGTTGGGTCACCCAAAATAGTGACACAAGGTTCTCAGAAATACAAGCAGAGATTTTTCCCCAATTTCCAACTTTTAAGTTGTTTATATTGTAGATTAGAACATGCGTCATCTTCATTCCCAAATGACAGATTCATTTACAGAAAATGACCTTGTTAACAAAAATCTCAAGCCAATTCGTATTGTAACATAGACTTCAGCATCCCACCAATATATATATATATATATATATATGTGTGTGTGTGTGTGTGTGTGTGTGTGTGTGTGTGTGTGTGTGTGTGTGTGTGTGTGTGTAATTTTTCATGAATTACTCTACATTTCACTTCAGTCAATGTCCATAAATGGGTTTTTTTTTCCCTTGGGTATTTCATTCTATTTTTTTATCTTTCTTTTTATCTTGCTTTTATTTACATTTTAACTCACTTCTGGGTACCTAGCAATGTGTTATGTCACGCTAGATACACATTAAAATATAGCAAAGGGCTATGTCATTCTAGAAGCATGCTATCATCAGAATCTTCAGAAAATCACACTCTTAACAGAAATCTCAAACCAGTTAATTCATTATCAAATTAATTTGAGTAAATGTCATTCAGTGAATCGTTCAGAGCAGTTCCTGAGTAAATTCCTTCATATAATAACAGACTTCAGCATTCCACCAATATACAGGATACAGAAACCAACAGAGTATGTATAATGTTAGTTGGTTAACTTAATTTATCAAATAGATACAGTCAAACCAAAATTTATTCAGACACCTTCAACATTTCTCACATTATCACAGTTTATTTGCTATAGTTTATGGTAGTAAAATATGACAAGAACTCAGAGTTAAACTGTGTCAGAACAAATTCAGCTCGATAATATCAGATAACTTTGATAGAAAGGTATGAGATGGATTACAATCAACCAAAATTATTCGGACAGCTGTTAGTATGACAATATTTACACAACTATCAATACTTTGTTAGGCAACCCTTAGCCTTAATGACAGCCTGTAGTCTCCTGGGCATGCTGTCAACCAGGTTCATGCAAACCTGAACTTCAGTTTTTTTCCCAGACTCGGTCTGAATAATTTTTGGTCCCAAATTTGTATCAATTTTATTGGTAGTCCACTGTATGAAGAATTTTTGGATATAATGTGTCACAGTTTACTTTATTTTGCTATCCTCACTTACATAAATGAACTATAGTGTCCTGCACCCACTAGTAAAAAATAATTGGTTTGACTGTATATCCTTCGGTTATTTTCACACTTAATTATGCACATTAAAATGTATTTTACAAGTTTTTGTTACTCTCACTGTTCTTTTTTTTTTTTTTTGCTCTATGGTACATCATCTTTACTTCAGTTGCATTAGAGCTGCTAAAATCACGCGTTTTGCTGTAATAATACAGGGAACCACTCATTATAAATCTCCTAACTGTGATATTTTCAGAAATAGAAGTCTCGTTTTTCTTTGCTTTTCTTTCTAATGCAGAAACACTCATGAAACAAGCAAAACATGCACAACGCGCACACGTACTGGTGCAGAATGAGAGGGACAGTACAGCCTAGCGCATTTCACACAGGCTGCTAGTTTCACTTTCGCCAGAAAGTCGTGTATGCTTAAGGTTGAAAATAAATTATTTATTTTATAGTGAATGCCCCTATAAATTGTCTTATATTTACGATTCAGTTTTAATCCAAGTGATGCATGCTATGTGAGCGAACATCAACAAAGATCACAGAAGTGCGCGCGCGCGCTCGCTCTATCTCTCTCTCGCTCCCTCCCTCCCTACCGTTAACTTGTGCATTGTTTTGCTTACTTGATTTTGACATATCCGACCGAACTACAAACATTCCAGTGATGTCTGTGAGAAAAGTATATTCACTCGACAAGCTCACGCATCTGCGCCGCCGCACGCTCAATCCACTCAGCGCTTTGCTTTTCAGTTCGCGCACATCAGCTATAAAGGCATTAATACTGAATGTTGAACATTATTCATTGCATACATCTGCTTCGTATACATCCTTAATCTCTAATAACTCCATTCTGCTGCATGTTATCCTGTTTCTTTGTCTGAATATGATACTTATCACATGCTGTGAGGTATCGGCGCTTGGTATCGGGGCATTTTAACGAGTACGAGTACGAGTACAGGAGCTCAGTATTGGGCCCGATACCCGTATCGGTGCATCCCTAATTGTGAGTATTAGGCTTATCATTATTGTTGATCACTATTGTTGTGCAATGATATTGTAATATTTACCATTATATAATCAGAGGAGCATAGTAAATTTTATGAAAGTGTAACTCCACAATACAATAGCAAAATATATAAATATGTATAGTATGTTTGTTACATTAATCAGTGTCTAGCACAACTTCCTAAGGAAAGGATATGGACCAGAAGAAATCTGAATCACCCAATAATAAAATGTGACATTCTGTAGTTTTGTCTCATATTCATCTTTTAATCATATTTGTAAATGTCTTGACTCTACAGCCAACAGAGCAATTTTGTCATTACTGTTCCAATACTTTTGGAGGGCACTGTATGCGTGTGTATATATAGTCCAGTTTTGGACATTCACACAAAGATCAGTCATTAGTCAGGTGGCGAAAGAATTTGACCACTGGATTTACAAAACTCATTTCAGGTTTAACTACTGATGAACACATTCATTTTTATTTGAATAATTACTCTGTAGGTTTTTTTAACCATGTATTTTTAATTATAACTAAGTAAAATGCACATATTCATGTTATTTCTTAGTTACATGTAATGCAGGCATTCCAAAACTTTTTGTCATCTAAACCTTATTCACCAAATATATTTGCTTTAAGTACCCCTGAGATTTTAAAATAAATATTTCAATAAGTAAGTATCACATTTGCATGTTCACAGTTTCTTTGATGTTGGTTAATGATCATATGGCATGCAGGTAAATAAAAATATTTAATCTTTTTTTAGTAAGTGTTTTATTTAAAACCATGACTGTAGAAATACAAAGACAGTTCAATCCTATACTTATGAATGGGAGAAACTGCAGTGCGCAATATGGAGGAATAGTCCCACCCTCTAAATCAGGGGTTCTCAGATTCTACATTCAAAGCTCCAAATCTGAATTTTCATCAGTGTCAAAGGTCCAGACTGGAACAATTGGTTATTACAAAACTTGTTATTAATAAACATAGGCTACATAATATGCATAACAAATAAACACTAATTTGTTGAAAAAATAAAGTGACCTTTGCATTAATGTATTAACAAGTGCAGAAGTGGCAAAACAATTATTTTAAGTGTCAGCAATAGAGCTCGACCGATAATGGTTTTTCTCTGGCCAATGCCGATATCTAGAATCAGGGCAACCAATGGCCGATATATGATGCTGATTTTTGGGCTGATATGTTTGGCCGATTTTCTCTTTTTTTCCCTTTATCTAATAAAAGAGAGTTTGAGTAAATGATTATTGCAGGGCACAATATGTAATAGTAATAGTAGTAGTAGTAGTAGTAGTAGCTTAATTCATATAATAATACATGGCTCAAAACTTAATCACCTTCTCAAAACAGTTCTGAAGCATGCTTTCTGTTTATGTTTGCTGACAGACACCAGTGTTTTCCACAGACTTGCAAATACAGATTCATTCTCTGCCAGCAGGAGGCAGAGAATAAATCAGCCCTGGCATATTTTGGTACAGGCAGCCCACCACCACCACGTCTGTCACGATCCTCTCTGGATTCAGGGAAACGAGGAGACGAAGGATAACCAAAACTTAGATTTTAATATTAACTCAGGAACACAGGAGACACGGAACATCCAAACAGACAAGTTGACATTTAACAGCTGACATAGAGACAGGGAAACACAGGGTTTATGAACACAAGGAAATCAAGGGAGGAGAACTGAAACAGGTGGGGAGCAAATCAAACACGGATGGCGACTAATCAACTCATAATGACAGGAACAGGAACAAACCAAATATGGGCACGAGAGGAGGGGAAACACAAGACAGGACTGGGGGGGGGGCGCTCTGGAGGCCTCTAGGGAACAGGAGACACAGACGGCCTCCAGGGCGGCGCCCGTTCCGGGAGCCATGGCGGGTCAGGGGACTCGGGCGGCCATGGCGGGTCAGGGGACTCGGGCGGCCATGGCGGGTCAGGGGACTCGGGCGGCCATGGCGGGTCTGCCTCCGAGACCTCGGCCCCAGCCCCCACCTCGGCCTCTCTGGCAGGAGCCCTACTACCCCCCCCAAAAATTTTCCTGGGGAAATTAGAGGTGGGGTTCAGGGGAAGCGGACTCTAGGGAGCGCCTTCGTGGCGCAGGCACAGGGGGGCGCTCTGGCAGCACAGGCTCTGGGCGGCGCTCTTGCAGCGCGGATTCAAGGGGGCGCTCTTGCAGCGCAGGCTCTGGGCGGCGCTCTTGCAGCGCGGATTCAAGGGGGCGCTCTGGCAGCGCAGGCTCTGGGCGGCGCTCTTGCAGCGCGGATTCAAGGGGGCGCTCTTGCAGCGCAGGCTCTGGGCGGCGCTCTTGCAGCGCGGATTCAAGGGGGCGCTCTGGCAGCGCAGGCTCTGGGCGGCGCTCTTGCAGCGCGGATTCAAGGGGGGCGCTCTTGCAGCGCGAAGACAGGGAGGCGCTCTTGCAGCGCGAAGACAGGGAGGCGCTCTTGCAGCGCGAAGACAGGGAGGCGCTCTTGCAGCGCGAAGACAGGGAGGCGCTCTTGCAGCGCGAAGACAGGGAGGCGCTCTTGCAGCGCGAAGACAGGGAGGCGCTCTTGCAGCGCGAAGACAGGGAGGCGCTCTTGCAGCGCGAAGACAGGGAGGCGCTCTTGCAGCGCGAAGACAGGGAGGCGCTCTTGCAGCGCGAAGACAGGGAGGCGCTCTTGCAGCGCGAAGACAGGGAGGCGCTCTTGCAGCGCGAAGACAGGGAGGCGCTCTTGCAGCGCGGATTCAAGGGGGCGCGGATTCAAGGGGGCGCGCTCTGGCAGCGCAGGCTCTGGGCGGCGCTCTTGCAGCGCGGATTCAAGGGGGCGCTCTTGCAGCGCGAAGACAGGGAGGCGCTCTTGCAGCGCGAAGACAGGGAGGCGCTCTTGCAGCGCGGATTCAAGGGGGCGCTCTTGCAGCGCGGTGCTGGACGGGACCAGCGGAGAGGGGCTCTTGCGAGGTGCCGGCTCTGGCGGGCACTTGCGAGGGGCCGGCTCTGGCGGGCACTTGCGAGGGGCCGGCTCTGGCGGGCACTTGCGAGGGGCCGGCTCTGGCGGGCACTTGCGAGGGGCCGGCTCTGGCGGGCACTTGCGAGGGGCCGGCTCTGGTGGGCACTTGCGAGGGGCCGGCTCTGGCGGGCACAACATCCCCTCATACTCCACCAATAGTCCTAGGGGTACCTGTGGCCGGCTTGCGTGGGCCGCGGACGGCGGCAGGCTTGCGTGGGCCGCGGACGGCGGCTGACTTTCGTGAGCCGCGCTCGGCGGCTGGTGAGAGGGAGCCATGCACGGCGGCGGGCTTGCGTGGGTCACGAACGGCGGCTGGGGACAGTGAGCCACGGATGGCGGCGGGCTTCCGTGAGCTGCGGCTGGTGAGGGGGGGCTGCGGATGGCGGGCTAGTTCCGGCTCGGGCCCGGACGCTTCCCAGACACCGGTAAATAGCCTCTCTCCAACACAGTCCCATGGTGTCTGGGAGCTCCATGGGATGGTGGAGATTGGCTCCGAGCCGGAAAAGATGGAGAATGCCCGCGTCTTCCAGCGGCATTCCCCTCGCGAGCTTACAGAACTCGGCCGCATACTCGTAGAATGGGAGATTTCGTAGGGCAAGGGCGAAGACCTTGATGGAAATCGCCGCGGGAAACAAAAACAGGAACAAAAAACTTTTCAAAAAGGGAAAAAACAAACCGGGGTAAACTGGCGTTGCGGCCACTGTTGAGTTTTGGTCAGCTGTTCTGTCACGATCCTCTCTGGATTCAGGGAAACGAGGAGACGAAGGATAACCAAAACTTAGATTTTAATATTAACTCAGGAACACAGGAGACACGGAACATCCAAACAGACAAGTTGACATTTAACAGCTGACATAGAGACAGGGAAACACAGGGTTTATGAACACAAGGAAATCAAGGGAGGAGAACTGAAACAGGTGGGGAGCAAATCAAACACGGATGGCGACTAATCAACTCATAATGACAGGAACAAACCAAATATGGGCACGAGAGGAGGGGAAATGCAAGACAGGACTGACAACGTCTCTCTCCCTCTCAATTCAATTCAATTCAATTCAATTCAATATTGCTTTATTGGCATGACTGTAGAAAATACAATATTGCCAAAGCTTGAAATATAATAACAATGAAAAGATCAACATAATAGAATAAAACCTTATAACAATATAAACTTAAATAAACAGTGTAACAAATAAGAACTTATTATGTGAACATTTTGTACCACAGTGTTTAACACATAAACACACACAAGGCTGAGGGTCACTGTGGTAGACAGTAGGGAAGCACTTTGAGGTCAGATGTAATACACTCATTACACACATTCTCCTGCTGTCTCTCAGGCTGTGGCACGTATATACACACACACACACACACACACACACACACACACACACACACACATTCACCTGCTGTCTCTCAGGCTGTGGCACGTCCAGACGTATCTCGCAGCCAGTGCTGCTGTCTGTCCCTCTCCTAGTACTATCTTTATTTGTTCTGTTTCACTAATTTCACTAAAGTTCTTTATTAAGTTGGTGAGTTTGTTGAAGTAGAGGTTTCTTATTGAAATATATTTATGACAGTGAAGGAGGAAGTGCGTCTCTGTCTCGATCTCTCCTGTCTCACAGTGAGCACACACTCTTTGCTCTCTGGGTAACCAGCTCTTTCTGTGTCTGCCGGTCTCGACGGCTAGTCTGTGCTCACTGAGCCTGTACTTGGTCAGGATCTGTCTCTGCTTTGTGTCTCTGACACTCTGGAGATAATCTTCCAATTCATAATTTGATTTTATGGTCCGATATAGTTGTAATTTACTTTGTGTTTTAGTCTCTTGATCCCAATGTTCCAGATATGTATTTTTAGATTGTTTGATAATTTGATTTATTTTGATGTTTGGGTGAGAAGCAGTGCTGGTCTGAGACGGGTTAGTGTTAGTAGAGTTAGTCAGGTTAGTAAGTCTCAGAACCAGCTGACTGAGGGGACTCTTTTCGGGGTTCAGTTCTTGGGTTTGTAGTGCTTTAAAATGTAGCGATTCTGTGGGACTCGATTTAAGATGCATCCAGAATTTGAGGGATCTTTTTTGTATATTTATAATCAATGGGAATCGGCCTAATTCTGCCCTACATGCATTATTGGGTGTTCTCCTTTGTAATTTTAGTATCATTTTGCAGAATTCTGTGTGTAGGGCTTCTGTTGGATGTCTGTCCCATCTAGTGTAGCTCTGATCACTGAGTGGACCCCATACCTCACTTCCATACAGCGCTATGGGCTGAATCACACTATCAAAGATTTTACACCAAATTGGAAGAGGTATTTCAATATTCTGGAATCTTTTCTTGATTGCGTATAGAGCTCTTCGAGCTTTATCTTTGAGAGCATTCACTGCCATACTGAAACTCCCCGATGCAGTGATGATCAGGCCGAGGTAAGTGTACTGCATCGTGTGTTCTAGGGCGGTGCTGCCTAGACTGAACTGGTATCTGTGTTCCTGACATCTGGGCTTTTTCTGAAAGACCATAATGTTGGTCTTTTTGAGGTTTACTGCCAGGGCCCAGTTCTGGCAATAGTTCTCCAGCAGGTCTAGGTGCTGCTGTAGTCCCTGTGGGGTGGATGACAACAGCACTAGATCATCTGCGTACAGCAAAAGCTTGATGTGTTTGTCTTGTAGAGTGAGTCCAGGGGCTGTAGACTGTTCCAACTGCACCGCTAATTCATTAATGTAGATGTTGAACAGTGTTGGACTCAGGCTACAGCCCTGCCGTACTCCTCTTTTCTGGGTGAAGAAATCTGTGTGTTTGTTGCCAATTCGTATTGCACATTTGTTGTTTGAATACATTGATTTTACAATGTCATAAACTTTACCCCCTACACCACTTTGTAAAAGCTTATAATATAATCCATCGTGCCAAATAGAATCAAATGCTTTTTTGAAATCGATAAAACATGCAAATATTTTTCCATTTTTGGTCTGTTTTACATGTTTATTGATTAGGGTGTGTAGGGTGTAAATGTGGTCAGTAGTTCTGTGATTAGGAAGAAAGCCAATCTGACTCGGGCTCAGGACACTGTGTTCGTTAAGAAAGTTTACCATTCTATGGTTTAAAATACTGCTAAATAACTTCCCCAGATTACTGCTCACACAAATGCCTCTGAAATTATTAGGGTCCAATTTGTCTCCACTCTTGTGAATTGGGGTAATAAGTCCTTGGTTCCAGATGTCAGGAAAACAGCCTGAACTAAGTACAAGGTTGAATAATTTGAGCACAGCTGTCTGAAGCTCAGGTGTGCTGTGTTTCAGCATTTCACCTAGAATGCTGTCAGGACCACAAGATTTCTTACATTTTTGGCTTTTGAGTTTGTTTGTTAATTCTTTATATGTAATTGGGAAGTCAAGTGGATTTTGATTATTTTTAATTGTGTCTTCATAGGTTTGTAGATTTTGTTTGATAAGATTATAATTGTCATTGAGTTGTTTCGGTGGGATTTCTTTATACAAATTTTCAAAATGGTTTGTCCAAATGTTTCCATCTTGTATTGGCAGGTCTTGTGGTTTTGTTGTGCTCAGATTATTCCACATATCCCAGAACTGATTATGATTTATTGAATGTTCTATTTCTTGTAAACTTTTGGTCAGATGGTGTTGCTTTTTTGCTCTGATTGTGTCTTTGTATTGTTTTAGTTTTGAATAATATTCAGTTCTTATGTCGGTGTTGTATGGTTCTTTATGTTTCAGATTTGATAATTTTCTAAGTTGTTTTCTCTCTCTCTCTCTCTGTGTGTATGATATACACTACCAGACAAAAGATTTTGAACAGGATATTTTTAAGTTTTTTTAAAGAAGTCTCTTCTGCTCACCAAGCCTGCATTTATTTGATCCAAAATACAGCAAAAGCAGTAATATTGTGAAATATTTTTACTATTTAAAATAACTGCTTTCTATTTGAATATATTTTAAAATGTAATTTATTCCTGTGATTTGAAAGCTGAATTTTCAGCATCGTTACTCCAGTCACATTATCCTTCAGAAATCATTCAAATATTCTGATTTGCTGCTCAAAAAACATTTATTATTATTACGTTGAAAACAGCGGAGTAGATTTTTTTTCAGGATTCTTTGATGAATAGAAAGTTCAGAAGAACAGGATTTATCTGAAATAGAAATCTTTTGTAACATTATAAAGGTCTTTATCATCATATTGGATGTAAAGCATCCTTGCTAAATAAAAGTATTAATTTCTATAACACCCCCCCCCCCCCCCCCCCCCAACATACTTGACTTGGCCAAAAAAATCGCGTAAGATGAATTTACGTTTTATTAAAAAGTGTTTGCGTATTCTACACTCATGGCGTGCACACATTAGGATAGGTTAGATGCCTCCCTGCCTCCGTTACGAGTCCCTATCAAGCACTTTACCGATTCAACTGTGCTTTGGCATTGTGATTGGGTGGTTTACGCTGTCAATACAGGAGACAAACCAATGGGCAATGTGGCTGCTCGCTGCCCCTGCATGATGGTCCTTGGCAAAAAAACAACAACATTCTGTCGGCCCCCTAAAGTGAGTCGGCCCACCGGGAAAATGCCCGGTATGCCCGATTACCAATCTAGCCCTGATTACAGGAAAGATTAAATGAAAATTACATCAAGGCTTTTCTGAAGATGGTCTGTTCTTTTCAAAGATACATTCATATAAAAACATTCGCACTGCATTTTAATTTTGAAACGCGCAGGGCTCAGTTTATTCAACGAAGTATAAGCCTTTTTGGAAAATCTATTTGTGGCGGTCAGTTTTGATATTGTGACAGGCCGCCACAAATAACTCAATGTATGGGAAACACTGGACACTGCTATAAGTCAAATGGCCATAATCTAAGTGTCAAAAAAAAAAAAAAACTCATTAGCGGTGAAATGTCACCCGATTATGTCAAACGTCATAAGCTCACTGGAAGTCAAGACAACAAATGTCATGAAGGAAGTCAATATCTCGCCTGCGCTTTCATTTCGGACCATCTCCAAAAATACATTAAAAAAAATAAATAAATAAACAAATGATTTACAAGTTTAACGTGCGTTTATCAAAGTAGGAAATATAATTAGTGCTATTGAAATATGAACTGAAGGTGGGTCCGGATTTAATTCCCTCCGGGTCCAGACTTTGAGAAGCACTGCTCTAAATGAAAGAGCCAAATTTCCCATAGAAACCTGGCTAGACCAGTCAATGCACAGTCATAAGCACATTTTGACTCCGCATGTGCATTGGCTGGTCTAGCCTGAAAAATAATTTTTTTAAACGCTATTTGAGCATAAGAAACAACATTCATGGGGCAATTAATTTCAGATTTTTGTTGCTGATTTGACATGTAATTTAATTATGAGTTCAGCGAGCAGTTTTTTTCAAGATTCCTCCATTCATTAAGATAGGTCTTGTACAAGCTGCCCGGAGGTATTGCAGATATGGCCGCAGAGTGAAGAGACTTTCCTTGAAAGGGAGTTTCTTTTAAAATGATTTATTTTCATTTTATTTTTTTTCATGATTTAATTAATTGTCAACTTTTCATTAAACTCACAACCTCCCTGTAGTTCCTTTATGAACCCTATTGGGGAACCTTGCACTTCATGTTGTAAATTACAATGAATGGAACAAGTTTTCTTACTCTTTACAAGTAACAAGATAACGCTATTTAAATCAATGTGATAAACGAGTTAAATCAAAAGTAATCTGATTATATTACCTAAAATGTGTAATGTAATGGATTACGTTACTGACTACAATGTAATCTGGAATCAGTAACGGATTACAATTTGTTAGTAATCTACCCAGCTCTGTGTGTGTGTGTCACTATCTATATACATGAAGAATTCAGATGCAAAAGCCTCTAAGTGGCATCTAAAATTCTCTTCTAAAAACATTTTTCTCAGGCTCCTAAATTTATGTTCAGTTATTTTACTTAAATGGCAATGAAAAGAACCTATTCAATGCCATTAAAGTGAAATGACTGAACTTACACATGAGAGCCTGAGAAAAATGCAAATTTTAGAAGAAAATTTCAGATGGCACTTACGAGGCTTTTGCATCTGAACTCTTCATATATATATATATATATATATATATATAGATAGATAGATAGATAGATAGATAGATATATATATATATAACTAATTAAACGCACATTTGTTTTCTGAAATTAATCTCGATTAATTTAATTAGTTTTAAATTTACTTTTACATTACAATAATCACACACGCCATATTCATGTTGCTGTTCCTAAATGCCAGAAATAAGATCGAAATCGATATATCATGATCCTTCTCCATGTGATATGAGAATTGATATCTGGCGCCAAATATCGATATTTTAATTAATACAATAAGGTGCTCTAAATAGATTTCCCTGCTCACAGCATCTAAAAATGTGTGGAAATCGCAGCCGCGCCATTTCCAGCTTCTTTCCGAAAGCGCTCTGACTCTGAGCAAACATGAACCGCGTTCTCTATAATGATGGGGAAGCACGAGGAACCGAAGGATGAACAGATTTCAAGCCACTGTATTAGCTTTACTGCTATATATCTATATATATATATATGTGTGTATATGTATGTTTATGGAGATGAAAACTAAAAAACTGCCCCGGAACAGCTATCAGCGTGGACCATAGGCACAATCACATTATTATTGCAGAGTGCATATTTAGTTCATGAACCAATCCGCTCGGGTCGCAGGTAGATTTCCCTCACTATATGAGTGAGAGAGAGCACCACCAGTGCGTCCAGTTTTATGTGAACAAAACTAGATGCTCTCTCTCCCAGATATTACAAGTGCGCGTTATGCAGTGTGAGCCGTGCACCAACCGGCAGAAACATAAATCTGCACCTATGGCATGGAGGACGAAACAAAACCTTGTCAGAGCCACAATGCGGCACAGAAGTGTGCAGTGTGTGTGCTTGCCGCGGGTCTATTTGAAATAATGAACCTGAGCGAGCAAAAGACGCGATGTGAACTGCAATCTTTTCATGTGGGGCTCCGTTTTTTTGATGAGAGGAGTAAAAAGGTTGAGAAAGCACTCCAGGTAAGTTTTGAAATGTTTATATATAACGTTTTTTTTCTGTTTGATAACCATTTAAATGTGTAAAATAAAAGTGTAAGCTTTTAATAAGTCCAAGAATAAAATGATTAATTTAGTGTACTCAACATGTTAAAATTTATTTACAGAAATGTTTTTGCTGTTTTCTAACAGTTTGGACTTGAATAAAGAAAGAAAACTTGCACTTAACCTTTTCACAGCCATTTTGTTTAGACAGCTATCGTGATGTATCATTATAGGATTTTCTAGAAATATATATCGATTATCGCTGTATCGTGATATTATCATTATCGTGAGGTACCCTGCGACTCCCACCCCTGATAAATAAATATAAATATATATATATATATATATATATATTGTGACGGGGTGGAAGAATCACGCGACAAGGAGAGCTCAAATGAGTACCCCGGAGGGTGGATTTTATTAACAATAAGTGAAGTTGAAGGTGAAAAGGTGTCAGGCTGGCGTGAAGTGGTGCTCTTATTGTGCGTTTCCTCGTGGTGCGGTGAGTTAGGCGTGGGCTCTCGTCAGAGCGGCTCGGTCACTCGCTGGCTTCTGAGGAAAGGGAAAAGAGACAACACACATTAGTCTTCAGCCTCGGCGTAAAGCTCTCCCTCGTGCAGCCTCACGCGGCTTATCTGGCCGCGGGCTGACGAGGTGCAGGTGTGGCCGACTCCGCCTTGACGATCAGGTGCAGGTGTTTCGTGTCCGTCTCCAGGGCAACGCTGATGATGTGTCGGGACGCTCGTCACACTCCCCCCCCCTAAGCGTTGTCCTGGTCCTGGTGGAAACAAAAGGCAACAATAAGGGGGAGATAGGGGGTGGGTGGGGAGTGACCCTTGACAGACCTGCATAGGCTGACCACAGCCGAGAAAGTCCATCGGCGTTGGAGTTGGAGGCTCCAGCCCGGTGACGGATGGTGAAACAGAAGTCCTGGAGCGCGAGGAACCACCGCGTCACCCTGGCGTTGGTGTCTTTCGCCCTGGCCATCCATTGAAGGGGCGCGTGGTCGGTGAGCAGGGTGAACTTCCGGCCCAGCAGGTAGTACCTCAGCTCCAGGACTGCCCACTTGATGGCTAGAGCCTCTTTCTCGACAGTCGCGTAGTTCTTCTCGGCCTTCGTCAGCTTCCTGCTGATGTATAAGACAGGGTGTTCCTCACCTTCCTGTACCTGGGACAGGACGGCTCCCAACCCTGCCTCGGATGCGTCCGTCTGCAGCAGAAAGGGGCAGCCAAAGTCGGGGGCTCTGAGTACCGGTTCCTCCGTGAGCGCCTGCTTGATGTGTCGGAACGCCTCTTCGGTTTCGGGTGTCCAGTGTATGCGCTCGGGCTGCCCCTTTCTGGTCAGGTCTGTCAAGGGGGCAGCTATGGAGGAAAAGTTGGGGATGAAACAGCGGTAGTATCCGGCCAACCCCAGGAACGCTCGCACTTGGGTTTTCGTTTGGGGCCGCGGGGCCTCCGACACCGCTGTTACCTTTTTTTCTTGGGGCTTGATAAGACCGCGGCCCACCCGGAATCCTAGGTACTTGGCTTCGGCGAGCGCTAGGTGACATTTCTGGGGGTTGGCCGTGAGTCCAGCTTTGCGCAGCTCCGTGAGCACCCTCCGCAGACGGTCTAGATGGTCCTCCCAACGCTCCGAGTGGATGACTACATCATCGAGGTATGCTGCGGCATATTGTTGGTGCGGTCGGAGGATAATATCCATCAGCCGTTGGAAGGTGGCTGGGGCCCCGTGAAGGCCGAAGGGAAGGGCCCGATACTGCCAGTGGCCGGAGGGAGTCGAGAAGGCCGTCTTCGGCTTGGCGTCTTCTGTAAGGGGGACTTGCCAATAACCCTTAGTTAAGTCCAGGGTGGAAATGAATCGGGCCCTTCCCAGACGATCCAACAGTTCATCCACCCGGGGCATTGGGTAGCCGTCAAACTCCGAAACTTCGTTGAGGCGCCGGAAGTCATTACAGAAGCGGAGGGTGCCATCCGGCTTTGGGACCAGGACTATGGGGCTGGACCACGGGCTGCGCGATGGTTCAATCACCCCCAACTTTAGCATGGCTTGGACTTCCTCCTCGATAGCCTGCCGACGAGCCTCTGGGATCCGGTAGGGCCGTTGCTTGACAATTATGCCTGGTGGCGTCCTGATGTCATGGTGGACCACTTGGGTTTTCCCGGGGACGGAGGAGAACACATCCGAGAACTGACCGATCAGGTGTTGCAGCTCAGCCTTCTGCGTCGCCGACAGGTCCGGGTTCGTGTCCACTATGACGGGCGTTATCGCGGCAAGGGCAGTTGCTTGTTCCTGGGTCCCCACCCATTTCTTCAAGAGGTTTACATGGTATATCTGCTGCGGGCTCCGCTTCCCCGGCTGACGCACGCGGTAAGTGACTGGACCTATCTTCTCTGTTACGGTGTAGGGGCCTTGCCAGGCGGCCAGAAACTTACAAGCTGAGGTGGGGACCAGCACCATGACCCGATCGCCCGCCTGGAACTCCCGGGGCTGAGCTGCTCGGTTGTAGTGGCGAGCTTGGGCCTGTTGTGCTTTGACCAGGTGCTCCCGGACTAATGGCATGACACGGTCGATACGGTGCTTCATCTCGTGGACATGCTCGACCAGGGACCGGTGTGGGGTGGGCTGTTGTCGTTCCCATGCCTCCTTAGCAACGTCGAGCAGCCCACGAGGTTGCCTTCCGAAAAGGAGCTCAAACGGAGTAAAGCCGGTGGACGCCTGGGGGACCTCCCGTATCCCAAACAGGACGTAGGGCAGCATCTGATCCCAGTCCCTCTTGTCCTCTGCTGCCACTCGCCGGAGCATCTGCTTGAGGGTCTGGTTGAATCGCTCGACGAGTCCGTCCGTTTGGGGATGGTACACGGTGGTCCTCAACTGCTTTACCCGGAGCAGGCGGCACAGGTCAGCCATTAGCCGGGACATGAACGGTGTTCCCTGATCGGTCAGAATCTCCGTCGGGATGCCGACCCGGCTGAAAAGCATGAACAGCTCTTGGGCAATGGTTTTGGCGGTGGCTTTTCGGAGTGGGATGGCCTCGGGGTACCGGGTGGCGTAGTCTACCACGACGAGGATGTGTTCGTGTCCCCGGGCCGATTTGGGCAACGGGCCTACCAGATCCATCCCGATCCGCTCGAAGGGTACCTCAATAACGGGCAGGGGAATGAGCGGTGAGGGGGGAGGTCGGTTTGGCGAGGTTTTCTGGCACTCCGGGCAGGCTTGACAGAATCGTCGTACGTCCGCTTCTAGACCGGGCCACTGAAACCTGTCCCGGATCCTGTTGATGGTATTCCCCGCCCCGAGGTGTCCCGCCAAGGGGTGGGCGTGTGCCAGATGCAGAATCGTCTCCGTTTTTGTGCGTGGAACCACCAACAGCTTTTTTTCCTCCCCCCTTCGCTGGGCGACACAGTAGAGTAGGCCGTTCTCTACGATGAAGTGGGGGAGAGGGTGGGGCTTAGGCCGGACCTCCTTTCCTTCCAGGACCCGGACCTGATTCCAGCAGTGCTTTAAGCGGTCGTCCTCGCGCTGGGCCCGGCCAAACGAGCCCCCTCCCGACACCTGCTGAAACACATCATAAAAGAGGTTAGAGTCATGGGAGGGGGACTCACCATCTCTCCCGGTGTCGGAGGCCAAGAGAACGGGGCGGCTACTGGACTTCTTGACATTGCGCCGCCAACGGCGGCCCCCATTGCGGCAGGCAGGCTGTGTTGCGACTCGGAGGAGGGCCTCAAACCCTGGCCAGTCTCGTCCCAGCAACACTTCCACGGGTAGGCCCTTTACAAGTCCGACCTCCAGCGGCCAGGCGCCTGGGGCCGCGGAAACGGTGACTCGCCGTACGGGCACCTCCCGTGTATCTCCGTGGACGCAAGTCAGGGGAAGGAGGGTCTTGGTCCCGTGAGGCGGTGGCAGGATCCTGGTTCGGACGAGGCTGACCGCGCTACCCGAGTCGAGGACGGCCTGATACGGGCGGCCGTTGATCTGGACTTCAGCTGACGGGGCTCCTCGAGGAAGTTCTTTATGGAGAACACAGCCTGCCCACCAAGTTCGGGCTTTGGAGGAAGATGGAGCGGTGGGCATCGACACATCGAGGACTTCGGGGGCCGCCGCCCTCTCTACTGGTCGTGAGGCACCCTCCGGCGTGCGTTGCTCCGGAGCCACCCTCCGGGGAAACGGCGGTACTCTCTCCCCTGCTTCCCGCCGGTGGGCCGCCTCGGCAAGCTCGATCGCCTCCACCAGTTCCGCCGTCGTGGTGGGGTTCCTCATGCCTACGGCTTGCCGAAGTGGACGTGGGAGTGCTCTGAGGAGGCGATCGATAACGACGCGTTCCGTTACCTGAGCAGCTGTGGGTGCCCCAGCCAACAGCCAATGTTGGGCCAGTCGAGTCAGTTCGGCTACTTGTAATCTCGCTGGACGTTGCGGCTGGTAGGCCCAGTCATGCAGCGCTTGGGCCGTGCACACTGGGGACAGCCCCACCCGGGCTAGGATTTCTTGCTTGACGGCTTCATAATTCTCAGCCACGGCTGTGGGAAGGCTGAAGAAGGCTCGCTGGGGTTCCCCAGTTAATAGTGGCGCCAGTGCGCGGGTCCACTCCTCCGGATCCCATCCCTCCATCGTTGCAGTGTTCTCAAACATTTGGAGGTAGGCCTCCACGTCATCATTTGCCGTCATTTTTGGCAATAACTGGGTGGCCTGTACACGGGGGTCTGGTAACGGAACGCGCTGGCGGGCGGCCGTGCGGAGAGCGGCGATTTCCTGGTCAGCCTGGCCCTGTCGGGCCGCCAGATGTTCCACAATTTGTTGTTGGCGCAGGCTGACCTGGGTTAGTTGTTGGAGTAGCTCTTCCATCGTTGGGGGAGGAGTACTCGCCGGTCTGAAAGTGCAGAAACAGAAGGAAAAAAAGTGGGATTAGCCGTGAAGATCACTTGTCGGTGAAACTTCCAAATATGCCCGCATTCTCCACCACTGTGACGGGGTGGAAGAATCACGCGACAAGGAGAGCTCAAATGAGTACCCCGGAGGGTGGATTTTATTAACAATAAGTGAAGTTGAAGGTGAAAAGGTGTCAGGCTGGCGTGAAGTGGTGCTCTTATTGTGCGTTTCCTCGTGGTGCGGTGAGTTAGGCGTGGGCTCTCGTCAGAGCGGCTCGGTCACTCGCTGGCTTCTGAGGAAAGGGAAAAGAGACAACACACATTAGTCTTCAGCCTCGGCGTAAAGCTCTCCCTCGTGCAGCCTCACGCGGCTTATCTGGCCGCGGGCTGACGAGGTGCAGGTGTGGCCGACTCCGCCTTGACGAGCAGGTGCAGGTGTTTCGTGTCCGTCTCCAGGGCAACGCTGATGATGTGTCGGGACGCTCGTCACAATATATATATATATATATATATATATATATATATATATATATATCTCAAACAGTGGAGAATATAAACAATTTCAATTTCTAAATGATTGTTCTCTAAGCCCTGTCTTTACAATATTACTGACCAAACCTACATTAACCTCTGCTGGCTATCTAGCAACAAGCTAGCAGTTTCAAGAAACATGTTAGCATTGTGTTAATTCATGCTAGCAACATGTTAAAACATGTTAGTAATATTTAAAAAAATGCAAAAACATGTTAGCAATGTGTTATGTCACGCTAGATAGACATTAAAATGTAGCAAAGGGCTATATCATCCTAGAAGCATGCTATCAACGTATTAAACCATGCTAGCAACATATGAAATAATCAGAATCTTCAGAAAATCACACACTTAACAGAAATCTTAAGCCAGTTAATTTATTATCAAATTAATTTGAGTAAACGTGTGTGTGTGTGTGTGTCTTTATTTATATATATATATATATATATATATATATATATATATATATATATATATATATATATATATATATCTGTATGTTTATATATGCTGTCAATTGTTTTTTTTTTTTTTTTATCTTGCTTTTATTTAAATTTTAAATCACTTCTGGGTATATATTTGTCCACAAAATAAGGTTAAGTAGATACACACACACACACACACACACCATCACACACCCCACATTCCTGCTGATGTTCCCAAATGCCAGAAATAAGATCGAAAGCATCTCTAAAATGAAGCACACTAACATTATTATTCTTGTTGTAGATTATCTGGCTGTTTGGTGAAAGAGGAAGGTTGTGCTGCTCTGACATCAGCTCTGAGTTCAAACCTTTCACACCTGAGAGAGCTGGACCTGAGTAACAATGACCTGCAGGATTCAGGAGTGAAACTGCTCGCTGCTGGACTGAAGAGTCCAAATCAACTCAACGTACTGAGGTTCGTGATTCATATTGATTTATATTTTAATAATAGTGTGTGAGAGAGAGAAACTATACCTCTAATTTTGTAATGAAATAATAATTAATTGCATAAAAATAATTGCGCAATGTGTTAAACTTAACATAAACACAACAAAAACTGACAGTGGTGTGAAAGCAGTAGTTAAAAACACATTTTTTCTTAAATTATTTTCATATTGCATATTTTTCCTATTTTCATTTTTGTTTTGAAAGTATGGTAAATACTGGTAAAATGTACCAACAATGACATTTCAAAATGTACACTTTTTGATATACCATAAAAATAACAGGAAGCCCATCTGAATTATATAACATTTAGGCTTTCCATCTCATAGTAGCCTACCAAAATTGTATTAACAGTAGAAGTGAAATCTTATTGTAAGTCTTATTGTACCCTTCAATTCTGGGTACTGTCTTATGATTTAAAATCGCTTACAGAGGAAGTTTGTTCCCATCAGACTAACATGACAGTCACGACTCATGCCGCTGTAAGCATTTTCTTTTTCTTTTGTTTTCACTCGCGATCTTTACAACACACATTACATAACATATTTCATGGCACACTCGTTTTATGCGTGTTTGGTGCAACCTGTTGTTGTGGGTGTATTATTGACATGTCAAAGTCTAGACCCTGAATATAAGATGACCACGTTTTTTCAGATGTATTTCCAAGAAAAAAACATCATCTTATATTCGGGTCAATACGGTATATATTATTACAATATAGTTATGTAATATACTATAGATAGATAGATGAACAGTAGTCAACATTTGAAGTGAATCAGAAAAGTTCATCAATGTTGTCCCAAGACAAGAACGGATATTGATTTTGTTTTAGGACAGGGGTTCTCAACCTTTTGCAAGCTGGGCCCCCCAAAGCTGGTTCATTGCAGAGGACCCCAAACAAGCGAGAGTTTAGCAGCCGTGATTTGATGAGATTTATCATTTTCACGGATTGGTTCAGCACGGAGTCAAAAAGAACCGGCAATTTTTTTTGCAGCTAGTGCTTCGCGATGGACCATGCAATGTGTCCATTTCACAAGTGGAGCTACTTGCTGAACGCGAGCAGCTAGGCCACGCTCACGCCCCGTCATTGCCTGCGCACCATCCGTGCAT
Source organism: Acrossocheilus fasciatus (assembly GCA_036784905.1). NCBI lineage: Eukaryota > Metazoa > Chordata > Actinopteri > Cypriniformes > Cyprinidae > Acrossocheilus > Acrossocheilus fasciatus. The sequence continues at coordinate 1,939,590 of JAXUIB010000026.1, read as the reverse complement.
AGGCCAACGCATCGGTCCCAAGCCAAACCATTTTCACGGATAAAAATATCAAGGACATTGAAAATGGCTTCTCCTGTAGTGTGCGACTGAAGAGGCCGGCAAAACAGGACATCCTCCTCAATCGCCTTGTCCCGCAGATATCTGACATAGGTGAGGAGCTGTGCCTGCCCAGCAATATCAGTGGATTCGTCCAGCTGCAGCGCGTAGTAAGGACTATTTTTTTACGAACTCTATCAGTTGCTCTCTGATATCATTGGACATGTCTAAAATTCAGTAACACTTTATTTCGATGGTCCCTTTTGAACATTCTGTTGACACTAAGTAATGTTGCAACTACATGCCAACAAACTCTCATAAGAGTATTAGTAGACTGTCTGCTTCATATCTACTAACTCCTTATTGTGTTGGTCTCCCAACAGATATTCTACTGACTATAAGTAACTTTGCAAGAACGTGTCAACTTAATCTAACCCTAACCCTACCAGTCAACTAATACACTACTAACACTCTAATGAGAGTCAGTAGAAATGTAGGTGCAACATTACTTAGTCAACAGAATGTGTTAAAGGGACCATCAAAATAAAGTGAAACCTAAAATTCTCCTAGTGACTGTGTCATTGGACAGTGGTACTGCACCGAGTTTGGCTGCTGCACTATCACCTATCATTATTCTGCACGTCTTGCGCTGCCGGCAAAATGAGAGTCTCGGCGATTATATGCGGTTTACCCAGTTTACCGATTCTTTTGGCCACTACATACGATGCCTCCAAACACTGTTTAGACACAGTGCTGTGCACTGAAATGGTTGCCTGTTGCTGATGGAGGCCATCAAGTTTTCTTTTAAAATATTCAGCCGGTTTATTTTCAATGCCAGCATGCTTTGTTTCAAGGTGCCTTTTTAATTTGCAGGGCTTCATACTGTCGTTTGCCAGCACCTCGGCACACACGACACATTGAGGTCTCAGATCAGCCGTGACTGTAAACCCAAACTGCAGGTATGCTTCATCGTACCTTCGAAGCTTTTTTGCAGCTGGTGGTGCGTCGGTTGGCTTGTTGGTCCTCCCAAGAAATTTCTCCATTTTTGTTATGTGTTTTCAATAAAGTTTAGGCAATATGTAGCTACTGCCTAGCAGTTGAAAAAAATTACTGGCTAGGGCTGAGATTTGATCTAATCTTTAACAAGAATGTTTGTGGGTTTAGTCTTTAAAAAGACTGTTGGGGTTTTGTAGTAAAGGCGAGATTGATAACAGACTAGCGAGAGCTGGCACAAGCGAACTTGGCAAGAGACTAGACTAGAGTGAATGGAGAGCTATGTCGTGAGTCAATTTAAATGCAGTGATTTATTTTTGTGTGAGAGTGAGTGAACATTTACATTTACACCCCGCTCTGTAAGCCAGGGTGGGAATGGCGGCGGCCATGCGCATGCTCGATTCATTTGCAGCCTGGACGCGGAGGGGTGTGTGTCTCCTCTCTGCTCTGACTGCTGTGCGAGGCTACTGAGAGACTGACCGCCTGTGAGTGCTTTTGGACGGGAGAGGGGCTCACGGCAGCACCCGCTGCTCGTTGAGCACAGTAGGCCTAACTGCAGAGTGATTTGTGCTTTCGAGTCTCCAAACACCACAAAAGTCTCCAAAAACACCAGTAAAAGTCGCTGGATTTGTCGCTTTTGACAAAAAAAAAAGTCGCCAGGAGGATGATTTGTTTGTGTTATAATCAGTGCTTGAAGTGGGAGAAAAAGGTGGCGGTACTCTCTTTGCATTGGCAAATCATTACATTTTTACAGTGAAAAACAAAACTTGGAGATATTGCTGCTACAACAATTTGTTATTTATTTATTAACAACATAAATGTATTTAAACGTTTGTGTGTGCGTGGCTGCGTGCGTGCGTGTGAGCATTTCACAAAAACTAAAGGAAAGCTTTAGCTGTAGCCTATATTCTGACTAGTTTATTAGTTTTTTATATATATATATATACCGTATTGTCCCGAATATAAGACGACCCTGATTATAAGATGACCCCTCTTTTTCCAGATGTACCTTTTGGAAAAAGGCTTTTTGAAAACCAAATCTTGTTTTTTTTGTTTGTTTGTTTGTTTGTTTGTTTGTTTTTCTCTCTGTAAAACACATTTTTTTCTTAAATTATTTTCAAATTGCATATTTTTCCTATTTTAATTTTTGTTTTGAAATTATGGTAAATACTGGTAAAAATGTACCAACAATGACATTGAAAAATATACACTTTTTGATATACCATTGAAATAACAGGTAGCCCATCTGAATTATATAACATTTAGGCTATCCATCTCATAGTAGCCAACCAAAATTTTATTATCAGTAGAAGTGAAATCTTATTGTAGCCTTCAATTCTGGGTACTGTCTTATGATTTAAAATCGCTTACAGAGGAAGTTTGGTCCGATCAGGCTAACATGACAGTCACAATTTTACAACACACATTACATTACATATTTCATGGCACACTCGTTTTATGCGTTTTTGGCGCCACCTATTGTTGTTGGTGTATTATTGACATGTCAAAATCTAGACCCTAACATTTGAATACAGTTCAGCAACATACATCACACGACCTGACGACCAAGAGAGCTGACAATTGACCATCACTTAATTTACCATCACCTCACGTTTGAAAATGTGACACTGATTTCATATGACGGTTCAACAAACAAGTTAATAATATTAAGTCACTTACATTTTAGACTAAATTATGACTGTTTTGGTCTATTTTAGCAGCGAAAATAGATCCGATGAATCCAAACAAAGATCACAGCATAGCGCATCTCACAGCAACACTCAATCGTGTTTTGAATGATTCAGTGTTTTGAACGAATCGGTTGAGTCAAAGATTCAATGACCCATGCACGAACATCTGTCTCATTCTTGATGAATCGGCCGTTTGAACGAATCGTTTGAATGAACGACTCAATGACTCGCTTAATAAAACTGCTTATCACCTGCATTTGCGCTCACTATCGACAAACCAATCAAATTTGTTCAAAACTCTTTTTTTTAAATCAGTCCAAACACATTTTAATTTTTATTCAGGAGTTATGTATATACAAAACTATAACTTTTATGACAGTAGTTTAGTGATAAAAAAAAAATTGCTAATTTTTTTTTCCTCCCATCCTGTAGCCTACTGGTCCTATCCCCCCATATACATTAACAATAAAGATTAAAAATAAGAAAGATGCACATTACAAATACTTGAGTCATGCAGCAGTAATAACGTAACGATAACAAATACAATTTCAAGCAAAATGATCATAGTTGTTCAAGCATTTAACATTTCATAAGTTAAATTAAATGTTGGTAATGAACTGCATAAATTATAGCAATCATGAAGAAGGTTCTCTCTGTCCCAAACACGTACAGTAAGCTATAGTTGATACAGTATCAACTCACCATCAGTAGTTCTATACTATACTGCCACCTGCTGGCGCAGTTGTGTAACTTACAGAACAACTTATGTGTCTTATGTGTTAAGTCGTGATCATGAGAAAACAAGAAAGAAAAAAATTATAATAATGCACACCGCTTAGAACTTCCGTACTATTACAGATTAAAAGAAAGAAATACAATTTACTGTAATAAGTGTAGAATTACACTGTCTGTTTACTCATTTGCGTCAATCGGAGTGAGAGAAGCAGTGAGAGATGTTGAGACAGGTGAAAAGCATTTCGTTAATAGTGAACATTGACCTATTGTGCATACCGTTGTGGCTCCCGTTGTTATCCCGCTGTTAGCAGGGGATAATCGCTGCATTTGGGGTAAAAAAGACAGAATTAATAATTGTGCCAAGAAGGTTGTCTGTTCGTTCACACAGGCACGAACTGATTGACAGCTGCCTTTAACGGAGCCTTCACCGATTACCTCCATTAATCAAAGCATTCGGCACAGTCGTCTGTGAGTGACGTCACCTCCCAATACAAACATGCCCCCTAGTATAGTCCCGCCCCCTCACATTGATTGACAGCTTTCCGTGTAGACATCGGAAATTCAAATGCAGAAGGAATTGCGATTTCATTTGAGTTTTGGCAGGTTACATGCACGACACAGAGAGAGTGAAAAAGCAAATGTGGTAATTAATATTGCTATTTAAATGTGACAGGCTCATAACTCGTAAGACATGGGAAATACAACTGCAAATGGACTTTGCTTTTTCATTTGAAATGTGGCAGTCACTGTGCGTTCGCGAATCTGGAAAATCCTTCCATAAGTTACTGTGTTACAAAGTACTCGAGTATTATTTTTATTTATTATTTATTTTTTATCCAAAAATGAGGCGATGTGAGCATTATGAAAAGTCTGTTTCACAAGTGAGACTCATAGAAGTATTAAACTTATCACATTCCAGGAAATCTATTTGCATGCATTTTAGACACTTGCGTTGTTCTCGCTCCATCCATGCACTAGCTGTGTCCTTCTATCAACCGAGTCTCTATTTATTTAAACTGTTGAGTGCTCTGGTAATATAATGGTATAACCCATTTCAGGAGTTGACAAAATTAAAATTTAAAATCAGAGCATAGCTCATACTAAAATATTGAAATGCTAACAGTGTTGATTCAAAACACCAACCTAAATATGAATTGACTGTCAAAGCAAAGCACGGTTTGAATGCCCCGCCCCCAGCTAAACTGGAAGTTTTGCTTGGTTTTTTTACCCAAGTCAGACCTGTCTGTTATTGGCTGAAGCGCAGGGCTCCACCCCAGCAGTTTGGCTCACTCTGTTTCTCCATCTGGTCCTTCTTTGTCTTTTTTTTTTATTTATTTATTTTTTTTTTTACTTTGTACTTTTGGTGAAAAATAATTGTAGCAAATTTGAATGCTTTACTTTTATTCTACTCAATTAAAAGTAATAGTACCACAATTTAATTATACTCAAGAAAATAGAAAACATTTAAAAATGTACACAAGTACTGTAACGAAAGTATTTCAATAAGTTACTTTCCACCTCTGGTGAAATAATCGGCAATTAGTTGATCGATCGTTGAAATAATCGTTAAATTGCAGCCCTATTCTCCACTGAAAACTGGAGTTTATAGGCTGCTTCAGCTACCTTTAGGGAATCCCTGGAATTTTCCCAAATCCTCATATTTTGTGAGTTTCCCTAATCAAACACACCTTATTTACTTATCAGCTTATGAGTAGAGACTGTAAGACCTGAAATGGTTGTGTCAGATGAGAGAAACATTGTAAGGTGCAGTATGCAACATGTTTTCTTCTGAAATTCTATATCTTGGCCATACCATTGCATTATTGTGTAGTCTGCCTTATTAATTCCTCAATTAGCTACTATAAAAAGGAAGGAAAGGACAGTTCAGTGCAATTTCAATGCAAGAGGTAATTGCTATATAAACCGCAGTGATGGCACAGTTTTGTCTATACAGCAGCAGCAGATGGTCTACTGTATGTAGTTGCTGACAGGATACAGCAACTAAGCATTGCGGATATGAGAACACATTAAAGTGAAATAGGGTTGGGAAGGTTACTTTTAAATGTATTTCACTTCAGATTTCAAAATACATGCTTTATTTTTTATCTTTTTATTTTTTACCGTATTTTGTTAGATTACTCAAGTTCAGTAACAATCGAAATACTTTGGAATACTTCAGGTGAGGGGCATAAACTTTGGTGTTTTGCTTTTATGTTAATCACCTCTAAATAAAAATGGGTAGTTTAAAGCAATTATAAATGCATTAAAAATATTGAGATAATATTGAAATTAGTGTTTTAAATATACCATTTTAAACACTGAAATATGAAATGATGGTGGGGAAATAAATTGCTTTAAAAATGAAACTAAAACCACCAGTAGGTGGCAGCAAATCACTGTCAATGAATGAGTCATGGAATCATTCAAATTTGATTTGATTCATTCAAAAGGACTTATTCATTAACTCTTTCAACGCCATTGACGAGATATCTCGTCAATTAAGAGACAACGCTTCCCGCCATTGATGAGTTTTTACGGCAATCCGTGTTCTAGGTGTATTTAGGGCTGTCGCGGTTAAGGAATTTCCATTGCGGTAATTTTGAGTGGCTCAATAGCGCGGTATGCGGTATTACCGCACATATATTTATATATATATTATATTATATATAATCTGTGTGTGTATGTGTTACGATGTAAGGAGGACATATTCTGAAACCAATAAAACCGAAACTAAATCGCGTTGAAACAGGAAGTGAAGTAAACAGAAGAGAATGACAAAATAACGGTCCACATAACAAAACTTAAACCTGACAATAAGATCATTAGTATGTTGTTAGCATATATATATAACAGTTAGTTCTGATCCTCGAATCTGACTGACAAGATACTTTTTCTGTTGATATTTCACCTGCGTGTTCTAGACGGGCTGTCAGTCAGTGCAGCTTCATTGTTTCGCCTCAAGGTGGCGTCAAGAGACTGTCTTTGAGTGAGTCTTTAAACCGTTCATTCAACAACACGTTCAAAAGCGCTGATTCATTCAGAGATTTGTAATGAAACACGCTGTTTAAATCATTTTAACTTTGAGCGCCACTTTTAAAGGCTCAGCTGACCAGCAGAGTGTCGATGCTAAGACAGATTTTGCTTTCCTTGGACATGACAACCTGTTTTCACAAATGACTCGGCCTGAAGGACAGACGCAGGTAATTGCACGCGATCAGTCGATCTCCCTCTCATTCGCTGTATGTTTAGGCTTGTTAAGTGCAAATTTACTGAGCCTCTGTGCAAATCAGCATGATACACATTGTTATCATTACTAATATTCAGTACACATGCACGAAGTGTAAAACAAGTAGGGCGTAACCTTACGAAAAAGAAAACACTGAAATATCGCGGTTGCTGCGGTTGTTGCATTCCTCTGCGGTTATGCTCGTCAATAGCGCGGTATTGCGATATTGCGGTTATCGCGACAGCCCTATGTGTATTACGGTAAGGAAAGCCCTAGCGCATGTCCTGAATGAGTTACGGGACTTCTGGGTCTTTAGGGTGCGAATAGAAGATGATCGGCATACATGGAAGGATCAGAGAAAATGTAGATCATATATAGATCATAGCCTATGTAGATCATGCTTTGACCATTTTGAATCTGATCGGGACGATGTAGTCAGTGAGAGAGATGCATTTACAGACACAGAAACATCTGTAGTTATAACCGATCCGTCGATCTGAATAGGGGTGTGTGGGGGGGGGGGGGCTCTATCTATCTATCTATCTGTCTGTCTATCTGTCTGTCTGTCTGTCTGTCTGTCTGCATGTACAGTATATGTATGTATGTAGCCTGTGTGTGTATAATCATATGTATGTATATGCAGAGGCGGACAGTAACGAAGTAAATTTACTTGAGTATTGTACTTAAGTACACTTTTTGAGTATCTGTACTTTACTCGAGTATTATTTTTTCTGGAAACTTGCGACTTTAACTTCACTACATTTGAAAGACAAATATCGTACTTTTTACTCAACTACATTTATATCAAGGTCCCCAAGTAGAAAGTCGTTATATGTAGCAGTTTTTACAATGAGTGCATTTTCAGATTCACTGAACCTTTTTTTCTGCGAAAATCCGGCCTGCGATCTGCCAGGACCTTCCTGTGTTGCCAAGTGTTACAGTATTTCTAAGCCTGCAGTTTTCCGCCTAGCTTTGAATGGACATTTGGCTGATATTTTTTATGCAAATCTGGCAATCTTAGGATCTTCCCCACTAAACTAATGTAAACGTCCGCGCTACTGCACAGCTAAAAGCGCTCTAAAAAGGTATGTGTTAACTCATTAAAGCCCTTTGGAAAATTAACCATGTTTTTACCATAGTAACCATAACTATGGTATTTGCAGTAAAATCACAGTATCCACAAATTTACTATTATCTCACTATAGTAAGTTTGTTTTCTTTTCAATGTTTGCTTTGTTTGTCTAAAATGAACCATATCATAGACTTCAATATCACTTTGAAAAAGAACTTTGTAACTTTTAAACAAGTATTAAAATGAGTTCAATGTAGCTGTAGGAGTGTTAGATAAAAATAAAGATGATTATCTTCCTTCAGTTGTTCCCTTTTAATATGTTTTGTAACATAAAAGCTCTTAATTCCAAAGACGCTAATCAGTGTATTCAGTAGGTTGCTTTAGTGGCATATGGTATTGTAAATATACAACAATACGACAATGCATTTACTTTTTACTTTTGATACTTAAGTACTTTTAAAAACATGTACTTCCGTACTTTCACTTAAGTGAAAATCTGTCTTGACAACTTTCATTGTAGTGGAGTAATATTTGACCAGTGGTATCTGTACTTTCACTCAAGTAAGGAAGTTGTGTACTTTGTCCGCCTCTGTGTATATATGTGTGTGTGTGTGTGTGTGTGTGTGTGTGTGTGTGTGTGTGTGGACGTGGACGTGGACGTGTGTGTGTGTGTGGACGTGTGTGTGTGTGTGTGTGTGTGTGTGTGTGTGTGTACAGTATATGTATGCATATGCATGTATGTAGCCTGTGTGTGTGTGTGTATAATCATATGTATGTGTGTGTGTGTGTGTGTGTGTGTGTGTGTGTGTGTGTGTGTGTGTTTGTTTGTTCTGTTTATTGAATGCAATTTAAATTATTCATATAATTATTTACAGGTGAAAGAATATGACATCTGAATGTATTTTGCATGAAAATGCACTACTTTGATAAAAATGCATTTTTCTCAGTTTTTTGTCCAAAATGTTGTATTTTTGATGGTACCCACCTGCATTCAAATGGTCATAAAACATGAACACATGAAGATAGAATAAAAAAATTTTGTTTAAAAGCAGAGACTTGGTTCTTTATTTTGATATATAACATGTTCTTATATTCATAGCAGAAAATATTCTGAGGGCCGTCAAAGTTAGGTGAAAATCATCAAAAACGCTGGCACTGGCTGGCAACTTTTTTTAAAAAACGCTGGCGGTGAAAGAGTTAAGGAATGAAGCAAGTGATTTTATGAATGTATTCAAATCATTTGCTCAGCCGATTCATTCAAAACACAGATTCAATCAGAACCCAATGTAGCAAAACCCAAGCCAGACAATGGTGAAGCGTACTGATGTTTCCAGAAGCCTTTATTTATGTTCAGCCGTCAGCCTTGTTTTGAAACACAAATATATCTTTCCTTTCTTACACCGTTTCTTCATGAAACACCGTAAGAGCTACAGGACAGATAAATAACATAAAATTAGCTCTTATAAACATACACATTTCACGAAGTCCACATTAACCTTACAAATAGCAATTTATAAAAAAAAATAAAACTTTCTGTGACGTTTACTTCTGTCAGTATTAACAATGCTAAAGGCTTATGTTAGCATGACTTCACGTTGAAACACGAGGTATAACAATACAGTTAAACACTTCTTCACAGATGAATAGATTAACTTACGTATTACTGACATAAACATGAAACAAATCAAGCACATAATACCTTGTTCCCGTTCCAGCTAGGTGCTTAATTATCCTTTTATTTATATGATTTTAGAGCGACATGCGATCTTCCTCCTTACTTCCGTGCGTGCGTCTCACAAAACTAGTTCCCCCTTTTAGATGCGAAATTAACGATCCACTAGGAGTCGCCAAAATAAAGGACTTATAATATTAACAGAAAAAACTAATAAAATAGAGCTCTGAGGTGATTACCTGATTTACACTTTCCTTAGGGTTAGTTACACTCCCATCAATCATGAGTCAATAATGGAACGGTATACAGTCTGCATTAGGCACGAATGATTTTAACAGAAAATTGCCTTCCCTGAGCCTGTATAAGAACAAAGAAAACTTATGCTAAAGTTGGAAACTTAACTAGAACTATGTAATATGCACTATGAAGGGAGGGAGCAGATTTAGCTAGTCTCCAGCAGCAGAACAAGCTTCTGGACTGGGCGCTCAACTTCGGACACCTTGTGAAGACGCTCCCCTTTTTTGCCAAGCTTACTGTCACCAAGTCGGATTTTAACTCTCCGTACAAGTCCATCTTTGTCGGTAGTGGTTTTTGAAACTCTACCCAATCTCCACTCATTCCTGTGCACATCCTCTCCTTTCATGATTACAATATCTCCAACTTGTAAATTTCTTCTGGGAGCATGCCAGCGCTGTCTGAGAGCTATGTTGGCAAGGTATTCCTTTCGCCAGCGACTCCAAAACTGTTCTGCGAGGTATTGAACTTGTCTCCACCTTTTCCTGCCATACACATCTTCTCTGACGAATTCACCTGGGGGAGGCAAGGCCTGGACAGATTTCATTGTCAGAAGATGATTAGGGGTGAGTGGTTCGAGGCTATGGGGGTCACTGAGGTTGTCAACAGTCAGAGGACGACTGTTGACTATAGCCATAGCCTCATAGAAAAAGGCCCGAAGTGAAGTATCATTTAGTCTACCAGAGGAAAGGGCAAGAGTGGACCTTAGAACGCTTCTCACTGTCCTTATTTGTCTTTCCCACACCCCTCCTGCATGGCTAGAATGGGGTGCGTTCATGCTGAAGTCGCACTGCTTCTCTGCAAGGAATACAGTCAGACGGTCTGCATCGACTTCCTTTAGAGCTTCTCTGAGCTCATTTTTGGCTCCAACGAAATTGCTTCCTTGATCAGATTTGATCTGACGAACAGCACCACGTATGGCGATGAAGCATCGAAGGCCATTTATGAAGGCATCTGTCGACATGTCTTCAAGAGTCTTAATATGAACAGCACGGGAGCTAAGGCAAGTGAAAAGAAGGCCGTACCTCTTGTTCTCCTTTCTTCCTTGTTTTGTAAGGAATGGCCCGAAGCAGTCCATGCCACAGAAAGTGAAGGGAGGTGATGGTTCCAACCGTTCAGGGGGTAGATCGGCCTTCTTTTGCTCTTCCATAGGTTTGCACTGCCGTCTACAGGTGACACATTGACGAATGTAGGATGCGACCGCCCGGTTGATTCCTGTAATCCAGTAGCCACTGCGCCTTATTTCATTAATGGTAAGACCTTTACCTTGATGTTCCATCTTCTCGTGGTGATAGGCAATAATCATCCTTGTGATGTGATGGTCTTTGGGAATGATAGCAGGATGCTTGATGAAGTTGGGGAGAGAGGAGTTACACAGCCTCCCTCCCACCCTGAGGACGCCATCGTCGTGGCGGAAAGCATCAAGAGCGTGTAACGGATTGCGAGTTGGTAGGGGGATCCCTTTGCTCAGCAGTTTCAACTCTTCTCTGTACACATTTTTCTGCAGATCTTTGATTAGGCAATGTTCTGCCTCTTCTCGTTCTCTTACAGTGGTGAGACTGTTTGATCTGTTCTTGCTTATGCGCCTGAGAATGCGTGCAACCGCTCGCGTAGCTAGCGACCAAGAAGAGAACTTGGACAAGCGATCAACGAGGCTCACACATTCAGTGGTCTTTGTACTGAGCACTAGAACACTCCTGACCTCTGGATCTCCGACGGTTAACTCTGGTGCTTCATCTATAGTCAGCTTTATTTCCTTGTCCCATAAAAACCTGGGCCCAGTGAACCAGGTAGATGACAAAAGCTCACTGGCAGTTAAGCCCCTAGAAGCATGGTCAGCAGGATTTTCATTTGTTGGGACATATCGCCACTGTTGTGGGACTGAGCTGAGCTGAATCTTCTGAACGCGATTAGCCACAAACGTGTGAAATCGTCGTGCTTCGTTTCTTATATAACCTAAGACCACCTTAGAGTCGGTCCAGAAGAATTCCTCAGCGTTAATACATCCCAATTCCTCCTTGAGCATGTTGCTTATCTTCACTGAAACAACTGCTGCTGTCAATTCTAATCTGGGGATGGTTGTGACCTTGGTTGGAGAGACACGTGATTTTCCTGCAACTAAGGCACAATGAATGTCTCCCTCTTTGTTTTGAAGTCGCAGGTATGTACACTGACCGTAACCCTTCATACTGGCATCAGAGAAGTGATGCAGCTCTGTCTTTGAGACCCTTCCAAATCCAGCAGGTGAGTAGGTACGGGATATAGTGAAATTATCTAAGTGGGCTAGATCACTTCTCCATTGTTCCCATTTTGGGCGAAGCTCGTCAGTGAGAGGATCATCCCAGCCAGTGCCCCGTCTGCATATCTCCTGTAGAATGATCTTCGCTTTAAGGGCGACTGGCGCCACAAACCCAAGAGGATCGTACAGAGAAGCCACTGTAGATAAAATACCACGTCGTGTTGCCGGCTGCTCCTTGAGGCTGACGTTAAGCTTGAAGCGGTCAGACTCCACATCCCATTGAATCCCGAGAGCTCTCTCTAGTGGCAAATCATCAAATGCGAGATTCATATCCTTCACGTTGGTTGCTCGTTCGGAGGGTGGTATGCTCTCTAGTACCTCTCTGTTGTTAGACACAAACTTATGAAGTCGGAGACCACCCATGGCGCAGAGTTCGCGAGCTTCCCTGGCAAGCTGAATAGCATCTTCCATATTCTCAACACTTACAAGACCATCGTCTACATAAAAGTCCCTCATAACAAATTTCGAGCCTTGAGCGTAGATGTCGCGATTTTCCTTAGCTAGATGTTTCATCCCATAGTTTGCACATCCTTGAGAGGAAGTTGCACCGAACAGATGCACTTTCATGCGAAACTCGCTGGGCTGTGAGTTCAAGTCTCCTTGCTTCCACCAAAGAAAGCGCAAGTAGTTGCGATCAGCCTTGTCCACATGAAACTGATGGAACATCTTCTGGATGTCGCACATCAATGCAATGGGGTGCTTACGGAAACGGATAAGAACTCCACTTAAGTTGTTCAACATGTCAGGCCCAGAGAGAAGGTGATCATTCAAGCTTGTTCCCTTATATCTGGCTGAGCAATCAAACACTACACGAAGTTTATCCGGCTTCTTCGCATGATGCACTCCATGATGGGGAATGTACCATCTCTCACCTTCTCTTCCACCGTCCTTGACCTGCTCAGCGTCTCCCTTTCCGATGACCTCCTCCATGAACTCAACATAATGCTCCTTATACTTCTCATCCCGTAGCAATTTCCTTTTAAGATGAAGGAGGCGTGTTATAGCTGAGCCTCTGTTGTCGGGCAAGCTGGGTCTGGTTTTGAAGGGCAGAGGCATTTCATAATGGCCATCTGTATTTTTCCTTATTCCCTCATCCAGTATGTTGAGGAATGTGATGTCGTCTTGTGACACAATTTTGCTGTCGTCACTGCCATCTTTGAAGTCAGACTCTAAAATGCGAATGACGTCAGAAGGAGTTACCGGAGGTAGCTCCTTAACTGTAATTCTGTGACACAGATGAAGTGTGTTCAATGCATCATAGGTTTGTAATGAGCGCCCTACAATACTCCATCCTAAATCCGTCCTTACAGCGTAGGGTTCATCGTCATCTCCTAAAAGGACTTGCCTTGGTGCCATAGCTCTTGAGCAGTTGTAGCCGATCAAAAGGCCTACTACACAATCCTTCAGCGGTTGGATTTCATTCTCTATCTCTGCAAGATGACTCCATTGTTTAGCCATCTCACAAGTGGGAATGTGAGAGTGGTTAACAGGTATGCAATCCTTCGTATAGGTGACCGGAAGATCGACTTGAATTGCAGAACTATATCCTCTGACACGAAGGCCAGAAACACTTTCGCTTGTGAGAACTGTATCCTTACCACTCATAGTTGTCAACTTCAGTTTCACTGGATACTTGTCAGCATTAAGACCATCACTTACTTCTTGGTCAATAAACGTAGTATCGCTTTGAGTGTCAAGTAGCGCATAGACAAGTTTCTCAGTAGTTGGATCATTTTTAGATGAAACCCAGACTGGTATCACAATGGATGTGTTGGATGAGCCTTCGCCTGCTACACTGAGTGCCGTTGCAGCAGCACCTCGATTTGTCTCTGGTTTTGTTGTAGACCTTCCTCCTTTATAGTTGTCATCATGCAGGGCTGTAGGATGCTTTCCCTTACAGTGGTCACAGAAAAGACGATGATGGCATTCTCTCACGCTGTGGCCAGGTTTCAGGCATCCATAGCAGAGTTTCTTCTCCTTTATGTAGTTGCGTCGCTCAACCAACACCATCTCAGTGAACTTGGAGCATGAATGAAGCTGGTGTCTATTATCTTGACAAAGGATACACGAAGTCTTAACCTTTCTTTGTTCTGACTTGTAGTTTTCATTTTCAGTGACTGTTTGAGTGGTAAAAACACTGGCCTTGTTTTTCTTCAGGTCTCTGAGATTTCTCTTCTCACTGCTGGAATCTGATGAACGAAGGGCATGAAAGGACGTAATGGGATTGCAAGCAATCTCAGCTTCAGTTGACGTGAATCTAGCAAACTCCTTGAAACTTGGGAATTCCTGATTTTCATTTAGGCTTTGCGTGACTTGTCGGTTCCAGCGTAAAGCTGCCCAGTCTGGTAGTTTGTGAATGAGCTTTTGATTTTCTTCACAGTCATTTAATATGTCGAGACCCTTGACGTGAGGCATGGCATCTTGACAGGCATTCAGAAAATCTGAGAAGCGTCTCAGTCCTTCAGCATCCTTTGATGGAATTCTCGGCCAGTTGGTGAGCTTCTCTCTGAACGCTCTCTGAATGGCGAATGGCTGGCCAAAGCGACGATTTAGCTTGTCCCAGGCTTCTTGGTAGGCTTCATTGTCATTTCGGTAGAAGTTGCCATCTAAAACCTGCCGTGCTGGGCCACCAACGTATTTTTTCAGGTAGTATAGTTTTTCAGCTTGTGTGATTGCCCTTTGGTCAATGAGTGAGGTGAATGCTGCCTTCCATTCAATGAATTGTATGGGATCACCATTGAAGACAAATGGTTCAGGAACAGGAAGCCTATTTAAAACCATGTTGTCTTGAAGGATCTGAGCGAGAGAAGGATTGTCTGTATAACGGGGCGATGCAACTTGAGAGAGGGGTACTGTAGATACAGACACATTCTTTGCTTCCATGCTCCTTTCCCCTTTAGCATAGTTAGCGTCCTTGTGTTCTGTCTCCTTATCGTAGATCCTCAACTTGGCTTGAGCTGCCCTTATCTCTTTCTCCGCCTGCAATCGCTCCAACTCACGCCTTCGTGCCTCTAGAGCCTTGCGTTGTTATTCCTCCAACTCTCTTATGGATTCCTTTTGCCTTTCCTCCTCTAGCAGCATCTGATAATTTGCTTCTTTTGCTGCTAGTTCAGCTGCTGCATCCACGCGTTTTGCTGATATGGCTGTAGATATGGAGTTGTCAGACTGGCTGTGACTTATCAAGGAAGCTGCAGATCCATAGACAGACTTTGCATAGTCATGGCGGAGCAGTTCATGAAGGCGGTGTCTTTCCTGCTGCTCATTAAACTCACTTTCGTCATCTATAGCCCTGTTGTAGGCAATGTTGGTGATTTCTGTGGTCACCGATTCACACGTATCAACTCTTCTTCTTATGTCGGTGGAAGGTGTGTTGAGATTTCGAATTTCATAATAAATTTTCATTATGTCTTCTTTATCTTTCTTAAGCTCTTCAATGAGAGGCCAGAGTTGACTCTCTGACATATAAGTCTTTAGCTGATCTCTTGCCTTGCGTGTGTGGAGCTTCCACTGTTCGTACATGGCATACAGCCTTTTCTCTTTTTTCTTGATCTCTTCATATTGATGCGCGCGCATCTTCTCTGTAGGATGGCGTGTGCGTTCAGAGCGTCTTGGACCTTCAAGAGCATTATCATCCTCATTAAGTTTGCCTTCGAGGTCAGTAGGACTTTGTTGTTTAGCTTCATTTGTTTCCTTCAGACATGGCCTCTCTGATGAGTCCACCATTGTCTGGACTTCACTTTGTAAATCTTCATGCTGATGATCAGCCATCTGCTCCTCCGCCTGCGCCTTATTACCTGACTCTGACATTATCACCTAAAATGTTTACTCTATTTAAATTTAACTCTAATGGCAGAAGAAGCCCCCTTTAGCAGATATGAACAGCATAAACATAAAATATCAGAACATTAGTTTAAAAAATAGCTAGCACATATGCATTTACATATAGACACTCAAATAACTGTAAATGTCACTGAAAATACCACAAAAGTTATTTAAGTTCTTTGAAATCCAAAATGTATTTTTTTCAAGTGTGAATGTAAATGTGAGCTTCAATAAACACAGTTAACAAAGTGGAAAAGTGCAAAGTCCAAAAGAAAATGCATATATGACCTTAATTAGAAAGAGTCCATGTGGATGCGTGCATGCATGAGTGTAAATGTAACCACAGTTGTTTGTTGCTCTCCTTGCTGAGCCGGTGAGTATTAAATGTTCAGTCCAAGAAGCAATTCATCTGTTGCTCGCCTTATTGCTGTACTGTAGACTGTATAATAATGGGTTAATACTCACAGTCCTGCATCAATGTCCGTGAGTGTGGCTGTACTTGACCATTGCACCAAATCCGTGAGACGCTGTCCAAAGTAGGTCAAGCGCGAGGCGTGAGGATGTCAGCTTGATGGGTTAAAGCTGACACCTTGTGGCGATGTAGCGGAAGCTGTAGTCGCTGGTGCCGTGAAGACCCTCCGTGGCCCGTCGTAGACAACAAGTCGTCGGTATCGATGCGGGTCAAGCTCTTACTGTAGCAAAACCCAAGCCAGACAATGGTGAAGTGTACTGATGTTTCCAGAAGCCTTTATTTATGTTCAGCCGTCAGCCTTGTTTTGAAACACAAATATATCTTTCCTTTCTTACACCGTTTCTTCATGAAACACCGTAAGAGCTACAGGACAGATAAATAACATAAAATTAGCTCTTATAAACATACACATTTCACGAAGTCCACATTAACCTTACAAATAGCAATTTATAAAAAAAAAATAAAACTTTCTGTGACGTTTACTTCTGTCAGTATTAACAATGCTAAAGGCTTATGTTAGCATGACTTCACGTTGAAACACGAGGTATAACAATACAGTTAAACACTTCTTCACAGATGAATAGATTAACTTACGTATTACTGACATAAACATGAAACAAATCAAGCACATAATACCTTGTTCCCGTTCCAGCTAGGTGCTTAATTATCCTTTTATTTATATGATTTTAGAGCGACATGCGATCTTCCTCCTTACTTCCGTGCGTGCGTCTCACAAAACTAGTTCCCCCTTTTAGATGCGACATTAATGATCCACTAGGAGTCGCCAAAATAAAGGACTTATAATATTAACAGAAAAAACTAATAAAATAGAGCTCTGAGGTGATTACCTGATTTACACTTTCCTTAGGGTTAGTTACACCCAAACAGTTCTGTTCACAGACACGCAACTCTTCTTTCAAAGAGATTTATTTCAAAGGCAGTAGTTATTTGCATTTAGTGTAAATAGCAATAGATGCTGCTTACACTAAGTGAAAATAACAGATTTTCTTGGTGACAGATGCCATTTACTCAATGTAAATAACCATAGATTCTGTTTACACTCTGTAAAAAAACAGCAGTAACTGTGCTACAATAATATGTGAGCAAGATGGATGTACATGTTTGCATTTTTTAGAAAAAACAAAACAAACATGATGTGAGGTTAGTAAGGTTTGGGAAATAAATGTAGCTGAAATAGGGCCATAAAACCCATACTGAATAGTTCTGAATAAGACTTTTGAGTAATCAGTCTTGTAGCCTACAATATTTACTTCAAAATGATGCAAAAATCCTGCTCGCTCATTCACTGACTTGAAACACAATACTTTCTTTACTGAGGTGAATATCTCTGTTCTGAGACAGTCAGAGTATTATACAACCTAGAATGCGCGTAAAGAGCACTCCCTCATATAATCACTAAAACTTCAGTTCATTGCGATCTCACGACGTTCCGTTAATGAGCTCTCTACACTGCACTATTGTAGGGAGTAAAATTATTTCCTTATGAAATTAATTCCTCATGAAGCCAAAACTCAGGAACTTATGCACTACAGATGCCATACAATAAAACAATAAAACTTATCTGGAGAAGAGATCTTCAGAGAGAGCAAACTGTTGCTCCCCTTGCTCATTTACGACCCCCTTCCTCCCCCTCCCCTGCCCTCTCTGCGTCTGACTCTTTTGACCAAAAGGCTTCACTCAAAGTTCAGTAAGAATAGGTACCACATATCATATGTGACCTGATCTAGCAAAATGAGTCACAGTGACCCAAATTTCAAAATTGAGATTTTGGTATCAAAGGAAAGAGGAGACCAAAAGCTTTAAAATGATATCCTAGTCAATTAAAATAGCTTTTAAAGTTTTTTTGCCCGTTTTTTTTGACGTTTCAGGGGATACCCGGGAATATAGGGAAATGCTCAGAAGTGGGAACTGAAGTGGGAAGTGGGAACACATACACAGATATAATCTGTTTTGGGGCAGAGAATAAATGTTTATGGGCCTTTTGTTCTGGTAGTATTTAAGGGAAAGTTGCAAGTCACTCATTGCGATTCTGTAGCCAGGGTGCAGCCTATTTAAAGGTATTATAATCACCCTGTACCCTCTGAGTAAGATCAACTGGCGAGTTTGTGCTGTGCGTTCACAGTTGGCCGAGTGAATTGCTAAGCGACACTAGGTCGCTAATGAACGAACAATTGAAAGTATGGGATTTCCAGAATAATCAGATATCTAAATTAATATACAATCGATATATGTGATCAGTTTTTAATTATAAATAGTGTCTAAATTTAATGATCACTTGAAATCGGATTCAGATTGAACACAGAGCTAGACTAAAATTGAAACTAAATCCTGAAATTCAGAAGCGCAAGTAAAAGACCGAACATGCATTAAACCTTCGACCAGGCCGCTGGATTCTGCTGTTTGGACTAGCGGGTGGATCCTTACACAATGGATCTCTTAATTACATCGTATCTACACTTTGTTATAATAAAAGGATTCCCGAGCTTCCAGAGCTCAGCACTTGACAAAAACTCTGCATTTTGAGTGGCCAGTGGATTCGAATTTACACACTTCTGGTTATTGAGTTCAAGAAATCAACAGATATGTCTGCTACATTGCTCAGCACTGCAAATATGTGACCCTGGACCACAAAACCAGTCTTAAGTCGCTGGGGTATATTTGAAGCAAAAGCCAAAAATACATTGTATGGGTCAAAATTATAGATTTTTCTTTTATGCCAAAAATCATTAGGATATTAAGTAAAGATCATGTTCCATGAAGATATATTGTAAATTTCTTACCATAAATGTATCAAAACTTAAATTTTTATTAGTAATATGCATTGCTAAGAACCTCATTTGGGCAACTTTAAAGGTGATTTTCTCAATATTTTTATTTTTTTTGCACCCTCAGATTCCAGATTTTCAAATAGTTATATCTCGGCCAAATATTGTCCGATCCTAACAAACCATACATCAATGGAAAGGTTATTTTATTCAGCTTTCAGATGATGTATAAATCTCAATTTCTAAAAAATTGTCACTTAAGACTGATTTTGTCGTCCAGGGTCACATATGTATTGCCAATATCAAATGGAGCCCCCTGATTCCCCAGGGCCCTAAGCGGCCGCTTACCTCGCTTAAATGTTAAGTCCACCCCTGCTCTACAGCACGACCATATTCTCTCTTATCCAGGAAAAACAACATTTTTCTTTTTTTTTTACATATATACACACACTCTCACACAAATGTGACCCTGGACCACAAACCAGTCATACACTGGTATATTAGTAGCAAAAGCCAAAAATACATTGTATGGGTCAAAATTATAATATTTTTCTTTTATGCAAAACAAAATATTAGGATATTAAGTAAAGATCATGTTCCATGAAGATATTTTGTAAATTTCCTACCGTAAACATATCAAAACATAATTTTTTATTAGTAATATGCATTGCTAAGAACTTCATTTTGACAACTTTAAAGGATATTTTGATTTTTTTTTTTTTGCACCCTCAGATTCTAGATTTTCAAATAGGCTAGTTATATCTTGTCCAAATATTGTCCTATCCTAACAAACCATACATCAATGGAAAGCCTATTTATTCAGCTTTCAGATGACGTATAAATATCAGTTTTTAAAAAATGTACCCTTATGACTGGTTTTGTGGTCCACAAATAGGGACATTTATGTTTTTATAAATGTTGAGCGGGACTTGATTCACTTGTTCTGCCCTCCAGAGAAGAGATGTCATTGCAGTGGCAAAGGAATTAATGTTTTAATGAAATATTACAAGGGTATTAGTGTTGTCAAAAGACCCGGTACTTCTGTACTAAGTCAGTACAAAAAAAAAATGAAAACGTCACGGTACCAGGTTTTTTTAAGCACTGGTGGTACCGAGTGGTCAACCCAGTTCTTGACGCATACGGCCCTATGATTTCCGTGATGCAGAAAACGTGGACGTAATCGCAGAATCCAGTTATAAAAACAGAATTTACAGTTTAACACGGAATTTCATGGAATTTTTCAGTTTGGATGAATTATTCACTTAAATAAAATCGCGATATGGACTAGTATCTGTAAATATTAAGCCGCAAAAATCGATCCAAATATGAATCCTGCATGTTCTACGAGTCTCTGTGTGAATGAATGAATGGCAGAGACACGCGGTTTTGTTTACTACATACACTGAAGTGTGCCTGACGCTCGCGGTGATTTCAGCATCTGCCGTCTCAATGAGGACATAAATACATAAACAACATCTCCAGAACTGCTCTGAGAGTCCCTTCACGAGCATTTTACCGTTTCATTTGAGTAAAATAAAGTAGTAGTAGTAACTACTACTACTGTTTAAAAATTAATAAAACTTAATTTAAGAAATAATCACACACTATTTCTTCCATGTTTTAATTTTAATAGTAAATCCCCTATATTTACCTAAAAATAAAATGTGTTTAAATTTCATTAATTAAAAGGCAAATTAAATATGGGTTAAACTTCATACTTCAAACTTCATACTACATGTTTTTCATACTTTTATTACTTGCGGAAAAACTTGAGACACAATCTTAAATAAGTATAAAGAATGGCATTGATTTTTGCACATTTTATTTTTGTTTGAATTTATTAATAAAAATAGTGTGTTTTTTAATTACCATGTTTTTGTGTTTTGCTTTGGTACCGAAATTGGTACCGAGAACCGTGGATTTTCACTGGTGTCGGTACCGAATACAGGAATTTTGGTACTGTGACAACACTAAAGGGTATATCACACTAAACACATCTTTGGCACAGTAATCTGTTTAAAAGCCTAATTGGCTGTTGCGTTCAACAGTCATGTCTGTGATTGGCTATAATGATTAATGCTTCAAAGCACATTGTAAGTAGTAACCTTTGATGCAAAGGGGGAAAATGCCGTAATCATATTCACAATCATGTCACAATAACCCACAGCTATATTTATACAGTATGTTTCTAAGAATGGAGCACACTAACATGAACACTTACTGTTGTTGTTGTTGTAGATTATCTCAGTGTATGGTGACAGCAGAAGGTTGTGCTGCTCTGGCATCAGCTCTGAGTTCAAACCCCTCACACCTGAGAGAGCTGGATCTGAGCTACAATCACCCAGGAGAATCAGGAGTGAAGCTGCTCTCTGAAACACTCAAACATCTGGACAAACTCAAGTAAGTTAAGCAGAAACAATCATTCTGTCAGCTCCGTATGTGACAAAGGTTTTTAGTTTTAGTCTTATCATGATGTTTATCATGATTTATCGCGTTGAACAGCAACAACAACAATAATAATAATAATAATAATAATAATAATAATACAATTATATGCTTCAGTCTTAGAGAATTATTTAATTCTACTTGCTCCATGGAAAAAATACAATCATTTATTAGGCAACTGATTTGACTGGAGTCTTCATCACTTGAGTGAATGTCATTTTAAACATATTTGTCTATACATTTGTTCACATTTGTAGTTCTTTAACCCTCAAAAACCGAGACAGCCGCCCGCGGCTAAAAATAACTATTGTTCTTAAATGTTTAATAACTTTTGAACCACTAATCCTATCTGAATGTTTTAAGCAGAGATTCTCTGATTTTCGGTAGAATGCAAATTTGTCTCAGTTGGGTATTCAGAGGCTCCGAAGTGTACGTGATTACGTGAGTACTGGAATTTAGGTATTCACGTTGTGAGGCGATGTCCCGGTAAAATCAATTCTGACGCCACCCCTGACTGACATGACAGTTGGGTGTGTAAATCAAAAGATCAAAACAGATGTTAGATCTGACATTTGATGGATTTATGAGTGGATTAATGATGTTTTTACCTCTCGCCTGTGCCATGGCATTTTATGGAGTTCCTTCCTGACCTGTTGCTAACTTTCAGTGATTCAGGTGTTGGGTTCTTCCTGATTGTGGAAAAATGGCTGAGCAAAGGGTGTGTATTGTCACCTTAACAGGATCAATGTTTGTTTGATATATATGTTAATGCCTAGGCAGGGGTTCTTCCGTGGTCTAAGTCGTGGGAAGTCGTGGCCTAATGGTTAGAGAGTCGGACTTGTAATCCAAAGCATAAATGGCTGCCCACTGCTCTTGGTGTGTGTTCACTGCTGTGTGTGTGCACACTTTGGATGGGTTAAATGCAGAGCATGAATTCCAAGTATGGGTCACCTATATTGTCCCTATTCGCCCGTCTACATCCACCTCTGAATAAGGAGGTTGTCTGGACGTCTACCTTTCCAGGTGAGCATAAAGAAAGTTATCATTGTTCTTTGTTTTTGGGGGATGGAAGACATCCAAACATGTGTCTAATGTCAATCCGCTAAACTGTTCAGTTCTGCTTGATCTATGTTGATAGCTAAGATATCACTGTTTTGATTTTATGAAAACTGAAACATAGAATTAAAGAATTCACCAAGACAACATACACCTCATATAGATGCACAGAATTGTGCTTCAGTTCAGTTCAGTTCATTTATAAAGCACAATAAAACAACAATGGTTGACCATTGTGCTGAACAATATCGTTTAAAAGAAATCAACGTACATAACATGATATAACAAGACAAACAAATAAACATTTTTAAAAAGTGCTGCTTTAGACAATGAATCAACACACTTTGACTGATTCTTTGGGCTCACACACACACACACACACACAAATTTGTATATACAAAATTTTAAGAATAGGCAAAATTGTATATGTTGTTTACTTTTTTTGTTATTTAAGAAATGTTTGCATTTTAATCCAACCCATAGACAGTATGTGTACTGTAAAAGAACAAATATACGTGTCACTTAAAACTCTCAGTAAAATAATTACACCCGTAATTTTAAAAGGTTTAAAAGGTTAAACACATTGTGTGTCTCTAAAGCAAGGCACACTGTCTATTGCCTTTAATTTCTTTAAAATAGCCTGAAAAACAGCATTGTTTCTTTAGATCATTAATGCACCCGAGTTATTTTCTCAAATGAGTAGAAAACTCTTTGGATGTTTTTTGTGACAAACACAAAATTTTTTACTTAAGAACACTTTTTAAATGTATGACAGAACTTCTCTCATTTGACAGACCGATCTTTCAAATTATTTACCTGGCCTTTAACACTTGGTGTAATTTTCTTACCACACAAAACATACACATTTGACTAATGGTTTACTAAAAGATTAAAGCTTTTCTGTGTTTTCAACATGAAAGAGATGTACAAGCTAAGGATTTTTCAACTATTATCATCATTCAAATTTAATGAATTTTCTATGGCAAGGGATACAATGTACAGTTCTTATACTATGTGTGCTAAACATTTATGAGTATTTTGCATGCCAACAGATTTTTGTTCGGGATGTGTCTCATCTAAGAATCACAATCTTTTTTAAAATACATTTTTCTTACACCACTAGATTTAGTCATATTATATTTCGGATGGCCATTCACAATTTGTTTGTTGGACTGAGTATGTTTTTAGGTGAAGACATCTCTTTGTGAGCTGTCATCATAATAAGAATAAATGAAAATTAAGAAATTAGGTTACAGTTTTTCTCTTTGAGATATTTCTTTTAGTGCAACTTTGTGTCTGTCCCTGATGTGCGAACACATGAAGCATCAACATGAAAATTAAGTAGTGCTGTTTTACCCTTAAAACTATTACAACTGAAACAAATCAAACTATTGCACTGAAAGCCACACATTCTTTAAAGTTTGAGCATGTTAAAGTTTCTACGCTCTTGTAAAGAGTAGATACATTTCATTCATAACCTTTCGTCCGTTCAAGAGACCAAATCACTAAGAAAGAGAGTCAAGCAAGAAAAAAGGTTTATAATGCATATAGAATTCAGGAAATATGTTTCATAACCAATTGTGAAATTTTTTAAATGTGGATTTATAAATGATATTTGTATTACTCCACTGGATTTAGTAATCTTGCTCAGATAGCAGATGACACAATTCACATTTGGCTGTATTTGTTTTAAGACTCCTCCGCAAGTTCATGCTAATCCTCGCATGGGAAAGAGAGCATGACAAGCACATACTTGTTCATTTAAGAAAATTATTAAACATTTGACTGCACTTTTTATTATTTTGACAAACCTCCATTTCAAATTATTTCCCTTGAGGTGTTTGTTTAATGTTTAATGTCGTTGTGTTGAAAAATATTCTGTGGACAATGTTATCAGTGACTGTCGCCATCTTCTGTGACTCAAATAAAGCAACATCTCAGGTGTACGTAAGCATCTACAATGTGTGCATGTGCTAAACATCTTTGTTTCTCCACTTCTGTCATATTTATTTGATGTAATGCACACATATTTTGAGAACTATGATGTTCCACTCATGATCATCTGGGTATATTTTTGTAAATGTTATTTTAAATTACTTTGTTTTTTTTGTTTGTTTGTTTGTTTTCTTATGCCACTACATCGTGAGCTCTTGTTCAGATAGCTGATGACGATGTGCGCATTTTTTATTGTTGTACTTGTTTCTTTCAACATTTCCGCTTGAGATTAAAGTGTAGGTAATGTGACCACAATTAAGAACCATAGCATTATACTACATTCCCTTTGAAAAGATTATAGACATAGTCGTTTATACAGGAAATATGTTTGCACAACAGAAATATGTATCAGTATAACAAATACCTAATACTGAAATCCTCTCTTCTAAATTTGCTAAAGTTTTAATGCTGATTTTGATGGCCTACCCCGCTAGCTGATACCACTCTATACTTTTTCATTGGTTTTTTTAGATGAAGACTATTCTCAGAATCTGGTCAATCATGTCGCGAGTGTTTGCAGGAAAACATGAACAAATACATTATAAGATAATAAAAGGATAGTCCTTCTCCAAGAGATTGTTTAAACTGAGATTGTGATGTGCTCTAGAGCTTTTTCTGGTCTGTCTACAAAGCGGCCACGAGACACAAGCCCCCGATCTTACTGTTTCTCTTTTACAAGTACATCTAAAGTTGCACATTACAACCTGAAGATTGTGTGGAAACACTATTTTCTTTGTACACGTCTCTAAACATGACTTTAATAAATAAATCACAGATGTCACGTAGTTGAAAGGTGCATGTTTTTGACCATTTTAGATGGTCTGCACCAGCACACAGACACATGTTTTAGGTATTCATCTGACCAAAAGGTTAGATCCTGGGGATACACGCACAACAGCAGCTGTGTGTTGTCATGATTGTCTTCATAATTGATCCACTTTTATTAAAACAATGCAGCATGAAGTTACTGTCTTAAACAGCACATTCCCTTGAAATATTGTAGTATATCTTTTTTTTTTTTTAATATCTAAACATGTATTTAGCTTAAATATTAAATGTTAAGAGTTTACAAAGTTGCCATGCCTGATGTTTATATTTTTAAGAACATTAGATAGTTTATAGTTTTGAATTTTATAACATATTTCACCAAACCTAAAGAACTGAAAAATAGGTTTAGCATCAATCCACATTTCAGCTGTTAGCCAGAAAATGCAAGTGAACTGAGATTTCACTACTGAGATTGTTTCACATTTTGTAGATTTTCTCAGTTATATTAGGTATTTAGATTCTAGTTTATGTTGAATATTGTTTGTTACTGTTCCACTGTCACGTGTTCGTCGTGACCCATGGAAATGCAGAGACGTGGAACAAATGACTTTATTGACAAAACTACCATCAACTGACATAACCAAAATGACAATGTAAGACTGAACACAGAGACAAGGAAACACAGGGCTTAAGAACTCTGGGAAACGAGATCATTAATAACACAGGGCTGGGGACGAATTAACTAGGACAAGAACAGGAACTCCAAATAAGGTCACAAGAGGAGGGGAAACACAAGACGCTGAGACACAGTCTGACATCCGCATGTTTAACACCTCATTACTTGAAGACACGTACTGTATAAATCACAAAGTTTTTCACTTTAGTAGGCCGACTCTGAAACCAGACCAGACAAAAATTAGCTTAAGCCTTAGCTGTAGCAGTGTGAAAATTGTTGTGTTTTTATCTTTTCTATGATTTGAACCACGGTTTCATTTTTAACGTCACAATTCACATTGTATTGTATTCGTAATGTCGTGTGTGATTGGTAAAATGTTTTGTGTAAGTGTCTGGTTTTTTGTTTTTGTTTTTTTGCAAACAGTTCTGCTGTAATGTTAGTGAGCTCTTTGTGTTCTTGGCTTCTCTTTAGGGATGTCCCGATCAGGTTTTTTTGCCCTCGAGTCCGAGTCATTTGATTTTGAGTATCTACCGATACCGAGTCCCAATCCGATACTTCTATAATACATAAAAAAAAAAAAAAGAATAACACCAGTTTCAAACCGCACGCGTAAGCAGGGCTTAAGCAGGGCGTAAGCAGCGCATATTTTTTTCCGGCGCCCATGTTAACAGATTAGAGCATTCACACCGCACGCATATGAAGGACTAAAAATGACATAACGAAAAATAAATAAATAAATAAAAGTACAAAGAAATGTAAAAAAGCAAAAATAAATAAATAAATATATAAATAAAATGTACAAAGAAAAGTAAAAAAGCACAAATAAATAATTATTTATAATTTTATTTCCTTATTTATGTATTTCTTCATTTTTTTCCACATTTATTTATACATTTATTTATTTCCACTTTTATTTATTTTCACATTTATGTATTTATTTACGTATTTATTTCTTTATTTCCACATTTATATATTTCCACATTTATTTATTTATTTATACATTTATTTATTTTCACATTTATTTATTTATACATTTCTTTGTCCGTAGGGTAATGAGGAGGGCGTGTTTTACATCAGGAAAAGCAATCGAGCCAGAGTAGTCGAGGGGTAAGCTTGAGGCCACAGTGACACCTTGTGGTGCCCAAACGAAGTACAAGAAGTGTAGCCTACATGACGCGCCTGTTGATAGTGTGGGATGAATGACTAAGTCCAATATTCAGAATAGAAGGAGGTTACTGTAGAAGATTGGTCGCCTTGCGCCTCTTCCCGTGTGGACAGTCACCGCATCAACTGATTATAATGAGTTCTCTTGATGTAGACACGGCTTTAGATACGGATTAATCACACGTTTTAGGCTGGAAATATCCAGAATTAGGTCAAACAAGAGGTGTCCACGGGAACGGAGCTAGTGAAACGCACACGACATGCATTGAACATACAAGCATCAAGCTCATCCAAACAGCGCCTGTCGTGTGCCCTCAGCTTTTTGAGCTAACTGCATTTTTTTAATGTAACCAAAAACAACATTGACAGCATCAGAAACAAACCTGTAAACTGATGTCCAGGGGCATTTAAAAAAAAAAATATATATATATATATATATATAATTCCAATCGATAAACTCAGTTAAAATAATAAAGGGCTGTTACTAGTAAAAATCCAATCAGTGTCAACAAAAGCCATCAGAGACATCATTAGTGAATGCATTTACACTGCAATAAGCCTAAAAATGCATAAAATGTTATGAAATTAATGTTTTAAATTTTAAAGGCAGAAATATGTCAATGTCAATCAATTAAACGACACGTTTAATATGAAACTAAAACAGACACTAGGTGGCGCCAAGTCACTGTCTTAACGAGTGAGTTCAATCCATTCAACTGATTCCTTCAAATAGGTTTCGCTGATTACGAAAACACCACTAAAGTTACTGCCGCGGTTCAGCTGCGGATTTGTTTCTGTGATCATTATATGTAGGCCTAAGGTCACGTGTTATTTAGGTCGCCGAACATGTCCCCTACCCTACCTGCCATCTTTTTGATTATTTTATCATGAAAATATGTTTTATTTCTTTAAATAACACGTGACCTTTAATCGTTTAATTGATTGACATTGACATATTTCTGCCTTTAAAATTTAAAACATTAATTTCATAACATTTTATGCATTTGTAGGCTTATTGCAGTGTAAATGCATTCAGTAATGATGTCTCTGATGGCTTTTGTTGACACTCATTGGATTTTTACTAGTAACAGCCCTTTATTATTTTAACTGAGTTTATTGATTGGAATTATATATATATATATATATATATATATATATATTTTTTTTTTTTTTTTTTTTTTTTTAAATGCCCCTGGACATCAGTTTACAGGTTTGTTTCTGATGCTGTCAATGTTGTGTTTGGTTTTTGGTTACATTAAAAAAAATGCAGTTAGCTCAAAAAGCTGAGGGCTCACGACAGGCGCTGTTTGGATGATGCTTGTTCAATGCATGTCGTGTGTGTTTCACTAGGTCCGTTCCCGTGGACACCTCTTGTTTGACCTAATTCTGGATATTTCCAGCCTAAAACGTGTGATTAATCCGTATCGAGAGAACTCATTATAATCAGTTGATGCGGTGACTGTCCACACGGGAAGAGGCGCGAGGCGACCAATCTTCTACAGTAACCTCCTTCTATTCTGAATATTGGAAACATGCCTTGTATGCTTTGAAAGTGAAACCTAAAAAAACAGCGCGCATAAGAGAGCGATTGCACGCTTTCGCGAGCTTCAGCAAATGCACGCGATCACAGATAGCAGGCTTCCCGGCCGAAACACCCCCCCACGTGAAACTGAAATAATAACGGTGATATAAGATTTTGGTCATATCGCCCATCTGAGTCATTCATCCCACACTATCAACAGGCGCGTCATGTAGGCTACACTTCTTGTACTTCGTTTGGGCACCACAAGGTGTCACTGTGGCCTCAAGCTTACCCCTCGACTACTCTGGCTCGATTGCTTTTCCTGACGTAAATCACGTCCTCCTCATTACCCTACGGACAAAGAAATGTATAAATAAATAAATGTGAAAATAAATAAATGTATAAATAAATAAATGTGGAAATATATAAATGTGGAAATAAAGAAATAAATACGTAAATAAATACATAAATGTGAAAATAAATAAAAGTGGAAATAAATAAATGTGGAAAAAAATGAAGAAATACATAAATAAGGAAATAAAATTATAAATAATTATTTATTTGTGCTTTTTTACTTTTCTTTGTACATTTATTTATATATTTATTTATTTATTTTTGCTTTTTTACATTTCTTTGTACTTTTTATTTATTTATTTATTTATTTATTTATTTATTTATTTTTCGTTATGTCATTTTTAGTCCTTCATACACGCAGAGGCGGCGCGGCAGTGCGTAGCAGGAGCAGAGCAGGAGCGGCAGTGCCGCGATAGTTTCGGCACCAAGTCTATTTTTGTTGCGCCGCTTACACTGAATTAAAGCCACAGTGCATTTTTCTTGATCAAAATTGACCTGATTAACATGAAAAATGACACATTTCACCATAAAATCATGTGAGGTGTTTAGTGTTTCACAATCACTGGGTAAAAGGCACACTGTATTGATAAATACTTTAGCTAAAAAAATTTTTTAAAAATGATACTGTCTAAATTAATACTTGTTCAGATCAATCACTTTAGCAAAGTTTGTACCAATCTATTTTCTGCTTATTTTGATAAATAATGTTCAGTAAATATACTGTCATTAAAATGTTAATATAAAAATATATTTTAAAATACAGAAACAAAATAAAAAGTAAAGATTTTGAAAGCATTGAAGGAGATCCCATAATAAGTTAATATAGATTTACAGTAGTAACAACGTTTTATTTTATTATATGATATGATTAATATCATGTTTTTAAATATGATGGTTTCATTATAAACATGGTGTTTATCTCTAAGGTGGACACCCAACATAATAGGTTATATGATACCATATGAACCATGTCATGTCAACAGTTGGAAAAGTCAGCCATCTATCAATTATCATGTTAATTATTGTGCCTTTCGCCCCAACAGCAGGGGCGCTTTTTACCCCAAATACCATACTTTTACATATTCTTCTAGTTATTGAAAAACTGTTGCTTTTAATTATCTTAAACCAAACTGGTAATCCTTGAGACCTTTGTCTCAAAATATATTCAATAATTTTAGCGATTCTCATTTTCTACTTGAATCTACAACATTTAGCACAGAATCAACTACACGAAAACACATCACTGCCAGGAGTTATTGCCCAAACTTCAAAGACCTGTTTAAATTATTAAAACTAGAGACATTTATTAACTTTAAGATTACTTTTTATCATACAGCATGTTATATACATGTGACAGAGGGGAACACGGCCGCATCACAGCATGCTGCCCATATCAAAGCACATGACAGACAGCTGCTGGAGAACACCTGAAAAGCGTGACCGAATGATCGATACTCGTCTGTATTTGCAGTACACAAGCCACGGTTCAGCTGCTCTGCAAACGCGCCGCTTCTGCGCTGCCTCTGCTCTGCTTACACGTGCGGTGTGAAACCGGCGTAGCTGTGTTAAAAAATAATATATATATACATATATATTCGAGTCCTGATCGGGAGGTAACGTCCGATTCCGATCGAGTCTGAAACCACGTGATCGGGCCCGATTTCCGATCACATGATCGGATCTGGACATCCCTACTTCTCTTTGTTCATATACGTCAATATTTCTGTGAATTTGTTTGCTTTAATAAAATATCACTTTAACCCGTCGTCTTCACTCGAGACATGAGATATTAGTAATAAATAGTATAGTGATAAATTTGGACATTTGAAAGCACGTATTTCTGTACATTTTGAAATAAGGTGCATTAAAAGTCAATAAATACTTGATTAATATGAATATTTGAATTAAAAACATCCCCACATACTATTCAATAAAATTCTAGTGCATTTAATCTATTAAATAACAGCAGAGCGAGCGAGTTTTTGGATATGGTAAGATTCAATTTATTTTAGTGAACAAAGTACCACATTTCGGCTCTCGTTTTGTTAGGATTGATACACAAAATGTTATTTTATCCTTACTTCTAGAAAAAGCTTCATGTGGCCGTAAACAGTTAATTTTAATGTGGCTTTAAGCACTATGCATCATTAAAGTTTCACTTTCAGCACGTAAAGCCGGTAAATGTGGTGTTTACATGTAATAATCGTAATATGAGTTTACCTTATGGTCTGAACCCAGAGTCTCTGTGTCAGTAGGAAAGCTTCTTCCCTCTGAAGACCTATGTTGCATTTCGGGTCAAAGCAAAAAAAAAAAAAACATTGTTGAAAAACAATATAAAATGCGGGAAACTATTCATTGGTTATTCTACAATTAATTGAATTATAAATTATACTACGATTGGAAAATACTGTAAATTGATAAACCGTTCGGCGTGATGACGTTGAATGTCTCCGACAGCATCTGTAGTCAGCTTGTTAGCAACCGTCTTTTTTAAGAAACATAACGGTTTAAAAAAAAATTGTGAGTGTGGTGTAACTGGTGTGTTTTATGTCGTATAATAAAACATGAAAGTATCTTGAGCCTGTGTTAACCACGGACCTTATTTAAGGGATTTAACCAAAATCCCATTCAAAAAACCCATTGACTTTGGGACGCTGGAACTAGAAGAACTACAATACACTCGCTTCCGGGTTTTTGCCTACAAAGTGACATCATAGTCCCCCCACTCTATTCAAACGATGATTGTTTTCAGCTCATTTCGTCACATTTATCAACATACGATCATTCGTACAATGAGATTGGTGTCATACGAATGTTTCATGAATCACATGTGAATTCTGTCGTAAGTTGATTTGCGTGCACGGATCTGCGCTCGTTTCTACGTTAGATTGATAAATGAGGCCCTTTTTGTGTGTGTGTGTGTGTGTGTGTGTGTGTGTGTGTGTGTGTGTGTGTGTGTGTGTGTGTGTGTGTGTGTCAGTGGCGTTCCCTCCATATAAGCTGCGAATGCGTGCATGTATGTAAAATTATTTATTTGAAAACAATGGTCATTTTCTGTAAATCTACGTGAGTGAGACAGTGACGGAAGCTTCCGGGTAAGCGGATTCTCCGCAGCTTTGTCGCCTCCGCTCTGTGGCTATGACTCGTCAGGATTGTAGCGCGTTCTCAGTGTTTTGCTGGTATGTGGCTGATTTCATGCGCGGGGTAAGCTGTCCGCAAAGTGCTCCCTCAAGTGGAAAAATGTGCTGTTGCTGCCAGATCTCGATTTACTGAAAATTACATTGTGTTTGATGCAACAAAACTAACCCGACGAAATCATATGAAAAAAAACCCCCAAAACAAAATAAAAAACATCATAACTGTATTTTTTCATGCTTTCTCAAGCAAAGCAAATTTTGAAAGTAATCTTAGCACTCAGCATACCCTGTGTGTGTGTGTGTGTGTGTGTGTGTGTGTGTGTGTGAGAGAGAGAGAGAGAATTACTTGTCAGTGCAGCATCTCTCCTAATTATGAAGCTGTGAATTCAAAGGCATAGTTCACCCAAAAATGAACAGAAAATTAGCTGTTGATTTACTCACACTCAGGCCGTCCTAAATATATGTGACTGTTCTTCAGAGAATCAGTGGAGGATTTTTAGCTTTCAAGAGCCCAACTAAAGTAAACACTTGCCACCATAACAGTGACTTAAAAATGTTGACTCCTTGCTTCTGTGATTCTGCTCGTTAACATCAGCTGTCTTCACTAATGATCAGTCATCATTCAATTAATCACTAATTATCTCATTAACACTGCTGCAGTGTTCATTTTTACACTCCTGAGTGTGAACACCCTTGTCAAAAAATCCTATTGGAATTTCAGTTTATCCTTTAGGATCTTATTGGATTCTTAGAATCCTATTGGACATTCCCATTGATTTTAATGGAATTTCACTTTGTCCTATAGGATCTTATTGGATTCTTAGAATCCTATTGGACATTCCCATTGATTTTAATGGAATTTCACTTTGTCCTATAGGATCTTATTGGATTCTTAGAATCCTATTGGACATTCCCATTGATTTTAATGGAATTTCACTTTGTCCTATAGGATCTTATTGGATTCTTAGAATCCTATTGGACATTCCCATTGATTTTAATGGAATTTCACTTTGTCCTATAGGATTTTATTTGATCCTTATCCTATTGGACATTCTGATTTATTTTAATGGCATTTTAATTTTTCCTGTAGGATCTTTTATTGATTTGTATCATTTTGGACACTATGATTTTTAAATGGAAATTCACTTTGTCCTGTAAGATCTTACAGTGCCTTGCGAAAGTATTCATACTCCTTAATTTTTTTCAGGTTTTATGTTGCTGCCTTATGTTAAACTGCTTTAAATTACTTTTTCCACATCAATCTACACTCCATACACTATAATGGTAAAGCAAAAAAAAAAAAAAAGGTTTTTAACATCTTTGCAAATTTATTAAAAATAAAAAAAACTTAAATGATTCCATTGCATAAGTACTCATACCCTTATCTGGGACAGTTGAAATTTAGCTCAGGAGCATTCATATTGCTTGTAGGTGTTACTAGACTTTGAGTGAAGGTAACCTGTGTCAAATTCAATTGAATGGGTATGATTTGGAAAGGCACACATGTCTTAATAAAAGGTCCAACAGCTGATAATGCTTTGGTTAGAGTGGTGACGAAAAACCTGATGGTCACTCTATTTGAGCTCCATGATCATATGTGGAGACAGGAGAAATCTACAGAGGGACAAACATTACTGCAACACTCCACCGATCTGGGCTTTATGGCGGTGTGGCCAAACTCAATCTTCTCCTCAGTGAAGACAAAATAAAAAAAAGCACCTAAAGGACCCTCAGACTGTTAAAAATAATATTATCTGGTCTGATGAACCTCAATTCTAAGCATCATGTTTGAAGGAAACCATGCTCTGCTCATCACCTGCAGAGTACCGTCCCAAAAGTAAAGTGTGGTGGTAGCATTCTCATGCTGTGGGTCTGTTTTTCAGCAGCAGGGACTGAGGGACTCAGAGTAGAAGAAAAGCTCAATGCACCAAAATATAGAGAAAACCCAGTCCAGAGCATTCAGAACCTCAGACGGGCAGAAGGTTCACCTTCCAACAGGACAATGAGCCTAAGCACACAGCAAGAGTGGCTTATACAGCTCTGTGAATGTCCCTGAGTGGCCCAACCACAGCCTGGGATTGAACCCAATCAAATATTTCTGGAGAAACCTGAAAATGTGCGTCTGCTCCCATCCAACCTGACAGAGCTTGAGACATGAAGAGGTGAGGAGACAAATGGCAGATAATTGCCAAATGTTGATGAGCAAAGCTTGTCGCATCAAACAAAAAAGACTTGAGGCTGTAAAGGTACTTCAGCTAAATATTTAGTTAAGGGTATGAATACTTATGCAATGTACTTATTTGAGTTTTTTTATTTTTAATCAATTTACGAAGTTGTGACAATTCGGTTTTTGCTTTGTTAATATGGTGTATGGAGTATATATTGATGTGGGGGGAAAAAGTAATTTAAAGCAGTTTAGCACAAGGCAGCAACATTAAAAAAAGGGGTATTAATACATTCTCAAGGCACTGTATTTGATTCTGTTAATTAATTACTTTTTAAAAGTAACACTGCATGTGTGTACTTGTAACCCTCAATAAAAATGCAGCCTACCTGAATACACACAAATATAACTGAAATTCATAATATTACAGTAAGGCAAAGATAATAAGTATGACATTTCATAATGTCTGAATAAGTTACAATGCATTATATGTTAGTAGGAATTCATAGAAACACAAACATCTATATACGGTATTGTCCTGACGCTTCCCCTTTAAGAAATCTGAGTGTAGTGCGCGTGCAACTGTAGCGCGCATACTTTGAACAGTAACGGTCAAAGAGGAGAAGAAGCCGAGAAATTGAGTGATTAGCGTTGTTTAACTTGTTAAAATGTATTTAAAGATGCTAAAAAGGAAGAAATAGTAATACTTATCTGATCTGCATCCTGAACGAACAGTTTTGGGTTAACAATATCTGTTGGTGAGTTGTTGAGCTGGTTTTATTGTATGTGATTAGCAAAGGTGTCAGTCGTTACATAGCAAAAGATATTGTTAAACAACTGATATTAATTAAATATTAATGTATGCTGTTTATAATAAAATGTCATTATATAAAACACTGGAGTAGTGAGTACAAAATGTAAGTTCAGCCACCATTTTGAGCTGTTTTGAATAACGTTGTGCTTTACGGTTTTGTATAGCGCTATTTTAATTATTTGCATTGATGGATTAATAAGATGTTCTTATGGCCTGTTGTCCAGGTCAGGTTTTATGTTCCAGTTAAAAAGTTTGACATTGGACAACGATTCTCCCGTGATATGTGTGCTGTGTGTACATGGAGAAGACCTGCATGACAAGCCGGTGTCAGCTACAGGACCTGCTGCGTTGCCTGGTAACCAATTGACCATATGCACAGAGCGCTCTTTTGAACTTCCGCATAGTTTTAGTTTAGTTTATTCTTGCACAAGAGTAAAATAGATACAAAAAAATAATAATTATATATATATATATATATATGTATGTATATATATATATATATATATATGTATACATATATATATATATATATATATATATATATATGTATGTATATATATATGTATATATATATATATATATATATATATATATATATATAATTTTTATTTTTTTGTATGTATATATATATATATATATATATATATATATATATATATATATATATATATATATATATACACACAATCCATATACTGTGCAGGGAGAGGCAGAAAACCCAAAGGGCTTATTTAGAGCCTCCACCTAAACAATGAAGAAACAAAACAAAAACAGACTTATAAAACTAAAAGAAAAACTTTGATTACAGTAATTACAGTAATTAATTACAACATATGTTGAAAAAATAAATAATAAAACCCATAAATAATATACTTAAAAAAACAACCCATATGGTACATAAAATCAATTTTAAAAAGACAAGATAGATTATTGCATTTAAAATGATCCTTTATACATCATTTATAACAAGCCAGCTCATAAACTTCAGGTAAAGCTGATTTAATGTTGTGGTTTATATAGGTAGAGACCCTTGAGACCCTTATAAACCTCTCCTGCCTCGTGCTTGTCAGAAATCGAGAAAAAAATTATAATAATTGCAACATGGTAAATAATGATAGCATAACAACAATGATAGATGATGTCTTTAACATTAGAGATGCTATCTCCCAAATGACATCATGATGGTATTATTGATAATCAATAACTTACCTTCATAGTCATGAACATATTTTAAAAACTTATAATATTTGCCTTCTCAACTCTGGCTGTGCAGTAAAATTCACTTTATAGATATACTTTTCATTCATGAAGATGACATGAAAGAAACGTGTCTCCTAGCAAAAAACAAAGACTTTTAAGATGAAAATGTTATTAAATTATCATTATAACTAGTAGATGGCAGCAGAGGATCACTCATTAGCTCAGCTGCCATTTCAACTCCAAATTTGTGTGCTTTTATTGTACTGAAATATAAAGTATAGCAAGTGCAGGAATCATAATAAATAAATAAATATGCCCCGACACCAACAGCGTATAAGGGAGAATTATTTAAACTAGTTAACTACAAATTAAATAAGTTCATTATTAATGGTATAACAATTAAATAATGCATTAAATATTTTGAAATATTTTTAGATTTAATTTAGTAACTACATTTATTTAGTTTTATCTTTAACTGTAAAAGCTGCTAAATATATTCAGTCAACACAGACTTGTTACTGTTGTAGTTTTGCTACTCTAAATTTAGTCTGAATCACTTAATGCACAGCAATATTTTGACATTGGCTTGTCTTCCATTATCAATGTCAATCATAGCAATGAGTCCCTGAACAATTTAGCAGATTTACCCGCGTAATATTTAACACCCGCGTTTGTCATTCCTGAAATGGTATACGTGGACGTTTGGTCCTCTTGGATAAACAAAATTTTTCTTCAAATCGTGAATGGATTTTGTACAGAAACTAAGCAAAGGGTGCGCCTCTTACAGCACAGTACAATTGACTGGAAATGACTGAGCTGGCTTATCTAAAACCAGGAAGTAATTGTGCATATGGTCAATTGACAGAGCATTAGTGATTGCTTTGAAATATATTGGATACAGTATTTTTCATATTTTCCCCGGTTTTCCCTTAACTGAATTGGTGTTTTTTTTTTTTCTTTCTCTCTCTTTTTACATTAAACACAAACTGAACTTTATTACATTTATCGCATGAAATGAACAGTTTTATACACCTCAAAGGGAAATTAAACTGATTTACGATATCAAATTCTACTTCCTGTTTGATGTTTTATTGCTCTGTGTTGTGATGTGATTGTATTTGCTATTATTATTGTTATTGTTGTTGTTACAGTAAAGTGTTATTTTTTATATTCAACTTCTGGTCTCCTGGTATAAGCTTCATATCTTTCTCCCCAATTATTTTAGAGTCTAGAACTGGTCTAGTGGCAGTACTCTGTGTGTGTGTGTGTGTGTGTGTGTGTGTGTGTGTGTGTGTGTGTGTGTGTGTGTGTGTGTGTGTGTGTGTGTGTGTGTGTGTGTGTGTGTGTGTGTGTGTGTGTGTGTGTGAGTCAATCAATTATCAGTGCCTTAGAATTTTTACAGTACATTCTACATCAGGGTGAATTTAAGCAAACTGCAAGTACAGTGTAAGTACTACAAATACAGTGGAAAAGTGCACCTTTAGAATATTTAAAAAAAATCCTATAGGATTAAAATCCCATTAAAATCCTATAGGATTAAAATCCTATAGGAACAGTTCCTACAGGATATTTATGTCTTGTCCTATAGGACTATTCCTATCGGAATCCTATAGGAATGGTTCCAAAATACGATAGAAATTCCTATTGGAATCCTATACAATTGTCCTATTGGAATCCTATAGGATTTTTTGACAAGGGCAAACTTATTTCTATGCAGAATGAAAAAAAATCTTGCATTACATATAAATTATTAATCTGAGTTAAAAGACCTATAAATGATTCTTTATAAATAATAATAATAATTATTATAATAATAATTAGATCAGTAAAGTTCGCAGACAAACTTTGAAGTTGGCTTGAGAAAGTCTGATAGTTTGAAATAGCTTTGAAAAACTTTTAATTTTAATTGTTGAAGCTGAAGTTTGGGACAGAGTGGGAACACACGTTTCTAGCATGAATTAGCATGTTGCTAACATGATTTAACATGAATTAACACGTCAATAGCACGATTTTACATGAATTAGCATGTTGTTAGCATGATTAGGATGTCTCTAGCATGTTTCTAGCATGATTAGCGTTTTACTAGCATGTTGTTAGCATGATTAGCATGTTATTAGCATGTTAGCATGATTAACAAGTTACTAGCAATTTACTAGCATGGCTAGCAAGTTACTAGCATGATTCTATCATGATTAGCATGTTACTATCATGTTTTAACATGGTTTTTAGGATGATTAGCATGTTACTAGCATATTGTTAACATGATTAGCAAGTTATTAGCATGATTCTAGCATGATTAGTATGTCTCTACACATGCAACTAGCAACTTTCTAGCATCATTATCATGTTACTAGCATGTTGTTAGCATGATTAACAACTTATTAGCATGTTTCTAGCATGATTAGCATGTTACTAGCATGTTGTTAGCATGATTAACAAGTTATTGGCATGATTTATAACATGATTAGCATGTTACTAACATGTTGTTAGCATGATTAACAACTTAGCTTGTTTCTAGCATGATTAGCATGTTACTAGCATGTTGTTTGCATGATTAACAAGTTATTGGCATGTTTCTAGCATGATTAGCATGTTACTAGCATGTTGTTAGCATGATTAGTAACTTATTAGCATGTTTCTAGCATGATTAGCATGTTACTAGCATGTTTTAGCATGATTAGCAAGTTATTAGCATGTTTCTAGCATGATTAGCATGCTATCACATAGATTGGAAATATTAGAGTGGAAGCTTAAATGAGTTTGAATGGGTTATAAATCGTACACAGAAGGGAAGCTTGATTTAGTCTCAAGGGATTCTGGGAGTTTAAGTTTGAATTTTGTCAGTTGGAGTTTGAATAGTGTTTGGGGCAACAGCTGGTGTTTCTTCTCTTTTACATAAACATCACAAAATGTTTTTTAAACCTATTTAATCTTAATCCTTCTGTACTGTGTGTGTGTGTGTGTGTGTGTGTGTGTGTGTGTGTGTGTGTGTGTGTGTGTGTGTGTGTGTGTGTGTGTGTGTGTGCGTGTGTGTGTGTTCTAGTGTGGATCATGGAGGAGAGTTCAGGATCACAGCAGGACTCCACAAATGTAAGTCATACACAGTTTAGTTGTTTGTAGTTTAGTTGTAATGTGTGTGTTGTAATGTGTGTGTTGTGTTCAGACGCCTGTGATCTCACACTGGATCCAAACACAGCAAACACACACCTCGTTCTGTCGGAGGAGAACAGGAAGGTGACTCATGTGTCTGAGCTGCAGTCGTATCCTGATCGTCCAGACAGATTTGATGAGTATCCTCAGGTTCTGTGTTCAGAGAGTCTGACTGGACGCTGTTTCTGGGAGACTGAGTGGAGCGGAGATGAAGCTGAAATATCAGTGTCTTATAAAGAAATCAAGAGGAAAGGACGGAGTGACTGTTTGTTTGGAGATAATGTTCACTCCTGGAGTCTGATCTGCTCTGATCATGGATTCACTGCTCGTCACAATAATAACTCCACTGATATATCAGCTGCTCGAGGCTCCTGTAAGAGAGTAGCAGTGTTTCTGGACGAGTCGAGCAGCTCTCTGTCCTTCTACAGCGTCTCTGACACACACACACTCACACACTTACACACATTCACACACACATTCACTCAACCTCTACACGCTGGGTTTAGACTTGATAATCCAAACTCTTCAGTGACTCTGTGTCACATTAAACATTAAACACACACACACACACACACACACACAGACACACACACACACACACACACAGACAGAGAAACACAAATACTGTTGTTAGTGTAAAATAATATGTAATAATTACACTGTGTCATATTTCTCAGCCTAATAATAATAATTAATAGAAATCAGACTAAAATTACATCATCATCATCATTCCTCCTCCTCCTTCTTTTTCTTCTTCTTCTTCTTCTCCTTCTTCTTCTTCTCCTCCTTCTCCTTCTTCTCATCCTTCTTCTTCTCCTCCTTCTCCTTCTTCTCCTACTTCTTCTCCTCCTTCTTCTCCTCCTCCTTCTTCTTCTTCTTCTTCTTCTCCTTCTCCTCCTTCTTCTTCTTCTTCTTCTCCTACTTCTTCTCCTTCTTCTTCTTCTTCTTCTTCTCCTACTTCTCCTTCTTCTCCTACTTCTTCTCCTTCTTCTCCTCCTTCTTCTTCTTCTCCTACTTCTCCTACTTCTTCTTCTTCTCCTTCTTCTCCTCCTTCTCCTTCTTCTCCTACTTCTCCTTCTTCTCCTCCTTCTTCTTCTCCTCCTCCTTCTTCTTCTTCTTCTCCTCCTTCTTCTTCTTCTTCTCCTCCTTCTCCTTCTTCTCTTCCTTCTTCTTCTTCTTCTTCTTCTTCTTCTCCTTCTCCTTCTTCTCCTTCTTCTCCTCCTTCTTCTTCTCCTTCTTCTCCTCCTGCTTCTTCTTCTTCTTCTCCTTCTTCTTCTTCTTCTTCTTCTTCTTCTCCTTCTTCTCCTACTTATCCTCATTCTTCTCCTCCTTCTTCTTCTTCTCCTCCTTCTCCTTCTTCTCCTCCTTCTTCTTCTTCTCCTACTTCTTCTTCTCCTACTTCTCCTCCTTCTTCTCCTCCTTCTTCTTCTTCTTCTCCTCCTTCTTCTTCTTCTTCTTCTCATCCTTCTCATCCTTCTCCTTCTTCTTCTTCTCCTTCTTCTTCTCCTACTTCTTCTTCTTCTCCTTCTTCTCCTTCTTCTCCTACTTCTCCTCCTTCTTCTTCTTCTCCTCCTTCTCCTCCTCCTTCTTCTTCTTCTCCTTCTTCTCCTTCTTCTCCTACTTCTCCTCCTTCTTCTTCTTCTCCTCCTTCTTCTCCTCCTTCTTCTTCTTCTCCTTCTTCTCCTTCTTCTCCTACTTCTCCTCCTTCTTCTTCTTCTCCTACTTCTTCTTCTTCTCCTTCTTCTCCTACTTCTCCTCCTTCTTCTTCTTCTTCTTCTTCTTCTCCTTCTTCTTCTTCTCATCCTTCTCCTTCTTCTTCTTCTCCTACTTCTCCTTCTTCTTCTTCTTCTTCTCTTCCTTCTTCTTCTTCTTCTTCTTCTCCTTCTTCTTCTTCTTCTTCTGGGTCACATTTGGTACTTGAAATGAAAGTGTTGCTGTTCTTGTGAATCTCAGGGATCTTCAGGAAGTTGAATATCATCAGTTTCCTGTTTCAGATGATCAGGATGAAGATGTTTCTCAGTCAAATACTGTTGTTTGTGTGAAATCATATGTAATATTTACACATAATATTAAAAGAGTGTTCATGCAAATGGTCTTTAGTTTGTATTTGAACATGTTTTGACTCCTGAAGCACAAACATTATTAACCCTCTGAGCTCTTCACATTTGTGTCACACTTACCTTCGCAGTCAAAAGTGACTCTTTTTTTTTCAGAAAAATCAACATAACATATTTTTATTCAATAAGATTTTATAATACTAAGCAATATTTATACAAATTTTATGAGTTATTTTTACCATTAAAATTAAACTCTGAGCCCCTTCATTTTTGGTTCACACTTACTTCTTGAAATGTGTTTTTTTTCTCTCTCTCTCTCTCCAGGAAAATCAATATAATAATATTTTTTATTATTATTTAGAATTTTGAGTTTATTTTATGATACTATGCAATATTTCAAAAATTTTAATGAGCTATTTCTTCCCATTAAAAATGAATTAAACTGAACATTTTCATTTTTGGTTCACGCTTGGGTTTTGAAATGTAGTGTGAAATGAAGTGGGTTTTTTTCCAGGAAAATCAATATAATACATTTTTGTTCAATAATATTTTTTATTAGAATTTAGAATTTTGAGGAGATTTTATGGTACTATGCAATATTTATAACATATGAGCTATTTTTCCATTAAAATTAACTAAACTCTGAGCCCCTTAATTTTTGAGTCACACTAGCGACTTAAAATTTTTTTGTTTTGTTTTGTTTTCTCCAGGAAAATCAACATAATAATATTTTGTATTATTATTTAGAATTTTGAGGATATTTTATTATGTCACTTTCCCTCACTGATAAGATCTGAAGGAAATATTTTAATATAAAAAGTTCTTACACTAAGAGTTATTATTTTGCAGAATGTCAACACTGTTACCACAATATCAAAAAGAAAACAGAATTTATTACTGACCACACATTAGCTTATTTACAAGTCTATTAATCATGTTTTCATTTGTGACATGTGCTCTTAGCATTTATGCTAGCAAGTGGATTTATTTTATTATTATTTTTTTTTTGGTAAAAATAAAATAAAATGGTCAATTATGTTACCGTCAAACTATGTTACCAAAGTAGAGTAACAATGCTGACAACAGTGTGACAGAGTTGACAGTCCGCCGGATAATTCTGTCAATTCTGTTACTTTTCAATTCTGTTACTTAAAGGGTCAACTCTGTTTATGAACTATTTTCACAAAAAACTATAAAATTGTTGTTTGAAATCTCATAAATATTATTGAGATTATTGCACTCTTATAATATTTCAACAACATTTAAAAAAAATAATAATAATAAATTATAGTGTATATAATACATATTCAGATGAAAAATATTTGCTCCAAGTGATCGGTTCTGTGAAGACATGGGTATTTATTCATTTATTAAGGTATGCATAGGTGAAATATTATCTCAGTTTCAAGTGTTGTAATGTAAAGACTGTTTATCTAATGAAACAAGAAGGATT
Source organism: Acrossocheilus fasciatus (assembly GCA_036784905.1). Taxonomy (NCBI): domain Eukaryota; kingdom Metazoa; phylum Chordata; class Actinopteri; order Cypriniformes; family Cyprinidae; genus Acrossocheilus; species Acrossocheilus fasciatus. Next base: position 1,896,537 of record JAXUIB010000026.1, on the reverse strand, counting down.
TTTCCTGTTATTATTTATTGCTATTTCTACACATTGCCTTGTCCGTAACAGCATAACATTATTTTAATTTTTTTTTTTTTTTTTTTTTTTTTTAAGTAAAAAAAGGAAGTAACTTGTGTTTGGCAAGCACTGGATTATTAAAATTGAACATGTTTTCAATACCGGAAAGAATTTCTGTTAGTGAACAGTTTTATTTTTTCTTAACTTTCTGAAATGCCAAATGTACCTGCAATTATAGATCAATCAGCCATATATAATACTGGTTAATTTTGATTTCTTGGTGACTTTAGTTTGTGAAAGTCATGTCCCCCCAAACACTAGATAGCGCACTAACGGCTCTTCCTCGCGGTGTCTTATGGGTAACATCCGCTGCGCGCTGAACGGCCATTTTGTTGTTGGGATCAGAGGGGACGCAGCACACGATATCCTGTAAATGAATAATAATCGTCTCTTATAGCGGGTCAGAAGTGAAGCCGAGGCACGATGCTCTCTGCTGCCCAGTTGCTGGATGAGTTGATGGGTCGGGACCGGAACCTGGCTCCGGACGAGAAGCGCTGTAACGTGCGCTGGGATCACGAGACCGTGAGTGAGAGCTAACGTTAAACAGCGGACTCGTTTACTAACGTTACTCACACACAGCTCTGCAGATCACTGAACCGCTTAAAGAGCGCGTGTAGATGTGTTTGTGTGTATGTAAGCTGAACGGACCTGTGTGCTAGTTTGCTCAGGGTGTTGTTTGTGTCCGTTAGCATGCTAAGCTCGTGTCTCATTGTTGAACACATGCGCTAAACACGCGACTGCAGCGTCCCGCCCTCGACTTCATCTGTTTAGTGTGTTTTCTGAGCTAAAATAGCTTTTATTAGCTAAATATCAAACTTTTGCGTGTAACTCGTCCAGCACTGTTTGTGCTACATATAAAAATAACTGTTCAATTAATGCGACTCAAAGAGAGGGATACTATTACTTTTATAAGTGCTCTGAAAATTGACAAGCAAATCACATAGATCTAAGTTTAATGAGAAACTAGAGACACACCTGAAGATCAAAATATCAGTGACTCTATGGTGGGCTCTTTTGATTTGAGCCAGGAAGAAATCACATAAAACACCACTAAAAAAATTACATTTTTACAGAAGTGATGCACCTTAAATAAATCAATGTAAATGTAATTACATGTTATTTAAATGAAGATGTATTATTCTTTAAGTTTGTTAAATGTAATTAACTGAAGGTAGGAGTTAGATAACACTACAGTTAAAATGATCATCAATATGCTTTCATGTGTTTTATGTTATTCAACACATCAAAATAAGTGTACTTTAAAGCACAACAAAAGATTATTAAAACAATTATTTAACATGAACTTTCACATTATTACAAAGTGCACTTTTTAAGAGTTTACTTAAGAAACACAGCCATTGAGGTGAACTATAAGTACACTTAAGTGACCTTTTATTTCCTTAGGATAAAATATACTTCTCCAGTGTGTTGCAAGAAGTGCACATTCAATATAATCAAGCAGACTTATTTTTCACAGGCAAGTAGTTGCTTATTCCAGCCAATGTCTACCACATTTTTGTTTTAGTAACACCTGATGTAGTTATGATCTCTAAAATATGGCGTCTGCAAGAAATTACTTATTTTGAGTGCTATCTCTTTAAAATTAATTAGAAACTCATTTGTAGGCTACAGGTGACGGGTAAATTTGTTTCTCAGTTTTAGCAGCTACAGCAGAGCTCATGGCCTCATCATGGGGTTAATGCTGTTTGTCATGTTTTGAGGTGACAAGCCACAAAGTTGTAAAAAGCAATCTTAGAGTACTCATGACGATTTAATATAAGTGTGTACTGTTTTCTTCAGGTCTGCAAATACTACCTGTGTGGCTTTTGCCCCGCTGAACTCTTCACAAACACACGATCAGACTTGGGTACGGACAGCTTCTCAAATACATTTCTCGTTTTATTCCTGTGATCCACATTGTAATGTATCGTTTTGTTTTCTAGGTCCTTGTGAAAAAATCCATGATGAAAATCTGAGGAAAATGTAAGTTAGTATTCTGTATTGGGTGAATATCATGAAAACAACCAGATCCCAAATCAGATGGTATATATATATATATATATATATATATATATATAAGAACCATTAAGATTTTTTCTTAAATTCTGACATTATATTCATTAACATAGGGCTGGGCGATATATCTCATGCGATATGCATGCGGTTCCTTGATTAGCGGTAAATTTCCATCACCTGTTTTCAAATGGAGCGGCATTTAATACACGGAGCCGTAGATCACTGACAAGCTAAGCAATATCGCGTTCATTATCGAAGGCGATTCATCTGCGATAATGAACGCGATATTGCGTAGCTTTTCAGTGATCTACGGCTCCGTGTATTAAATGCCGCTCCATTTGAAAACAGGTGATGGAAATTTACCGCTAATCAAGGAAACGCATGCATATCGCATGAGATATATCGCCCAGCCCTACATTAACATTAATTTCCTCAGTTTTCTATTATATAATTTACAAAATATATTTTTTATTGTAATACCTGGCCAGCGCAGAGGAATCACTAAACTAAATTTAAATTAATGTTAAGCCACAATACATTTTAATTTAATCTTTGTTTGAGTAAAGTACTTTGTTTTTACATTTAAGTACAGTTTTTATTTGACTTTTAGGTACAAAACATTTTTATTTATTCATGTTTTTTATTTACCTGTATGTAAGCATAGTGCAATGTTTATTTTCAAACTGTGTATTTACAACGTTAAAGTGGCTGACAACAATAAATATTATTCTTAGGAATAAAACTGCCGTGTTTTTGAACTGTGCAGAGCTGTAGCTGAATAGTTAGGCCTGCTATGCTACTGTATTTTAATGTTGGACATTATGGTGGTACTTGGTATAAAAAGTTTGAAAACCACTCTTCTAAAGCAAAATTCTTATTGTTTCTAAAAATCTTCATTTTCTTTAAACACAAAATTTTTAATTTTACCCCAAAATTATTAATGATAAATAAAATAAACATCTGGACATGTTCTTTAAAGTTTCCTGATGGTTCTGCATCTTATTTGGAATGAGTTTTTAGTAAAGTCCTGACTGTTACACATTGTCTTAGGTATGAGAAGAGCTCCCGCTTTATGAAGGAAGGATATGAGCGGGACTTCCTGCGGTACCTGCAGAGTCTCCTGGCCGAGGTGGAGCGCAGGATTCGGAGGGGACATGCGCGTTTAGCCCTGTCACAAGCCCAGCAGAACTCTGGTGTAAGTATTTCCATAGCCTTCAATGTCTACATTTTTATGTGACCACATTTTGGAACGTATTTATTGCCTGACTTCAGCAGGCCAGCTGGTTAGGGCAGTCTATTAGATTCATATGCAGTTTTTATAATAATAATATAGAAAAAGATGTTTGTACACTGTATATCGAACACAACTCACTCTGAACTCTGATTTCCAGGCACCGGGTCCATCTGGGAAGAACGAGGAGAAAGCTCAGGTCCTCACCACGAAGATTGAGGAGCTTGTTGTTCAGGTAGGTTCTGCCTGTCATAAGCTGAGAAATAAGCACGAATGTGTTCAGAGAGGCGTATAGATGCGTGTTTGTGTGTGTTCAGATTGAGGAGTTGGGCTCGGAGGGCCGTGTTGAGGAGGCGCAGGGCATGATGAAGCTGGTGGAGCAGCTGAAGGAGGAGCGGGAGCAGCTCAGTTCCACTCCTTCAGTGAGTAACACATCCAGGTTTAAGCAGGCATAAGGCTTGTGTTTTTGTTTAATTGTAGAAGGCACTGACATGTTTTCTTGTTTGTCAGACGATTGAGAGTTTTGCAGCTCAGGAGAAGCAGATGGAGGTGTGTGAAGTGTGTGGCGCTTTCCTTATTGTTGGTGACGCTCAGTCCAGAGTGGACGATCATCTAATGGGCAAGCAGCATATGGGATATGCCAAAATCAAAGCCACGGTCGAAGAACTGAAGGTGAGTGTTCAGCGGAGGGTGGTTGCCTCCGCGAAGTGCATTCAAATCGTTTAATGCACAGCTGGCCGTTGATTATCCCGTTTATGCCATGGTCATTTCCCAGCATTCACATATTAAAGATGTTAATAATATTTGTGCTGGCAGAACGATAAAAATGGTTATTTTCGTCAGTTACAACTTGTTAGATGTAGCATTCTACTCGCTTTAAAAAACTGTCACTATGGTTACCAATGTTTATAGGTAGCGCATTAATATAGAACATGATTAAACTGACCCGGAATTAGAATTAAAACTTCGTAACCATGTATGAATGCATATTAGTCATATTAGCATCCGCTCGAACTGATTTGCTGAAATCAAACCAGGGACGATAATAGGTGAGTGCCAGCCAATGAGATTGTCGTTTGCGCATTAGCTCTGCCTACTACCGGAGAACCCAGCAGTTAAGCTGAAGAATCTCAAAGGAACTCCGTTATTTTGACAGGAAAATACAACAAAGAATATCGTTTACATATCATTCAGAATTGATGCGCATGTAAGACTCTCTCTTTCTCTCTCTCTCTCTGTCTTTCTCTTTCTCTCTGCGTGTGAGAAAAAAGCAAAGCAACGGCGAGTCGTGCTTTTCACACTAGAGTTTAGGGTACGTCAAATTCAGGTGTGCTGCGCATCCATTCAGATGATCTGAAAAATAGCACAGATCGCTTGATGGAGAGAGAAACTGTGAAGCGCTCGGTCAGAATGTTCAAAGAGTGAAAATATATCTGTGCTAAACTTATACTCACAAACCAGCAAGTAAAATCTGATAATTTATAACCCAGTGGCTAATATTAGACATCATTATGATCACAGTGATTTACTGGCAATGTGCCAGCACGTTTGTATTTCTTCTTCACTGCTCTAAATAGTGGTTGCTTGTGGTAACACAGCACAACTTCCTGTGTTTGCATTCTGAACAGCGAAGAATTGATTTCTGATTTGCAGCATTAAGCAAAGCTAGCACGCATAACTATAGGTCTTGTTTAAGAAAATGGTATCGGATCGGTACATGGGTTCAAGGACTCGCGATACCGATGCCAGAATTTTTTGTGGTATCTGTGGAATTTCCGATACGGAATCGGAACAACCCTACACCTGTGCCAAAATTTATGCATTGGCATTAACAGGGAAAAATGATTTAAAAAAAATAAAAAATAGTGCTGTCAAACGATTAATTGCATCCAAAATAAGTTTTTGTTTACATATGTTTGTGCACTGTGTATATTTATGTATAATTAAATATACACGTATGTATATATAAGAAAAAATGTTAAGTTTAAAATATTTGTATATAATGTCAATTATATGGATATAAATATATACATGGAAATATTTTCAAAATATATATAATGTATGTTTATATATTCATAATAAATATACATAGTATACACACATTATTTAAACAAACTCTTGAATCCGATTTAATCCCGCTTAATCATTTGAAAGCAGTAAAAAAAAAAAAAAAAGGTTAAATAATCTTTTCTAGTGTTGTGAATATTCACAATTGTTTAGGTTTCAACCATAAACAAAAATACATTAGCATGAACTGCTCAGTTTGTATTATATTATTTTTATTAAATTGAGAAATTACAGAACAAATTCAAAAATTTAGACAACAATGTAATAATGCATGTTTTTGGGTAATGTTCAGACCATGATTTTCTGTTTGAACCCACAGGAAAAGCTGCGCCGGCGCTCAGAGGATCCGGAGAAGGATGAGCGAGGCAAGAAAGAGCGGGAGGACCGGGAGCGTGAAAGGGAGGAACGCGAGAAGAAACGCAAAGAGGAGGAGGAGAAGGAGAAAGAGCGAGAAAAGGAGAGGGAGAGAGAGCGGGAGAAGGAGAGGGAACGGGAACGTGAGCGGGAGAGGGATCGGGAGAGGGACAGGGAACGGGACAGGGACAGGGACAGGCGCAGGAGGAGTCACTCCAACAGCAGACACTCCAGCCGCGCGTCAGACCGCCGCAGGAGCCGCTCAAGAGACAGGAAGAGGTCCAGGAGTAAGGAGCGCGACAGGAGGCGCAGCAGGTACACAACTCACACAGCTCCTAGAAACGCAAGCTGAGCTGTGGGTGTGCAAAAACAGCTTTTTAAAAAAATGTATTTGTCAAAATGGCAAATTTAAGTGGTATTTTAGAATTATTTATATTCTATTATGGTATTTTTGTAATATTTTGATGTAACTTTTATATTTTCAGTTTATTTTTGTGTTCATTTTAAAGGGGTTTTTTTTGTCTTTTTTTTTTTTAAACTAGCATTCATATATTTCAGCTTCATTTCAATTAAGGGGAAAAGAATAGGTAGATTTAGTTAACAATACTGGTTCAGCATATTTTAGTACATCTGATATTCACCTGTGGTGGCAGTTGTGATTTCCTTAACTTTGTACTGAGGGATGAAACCTTACACCTCCACAGGAGCCGTGACCGAGAGAGGAGGCGCAGCCGCGAGCGCTCGGACAGGAAACGACGTTCTCGCAGCAGGGAGAAGAGGAGGTCCCGCAGCTCTGAGCGCAAGAGCCACCGGCACCGCAGCCGCAGCAGAGACAGAGAAAAGGACAGAGGGGACCGAGACAAGGACAAATCCTCTAGAGACAAAGGTGTGCCATTTAAAGCCAGTGGTGGAAACTGGCTTCCGTACAAAACACAGATACAAAAAAAAAAAAACAATCAAATGATACAAACCAAAAATGAAAAACGGTCGGAATTGTGAGATAAAAAGTCACAAAACGGGCTTCCATAGTTTTGTTTGTCAAAAAGAGGAAACATTTTGACTTCTTCTAGCCAGTTACATTAGAGAGAATTTAAGGAAGTAAAATAAAGAAACTTTTTAGGTTTAGTTTTTCTGTAATTTCATGTGTATTTTTTTGTTTTTTGGCCAATATGCAGACTTCCCTCAACATACAGAGACAACTCTTTGCATCATGAGTTTCGAAAGGTTTTATTGCAAGAGTTTAAACTGACTGGAGAGACTAAATCAAATATGGCTAATATTTTTTCTGGATCTCCCAGATACCCATGTCTGTTTGTTTACCTCGCAGAGCACAAGGACTCTTCAGATGAGAAAAGGAGCAGCAGAAAGGGCTCGGTTGAGAAGTCTAATGAGCTCTCCAAGCCCGAGCCCATGGAGGCGGAGCCTCCCAAAGCAGAAGTGAACGGCACCGCGCAAGAGCTACATTCTGAAGGTGACACACAGTCCAATTAAAACTGATCTGATAGGACCTCAGATCAGCCCCAGGTAAGTGCACCGTCCCGTCCGGCTCGGGTCTCTCCCCCTCTCCCCTTCCCCCCTTTTTCTTTCAGTTCTGTCTGTGATTTTTCTTCCTGTTTTTTAATAGTGCATCGTAAGTATGCACTGAAGATGGGGACTAGGCTGATGAAACGGAAGAAAGTAGAAAGAAACAAACCCAGAGGGAAAGGCCAGTGTAGCCCTGAAAAACATGCTTGGAGGTACCTCGTTTTGTATCGGTCATACATCTGTCTCTTTAGACAAGTTCTCTTCCAAATTTACGTGTTTTATTTTTATTTTTTTACTTTTTTTCCTAACTCTGCCTTTACTACCTCAACCTGTTTACTCTATGCTCGCATTAAGATTAAACTAGTTGACTGAACTTTGTTTTTCACATATAAAATGATTGTGTGCTCTATGTATGTACATGCATAAGCACACAGCATTTTACCATCTGATGTCTATAAGGTGTTAAGAAGTCCAAAGAGTTCATTCAACTGCAATGAATACAGATGTTTTTTTTTTTTGTTGGAGTTACATGGATATGTTGCACTTTTAATACCGTCTGTTCTTAAAGTTGAGATCCGATAGCTTTGGGATGATGGAAGTGTAGGGTTAATGAATTATTGCAGCTGACTTCCACACCTCACACAGCGTTGGTGTTGTGAGCGACCCCCCCCCATGAAAAGCCAATTTAAAAATCAAGGATACTGTCAATCTGTGCAGGTACTCACCCAAGGTACTCCTTTCACTACCCACATCCATTTGAATGCTGTTGCCTGTGAACGTGTCTCAGAGCTTGATGTTTATTTACCCTATCTCTTTTCTCCCAGTTTTAAATGTTCTGAGTTTTGCTTTCTGTTGGTTTCAAGTGCCAATGGTTTACTCTACGCCGTAACGGGTGGATGTCAGGTTTACAGATGAGCCCAATTGATATCCCACAGTAACCTATCAAACCAGATCAAGCTCAAAACAGTTCTTTCTCCTTGTTTGTGTCGCTTATTTTCATTTTGCCTGTTCGGTAACCAGTAATAGGTTTGAATTAGGGCTGAGTGATATAGCATAACAAACTTATGGCATAAACGGCACTCTTGCTCAAGTAATATTGCTGAACTATATTTATCATACATAATATAAATGTTTATGGGCCAGATTTACTAAACTGGGCAAATTAGCGTTAAGAGTGCAATTCCATAAAAGCGCCGATGGCAGGGAAAATTGTGCGTGATTTACTAACATTGCGCACATTAAAGAACAGACACAGCCAGATGATTTCCATAATGACCAGCGCAATCTACCAAGAGCAGCGCAAATTACCAACTGCTTCAAGACATGCTTTTTTTGGGGGCGTTAAATAATGGCGCAAATACCAGTAATTTGACGAGCGCAAATGTTAGTAAATCATGTTGCGTAATTCATTTTAATACTCTCTTCCCATACATTTTGCGTCTGAAAGGAAAACTCCTACAAATGCATATTCAATCAGGTCATGCACAAAAATAACTGGCCACACCTTTTTTTTAGCGTTAATTCTTCACTGTGCGTATTTAGAAAATCCTGACAGTACTATTTTAACGCCAAAAGATTGTGCGCGCTAAATGGTAAATCAGGCCCTAAATATGATATATAATATATGCTATATAAGTGTTTGCAATTTTTTGCCCTCATATCTTGAATTTTATGGGCATATAACTGGATTCTCATAGGCTACATCACGCAGTCAGTCGTCATCCTGCCTTGTTTGTTTTTTTCCATAATTAATCGCACCAAATTAATGCATTTAAATTGTCAGTCCTAATATGCACTAATATAACAGTTCACAGGAATAAACATGAATATTTACCTGTGTTGAATCACAGTTTTGAATTGATTTATCGGATCAGTCGAACTGTTCAAATTTTTACGCATTCTTGCGATCTGTCGCTGCTGATACTATCAGGGATGTTGGATATATCGCTCAGCCCTAGTGTGAATTAGCTTGTGTTTTAATGCAGGTGTGTCTTTTTGAAGTAAACGTTTACTTTCTCTCTCGTGTTTTGTTTAAATTCCCTACTTGTGTTGTCCTTAAAATAGCAGTGCATGCTTTCAGAGCAAGATCAGCCACCTACAGAGTCACAGTCTGGCCGTATAGAAGAGGGATATCAATTCTTTAAATATTTCATGGTTTTATTTGTGTGCTTGCCTTCAATCATTTGTACTAGCAGCTGAGCAGTTACTGTAGCTGCTGCTGCTGTTGTATATAAGCCTTTATAAATCTGAAAACTGATAAAGAGTGTTGAACAAAGAAGATAAGTGATCCAATGTATTGGCCAATTGGACATGAAAAAAATTGTGGTTTGATCATTTTTAAAAATCTGTGTAAATAAGACTCTTAATTTGTTGTAATGTTTTTGCTTGTGCTGCAAATGTGTCTGGTTTCACACACTAATTGAGTTTCTCTGACCATTTGTGTACATCAGGGGGAGTTTGAACAGCTGCAAGAGGAAGACCTGAAGACCTCCATCCGACAACTCACCTCCGCTGCTTTAAAACAAGGTGAACCACAGATGGTAGTGGCCTATATGATAAAGATGTAAATGTAAAATGGTCCCTTTTCAGCGTTTCCACAGGACCTTTCGTGGTTGTTTTTTTTTTTTGTTTTGTTTTTTTTTATGTTTGTTTGGTTTTCTTTGGTCTTACTGCTATGAGCTGGCGTAGATGCACATGCAGGTCCACCATTATTTCTGTTAGTATGCATTCAGAATGAATCAAATACTTGTGGCATGTTTGTTCTGTACAGTCCGCTCTCACTTGACACATTGGAAATATTGACGATCGGTTTTGTTCAGTATTTTGACTGGAAGCCTTAAAGGTCTCTGAACTGCTTTATCTCTTGGTTTTCCCCTCTGTATGCTAAATCCCAAATCTTTATACGATTTTAGTTTAGAGAAGTGTTTTCATTTTGTTCCAGTTTTAAAAACCTGTATTTGTCATGAATAAAAATGAAGAAAAAATGCTGTTGTGTTCTTTTTTGTAACGATGTGGGAGCATGTAAAAATTGACACAGCTGTGAGCTGACCTGCTCGTTTCAGATACCAGAAAGTTTTTCCTTGTTTAACGATAAAGTAATTTTGCTGCTGTTAGTACATCAGGGGCCCGTTTCATAAAACAAGTTTACCAAATAAGCCGGGCTTATTTCATTTAGTCTGACTTATTTTGAACCATATCAACTCCCAGTAAGTCAGACTAACTGAAATAAACCTGGCTTATTTGGTTAACTTGTTTAATGGAACAGGCCCCAGAGGTCAACAAAATCTTGATCAAATCTGACACAGACAAAATATTTAGTAGTATGTCCAGAATTGTTTATTCTACATGATTATTGTATTTCATCACTTTAAATGTGTCTCGATGTATGCAAATTCATGATTTCCTGGAAAGGCATGATGGTTCACTTAGATGTCCATCTTGGTGATTGTTTTTTTTTTTTTTTTGAAGATGGCCTCCTTAAAAGGAAATGGCTGACATCTCCTAAACTGTCAAGACTGAATTACACACCTGCAAACTCATTACCTTCGTGTACCAGGGTTAACTGCATACTGTTTGATTGTTAAACATGCATCTTGACACTTCATGTGACCCACAACACATTTTCTCTGACTGAGGGGCCTGTGAATTTAAAAGAATCCCCTTGGTTTGACAAATGAACCAGTTTGAATTGAATTTGAACGGTAGAGCATAGAGTTTGCTGGCATGCCAATAAATCTGCATAAAATCTGACAATATCATGGTAAAACTTTGTTAAATAGATAAATCGAATATATTTGAGTGCAAGCAGGGATAGTTGTTACTCAAAGCGCCCCCTTGAGGAGGAAAACTGTCTCGTGCAGTTACAGTCATGTGTTATCTGTGACCACTGCCACCAGATGGAGACACATTTCTGGTATCTTGAACTAAAAGACATGCTTGCAGAACGAGCAAATGTTATGACTAAGCAGAAAGATGGATTGCATATTTGACATTGCCGAGTCCTTTCACACCCAGTGCAAGGGAAATCCTCTCCCACCCTTCCCTCTTCCTTACACTTCAGATCAGATCCGCTCGCAGGCTCCATCATGAAGCATATCCGTGTATATGTATATTAATGACTGAGTAATCAAGTGCGTCAGTCTTTAAGTAACGAAATGCAGTTATTTAATGTATGGAAATTAACCATTAAGACCATCCACCTCATAAAACAGAAGTTGAAAAGTTGAGCCTGTTTAAATTCTAATATAGTTTTGTCAACAGTTTCTTTCAATTAAATGCAGCGATTTACATAATGTTTTTTCGAAAAGTTGACACTTTCTGCTCGTAAATCTCTAGTGTTTTCTTTCAGAAATGGTGTTTAAAATATCTTAGTATCGATACGCGCCTCTGTTGTCACTGATGTGGCGGAGTTTGCGCTCATGAATATGAATGAGTTAAAGCTGACGATTCCTCCTCGTGCGTCCAATCACATGTCCTAATTAATATTCATGAGCTAAACCCAATATGCCATAGTAGGATTGACTTCCGGCCAGAGTTCCCAGACGCCCTCTTCACGTCAGTGTAGTAGCGCTTAACTTTTCAAACGGGACCCAAACACACACACACACACACACACACACACACACACACACACACACGGGACAGGGGACACTCAACAGACTCAGAGTGAGCGTGTTGCTGGGACAGTATCGCTATCGTTTACTATATCGGATTATCGTTCTTTTTAATCCGTAAGAGGACTTGTTCAAACCGGACTGGATAACAAATAAACATTATTTAATAGCGAAGTGGATAATGTTTTTCTCTTAAACGTCGCAATGGATTATATTTCTGAAAGGACTGACATGGAGAGGCAGGGCGACTGAAGATGTTTAGCGCTTAAAGTTTCTGTGTTGCTTGCACGCGCAACATGTGTTGCACTGAAGCGAGTTATTTTGACAGCGGAGCACACAGACTGATATAGCAGCTAAACTCGACATTTGCAATTGAATCCTTGTACTCTTCCACACGCTAAAATGATCTCGGAGGAAAGAAGCAATCACATCTCTAAACAAGCTCTCGGCTTTCCTGTCGGGTTATTGATCCGCTCGCCCAAGAGACGCCTGGCAATGCTGGGCAGAAAACCCAGCAATGGATCTCTACAGTGAGTTATTCATACACTTATTCATGGCATTTGTTTACTTTGAACACACTTGTGACACAAATGAAGACAGAAGTGGCCCTTGAGAGCATTTGAGGACTTAAACACATTTAAACAAGGGTGACATGGATAGCATTAGATAAATCAAGGGACCGTTTTTATTTTAAATATAAGGCATAATAAAAACATTCGTCAAAAAGGCATTTGTTAGAATGTAATTATGCAAGATATAGTGTAAATAATTCTCGTGTATTTGGCCTGAAAAATGTTGCTCTAATCATGCAATAAAAATACACCGTGTAAAAAATACTGTACATTTGAGACACGGCACTAAAAAAGCTCACTTCTCTAATAATAGAACTGTATCTTGACAAGTGTGAAGAAGGGGCAGATCAGGGCTTTCTTTCTTTCTCTCTCTCCCTCCCACAAATATCCTGGCCATCTTTTCGTATTAAAAAAAAAAAAAAAACATTCATAGTTAACATAACATGAGCTAAGATTGAACAATATTTCTGCAGCATTTATTAATCTTAGTTAATATTAATTTTAACATTTACTAATGTATTATTAAAACCTAAAGTTGTGTTAACATTAGTTAATCAACTGCATGTGAACTAACAGTGCACAAGTGTTTTTATTAACTAACATCAACAAAGGTGAATAAATACTGTAATAAATGTATTGGTCATGTTAGTTAATACATTAACTATGACACCTTATTGTAAAGTGTTACAATATGTAACAACCTTGTAGTAATATTAATTTATTTACATATGAAAATATCGATTTATTATTGCTATTATCATATTAGCTCATGCCACATGAAGAAAATCCCACATAAAAGTATGCCTCAGTGAAATAATAGGCTATAATTATTTTATATAATTGTAATATTTAATATTTATTTTTTCGTAATTGTATATTTATACACATTTAAAGTAAAATAGTTTTTATAGTTTTTATCTTCATGCAATTTTGATTCCTTTGTCACAAAGTTTAAAGCAAAAGTCTAAATCTGTATCATAATTATTTGAAAAGTTTTTACTAAAATGTTAATTATCTCATGAGTCAAAAACCTTCTTGATACTTTAATGAAAACAATATAACACATTTTAAAAGTCAAGCCTTTAAAAAGTGTTAGAATTGATTAAATCTTTTATAGTAGCTACCAGTGTGAATCTGTCATTCATGTTAACTTCTAACCAAGAAACTAAAGATAAAATAGATGCTAGATGATAAGATAGAGGTTTAAATTCACATGCGTCTTAGCTATAGACAGTATATGAAAAGATTAATCAAACCTCAGTATTTATTATGTTTCTAACAAGGTGAAACAGTCAGTTGTTTTTCCCAGGCAAAGGAACTCAGAACTCTCTCTTCTTAGCAGGGGTTTGTATTTGATCCGCAGTCTATTACACTCATTGTATCATTGTATCTAAAGCAGACTGAGTGCAGATGTTCACATCAGTAGCAAGCTTTTAAAGTCATCTTAACCTTGTCTCTCTGAGGTCCAACACGTCCGACAGCACGGCTCAGTCTGTGGAGAGCACTGGAGTCCGGCAGCCGGCCAAGAGCAAGATACGCCGACACAACAACAGACTGACCACGGTGTTCAACCGAAGCCCTGTTCTGCGAAACAGACGGCCGGGTCAGGACAGCAGGGCCCTAGAACTGCAAGCAGCGGACGACCCTGCGGAGCTGTCCAGTCAGAGGACTATCCCAGGGATCCTCAAGATATTTGGCAGTGACATTTGTCAAGGAACCAACTACAAGAGCGTGCTGGCCACCAGTCACTCCAGTGCCAAAGAGCTGGTCAAAGAGGCTCTGGAGAGGTGAGGGATGCGCTCTAGCCAGATTCAGATTCAATGTGTGTCATCTTTACGATAAATTTCTTCATCAACAGGCCGCATCTCGGTGTTTCAGCCCAAGAGATTTTATATATTGCTACACTAGCATCGTTTTTGGTCACAATGATGTATCTACTTGTGTGCACATAGAAAACAGAGTCAAACACAGTCAAAAGACAACATTGGAAGCACTAAGGTCTGTACACAACTGAGCTGTTCTCTTGCCTCACAGGTACTGCTTGGAAAAGGAGGACTCCAGTGCGTATGTGCTCTGTGATGTGATTGGCCGAACTGGATTGGACCATGAATGGCAGACGGAGTGCTGTCGGGTTGTCGGTGACCACGAGAAGCCCCTTATGTTGCAGTCGCTCTGGAAGCCCAAGGAAGGATTCTCCAGGCGTTTTGAGATCCAGAAAAGAGCAAATGTGGAGACGCAAAGTGCCAAGAATACAGACACCATCACTGCAGGTATTGCAGCAATTTATTGTGTGAACGTATCAATGGTTTAGAGCCTGTTCACACCAAGGACAATATCTATAACAACTAAGTTTTAATAACATGTGAGAATAGTATCTGCACTACAGCCAACAAATCAGAATCAGTCAATTAGAATCCATCACCTTTAAAGTGGCAGGCCACAAAACTGGGCGCTCTTATAATAATCAGAATGCTATCATGCATTGGTGTAGTTATCGTTGATATAGTTATCATTGTAGTTATTGTTCTTGGTGTGAACGGCCTTTAGAGATGTTTTGATTAGTTGACCTTTGATCTATGTTCTAGTTGACACAATTTAGGAATGTTTTAACAGAGTGAGGTGCCTCAACGGCTTATCCCAACAAAAGCCTGTCAGCAAGAAGCTTAGTGAAATTGCTCTCTCAGAAGTATGTTTTATTGGGATAGTCCCATCAGCTCTCACACTGAGCTTTCCCACCGCGCTCCAGCCGCCAACATCGAAATGGCCTCTTGTTTTTCTTTGTGAGCGTGTTTCCTGCACTCTTGAGGGTGTTTTTTTTTCTTTGGCATGGGGCTGTGGTGTTCCACAGGGTTCCCTTGAGAATCAGTGACTGGGGGAAGCTCGGCCCCCATCGCTGTGTGTTCTGGCAGAACAATGTAGATGACCGCCCATTTCCACAGCTGATAACGCCCAGTGTGTCGCTGGGTGTGAAAGCCTGAGCTCTGAGAACATTTCACAGCAGTCTTCAGTTCTGTTTATGTTACGTCACCGGTGTTGGGGAAAGCTACTTTTAAAAGTAATGCATTACAATATTGAGTTACTCCCTAAAAATACTTATTGCATTACTTAGTTACTTTTAGTTAGTTACTTAATTTCTAGCAATTATCGTTGATTTGATTGCACAGATACTATTTAAACTAAATTGAGCTAGACAATGACATCTCTGAATTCAATAATGAAATACCTTTAACTGAAAATTGAGTGTTTAATCTTGTACATTACTGACACTCTATCCTCCAATTTGATACTGTTAAGTGCTTTGACGCAATCTGTATTGTTAAAAGCGCTATATAAATAAAGGTGACTTGACTTGACTTGACTTTTGTATGGATAGTAATGCATTACGTTACTTTTGAGTTTCTTTTTCTTATCTGGTCTGAGCTTGCTTGTTTTCAATATAAAAAAGTTATATTTTTGGCAAATGTAAAAACCCTTTCACACCAAAATGTATTATTAGTAAGGTTGAATTGGGTCATTGAAGGTCAGCAGCACTGGTTAATAAAATGGGATTAAATACTTAAATGATATTTGTGTTTACATATTAAGTTATTGCCGGTTTGTGTCATATTCTGAACTTGCTTTTCACTGTTTGTATTAACTTTGAGGAATACTGAATCTGTTTTTTTGCAAGTGAAATTAGTAGGATATGCATTTAGTCTAGAACTACAGTAACAATCATGTTCACACCGCACACACAACACCTCTGCACTTAAGGTCACTGCACACTGAGTCCGAAATTTCGTCCGAATTTTTCGCACGTTAAAAAATAAATACGACCTTACGTTGTCACGTTTATACACTGCCTCCGAAACTTTCGTCCATCATAAAAAAAAATTCGGATCAGGTTAAATTTTCTGCGTTTTCGCATCCGTAACAAGCATTTTGTTAGGAAAGGATGACGAATACGGAAAAAAAATAAATAAATAACGCATACGGAAATTTCGGTCTCAGTGTGCAAGGACCTTTACTCCAGATTTCTCACAACATGGGGAAAGGAAAGCTGTCAGTCAATAAAAATGGGAAAAAATTTAATTAAAAACTAATGTTACTTACTTACTAGTTACTTAAAAAGTAATCTAATTACATAACTCGCATTACTTATACATTACTCCCAAAACTGTACCTCACTTCCATCCAGAGTCTTCTTATAGCAGATCATCTAAACACAATGTGGCAGATTTACAGCTACATTTAGAAAAATGTTTGAAAGCATAATCTTGAAACATTAATTTTATTACATTTCATGATTTTAGGGAGTTATGTGCTTATGCTGCTTTAAAATTGTTGTTCATGCATGCAGTAAGAAGTCTGACTAAGCCATAAACAGTGTTATTATCCTCTTAAGCAGTTGTTGTCTATAAAGTTTTAGCATGACAATGTTAAATTATATACATGTTCTTATGTGTAAATCATATATTTAAAAAAATATTTTACCACCCCAGGCCTCAATGCCCAAGCCCGAAAGCTGCAGCATGCTCGTGCACGGGTCACCTCTCTGTTTGTGGATGGGACGAATGAGGGGCTGGATGCTCTGGGTATCTGGAGGAGCTTGAGTGTCATGGATGTCTCCACTATGGGAAAAGAGGCCAGTGAGATCCATAATGCACCTCTACAGGAGGATCCAGAGGCAGAGGCTGATAAAGAGGCTCACCGCCTCAACGCAGAGAAAGAGGAGACGGAAAGCAGCGATGACAACAACACGCAGTACTCCATCCACCTGCCCTTCGATTTCCCGTATTTCCTTCTGCTGCAAGGATACAACCACAGACAGGTAGGACCTTCAGTGATGTTCTTGTTTTGTGTATTTGGATTATGGTTCTGAAACTGTAGACATCCATGGTCTCCTTTAAGATTTTTAGTGGTGGGTTGCTAAGACAAACATCACAGTTTCTGTTTCTATTGTTCTTATTTAGAGATAAGCATTTTTCTGAAACCTTAAACTTTGGAGGGCATCCCTTCCCACACTTTATGACAGTAAAAACAGGCAAAGACATAAAAGAGTGTGAACATACCACAAGGGAATTTGTGGTATCTGTACTTAAAGTATACAAAGAACAGTGCTGCTAACGCTAGTTAAAGAACCACTGGATGCTGCTTTTGAAGTGGATAAAAAAAATCTCACATTTTACATTAAAGGCCTGAACCATATATAGACCTTGAATTAAAGGGTCAATTTGACCCATTTCAGTCTTTGAGTTGTCGGAAATAGTGGTTAAACTATGATGTTTTGAAATTTTGCTTTTTCTCATTTAAGGTCATGAACCTGCCTGCAAAGTGGTGAAACTTTAGAATTGTAGAATTTGCATACAAAATTTGTTATGATTATGAGGTTTTGACAATTTGACCCAAATATTTCATTGTTAAAACCAGCTGAAAACTTTTTTTTTTATGTATTTGGTTTGAGGGTATTATATTTGTGACCATGGACCACAAAACCAGTCTTAAGTGTCAATTTTTCGAAATTGAGATTTATACAGCATCTGAAAGCTGAATAAATAAGCTTTCCATCAATGTATATAGTATGTTATGTTAGGAAAATATTTAGCCGAGATACAACTATTTGAAAATCTGGAATCTGAGGGTGAAAAAAAATCAAAATATTGAGAAAATCGCCTTTAAAGTTGTCCAAATGAATTCTTAGCAATGCATATTACTAATCAAAAACGACGTTTTGATATATTTACAGTAGTAAATTTACAAAATATCTTCATGGAATATGATCTTTACTTAATATACAAAAGATTTTTGCCATAAAAGAAAAATCTATAATTTTGACCCATACAGTGTATTGTTGGCTATTGCTACAAATATACCCCAGCGACTTAAGACTGCTTTTGTGGTCCAGGGTCACCTTTGTGCATTACTCTGCATTGAAGAATTACATTTTTATCAGGTTTTTGCACACCCTGTTGAACAAGTAAGTCGCTGCTTCAGTGTTATTTGATACTTTTTTTGTTCTTTTAGCCTTGATATCTTACCAGCATCAGTCTGAGATGCTACATGTGTATCATATAATAGTCTAAAATTGCAATATTTGTCAAGTTGACAAGAAAGCATAATGTGTTCAAATGTCCCTGACACCATAGAGGCTTTCCCAAACCTTACATAAGTCATTGGTGCATTCGTCCCATGTTGTTTACACTAAGTGCAGTAAAGTCTTGACAAACAGTTTAATCTGGTCAGGAGTATCCTGGCTGGTAGCCACTCACGTTAGAGAGAGGTGGAGATTTCTTCAGGATTGGCCCAGGTCAGAGTGACAGGATTTGGACAGACAGGCAGACATGTGGTAGGCAGGTGATCATGTGTCTCTAGGCGTCCTGGGACTGGCCGGCAATGGGAGAGGAGCTAAACTGGAGCTCAACACGAGGGCTGCCTGCAGCAGCTTACCTCTCGCACCGGAGGAGCCGAAGCGCGTGAGAGAAACGCACTGAATCCCACAAGCCCTTAATAAACCCAGAGATCCAGGCAACAGATTAAAGGCAACAGCGAAGTAAAAATAGACTGAGGCCTGTGCACGCATTTTGAATTTTAGTGCTTGTATTTAAAAATACAGTGCTTTTATAAACCGTAT
The DNA here is from genome assembly GCA_036784905.1 of Acrossocheilus fasciatus. Lineage (NCBI taxonomy): Eukaryota > Metazoa > Chordata > Actinopteri > Cypriniformes > Cyprinidae > Acrossocheilus > Acrossocheilus fasciatus. Next base: position 1,877,490 of record JAXUIB010000026.1, on the reverse strand, counting down.
AAACAGTAAATCAGTATATAAATATTGTCCACTAACTTTTCACAACCACAAAGTGTCCAGATACATTTTGTCTTTATTTGGAACAGTATCATTTCAGACTTATTTTTGTTAAATGTTTTGTGCTTGTGCCATTTGATTCCATCACACCAGAACAGTTGAAATCAATTTGATTAATTAATTAACAAAAAAAAATCTGTAGTTCCACCCAATCATCCATCTGTTTTCCAAACCACTTGTCCTGTGTAGGGTTGTGGGAGATGCTGGACCCTCCAGTGGATAAATGGCCACCCCTATGCTGCAAATAGTTTACTTAAAACGAAATCAAGGAACATTCTCTCTCTTCAACACCACAGCTACAGTAATTTATCTACTGTTTGCTGAACATGTTAAAGGGATAGTTCACCCTAAAATGAAAATTTGATGTTTATCTGCTTACCCCAAGGGCATCCAAGATGTAGGTGACTTTGTTTCTTCAGTAAAAACGAAGATTTTTAACTCAAACCGTTGCAGTCTGTCAGTCATATAATGGCAGTCAATGGGACCCACGGCTTTGAGAGACAAAAAAACATACACAGACAAAACCAAATTAAACCCTGCAGCTCGTGATGATACATTGAGGTCTAAAGACACGAAATGATCGGTCTGTGCAAGAAACTGAACAATATTTATAGCATTTTTTACCTCTGATCCGCCGCAATGTCCAACTGTCCTGAGCGCGTTCACATTCAGCCGGCACGTGACCTGGCATCGCGGAAGCGATTTATTGTGCGTATACGTCACTCATTGTTTAGATCGCTTCCGCGAATGCGTCACGCGCTGGTTGTTGTGAACGTGCTCAGGACAGTTGGACCATGAGGTGGATCAGAGGTAAAAAATGATATAAATACTGTTCAGTTTCTTGCACAGACTGATTGTTTCGTGTCTTAAGACCTCAGTGTATTGTAACGAGCCGCAGAGTTTAATTTGGTTTTGTCTATGTATGTTTTTTTTTTAACTCTCAGAGCCGTGGGTCCCATTGACTGCCGTTATATGACTGACAGACTGCAACGGTTTGAGTTAAAAATCTTCGTTTGTGTTCTACTGAAGAAACAAAGTCACCTATATCTTGGATACCCTGGGGGTAAGCAGATAAACATCAAATTTTCATTTTTGGGCGAACTATCCCTGTAAATGTAGCAATCTGCATGGGAAAGCCAAGCACGTTTTTAGAGACCGGAATTGTGCTACCCTGCTATTCCTCAGTTAGCGTTGCTGAGTATGCATTGTCAAGGGTGTGCGAGTTTTTGCATGTACACACTACACTGGAAAACCATAACTATACAATGTGACCACAAAAATAAACAGACAAATTTAAAATAGACATGAAATGCCATTCACAAGGCATTTTTTAAGCTTTTTCAATGTGGAATGTTTATAGTTGAAACAGAATGTTCAATGAGAATCTATCTACAGTTGTGAAAAGTGAGTAGAATGGAGTTAAATAGTTTCAGAAGCTGAGAAAGTTATTATAATTTCATTTAAGATTATGAAGACAAACATTTCATTCTCTTGCTCAAAGTGTATGCATGTGAGAGAGCGATACACATGTTTGAGGTTCTAGTAGTAATTATATGTGTATTGTCTCATTTAAATGCTGAACTATAATCAGGAGTTAAAATTCCAGCACCGTGAGGACTTGTGCAGCACTGCACTTTACTGAAGGTAATAATCAGAGTTGTTTACTAAGCCTGCGGTGAGCCCTGGCAGTGACACAACTCATTCTGCCACGCACTGCTGTTTCTCTTGCTTTTGGCCATAGTCCCTTGAGCCTCCACGTTTTTAGCTGGAAAAGTTAGTATTCTTGTTTCACCGGATTTCTCCCATCCTATTATAATCAACAAAGCAGCATATACTGGAAACCCTGGACTTGAGGAAATGTAGTAATTAAATTAAAATAGACATAGTAAATTTAGTGTCATATGGGGTTGTTTATATGACATGGTACTAACTGTATGTGTCTGAATTCAGGGAAATATCGATCATGTGATTTTGACATCAGCGATTTTAAATGTTCCAGTAGCTAAGTATGATGAATTATGTTGATTAAGCAAGGCCTCTTGACATTTACACTGTACCTACCTGGTCTTGAAAGTGGGCTTAGATTTATTTTTTGTCTGCTTTAGTCATGATGGAGTCCTCAGTCTCTTTCCAGTGTGTGTCAAGCAAAAGAGTTGTATAAATGGGTGAATGAGAGTGAGTTTACAGCCTAAAGTGCTTGGGAGATTATCTTGGGTTAAGGGACTTAGATCAGCTCTATGTCAGTCACTCATAGTCCTGAGAGGCGCTTCTTCAGAGCAGAAGAATCATGTGGTTTAGCTGCACAAAGTGGATCAATCGATTAACAGTCTGTTTTGACACCTCAGTTTAAGCAGATGAAGAATTTAGACAAGACTGTCTTTATATTGGACTTCCTCCTTCTGTTAAAATCAATTGTCAGTGCACTGGGATTACATAACCCATTGATTCTTGAGACATGAAACAAAGCCTGTCTCACACCTTTAACTGACACTAGTTAAAAATATAACAGCATTTACTCTTTAAAATTAATCTGAGGTGTTTGTAATTAAAACGTAATTTAAAAAAAAAATCCCACTTAAAGCACCTGCCTATAAACCATAATTTAATAATTAATATAGATTAAAATATTAGAATTAGAAATATTTATCTTTAAAAGTAACATGGTGCAGAAGAGGTTAACTTTAAAAATAAAAATATTTTGTAATGTCTCAAATATATCAAAAAAATGCACTTTTTGTCAAAACTACAGATGTTTATATCTATAGATTTTTATAAAAAGATTTCTAAAATCTGGCAGTATTTAACTCTAATAGTACTAGTTCAGCAACATTAATTCTGATAAGTGTTATAGTTTAAATGTATACATATAATTTTAGGTAGTTACACAAATTGTATAGCAATTGTTTGGGAGTTATTTCTCTCATTTTATGTAGGTTCTGATAGTAGCTAATAACTGCATTTAATGCAAAATACTATATTATATCGTTTACACCTTAAGAACAGTACATGCAAATAATTCATAATCAAATGCTAATGCTAGAGTTTTCAGTATTTATAATAAATATTTAACATGACATTTTTATATCTAGACCATGTTGACCCATATTGAGTGTTAGGCAAGGAAAAAACTTAAAGATGCAGGAAGTATCACCAAAACAGAAGGCGAATACATGTTTTACAGATTTATCCCAAATTATCTAATCCTTGGAATATAAATATTTTTTCCCCACCCTGTTTGTCTCAGTACTTAACAGTCAGTGAACTCTTTAATGTTAATGCACAGTTAATAAAATTTATTAATCTATGATAGTCTTTATTAATCTGTTTTTGCTGTTAATCTCTTCTCAGGACTTTCTGATCTATCTGATGAGTGGGAACAGTTGTATATTTGGCTCCTCCATTGAATCCTCCACTGTTACAAATGAGGAAACCCTGAAAGTGGATGTTCTACTCTTTGCCCCTGACATCCTACCTCAACACTGCTGCGTACAGCGTCTAGACGCCACCAGTGACCAAACCAAAGGAAGTAGCAAGATGCGAACCCTGCTCAGACCCCTCCACAGCGCACACGTTACACACAACGGCGTCCCCCTCGATGACGAGGTTGAGTTGTGTCCCGGGGACCTGGTGGGGCTCGGGCAGCACTATCTCTTTATGTTCAAGGACCCTACAGCCTCAGGAGCCTTACAGACCCCATCGTGGATGGCCACCCTGTGTCCTCCAGCCACAGCATCTCCCTGTAAACTGTGTGGAACGTCCGTCAGAAGGAGGAGGACTCAAAAAATGGCCGCCCGCTGGAGGGACTTGGAGGGCAGGGTGCTGTCGCTGTCCTATCAGGTGCAGCATGAAGATCAAGTCTTGGAGAAGATTCTCAGCATGGTGGACCCAGGAGGGGAAGAACCCAAACTTAGCCCAGCCTTTCTGCTGTGTCTGTGCATTCAGCACTCCAACACCAACTTTGAGTTGGCTCACCTCCGGAAATTGCTGCTCTCTATCGCTAATCAAGTCCAGCTCACCATGTGGGTGAGTGGGAGTTTATAGAGTATAAAATCAGCCAACAAATACCATTAAAAAGTAAAGCACCATGCTATTAAATGTTGTTCCATAGTAATACCATGGTGTTTTTGAACATATATACCATAATAGTTCCTTGTTATTCTTTGAAATACCTTGGAGTACCACATGGTACCATCTTACTCTGCTGGCTGATAGAATAGATTATGGAACAGCCAACAAGAAAGTATAGGAAAGTACCTTGGAGTAACATGCGTATATATATATATATATATATATATATATATATATATATATATATGTACCATGGTTCATTATTGTAGTAACCATTTAGTACTATGGTGTATTGAAGTCTATGATCTCCATATGATGCAATTTCAAACCAACTGAGTACTGAACACAAGAACATGTCCTGTTTGAGACCCCTTTTGGATAGCTAAAATAGGTCATTGTTGTCATCCGAGATTAAAGGTTGTGGTACACTTACAGATCTGTTCTTCTGACATGTTTTTTTTTCTTCTCCTCTACAGGAAAGAACAAAGGAACTCGCAGCTCTGCAGCCAGACATGTGAGAGAGCTTATTTCTTTCTGCAACCATTCTTCTTTCACATGCCTCTCTGAAATAAGAGCAGGGAAATTAAAGGACGGCAGTAACTAGCTCATTGTCACCCATGGTGCTGTGGGTGCTCAATTCACTTTTGTTTTCTCTGTGGTGCCCAATCATGACCTGAGACAGGGCCGCTTGAGCATGTCATTAACTGTTGAAGTGTCCAGTAATAAATCTGTCTGCAGACAGACAGCAGTGTTAAAGTGGTTCAGGCTCTGATTGTCTCATGTGCAAATTGTAGATTTGGCTAACAGAGAGCTGGCCTTTTCTATCAGTTGATGTTTTCCGCTCAGTCTACATCCTGATTTTTAATCTTTTCCCTCCATATTGTGGTGAGGTATACAGCTTAGTGGTTAAAATGGAAGTGCTAAAGGGGGGAAATTAACCTCAACATCTTTGATTTTTTTATTATGGCTTGCTTGCTTCTTTTGGGGCTATTCAAAAAAATAAAAAACATAGAAAGGTTTTGCAAGTGTGGGTATAGAAGGTCGTGAAGACACTGACATCATTGCACCAAGTTAAACCAGCTTTTCTTTGTCTTATTTAATTAGTTGTTAAGATGGTTGGTTGGTTGGACTTTTAGACAGACATGTTTGGTTTATTGGATGGGTGGGTGGATGAATGGACAGACAGATACATAAATGGTTATATGGATGGTTGATTGATTGTAAGTTGGTTGGTTGGTTAGAGGGATAAATGAATAGATGTATGGTTGGATAGACATATATAGATATAAATGGTTAGACATAATGACATGGTGATTGGTTTGTTGGTTGGACAGACATGTAGACAGACAGAAAGTTTGATAGATGGATGGCTAGTTAGACAAAATGACAGATAAATGTAAAGACAACTGGTTGGACAGACCAATCAGTGGGTGTATGTAGACAGACTTGATGGATAGAAATTTTGATGGATAAACACCTATCTGTTTACATTGTTGGTTAGACATAAAGATAGTTTGTTGCTGGGTTGGTCGGACAGACATAAAAAAGTTACAGAGGAAAATGGTTGGTTGGTTGATTATTTTCAGCAGATATTTAGACTGAAAAAGGTAGATGGATGGTTGTTTAGACAAATGGATAGATATATGGTTGAACAAGCTTATAAATAGGTGTTCATAGACAGATAAATGTCTGGTTGGTTGGATGTACAGATATTTGTATGTGTAGATGGTTGGTTTGTTATTCAGAAAGATGAAGGGGTGGCTGTATAGATTGCTGGTTGATTGGTTAGACAGGTAAGTGGATGGTTGTTTAGATATATGAATGGTTGGTTGGTTATACAGATGAACGGTTGGTTGTTTGTTTAGACAAAGAGATATATAGTTGGATAGATGGTTGTTTGGTTGGTTGGTTTGGAGAATCAGTGTTTGATTGGTCTGATAAAGAATGGATGATTGTTTGTTGGATAGGCAGATGGATGGATGGATGAATAAATGAACGTGTGAACATTGTGCTCTCTATGCTACAGAAGCACCAGTGATACTTCAGCAGAGCAGAATGCGTTGAACATCAAGGATCTGATCCCAGGCCTGCAGCCGCTGGTGCTCTGGATGTCCAACTCCATTGAGCTGCTGCACTTCATCCAACATGAGGTCCCTCTGCTCTTAACATGGAGACAGCAGGACAGACAGGAAATGGACAAAGGTACAAGCCTTTGCTCTGTGTTGTCCTAAATTATACTAAATATGTGTTTGACCACCGTGACACATGGCCTCTTTGGCTCGTTGCTCTAGTTATCGGTTCATTTCAGCTTTTGGTTTCAGAACAATAGAAAGCTGGTACTTGAGGTCTTCTGTGAATGTTCAATAACATCATGTCTCCATCTGCTCAGAATCAATGGATTATCAGATCCAGTCCACACGTGCTGCCAGCGAGGAGGCCATGACAGTCCTAGAGGAAGTCATCATGTTCACCTTCCAGCAGTGTGTCTACTATCTCACTAAAGTAAGAACAAATTAAAGACCATTTTGTCTGTCTATTGATTAAATTATTTAAAGATTTTGTGTGATTAAGTAAGTAATATATTTAGTATATTACTACTAAAAGTATAACCTTTTAGAAATTGTTCTTGATAGGTAATGTTTATATTTCATTAAATATGTTCCTCCTAGCCCTAAAGGATGTAAAATATGTAAAACAGGACATAACCGTGTAAACACCATTTTGCGCTTCCAGTCTGTAAGCCAAAATAAAGTCATAACAAGGCAGTAGAGACATAGGGATTGGCCATAGCCATTGGTGAGCGAGATAACTTGTCCTCTCCGCCCAAAGAATAAAAAACAAACACATTAACAGTGTATTTTCTCAAGGCTCAAGTTAATGACAAATCCCTGCCTCTCTCAGACGAGCGTGGAATGTTTTGGAACACGATGTTGACAACATTTAGTTTCTTGCTGGATTTGTCTGTAGTTGTCCTTGATAAATGTCTTAAAGACATTGTTCAATCTGACTCAAATTGTTATTTTTGTCCATTGTTATTTTCTCCATTGAACATAAGGAAAATTGATTAGTTTTCGATTTTTAACTGAACTATTTCTTTAATGTTTGATGTACCTCCTTGGGAACCTCTCTCGAAAGCCAACGTTGTTATTGTTAACTAAAACAAAAACTGTTCTAAATACAATCTAAATACAAATATAAAACATAAAAATAAAATGCACATAAAATTGAAACTAATATTCAAATAAAAAACAGACTATATGAAAAGTAAACTTAATTCAAAACAATAAATTCTACTGTATATAAACAGCGCTAAAATAGCACTTAAGGAAACGTCATGAAACTCATTCTCTATTAAATTATGTGAGAGTTTCATCAGTTCAGTGGAGCAGAAAATCCTGCAGGTGTTGAAGTCCTTGAAACCCCAAATATGTGACCCATTTGTTGCAGATTAACTTTGTGGATGAATAGTAAATGGAAAGGGTATGTCTTTCACAGTTCAGTCACTTCAGTCTTGTCCTAGAAAACAACTGATGTATCAGGGGTTAAGAGGACTGTCAGTGGAGCAGACAGGAAGGCCGTAGTTACCCATCCTCTGCCTGACGGGGGAAGCAGCTGTGGACCTCCACATTTGGACTCAGAAAGTTCATCTGTTTCCTGAGCAGGAAATATTCTGTTCTCGTCACCAGAAAGAGAGAGGAGTGTCCAGTTAAAGCAGTCATAACGCCCATCAGGAAATTAACAGTTACCAGGAGTTTAGTTTCTGAATCATTGCCATTTAAATGTCCTTGAAGAAGCCAGTCTGACATCTGTTACCTGAGATGTCAGACTGTGTAAGGTGATTGGTTGGTGACAGGAAATTGTATTTTCATGTTAAAAGAGCGTACAGATCATTAAACACATTGTAATAAGGAACATTAACTTTTTTTCTATTAGCACATGTTGGGAATGGTTTCATCATAGCATTTAGGTATTTCCGTTGTATATCGGTTGTTGTGAATGATGGGATCCAGGCATCATTATAATGAATGCCATTATGTCATGGCTGTGACCAAAAGGCAAGGCAAGAATGTGTCAGTGTTGAGTCATGGGGGCGGGACCTTTGGCTCTGGGTAGTTTCCCAATGACCTCATGTGGCTGAAGTGCATGGAGCGTGATGTGTGTGAACCACTTATTTCAGCTTCAGTAACCTTTGCTGTGCCCTGACATATTGGCACTGTGTGTTTTATGGGTTTTATTGAGGAACAGCCACATTTACTGCTGTTCAGTGAATTTTTATGGACAAAATCCAGTCATTTCAATAGGAATCCACGCGATTGGGAGTTTCGTGTGAAAGCGAAAAATTTAGTTGCCCAGATTTCGCAATGGATTCAAGGTAGTCACGGATTTGCTGCTTGGTTTGAAATTTCTGTGTGAGCTGTGCTTCACAGATTTCTACACTATTGACAATAGACAATAGACTTTTTTTCTTATGAAATTTCGCCAGAATTTCGCAGTTGTGACCATGCCTTTACATTGAAATCTGACGTTTTATTTGCAATGGATGGCCATAGTGATTGTGAGCTGTTTCATACGTCACTACACTGTTGACAATAGATAAACAACCTTTTTCCGCCAAAATTTCAGGGCTTTCATTTTACTCACATTTGCGAATTAAAATAGATATACGCAAACTGTAAAATGTATTTAGTAGCAGATAAAATGGCCCTATGTTTTACGAAATTTAATGTCATAAAATGTCTTAAATACATTAAATTGTATATTCTACAGGCTCAATGTTTCAGAGCAGTTCACAGCCAGCAAATTTGCATAATTATAGCAATTGCTTACGATCAACTGTTGATAACTGTTTATGTTTATTTTTGGTGTTTATGTAAATAAGACCGTTGTAAGACTGAACTTTTCTCTTTCCTTATTTCCTTGTGCTTAAAGAAACAACTTCCTGGTGAATGTTGTTTGATATTTTCCTTTATTTTGGATCAGTATGCTGTGTTATTGTGAACTCTGTGATAAAATACGCTCCCACTAGGCTCTCAGCCTTGCCTGAGTTCCCGTCTGGCACAGTTATCTGCTCAGTCCTTATTTGTTTACAGAATCCTTTTATCTGTTCCTGAGGGGCAGCAGTGGTTTAGTCAGTGGGAAAAGTGAGTGTGGATGTGAGATGCGTCTGCTGCTTTAGTCTTATCTGAATGATTCTCAGGACTCTCACTGGTGCTGTAACAATGGGCAGTCAGGGCAGAGACATTCTCCAGAGTCCAGTCACAGCCGCATATCACCCCACTGAGAGGAAGTCAGCCTGTGCCGTACTTCCTGTTGGCTCAGACGCGACGTTCAGGAACTGCACACAGCACTGCTCCTGGCTACGTGACCTGTATTGCTCTGTCCTGTGCTTTCTCTAATGTTTTAGTGTTACATTTACATTCAGAGTTTACATACATATTTATAGCGTTACGTATTATGTATTCAGCTATACATTGAGAATTAAAAATATTATAAATATGTATTCAGGATTAATGCATATACACAACCACTCAAAAGTAAGGTTTTTTTTTTTATGTTTTTAAAGAAAAACATTAAAATTGCGCTCAACGAGGCTGCATTTATTGGATCAGAAATATGGTAAAAACAGTAATATTGTGAAATATTAATACAATTTAAAACAACAGTTTTCTATTTTAATATATTTTAAAATGTAATTTTTTTTTTTATGATGACAAAGCTGGATTTTCAGCATCACATGATCATCAAGAAAATATTAAAAACAGTTATATTTATTTATTGTGGAAACATTTTTACAAGTTCAAAAGAACACCATTTATTTGAAACAGAAATATGTTGTAACATTATAAATGTCTTTACTGTCACTTTTGATCACTTTTCCTTGCTGAATAAAAGTATTAATATCTTTAAAAGAAAATAAAAAAATCTCTCTGATCCCAAACTTTTGAACAGTAGCATATATTTAGATTTACAACTATTCAAGATTCTCAAATTATATACATTTGAATTTAAAGTATATATTTAGAATTTGGATCGATACTTATATTTTTATTTAATTTATTTATTTTAAATTATATTATTACTTATGTTTTTTTATTTTTATATTTTAAATGATGTATTCTTGTTTACAAGTCAGATCTTTCCAACTATATATTCATATTTACAACTCAATATACAGATTTGAAAATCTATATTAAGATTTACAGCTCTTGATTTGCTCGTGTTGCAAAATAAAGACTCCTGAAGTATATGTACTGCAGTAAGTGTTATATATGGGGTCAGTTTGTATAGAGTTTCCTCATAATAAAGCTATCATATATATTTAAGCGATTGGTAAGCACAGTAAACAAACATTTTTCCCATTCCGTCTGTTAGAGTATGTATGCCGTGTTACCGGGGCTGCTGGACAGTAACCCTTTCTCTGAGAGCGGTCCGCTGCGCATGCCTACGGGAGTCAGCCAAATCCTGGATGTCCTGAAGGAGGCACTGCACCTGCTCAACACTTTCCAGGTGCACAGCGAGATCACATCTCAACTGCTGACCTACCTGTTCTTCTTCACCAATGCCTCGCTCTTCAACACGCTCATGGAGAGAGGTGAGCACACACACTGAAGGTCCTTCTGAGGACCTGTTGCACAAGCTGTTTACACCACAACCACAACGGCTACAACATGTAAGGCGAGACAGAGTGGTGTGAACTATTTGGTTGAAACGTCTGTTCTCACTCCAGTGGTCTTGATACTTCGTTTGGACAAGAATCTTTCACAAGGGTGTGAATTTTACAAAGTGAATATTTGCACCTAGGTGTAAATAACACTGGCTGCATAGCACCGCTGTTTGCATGACAATAGTCTGCTGGAGCCAGACAAAATTATGACAAAATGTACATTGGTTTAGTTTGAATTGAGATTTTGACATTTCGTGAGATTGTGACTTCTGTCAATTGCTGAAAAACTATAATGAATAACATCCTACCTCTTGCACTGATTGAGACTTTTGAATATACATTGACGTTTAACGTGTTTTAAGGATCTGGAGGTGGCTTCTACCAGTGGTCTAGAGGAGTGCAGATCCGGGCCAACCTGGATTTGCTGATGGACTGGATTCAGAGCATTGGCATGGGACATTTGGCTACTGACTTCTTCCAGAGACTCTCCTCAGCTGTAAACCTGCTCGCTACTCCCAAGGAGACCCTACTACAGGTCAGAAACCCTTTGAACTGCTTCACAAATGCTTACACAGATACAAAGTATTTATAGATGTACTGCACTAGAGATGTGCCTTCATTCTGCAATTCGGCTCCCGTGCTCATGTACTCTAATAAACTATAATATTCATACATACTCATACATATAATAAACTATGATTTCATAATGAGAATTGCGATTCAATGCATTCGAATGCATTGTGTGTCATTTTCTGTAAACAAAATACGATTTCTTTCATTTTGGGGCAAATTTTGATTTGTACTATTTGAGGTGAACCTACCCAATATATTGTTTCCTGTTGTCGTGGAAAACCCTTGAAATATCAGGTTTTTCCAGATATGGAGAAGTCATGAAACATTGTGGAAGTTTATATAGTGAATATAAATTGGTAACACTTTACAATAAGGTCCTATTAGGTAGCATTACTTAATGCATTGTTTTTAATTTGTTACAGGTGTTGTTATTAATCTTGTTTAATATATGTTTTAATAAAAATACAACTGTTCATTGTTAGTTTGTTAGCTCAGGTCCATTAAATAATATTAACAGATACAATTTTTGAATGTATTAGTGAACATTGTTAACTAATGTAGTTACCTAATGTCATCAAATGGAACAATATTGTAAAGTGTTGCATAATTTTTGTTGTTATTCTCTAAAAATTTCCATTAGTTAGATATTGCTCTTGTGTAGAGTAAAAGTTGCTTGCAAATCAGTGTTGTGAGAAAATTGTTCTCTTGAATAGCTTTTAATGAATTAGTCAAAACAGTTCACAAATCCGTCTGAATGATGCATTAGTGAATCAGTCTAAAAAAAGAAAATAAATGCCCTTATTAGGAAATAAATTTCTCATAAAGTGTGGGAACCTTGCTTGGTGTGTCAAAAATGGTGTTGGTGCATGTCTGTATTTTCTGTTCAGAAGAATACATTTGGGTTTGACAGCAAGGTGTGTTGGAGGTTATAATCTGGGTTTGACTGCTGAATTGACAGGTTGTGAGTATCAGTTATCCTGATAAAGCCCTTTATTGGTCATCAAGCAGCCACTAGGACTATAAAAATGACGTGATGTTTTAAGAAACGCTAAGCAAACCTGTTTCACAAGCCACAAGCATTTCCTGAGGTATCAGGTTAATTCAATAAAACCGCATGATGGCATCAATCTCATGACAAAGGTCATATCTACATCTTGAGTCATGCAGTTTTTCAGTGCATCACATAAATAAAACCCTGTTGAGCTTGTCAGAACATGCCGATGGATTCATCTGTGAACGGTCTGTCATGTAATCCTAAATAATATGCATTATTCAGTTAAGTCATCACAATGTAGACGGAGTGCCGCAAGCAGGAGAGACTTTAGTACCTGGATGAGCAGGAAATAGAAGAACTCAAAACAGCTGTTTTGTCTGGTCCTAAACCTGTTAACTTCCTTCAGAAGCCATTGTTTACTCTTTTGTGCATAAGGAAATGAGTTTCTCTTATAGCTTATCATACCATAAAACAAAGGCACAATAACAGAGGACAGTACAAAGTTTACAGCATGCCACCCAAACACATCCTGTGCCGAGGGGGGGGGGGGGGGGGGGGGGGGGTTACAGGTCTCGTGAAGCGGCTCACGGCGGTTGACTGTCGTTTGACGGGTGAACTTTGACGTTTAAAGCTCTTAAGCTGTCAGAGTGTCACACAGCAGACGTGAGAGCCGGATTACAGCTCTGGGTGGGAGGGGCTAGTATGATCTCACTGCCTTAAATGAGCTGAGTTTACTTTAAATACACTCCAAACAAACACATACGTGACTCACTCTCACATGCCCGCTCTGTTTATTTGTTCTGCATTCTGCCGTCAACCATAAATGCACTTTGAACAGTTTGAAACTGTAAACGAAGTGTTTTTCAAAAGCAACATTTCCTAATTAGATTAAGGGCGTTTCTAATCCACCAAACTCAATACATTCTGCCTTTTCTGAAATAATATGCTTTCTTCTAACTGATTGGAATTTTTCTGTATCTGTCTAAAGCTGCTTTTTCATTATCTCTGACAAACCACAGAACAAAAGATGTTCATTTCCAGTGGAGAGTAGAACAGGAGCTGCGATCATACAGTATGCATATGCAAGATTTTCTGATTTGATTCGAGCTTCAGGTGAATTTAAATATTTGAACTTTTGTGGCAAGACTGTGTGCAAATGTTTCCTAACCAAAGGTATGAGCGCGAGGTGAAAACTGCCATTATTTTTCCACTAAATGTTATTCTTTAGACACTATTTCCATAATGGGTGATTGTCCAAAATAATATCCATCCATCTATTCTTCAAACTTATCCTCTGTAGGGTTGCGGGATGTCCGTAATAATTATTACATAATTATTTACATTGATAAGCCCTAGAAAACCTACTATGCTTTACTTTCAAACATATTTATTCACAATTATTTTGTGTAGATATATATATATGCATTCATTATTCATGTATTTTACCATGGTGAATAAGCGGAGTGTAACGGCTGCTTCACAACTATTTTTAAAGTTTGGTGCAACTGCCACTAGGAGACGAAAGGCAACAGTGTCGGAGCCAGTTTAAGACTTTTCACACTACACTTAACTCTAGCTTAATGTATTTTTACGCCATGAGTATATGTGAATTTTAACGTTGGATCGAGCAATATTTCACACATTTCCACAAAAGGACAATCGGTAATTTAAACAGATTGCGTGCTGGTTAAGGTTTAGTTTAACAGTTGTAAATAGCTGCGTTTCCTTTACCCTTCAAATTGCGCAAATTGAAAATACGGAAACATGAAGATATATTCCATGAAGATATTTTGTAAATTTCCTACTGTAAATATATCAAAACTTAATTTTTGATAAGTAATATGCATTGCAATACTTTTTTATCAACATTTATAAAATATCACTTAAGTTTTGCGCAAATCTGTAATGGAAATGCAGTTAATGTGAAATGGTATTTTGCCTAGCAACACCCTATCAACCAAACAGACAACCTTAGTAACCACCTAGTAACTACTTAGCAGCCATACAGCTATGCCTTAGCACTTTCCAAGGAACACAACACTCAACATAGAATATTTTAGCAACACCCTGGCAATTGCCTAAGAAAGTTCTAGCAGCAGTCTAGCACACCCGGCCAACTACTCCGAACACTCCAGCAATCGCTAAATCTATCTCACTATTAATTCTGTATAGATCTTAAACTATATAAAATGCACGAGGGTGATTTAACCTTCAGACTTCTAGGTTTTTTAAAACTATTTTAAAGATTTTGACAACTCTAGCCAACATTAAAATTTGTCTTGAGGAACTGTACCATTCTAGCTAATAATATTAGCACATGTAGCACTTGTCGAGACAAATGAGACCACAAATGTCTGTCAGTATCATCCAGTGTGCAATTACTGAATGTTAACTTCCTCTATCCTGTCAACAAACAATGATTGCATGTCACAGTAACTAGGAGACTGGTTGTTAAGGTTCCACCCATGGCATGAGGTCACAGTTAGTGGTTTGTAAAACAACCATTTCTGCACATAGTTTCAGATGTCTTTTCCCCTTTTCCATCCATCTATTCTGGGACAGCCATTCAGACTCTTCAGCCCAGACTGTTGCTTGTGAGTGTCCATAGCAAAGAAAAATCACAAAATGACTTCTCCTTAATCTCTCAGTTACTTCTTTTAGACAGCAATGAGATCAAATTCAAAGTAATAGACATTTTCTTAAGAAAAAAACTCTAGCAAATGTGTCACTCAACAGTGTCTTAAACTGTGCTCTCAGGTTTGTCTAGTGTGAAAAGAAATTCAGAGATCTTAAATATTTCTCATCAGATTTATCCAAGATGATCTGAGCGGCTATCCACATGCATTGTCAATTGTCTCATTTGTGTCTGTTTAAGGAAGCTCAGGAGGAACTTCTGAAACAAATTTGATACACCCAACATCTAGACCTGTTATACTTATGGGATTAGGTTCTAGTATATCCTTTTCATATTCCAGTTATACTCCAAACTGGTATCAGATCAGTAAAATGGGTACCCCAGACCTGGCTTCATTAAATATTTAGCATTGTTCTAATGCACATGGTTGAAAGCAACAACATGACTGTGTTTTGACTTTAGTCAGTCTCATGGCTTTTCCAGACTAATGTGACACCACCCATCACGTGTTTGAGGCTTTTCTCAAAAATGTCTATGCATCAGCTAAAACTTTCTCACTACATTCATCCTAGAACAGTTCATTACTTAGATTTATATGTAATTGGTAAATGCAATTAAGCAATTATCTGTAAAATATACATTCATCATTTAAAAGATTGTCTTACATATTTTAAATATGATAGTGTATTTGTTTTTGCACAAGACGTGAACTGTATTCTTTATTCAAATTAAACTGAACAAAACACTGAAAATATAAACAAAAATATCATTAATAAAGATGAACTCTGAGCTGAATTAAACTGAGCTGTAACCTTAACCATGTGCCGATCGTATCCTGTCAGCTTCTGCTGGAGTCTGTTGTGCTGGTGAGGTTGTACAATGTTCATTCCCAGCCGCTGTTTCCTAAATTTTGTGAAGAGACTGGTTTAATTACATACAAGTACTGGATGTTGTTTTGGATTCAAAATGACACAGAGGAAAACACTACCCTGTTATTAAGATCGACTATTCTTAAGACACCACCGAAGGAGAATGAAAACAAATGTGGAGTGTTGTTTGGTGAGGTGTCCTTTGTTTAAGTGTTTTGGCTGTATTTCCTTTGTGGTATTTTAAATATGTTTTGTTTGTTCGAGAATAGAGTTTGCTTGTCAAATCAAGGCATATATCATTAGAAATGATGCACTCTTGCAAAATGAGTAATTGTATACCTATGTTATTTTTTTTTAGCAAAAATACTGGAAACTATTGTGTCCACCCTATTATTCTCATTATTGCATAGAAATGAACTACATGATATTTGACCAGAGTTGCATTTCTCTGCTTGTTTTACTTGAACTTAGTACTGCTTTTGACAATATAGAACACAACGATATTCTATATTGTGTTAACATTTCTAAACAGACTCTAGCCTATTTTAGATTCTACAAGTTAGTTTGTGTAAATTTAACTGTGTAAAATATGGTGTTCCGATGCTAAAGAAAGGGTATTCCACAAGGCTCGGTCTTAGGTCCTTTGGTTTTCTCCTTGTACATAACTCACTTTAGGTGCTATTATTAGAAAACTTGGCATTTCATTGTTATGCAGATTATAAACAGCTTTCATCTAAATTGATCTGTGAATGTTTGCACCAACTGATGGCAGTTTTGATCCAACACTTACATTACTTATGTCCTGAATAGAGTTAACTGTGCTGAGAAATCTGTGCATGGAGTGGTTTGAAATTGCCGTTACTCACTGAGCTCAGTACAGTTTGTCTCTCAAACTAGATTTATGTGTGAATTTTTGACCCAATCACAACCAGGTCCCTTGCAGATTAATTCTTCTATGCATCTGTATGTGTGTTTACAGGCATCATGGTGCACTCTGAGAGCTGAGTTTGTTCATCTTAACCCTGCACAGCTGCATCACATGCTGAGAGAGTACAACACAGCTCGGATGTGCCCGCCATGCTGGACGCCATCTCCAGAGGATTCAGTGGCTGCCCTCAATACCTGTGAGCCCAAATATGAACACACACACATGTTTTGTAACTGGATGGTACAATTTCCAATATTTAACCATTAACATTTAAACATTTAACATTTCTTATTTTAAACACACAGTGAAGTGAATGATTTTTCTATTTTTTATTTATTTTTTTATAAGATAAGGCTCAATTGATGTCTTGAATGATGTGTGGAATGTCTCAATTGATTTCTTTAGCTCTCTGAGATTCTCTGTTGCTCTGCCTGACAACAAAAATGTTTTCTCTTAGCTAATATCCTGGAAAGTTTCGACAACCATCCTCCTCTAATCCTGCCCAGCAGCATTTTTAATCTGGAGCTGGGAAATCCCATCACAGAGCCAGGGCTGTTTACTCCTCTCCGGCATCTGCAGGAGTTTATCCAGTCTCTCCCAGACAGCCAGACACAGTCTGATCATCAGCCCTCACAGGTAAACCTCCTCCATGCTGTTAACTCCCTACAGACGCCACAGAAAATGCAATGGTTTAAAACTGGTTCGAAAGTAGATTTCGGAATGTTGGCCTGTAGTTTAGAAATAAGCAATTTTCAACTAAAGTCAGTATAGTTACTCTGCTATAGTTATAAACCTACCCTAGGTTTCTTAACAGTGTTGCTTAAATGACTGCTATTAAATTTGAAAAATGGTAAACACATCAGGCTCCGACAACTGTCTATTTTGCGCTGAAGACAATAGAATTGCATCTTCCTAGATTCGTTTTGTTTTCTTTCACTTACAACAAAACTTAGCATTACCTAAATTTCTTAATTAATTTCCCTGAGAATCAGACTTTTTAACGTACGATATCCAATCATAATTTTCATTAATAATTTGAGAATCTCTTACTCTTGCTTTGAACAAAACCGAACAATATTTAAATCTTAATATCTTAATAGAACCTAATTGGCCATCATTTAAATCTCTTAAGAAAACAGAACTGACCAGTATTACATACCAATAATACAATATAGCCAGATCTAAATCTGGAGGATCCCTCATATAATTGTTACATAATGTCATATCGCCCAGCCCTAAAACTTGCTCTATGTTAAAGCACTAATGCATTATTAACAACATGACTTTCTATAAAGCTTCTTTGAAACATTGTGTGTCTTGAAAAGTACTATACAAATAAAGTATGTCAATATAGTGTGTCAATTATTTTTGACATCTCGGATTCATTCAGGGCTCCTGCAGTAACTTGATTGAAGAGACAGCATCTGAACCAATCTCCTGCCAAGACTCAGAGGAGAAGGATCAGCACCATGTCAGCTTTACACCTCCTCAGTTTCGGGGGTCTCACAGTAACCTGAGCTCGTGTGAGGCCGTCCTGACCCAGAAACTCAAGTGCCTGGAGCTCCAAAACAGCCTGTCGGGGAATACAGACCCGGGCTACCACAAGAGTCTGGCCCTCGACCCCTCCTGCCTGCTGACGCCTCCCAACACCCCTCAGAGTCTTGAGCAAGCCGAGCTTGAAGCCAGTCTGCTGGAGGGGGCGGCACAGCAGACGGCACGCCAGCACAGGAAAGGTAACATCATTTCACCATGACCGAGCAGATGCTAAAATACATGCTGAACTGCCTCTCTCCACCAAAAAACTTTCCAGTTAAAAAAAAGGAAAATACAAGAGAGAAAAAAAAGGAAAATACAAGGTTTCTTGCATTTGCAAGTAGTTCTACAAAGATTTAAACCTACTTGAGCACTAGCACTACTCATCTTCTGTTTGTTTGTCAGCTGTACTCTTAGAAATATCTCAGATGTTTTCATCCCATAGCGTGCTGATTTCAAAGGCAGGGCGTGTTGTCTTTGGAAGCTTGAGATGCTGGTGTTGATGTGGAGTTGGGTTTGTGTGCTCTGGCAGCACAAGGAAACCAGCCCCCCTTTTCTCCAGAATGCTCTCCCACATGTAGTATATTTATACAATGAGCAATGGTCAGGTGAGGTCACTGAACAACTTCAAGAGTGAGTCTTTGTAACTGGTGTTGGGATCAGGTTAATATTCCGAACTGGCATCCCTGAGCACTTTATTTCTTCCTTAGAAGTACTAAAAGAATCGTTATTGGAAATTAAGCATTCAAAATTATGCCTCAGCCTAAATATGACTGCCAAGATCAGGTAAATCATAGAGCTTCTGAAGCACTTTAAAACCTAATGTAGAGACATTTGTAGGAAATCAATAATAACTCTTGCTGTTTCATCAATGACGAGAAATGGTTTCCATGATGAAATCATAAAAAGATCATAAATTTTTACAGCATTGGAAAGCAATAAACAGGAAGCTTCATGAACTAAAGCAAAGTATGCAAATAGTAAATAGGTCCAGTGATGATAATTCCATGCTAATGGAATTTATTGCTATATTCATATACCATGGTATTTACAGTACATGGTACTTCTGAGAATACCCTGGATACCCTGTTTTGTTTTTTGTTTTGTTTTGTTTTTTAGTCTTTGTTTTTGGATGGAAGAATTTGTATTAGGACACAATGCGAAAAGACTTATATATAGTTGTACCACTTTATTTTAAGGTGTCCTTGTTACACGTTACATGTACTTACTGTTATAATAACAATGAATTATGTATAATTACATGTAAACCAAGTTAAAGTAACCCAAGCCAAATCCTAATCCTAACCCTAATTTATAGTAAGTACATAATTAATATTACTCAATACTTAAATGTACACTATAACAAGGACACATTAAAATAAAGAAAAAAAAAACTTGAGACAAACTTGAAAATAAATAAATAAAATAAAATATTGGCATGTTTTTAACCATGGTAAAATAGTGATTTTTTTACACATTGGCACACACCCTTGAATGACTTTTTGCATTTATAAAACAGCAGCAAAAACAATACGAAAAATGATGCAATTTATAACTAAAAAAAGCATAATTAGGCATAGTTCATCCAAAAATGAAAATTCATCATTTATTCACCCTGTCGTTCCAAGCCCATAAGACTGTTCATTTTCAAAACACAATTTTAAGGTAGTTTTAATGAAACCCGAGAGATTTCTGTCCCTCCACTGAAATTCCATTCCACCAAAGCAGTCAAACCCCAAAAAGGTCATAAAGGCATCATAAAAAGCAATACATCTGACTCCAGTGGTTGAATCCCAATTTTATGAAGCAACATAAAAATGTCTTTCCTAAATTATCTTGACTTTGCATAGTAATCTGATGCACATTCACAAGAAACAATGACGCATGTGTCGTTTTGACGTAAGAGTGGACGTTTTGACTGTTTATGCCGCCAAGCAATTTGGCAGCTTCAAACGCAGTTCAGTCAGAATGCAGAGCTGAAACTTTTATAAAATAAAGTACACTATAAACTAAAATCATTTCTATGCTCAAACGTACAGTAATATGGACATTTACATACACAGTCAAACCAAAACTTATTCAGACACCTTCAAAATATCTCATATTATTACTATAGTTTATATTGTTATAATTTAGAAGATATGACAAGAACTCAGGAGTTAAACTTTGTCAGAACAAATGGTTACACTTTATTTCGATAGTCCACTTTCGACATTCTACTAACTATAAGTAACTTTGTAACTACATGTAAACTACATGTCAACTAATTCTCATTCATTTGCAACTACATGTCTACTAACTCTCAGTAGGGTAGGTTTAGTGTTAGTAGAATAGTTGACATATACTTGCAAAGTTTCTCATACTCAGTATGTTGTATGTTGTGGACACATCAAAATAAAGTGTTAGAAGATATTAAACAGACAGTATACTAATACTCTAATGGCTGCTAGTTGACATGTAGTTGCAAAGTTACTTACTGTTAGTAGAGTGTCTAAAGTGGACTATCGAAATAAAGTGTAACCGAACAAATTAATCTTGATAATGTCAGATAACTTCTATAGAAAGGTATGCAACAAAACATGGTCAGGTCAAAGTCTCAGATTACATTTTTGGTCCCAAATGTTTATCAGTTTTACTGGTAATCCACTGTACAAAGAATTTTGGGGTATAATATATCACAGTTTACTTTACTTTATTTTGCTATCATCACTTACATAGATGAACTATAGGTTTGACTGCAGATAAAGAGTGGTAGAGCCCTGCATGTGGCATCCTGTTCCCATTGGTTTCCCGCCGCCTCTTTCTAAAGACTAGTGTGGATTTTCCTTATCAAAGGAACTCTTTTTAGACCACACCGGTTTTGGTCACTAATTCATCCTGCTTTTTTGGTTGTGGCACAAATCCTATAATCTGGTTCAGGAATTACAGAGAGGTGGTGATGTCAGGAGAAAAAAAGAGCAGTGGATAAAGCATCATGGGAATTTACAGTTGGCTTGCTGGCTGGAATCTTAATCGGGACAGGCATTGTTTGGGACGCTGGCCGGGTGGCTGAGTGCTGCAGGAAAACCCTGTGTTTCCACCAAACCAGAGCAGAAGATCTTTATGGGAACATGAAAAGTCTTCATAACTGACTTATGTTTATGAGTCGTGACAAACCAAACCTGCTGTGAAAATTGACATCTGTCAGTTTTTTCAATTCGGATTTCATTTTGACTATAATAATCTTGACAATCCTGAAAACAACTTTCATGTTTTTAATGCAAAATATGCTTTCTTATTTCTTTCTTCTGAATATGAGGTGATGTATGACCTGGACATTCCGTGGCATTTGGTTTGTTTGTGCTTCTGAACTATTGAAGACTCTGAGCTGATAATTTATTGTGATTGATTTTGTTTTCTCTGTAGAGAACGGCATCACAGGACACCACGGAACGGATGAAGATGATGATGATAGAGATGAAGTGTTCGCTGTAGAGCTGATGAGAGGACCTCATGGTCTTGGGCTGGCGCTGGTGGATGGAATGGTGAGAATGATCTTTGTTGTGTTTCTCTTTTGTGTTTATCATTCTGTACTTGTGTACTTGTCTCTCGCCCTTGTGCTAGTGTACATGGGTCTCCTAGACTATATACATAATGGCATACTACCCTACTGCTCTTACTCTTTCTATGATATATATGTATTGTTTTTATGGAATAAGTGCATGACAGTTGATGCAGATTAATGGTAATGAGAATTTATTAGGAAGATGACCTGGATATGTTTTTGTTTAACACACACATGCTCTCCATTTACTGTAGAAGGGGTGACATTTTAAGCAAAATGCCCCTCTAATAAGCAGATCACATATTGTCTTTTATGGTTGTTCCTTCATTGTGATTATGCTGCTGAAATGACCCTGTTTTATATACAAAAGGATACTTCATATCTATATCTATGTAAACACACTGCTGTGTAGAAAACATGCTGGCCAAATGAAAACTGTAATGCAATTTGAGCGCTTGCTGCACAACATCTCAACAGCTTCAAAACTAGGCCACTCAACAGCTGTTATGACTAAAAATAATCTAATACACTAGATCTGTACCGTTAAGTACATGCAGGCTTTGTTCTAAAACCTACCTTGCTGTATACAGCCTACATAGACAGCATCTTAACATTTAAAGGGATACTTCACCCAAAAATATAATTCTGTCATCATTTACTCACACTCATGTCAATGCAAACCCATAAGACTCCATTGAAATTCTGTTCCTCCATTGAAAATCCATTCACCCAAAATGTTGACGCTTCAGAAAGTTCATAATGACATTGCTTGATTCATATGGATTACGTTTGCAGTTTAATCCAAGACACTATTGCTTTATATGGTTACACACTCATATTTGGTAAAGCAGGACTATTTTATTTAATTGTATGTATAATAAACAGTATCTTCGGACTAGGTTTCTTCACTGAATTTTTCGCAGTGTGTTGTGGTGGGATTGTCTTCTATGCAAAGGACACATAATGCTACCTTAGATTTTTTTCTAAGGGCCAGATTTTCTAACAGCTTGTGCCAGAGCAAACAGTCTTTTGGCATGAAAACACTGTCAGGATTTACTAAAGACACGCAGTGAAGCGCTGAAAAGGCATGGACACTTATTTTTGCACCTGACCTTATTGAATATGCATTTGTAGAAGTTTTACTTTCAGACGCAAAATTTATGAGAGGAGAGTATTCAAATGAATCACGCAATGAGATTTACTAACGTTTGTACTCGTCAAGTTACTGGTATTTACGCCATTTATTTAACGCCCAAAAAAGCATGTCTTAAACTATTTTGCGCTTGAAATGGCTGCAATTATTGTTGCTAGGAGGAAGCACCACAGAGAACAGAGCGCGCATGGTGGATGGCAAAGGATTTTTTCCACACGTATTAATTGTTTTGAAATGCCAGAAGAACGCATTATCCGAACATATCATTTGCCAAGCCATGTTATATTTAATTTGCTTCAGGAAATAAAAGACGACTTGGAACCCCCTCAACTAGGAGTCACGCAGTACCAGGGCTATCAACACTTCTAGCAACCCTTCATTTTTTGGTCTGCGGTTCTACGTACTTTATTTCTTTATTCTTTATTTGCGACTACGCTAAATCGTGCTGTGCTTGGTATATTGCGTTGGTCGATATGCAAATTAGATGTTTGCGTCTGTGTTCTTATAATTTGCGTGTTGTTTGTAAATCATCCATAGAAATTTCCACACCTATCGGCGCTATTTTGGAATTGCGCTCTCACGTTAATTTGCCCTGTTTAGTAAAACTGGCCCTATATGTGTTACTACCTTAGATATGGTTTTGACCAAAGATGATGTGGGCGACGGCATAACCTTGTAGTTTTTAAAGCCTTCACTTCAGCAGTGATGCCCTAAAATGCTGCCTACGTAGGAAGCTCATTAGCTTTTGGAACAGAGCCATAGTCTCTTAGGGCTGCTTTGTTCTTTTCTTTGGAGAGTTTGGCTCTGTAAATGACTTGGTATTGCTGACTTAGGTGTTAGCTATGAGGTACATGTGAGGAGGGGTTGGTTTTACGAGAAGCGGCTCAGTAGGGGGTGAATGGGTTTGCGTTGGACACACTGAACGTCTTTTGAAGCCAGTAATGAGTCCAGAGCTTGACTGAACGTGAGAAGCTCTCCTGCGTTTCCCAGAACTGCACTGTCATTGAAAATATAGAGCTGATGTTAACAATAAGATGAAGTTAGAACCTGATGACTGTGTGGTTGAGTCTTCAGAGACAATAAAACATTCTCCGTGTGAGTCAGGATGCTCTCAAACAAATGCAGCAGAACTAGACTGATACAGAGGAGAATCAAGCTCATTCATTTCCTGTTGCTGTTGGATCATCACGTAGTCATGACTAATCTTGTGTGTTGATAGAAAACTCCTCTGCGAGTGAGTGGGATCTACGTGAAGTCAGTGGTGCCTGATTCCCCAGCAGCCCTCAGTCAGAGACTAAGAGTGGGCGACCGCATCCTCGCTGTCAATGGAGTCAGTCTGGTGGGAATGGACTACCACAGGTGAACACCGGACACTTCTCCAAACATTCAACATGCTGCCTTCCTGCTGAACATGTCTTTTTATCTTTAAATACATGTTTCTCGCTTCCATTTATTATGTGAAAAATGTTTCTTGAACATTTTAACTAAATTTTTACTGATTTGGTTAAAAAAGGATTCTGAAATATTTTGTGGATTTTTTTTTTCTTTCTCATTCACATTATTCACAATTTAAATGATCACAAATAATAACTTTTTTTTTTTTCATTTTGCCACACTGTCTTTTTGTTTAATGCTTCACGATTTAAAAAGTACTGCATTGTTCATTATTAGCATTCATTTATTTGTTGTTTTCTTAAAACATATAATTTTCTTATTTCTTTCTTTTGATTTTGGAGTCAAATGTCTTGGAAATGTTCAGAACAGGTTTGGAGAAATTCACTTTATAAGATTGATCTCATGTGAAACCTCAGACATCTCTATTCAATGTTCTTGACACTGAAACTGATCAAATGCTCTGTTTTTTCCTGTCAGCGGACGAGAACTCATCCGGACGTCCAGCGATTCTCTGAGATTACTGGTGGCCAAAACTGAATCCAGGAGCTTCACCACCAGATGCTGAGGTCTGGACGATTGACTATCATTGGACTGATCTTTCCTCATTGATCCATTCAGTCAAATCTCAGACAATTGTGCTGAAACCAAAGGAAAGGAAATTCAAATGTATTCATTAATGTTGCTGTTTGTGTTGTTTTCTTTGTCTCTCTCTGTCTGTGGCTGTTGGTGGGAGTACTTTCTTTCTTTTATGTAACATAGTTTACCAGATGTTTACCAGTGTTTTATTTTGGTTTAGTATCTGTCCGTCTGTCATTTTCTGGTTTCCTGAGAAATAGTTGTGGTCCAGACAGAGTTATTTCAGTTTCCCTAAAACTCAAACTGGAAGAGAAAGAGTCTCACAAATCTATTCTGTTCATAACATCCAAATACTGCTGTAAATATCTGTCAGAGCTACATTAGTTTGAGTCAGTTTTTAATATTTGGCCAAAGTATCATTATTAATGTGGTTTGTGTTGCTGATGTTATGAAACTATGTACTATTTTATATTGATGTCATTTCATATTAATATTACTTGAGGCTCCTGATGTTGATTATAAATGTGCCAGAGAAACAGTGTTATATTGTCATCAGTGTTCATGATGGCATTAAAAACAATCGGTTATAATATTTATATTGATAACTGTTAATGTACAAGTGTAATAAACATTATTTCATTTCTTTTTAAAGAAAAGAGAAAAATGGTTGCTGTTGTTTATTTTCTTTAAAAAAAGTTTGACTTTCAGTTTGTTTAATTTAAATTTATATCCATTCGTTGTATTAACATTTTCTATAAGTATAAACTATATCAGAATATCCCATAATCCTTCTGGACAAGATGATCATGCAGTATTATATGCAGTTTTTCAGTAATGTATTTTCTATTGAACAGGAAGTTGGATGGTGCAAAGCAATCATTTTAATAGTTAGCAGGTGTTAGAAATGTAAAATACCTGAAAAAAAAAAATAATAATAATTTTGTCCATGTTTAGCGAGAGTATAAATGGCCTCAAAACTAACAGACATGGACTAAAGCCACAGAACTGTAGGCTGGATTTCAGAGGGTCTTTATCTGGTTTATCTCTCTGCTGGTCTGTGAGTCTGCAGAGGTTTACAAATGAAATATTAATAAAGCAGCGCACTTCAGTGTAAATAAGGAGCTGCAGAAGAACATGGAGGAGCTCAAGGGTGAGTCTGAATGAAAATGCTGCTCACCGCAAAACTCAACGCCATTTATAGAGCTTTTTCTTTTTCTAAACTCTTAACACAGCAACACACCTAAATCACATAGTTAGCCAAATAGTTAATTTTCTGGCCAAAACCACATTTTGTTAAATAAATACAAACTCTACATTTCAAAATGCTGAATACATTTTTCTACATATACTAATTCAAAATCGAGTCATTCGGTCAAAACATTGGCACTGGTTTTCTATCCAATAGGAACATATAGTCAATCATAGTGCATAGACTGTCAAAATGATAACAATTAATGGCATTACAAAAACTGCATTACATGCCATGTCTCAGTTTGATCTGTATAGAACATACAATATGAGATCCATTAAAAATATATAATAATAATAAGAAGAAAAAGAATTCAGTCAACTAGTTATTTTTTTGTGTGTGAATGTGTGGATTCGTTTGAGACAGTATGTGTACAGAATAGTGAAGGAGTCATCAGTACTTTATGGAATGTAAAAGAAAAGTGACAGAATTGCTGCAGTAAAGGCTTTATTGGCAAAATGAAATAGCTGTCAGTGGTCATAAAAAACAAAACATACAGCCCTTTTTCTTAAAGTTTATTGGTGAATTTTACTGTATCTGCACAACTCTGTTTATGCTGCATACTGTAACAGACATTGACTTGCAAGATGTTTCCTGTTTCCCAAAAGGAGGTTTTTGTAAGTGTTTTGAATTGATCTCACTAGTGTTATCTAGACAGGAAAATAGTCTGTGTATTTGATAGCTTTGTGTCATCTGAGGCCAAAGATTAGGTTCTGACAAAAGAGAATATGTTTTTGACTAAATGTTTGACTTTGACCTGAAAGTCTGAAGTTTGCACAAATTGGTGTGTAGTTTTGAGATTGTGTTTATAGTAGATTTTTCTACTATAATAGTAAATAGTAGACACACACACACACACACACACACACACACACACACACACACTATAATATGCTAATATATAGAGTCATGTAGAGGTGTGACCTCGGCATCCTGGCCAAATTCGCCCATTGGCCTCTGGCCATCATGGCCTCCTAACAATCCCCATATCTGCTGATTGGCTTCATCACTCTGTCTCCTCTCCACCAATAAGCTGGTGTGCGGTGGGCGTTCTGGCACTATGGCTGCCGTCGCATCATCCAGGTGGATGCTGCACACTGGTGGTGGATGAGGAGACCCCCCACACCCCCCTCACAACGTAAAGTGCTTTGAGTGCTTAGAAAAGCGCTATATAAATGTAAGGAATTATTATTATTATTATTATTATTATTATTATTATTATTACTATTATATAATAAAAACTTTTTTATTAAATAAAAATTTTATTATATAATAAAAGCTTCTTTTTTTTTTTGCTCAGGCCTATCTAAAGGGTTAATGGTGCTACCTGGTGCAACAGTAAAAATGACAAATTTTACCTCTTCCCAACAGGGAAAACCACCAACAATCAAGAATGCATGATTATATGGTGTCATGGTTTTGCAATCAAAAAATGTCGTTATAATGGAAGTCAATGAGGCAAAAACAGCCACGAACAGTAAATGAGGGGAAAAAAATGTAAATCTGATGCTGCACAAAATCTAACAATGCATCAAAGTCAATGTTGTTACTAATCTTTCACATGTCCAAGACTGTGATAAAAGGTAAAAAAAAAAATATCCAGTCCACAATCACTTTTTATATTGAAAATAAGTCATTTTGTGTGTTTTTCCCCCAAATCAGTGACATCATTTATGAACTTGGCAATTAAAGAGTAAAAATCCTAGATTTTTTAAAAGATGTAGTTTTGATCAGGACTGAGGTTGATTAACAGATTAATGCAAAAAAAAAATGAAAAAAAATATTTATCTGATACAATTTTACAGCACTATAATTTAGTGGATGTTTTCATCCCGAACATAACTAAAGGGTAGTGAATTTGAACAATGCACAAGGGTTAAACACATTTCTTGAAATGATGCCTCTTTTTTTGTGAAACTTAAACTTAAACACAAATCCATAACTGCTAACTCAATTCCCCAAACTTCCTATATTCCTATATTCAATTCCCCAAACTTCCTATATTCAACTTTGCTCTCAGACATGACACACAAACAGTTAAAAACACACACTACAACACAGTTTTACACACCGATGAGATAAATTCAAAACAATACTACAAAAACCGGTAATAAGTGTGGTACTCCCCAAGTGTTTTATTCCTCAATTTAATGTACTGTAGAGTACAGTACAATACAGCAAACAATGGGGGTAAAATCCTCTTGCATGCCTGATGTCCTTGTGTCATTGTTCACAAACAAGATAGTCAAAATGCTTAGTCATGTTGTCAATATAACAGTGCACTCTTTTAGTATTACCTGATGTAAACTATGGCAACAGCTTGGATGACAATTACTGTAATGAAATCCAGAAAGCTGCACTTCTTATATGCCATATATCCATTTCAAAAGTACAAATGTACACATTACTGTATGTGGAATATTGATTGAAAAAGACTGGATGTGATTCACAGTTACACTTTTACTAGTGGTCTGACCAAAAAAAAAAACACACGTCATTGTGAGAAAAGAAAAAGAAATATGTGCACATAGGCGAAAATGAAAATTGGAAAGTCCACTGTCAGAATTTGTAACTCTTGTGTTGTCCTCTGTCTATATACTTTCCAATTGAAGGTTCATGAGATGTATCTTTGAGCTATTTCAGAGAACTGGTTTGTCATTGGTTGATCTACATTCTCTTCATTAGTGAAAGTCAAGATTCACTTGAACAATTCATGCCAAATTTATTAAAAGTCTAATAGAAATGTGTAGAAAATATGCTTGACCGTTTATGACAACTAGATCAACCATTTTGCATTTACCGTAATGACTTGATATGATGAACTAATGACTTGAGGTTTTGAGGGGTAAGACTTTTGCACAGAAAACTATATAATACATTTTAAGCAACATGACAATAGTAAATGATGATGTAGGAAACCTCAGACAAATGTACATAATCAGTTGCATGAATGTACCAAAGCAATCGCAACGTTTTATGATGTGCACAAGTGACTAGATGATGTGGAGGTTGAAAAAGTAGTTTTGAGAATTTCATTTCTGATCTGAGAAATGCACCAAAGCCACAGAGAATAAATGTAAGCTGACTTTGGCCCTTTTATCTATCAATCGAAGGTTCGATTGGTGTGTGATAAATTTTGACTCCTAGTGTTTCCACTTGAGTACTTGTGTGCTAATTGAGCTCAAACTGTGCAGACTTGAGTGAACAATATTGAATGCTAGTGCTTTCTAAATGACCACATGGTGTAAGCACTGAGAAATGTAGGGATTTGTGTTGAGAGTTTTGCAGTAACAGTTCACCAAATCTGACTCATGCGTCAAAGCAGGGGAATAGTGTTTATAGTTTAGGGAAATGGGTGTGCTTTTTGAAAAATAGCGTTATGGTTTGGAAATTTTAGTTCAATCGAGAAAAACTGTAAGAAAAGTTTACCTTCGTTACACTACTGTAAAGTGATCTTACAGTAGATGAAAAGCACTAGAAGAGAAAAGTTCAAAAACCAAACACCTGAATATACAGTAAACACACATTGGAATATCCTGTCAGTTTCTGTACAGCAATAAATAAATAAATAAAGCATCCTCTGTCAAGCTGCATTACAGTATTGATAATATCCTTATTTTTTATACTATAACAGTTTCTTAGTCTTTTGAGAAAAAGTACTTGGCTACAAATCAATTCAACAGTTACGAGTTTGAGGGTGTGTGCTACAGTATTTACAGTACAGAGAACAGTGAAAGTTCTCTCATCTGAAGTACTGCTGTACTGTAACTGTAATGTGTCAGTAGATGAGCCTGCAGGCAGCTTTCCTTTTGCTCATTCCATGCAGAAGAACATGCTCAACTATAGTGCTTTATATTTCATCAGGAACAAATGACCTTTGACCTCATTTTTCTTTTCTCCTCCTATTCCTCTTTGTCTCCCTCTACCAGGATTCATTTTCCAAAACACATAATCAGCTGTGCTCCTCTTCTTATCATCCTGAGTTTCTGACTGCTGTGTCATCAGTTTTGCTACTGAATGTTCAAACACGGATAAATGTGTGCTATTTGTGTTCATTTTGTGATTCTTGAGGTAGTCATATTGTGTATTTGTGTTTTCTAAATGATAACATGGTTAAACCTGTGCAATGCTGTTACTGTGTAGAGTTTTGCAGAAAACATTTAGCAAATTGGAGCATGTGTGAAAACAGGTGGAATGTGTTCAAAATTTTGAGAAATGTGTCTTCGTTTTGAGAACTGTATGAATGGTTTGGAAAATTGGGCCAAATGAATCAGTTACAGTGTGTTAGCAATCGAGAAAAACTGTAAGAGTGTACATGACAGTGCAGACATACATAGGAATTATACACAACACTACTGTAATATAACACTTATACAAGAAAAACAGAAAATGAAATAATGCACTGAATACAGAAGTAGAAATATAGAGGGAAAAAAATGTAATTGTTTAAATGAATGTACATATATGTTATTTACAAGTGTGCAGTTCACAAATGAACAATTTTCGGTTTTCTCTGTATAAATGTGTCCGTTATGATGAACATTGTATTGTTACGAATATTTTACAATTGTTCTGACTGTCCGCTGTAGTCTCTTGATGTCTGATTTTGTAGCTGAACCAAACCAGACAGTCCTGGTCCACCTTGTCCTCTCCCTGGTCCAACCAGTCCATTCCTCATCCAACTCTCCCTCCTACAGACATTTTCTTTCTTTTTCTGATTCTCTGTGTTGTTCTGTATTGTTTTGAACAAAACCAATCCAGAGAGTGCCTTTTTATTGTGCATGGCCATGTATGGAAGATTGGAATCAGCTATTTCTCAATTATTAGTAATTAAAATAATTCTTAGCAGCTCTTTTAAGCTGCTGTTGTTGCAAAAGTAGAGGCTTTGCACTATATTTAAAGTTTGGAGCATTAGGTCTTCATTTCTGTCATGCTGTGTTTAACCACTTAACTGTCACCCCCCATTTTTGAACATATACATGAAAGTGCACTATCCAAACTTAAGCATTTGTAAAAAAGATAAGAAAGATCCATGATTTTGGTATGGGGTAAGCTTGAGTGAAAAAAAGATTTAAGCATTTTAGAAATGTGTTAATTGACTGAATATTGTGTGAAAACAATGTGAATTGTGTTAATTGCATGGTCACAGCAGACGGATGTTGTGCTAATTGTGTTTAGAGTTTTGAAAATGTGATTACAGATTGGACAAAGGGATGTTAACAATTGGATAAAACTGTAAACCAACTCACTGAGACATTATGTGTTTTCAATTAATAGTCTTTCAAAATAATGATAATGATTAATAATCTTCTTTCTCCCAACATAATAGGAGATGGATGAAGTAAATATTTCACAGCTGTGGCTGAATGATGCTGTTAGCCCAGACACAGATCCAGTCTGGAGATTGATCAGAGGATGAACGAGATTAATTCACTCCATCAATCAATCAATCCTCAGTGATGCAGGATAGTTGTGTATGTATTCATTCACTGAATGATGTTTGTCTCCCTCTGCTGGAAGATCACAAACACTCTTCATGATCGGGAAAGAAACCATTTGTCAAAACTGATTTATTCATATAATCTTATCCTGTGACAACTTATTCACATTATGTGATGTTTTTTCATTTGTGTACATTTTAGGATTTTTTATTTTACACTAGTGCGTTTGCGTTTTAAAACGGCATTTTATAATGAAAACGATCCCATTTCACGAGACATCACGGAAAATTTTCATCTAGGGTTTGAATCCATCTTTTGCCGAAATCGCCATTCTTTTCTCATCACATATCACGTCGGAAAAATGGAAATCAATTGCTTAACGAGTGTTTAATAATAATGAATTGATTAGGGGTGTTTCTATAACACTTAAAGGACATGAATTAATGAAAATATGGCCTGACAAATATGACACAACAGTGTAAATATGACATATTATTTCACACAAACACTAGTATTTGTCTGTATTAGTGTGATTAGTGTTTGACTGACAGAAACACAGAAAGTGTCTCTGAAACATCTTCATCCTCTTGATCTGAAACAGGAAACTGATGATATTCAACTTCCTGAAGATTCCTGAGATTCTCTGGAGTTCACATCATTGTGTGTACTAGTGAGTGAGTGTGTGTGTGTGTGTGTGTGTGTGTGTGTGTGTGAGAGAGAGAGAGAGAGTTTAATGTTTAATGTTACACAGAGTCACTGAAGAGTTGTAATAATCAAGTCTAAATCCAGCGTGTAGTGTTTGAGTGAATGTGTGTGTGAATGTGTGTAAGTGTGTGAGTGTGTGTGTGTCAGAGACGCTGTAGAAGGACAGAGAGCCGCTCGACTCGTCCAGAAACACTGCTACTCTCTTACATGAGTCTGAAGCAGCAGGTATCACAGTTCCTTTATAATTGTGACGAGCAGTGAATCCATGATCAGAGCAGATCAGACTCCAGGAGTGATCATTCCATCCAAACAAACAGTCAGCATACCGTCCTTTCCTCTTGATTTCTTTATAAGCCACTGATATATAAACATTATTTCCGCTCCACTCAGTCTCCCAGAAACAGCGTCCAGTCAGACTCTCTGAACACAGAACCTGAGACACATTAAATCTGTCTGGATGATCAGGATACGACTGCGGCTTAGACACTCGCGTCACCTTTCTGTTCTCCTCCGACAGAACAAGTCGAGTGTCTGCTGTGTTTGGGTCCAGTGTGAGATCACAGGCGTCTGAACACAACACACACATTACAACACACATATTTACAACTAAACTACAAACAACAAAACTGTGTGTCTGTTTGTGGACTTACATCTTTGAGGTCCTGCTGTGATCATGAACTCTCCTCCATGATCCACACTAGAAAACACACACACACACACACACACACACACACACACACACACACACACACACACACACACACACACACACACACACACACACACACCCTGAATTAGATCATGATTTATTCTGATACATGATAGATGACAGAGATTTATACATGATCAAGATTTATTTTATTTCAATTTATTTTAATGTTTCTTGAGGAGCATTTATAAAATTCAGAGTTCCTCTGGCATCGCTGGATACACCGCATCGAGGGAGAGTTAGCTATCGCCATCAGAGCAAGAGAGAGCTGAACGGAGTGATCTACACATTTGACCGCTTGCCATTCACTTGCATTGAGGTACTCCGCATTGTTTTATTTTGCTCAGTTAGAGTGAAGCAGCCAGTTTGTGTTTTAATCGGCCACAACGCACCCTAGCAACGATCCAGGCCTGCAACGGTGGGGTTGATGAATGCATGTGTGTGTGTGGGCCCACATTTATGCTGTTTATTTTTATTTGATATTTAAATGCCTGTTACGGTTATTGTTATTGTCTCAGTTGTTCTTACAGCAAACTGTATATAGTCAGGAGGACTAATTTCAGTAGTCATCTGCAGATGCTGAGATATATCGGAAATAATTCACTCAGGGTCAATTTTAAGTGAGCAGTTTCCTTTATTGAAGTGCTGTTATTGATACACTGAATATAGTCTATTTGGTTACCTTTTTTACACACTGTCTATTTATTTATTTATTGACTTATTAATCTATTTATTCCTATTTTTCTATTTATTGACATTTACATATTTATTAAGATTTGACTATTTATTTATTTCAATTATTTATTTTGATAATAAAACATTCTAGTTTTTATACTTACCCATAATTACCTGGTGTACTTAGATGGATTCACCGTACTTACCTGTAGGCTTAGCTTGTAAATAGTATTCATACCAGAGGTGTGTAATAGTTTATAAGACTATTCGAGAAACATATCACTAGAACCCGGTGCTCCACCCTCACAGAACTTGAGAGCCGTAACTCTCGAGAGGGCAGGGGGCGCTACACAAATAAACCTGTTTTCTGTTTGCCATTGACTCATGAGTGAGCATCCTCTAAGTCCTGTACACATGAATCATACACATTTGTCTCGTCATAAGCCACATATGTCAGATCTGTCTCACACACACTGACTAGGGCTACAGGATTAAAGGTGTACTGTGTAACTTGGAACAAATACACAAATTTAGGGAAAGTGTTCATTTTTATTACATTGGTCTTGCCAGCTAAAGGCTTAGACCATTTTTCTAGGTCCATTTTTGTTTGATCTAAGTGTAAAACGAATTAGGTTTGAGTAGTTCCGAAATATTTCTCGAAAACAACCTCACCGAGGCATGTGAAGCCGTCTGCGACTATTTTAAACAGGTAAGCAGAAAGAGAAGTGTTTTTGCTGCCTGGTTTATAAGAAAAAGTTCACACTTGGAAAGACGTTTATACCTGAAATATTGCTGAAACGGTGAAGTACAGCCATAACATGAGGAAGGGAGTTATGTGGATCCATGACAAATAGAAGCAAGTCATCAGCATATAGTGATAATTTGTGCTCTCAACCCCCTAATAATCCACTGAAGAACTGAAGTTGATCTCAGCAAGAAGGCTAAAGGTTTGATTGCCGCTGCAAAAAGCAGGGGAGACATGGGGCAGCCCAGTCCCTGTGTGGAAAATATTATGAGCTAATGTTATTAGTGAAGCATATACAGGTGCATCTCAAATTAGAATGTCGTGAAAAAGTACATTTTTTCTTGCAAGTTATTTCAAAAAGTGAAACTTTCATATATTTTAGATTCATTGCATGTAAAGTAAAACATTTAAAAAAAAAATGTGTTTGTTTGTTTGTTTTAATTTTGATGATTAGAGCTTACAGCTCATGAAAGTCAAAAATCAGTATCTCAAAATATTAGAATATTTACATTTGAGTTTCAATAAATGACCATCCCTACAGTATAAATTCCGGGTATCTCTTGTTCTTTGAAACCACAATAATGGAGAAGACGGCTGACTTGGTAATGATCCAGAAGACGAACATTGATGTCCTCCACAAAGAGTGTAAGTCACAGAAGGTCATTACTGAAAGGTGTGGCTGTTTACAGAGTGCTGTATCAAAGCATATTAAATGCAAAGTTGACTGGAAGGAAGAATTTGAGTAGGAAAAGGTGCACAAGCAACAGGGATGAATGCAAGCTTGAGAATACAGTCAAGCAAAGCCGATTCAAACACTTGGGAGAGCTTCACAAGGAGTGAACTGAAGCTGGAGTCCGTGCATCAAGAGTCACCACGCTCAGACATCTTCAGGAAAAGGGCTACCAAGCCACTTCTGAACCAGAAACATCGTCAGAAGCGTCTTACCTGGGCTGTGGAGAAAAAGAACTGGACTGTCGCTCAGTGCTCCAAAGTCCTCTTTTCAGATGAAAGTAAATTTTGCATTTCATTTGGAAATCAAGGTCCCAGAGTCTGGAGGAAGAGTGGAGAGGCACAGAATCCATGTTGCTTGAAGTCCAGTGTGAAGTTTCCACAGTCTGTGATGATTTGGGCTGCCATGTTATCTGCTGGTGTTGGTCCACTGTGTTTTCTGAAGTCCACAGTCAACGCAGCCATCTACCAGGAGATTTTAGAGCACTTCATGCTTCCTTCTGCTGACAAGCTTTATGGAGATGCTGGTTTCATTTTCCAGCAGGACTTGGCACCTGCCCACACTGCCAAAGGTACCAAAAGCTGGTTCAACGACCATGGTGTTGGTGTCCTTGATTGGCCAGCAAACTCGCCTGACCTGAACCCCATAGAGAATCTATGGGGTATTGTTAAGAGGAAGATGAGAAACACCAGACCCAACAATGCAGATGACCTGAAGG
This sequence comes from Acrossocheilus fasciatus, assembly GCA_036784905.1. NCBI lineage: Eukaryota > Metazoa > Chordata > Actinopteri > Cypriniformes > Cyprinidae > Acrossocheilus > Acrossocheilus fasciatus. The sequence goes on along the minus strand of JAXUIB010000026.1, from coordinate 1,841,529 downwards.
CCACTGTCAAAAAAATCTGGGCTTCCATACCACTTCAGCAGTGCCACAAACTGATCACCTCCATGCCATGCCGAATTGAGGCAGTAATTAAAGCAAGAGGAGCCAAGTATTGAGTACACATCCAGTAAATGAACATACTTTCCAGAAGGCCAACAATTCACTAAAAATGTTTTTTTTTTTTTTTTTTTTATTGGTCTTATGAAGTATTCTAATTTGTTGAGATAGTGAATTGGTGGGTTTTTGTTAAATGTGAGCCAAAATCTTTACAATTAAAAGAACCAAAGACTTAAACTACTTCAGTCTGTGTGCATTGAATTTATTTAATACACGAGTTTCACAATTTGAGTTGAATTACTGAAATAAATGAACTTTTCCACGACATTCTAATTTATTGAGATGCACCTGTAGTTTTATCCATGTTAAAAAACATGTGGACCCACCCCAGATTTCTCTAAACAGCTGAAATCTGACTGATCATTCAGTCACTGGTTTCTTTTTTTCCTCTTCCAAGATAAGAATGAGATTATTTCCCCTCTCAGGTAAGCTTTTAAAGAGACCCTGAGTACAGCTTTACTAACATCTGGAGTATCATTGATGGATGCACCTGTATATATATATATATATATATATATATATATATATATATATATATATATATTGTTTTTTTTTTGTTTTTTTTTAATTACCCTTATGACTGGTTTTGTGGTCCAGTTCACACACATATAAAATATATGTATTTATGTATTGTTTTGTTTTTTGTGTGTGTGTGTGTGTGTGTGTGTGTGTGTGTGTGTGTGTGTGTGTGTGTGTGTGTGTGTGTGTGTGTGTGTGTGTGTGTGAGTACAGCTTTAATAACATCTGGAGTATCATTGATGGATTAAAATAACATCAATTTTATTCTTAATGGACTCAACAAAGGATGAATTATAAAGAATGGCATTATTAAAGGGATAGTTCACCCAAAAATGAAAATTCTATAGTAGGAAAAAAAAAGTACTATGGAAGTCAATGGTGCCCTAGAACTGCTCTGTTTCCCACATTCTTCAGAATATTGTCCTTTCATCGCCTTGGAATTATAAGGTTCTATCTGCATTCTGAGATATTTTTTGAGATATTGAGCTTCAAAGTTTTTGCATTCCATATAGCAAAAATTATATGGGGAACAACTTTCCTACATGAAAATGACAGAGACCATAAATGTATTCTAAATGTACGATATCAAAATCCTCTCGAATTTTAAATGGGGATTTTTGGAACAGGTCAAATGCAGATAGAACATTCTAATTCTGAAAAGTCATTTTCTGCTTGGAATTATAAAGTTCTATCTTGCAAAACATTAATTGAAGCAACAATTTTCAAGAAATACAAATAGTTTTTTTATAATTTGTTTTAAAACATAAAATTAGTGTTGTAACAATGTGTCAGCATGTATGAGAAAGGTAAATTTAATGCTTTCTTTATCACATTTATTCCATATTTTAGGACAAATAATTTATTCTTGGTTAAGTTAGGCACAAAAGGGCAATACTAAATATTTTGTTCAGTGCTAATGTTAATTTTAGCTAGGATTATAGTGGGTAATTAAACACATTATGGAGGGAACAGTTAAGGCAGCTAACGTTACTCTAATCCATCTGACCAGGACTTTATTCCACAAAAAGTGGGACAGGGAAAATGACATCCTCTTTAAATGAGTATGGCCGAGATAACATGCTGACATTTATTGTTGTAATTAAGACGCCATCATTTAAATAGTTGACTATTTGATATTTAAGGCTTAATGTTGTAAAATTTAAGACATTTTAAGACGTTAAACTGCATGAATATTTCGCCAATCATTACATATTCGGGTCTTTAGCGACCCAGACTTATATTCAGCCCTGATGGATCTCTAATTGCTGCAATATCAAACTCTCCTGATATTTTAAGAACATAAAATCAAAAAAGAATAAAATAAGCATACTTTCTTAGCTTTTGAAACTTAGAAGGGTTCGATTTGAGCAGATGATTTTACCATCACTGCCATCGTCAGAGCGCATTTCCCCAGTATACATTCAGTATCTGGCTCATATTCACGATCTCAATATATTCTCAAATATCGTTTTCAGCATCTTCAAAAACAACTTTTGATTCAATTAAAAAAATTCTATAAATTGATCAATTTTGATCACTATTCACCACATCCACCATAAAACGACAGTGACACTTATATTTCATTATGTACAGTAATTGCTCTGCAGTAAAGCCATTCAAGCCAGTTAAATTTTTGCAGATGATTATTTGTTTTATGCATGCACTAATTATGAGTGAAAAATCACGTCATCATTATGTTTTAAACAGTGCCACTTTGTGGAATAAAGGTGAATTGCACTTATTGATTCTGCAGACATAATTATTGTTGTTTAATGTTTAATCTTCCCTGCTGTTACTGAGCAGTCCTGCGACATGACAAAGAACGTTGATCCTGATTGGTCCTCTTGCGTGCATTCGAAGTGCTGATTGGCTGATTCACAGATAGAACCTTATAGAACCAAGTTAGTGTTTGACTTTGTAGATAGAACCTTTTTGTTTTCTAAATAAAAAGTCCTGAAATGTACAAAACTTTAACAAAAAAAAAAAAAAATCACATAATGTAAATAAGTTGTCACAGAATAAGAATATGTGAATAACTCAATTTTGACAAAAATGGCAGATAGAACCTTATAATTCCAAGGGGACGCTTTGTGTTTTGTGTGAACAAAGACATTTATACAGGTTTGGAACTACTTGAGGGTGAGTAAATGATGACAGAATTTTCATTTTTGGGTGAACTATCCATTTAAAGCGCCTTGAAGGCAGCTCTTCTACAGCTCAGTTCAGCACTCATGTCTGGAATAATATGAACTCGCTCGCCACATTTATAAGCTTGCTGCATTCTCTGGAGGCTTGGAAAAACTTTGCCTTGTCAGAGAAATAATGTAGGCGGATAATCAACGCTCTGGGCCTAGAATCTCACCTTATTAAAACATGTAGGTTACTTCCCAACTTACTTGAGTTTGTCCAGATGGTTGAGTGTATCAGAGAGCAGCTTCACTCCTGATTCTCCTGGGTGATTGTAGCTCAGATCCAGCTCTCTCAGGTGTGAGGGGTTTGAACTCAGAGCTGATGCCAGAGCAGCACAACCTTCTTCTGTCACCAAACAACCAGATAATCTACAACAGCAGGTTCATGTTAATATGCTCCATTTTTAGAGATATGCAATTTAAAGGAACACTCCACTTTTTTTGGAAATAGGCTCATTCTCCAACTCCCCCAGAGTTAATAAGTTGAGTTTTACAATTTTTGAATCCATTCAGCCGATCTCCGGGTCTGGCAATAGCACTTTTAGCATAGATCATTGAATCCGATTAAGACCAGTAGCATCGCGTTCAAAAATGACCAAAGAGTTTAGATAGTTTTCCTATTTAAAACTTGACTCTTCTGTAGTTATATCGTGTACTAAGACCGGCGGAAAATGAAAAGTTGCGATTTTGTAGGCCGATTTGGCTAGGAACTATACTCCCAGTCCGGCGTAATAATCAAGGAACTTTGCTGCCGTACCATGGCCGCAGCAGGCGCAGTGATATTACGCAGCGCCTGAAAGTAGTCCCCAGCTATATTATAACTAGTTACCTAGCTGGGGACTACTTTCAGGCGCTGCATAATATCACTGCGCCTGCTGCGGCCATGGTACGGCAGCAAAGTTCCTTGATGTTGGGTGTTTTTTTATGCAAATGTCTAACCTTGTGCATGAGGCAGCTCATTTAAAATACTCCAAATTCACTAACATTAGGACAAGGTTAAAGGAACACTTTTTTTGGAAATAGGCTCATTCTCCATCTCCCCCAGAGTTAATAAGTTGAGTTGACCATACTGAATTTCGTGCACATTGGGGAAACTTTACCCCAACCACAACCTGCATGTGCATGGCAAAGGCCTCAAAAATGGGTGAATGCTTTCAATGGCAAAAATGAAAAATATATGAAAAATATATATAATTGTAGGGATAACCTGCTAATTTAGCTCAAAGAAAATTGTTAATGAATTTTAAGGGGAATTTTGAAACAATTTATTCTTTACGACCAAACAATGCTCGCTTTTGCAATAATGCCACATAAATTTGCAGAAATGCCACACAAGTTGTCACTAAAACTTGATTGCAGGTACATATTTATGTCCAGCGCTCAATTGAACCGTAACTGTCAACTCTGCAGCAGATATTAATATCCAAAATATAGTAAAAACACTCAATATTAAGCAAGGTAACAAAATATAGTTAAAGGCAGTAAAAAGAATACACATGACACTTTCGACACATGTTGACGTCAACATGAAACATTAGCATATTGCCTGCCCACTTGTTGGTCTTTTTTCGCGTTGGTCTGAATGAAAAATTTCATTCTTTGCCACTAGGTACCACTTTCGGAGCAGTAAAAATAGCTGTTTCCCCGGTAACACTATACACAAAGCAGCACTGCGCTCACAAACGCTGCTTTATCAGGCATTACAGGCATGATGAAATGAAAATGAGACCAATCGACCAATCACCGCAGATTAGCATCACGCAAAGGAGGGGTTTGGAAAAATTAATCGTTAAATGAATCGTTTCGAGTCGTTGAGCAAATAAGGTAAGAATAAATGCAAATTATATGATTATAAGTGTTTTTTGACCTTGCATGCATGTCAACCTGTTATTGGGGACTCCCAAAACCAAAATATGAACCTTTCATTACCCATAATAGGGGCACTTTAAAGCAAAGTCTTCATTTCCTTCATCCTCTTTGAAAACAAAATAACTGTGAAATCTCCAGACATTAAAATGTTTTTTTTTTCCCAGCAGGAATCATCGTAATTAATTTACTGTAGCAGCATCTCAATCTGTGTTTGAGGGCAGTAATTGTAGATGGGTGTTATTTGCACACGCACCAGCAGGTGGCTCACATGAGTCAACATGAGCCTCAACAGAACCAGAACCTATGATGAAGCAGTGCTAAATATAGCGTTGTTGTGTCAAAATACTAATTTATTTAATTTTAAATGAAAGAAGTGTCCTGATAGTATTCCCACTTTTTACAAAATGCAACTGTAATCTGAATACTTTGCTTTTTGATGCAACTGTAACAAGTTTCAGTTAGATTTATGTATCCTGATTACGTAACGCCATTACATGTATTCTGTTACTCCCCAGCCCTTAAGTACCTCAGTATGTTGAGTTGACAGTTTGGACTCTTCAATCCAGCACAGAGTTGCATTACTCCTGAATCTCGCAGGTCATTTTTACTCAGGTCCAGTTCTCTCAGGGGAGAGTTTGATGACTGTAGAGCTGAAGCCATGATTTCACAGTGCTGATCAGTAAGATTACAGCATGCCAATCTAAACAGGATAATGAGAATCAATTCATTACATACACACTGTATACATACAAAATGAAACTGCATACACTGTCTCATGTTTTTGAGAAGGAAGTGTCTGCATCCCATTGTGATGTTCACAGTTCTGTTGTATAAAGTTAATGACAACAACATTTTAAGCCCAATTTGGACGGTAATTGTTTCTCATGTGGACGTCTGTAAAAATAAATTTACATATCACCTCAGTGATAAAACTCATGGATTCAAGTGGCAATTTATTCACACTGGAGGAGCGAGTTCTGTGATCCTACGAACCTGGGAACACTCTGCTCACGTGGCCAGTCACATTATTGTCTGCTGTAAATAAAATGAATTTTATGTACAAATTTATTCTTATCGTTGTGTAAAATGTATAAAAAAAATACTTACGTAAAATGTATTCTTATTATTCCAAGCATATTTTATCATATATAATCCTATTTATTAGTATATTTAAAACTATATTTAAAAAGTGAATCACAACACACTGGGCCCATTGCGTATTTCTGAGGGAGGGGCTTAATCAAACCAGGAACTCATCAGCGTGTTTATAGCAGAAGAGAAAGAGCGGTGTATTTTTCAAACCATGTTTTGGCTTGTCCTGAATCACTACGGTACACCTATAATAAGTGTTTATATTCTGACTATTTTAGACTGGTTTGGGTAGGTACCGGTGCGGAGTAGCCCAGTACCTGTGTGAATCATCATAGACATAAAGAAAGAAAAGTAGCTTCGGCTACAATGTTCCATAAGACGCACTCAGCTCTGTTTATTAATCGCTAGAGCGTCAAAAGTTACAGACTGCAGCTTTAATTATGACTTTAAAATTAAAACGAATAAAAACTATAGTAAAACCATTTGAAACTATTAAAAATTGTGTCTTGTTTCACCATCTAGATATTACAGCCCATATATTTATTTATATAAAAGGCTATGCAGACATCTAGTGGCCAGTCTAGCAGTTTTATTTTATTATTATTATTATTATTATTATTATTATTATTATTATTCATTTAACATGTGCAAGGAACAAATAAATATAGTGTATACATAACATTAAAAAAATTACACCATATACCTATTAGTCTATTTTAAAATAAGCCTACATGTTGAAATGTGTGTGAAATGCTGTGATCTTTCTTTATTTCATTGACTGATTCAGGATGTGGGGACTCTTGTTAATTTCTACATTTTCCAGCTGTGAGGAACTGTGCTGGGAGGAACGATGGAGACGTGGAATAAATGAAACAGTCTTTATTATAATCCAAACAAGGGATAACTCACACAGGAACCAGCAGGAGACACACAAACATAACAAAGTAGACCCGACAAAGACAGACAACACAGACCTTGACTTAAATACTTGGGGTAACAAGCTTAATTACGAGACACACCTGGATGACATGAACACAATCAGACAAGGGAGAGAATGGGTCATGGAGCACATGGGGAGGGAAAACACACACAAAACAGTCCATGGGCATGACACCAGCTCATTTTCCACTAGAAAACTTGCACACAACTGCAAATGTTCAAGTTGGTTGAGCAGCCTACTTTGTAGAGCAGTGTAGAATAAAGGTAAATTATGTGAAAAATAATGTGTTTTTTAAAAACGAAGCATTAACAGACTGCACCCCATAAAAAACAGTCACCCGCCCCTTTAACTGATGATGGATCATTGATAATGGCCACAATATCATTCTGTTTTCATTAGGGGTGTCCCCGAATAGTCGACGATTCGATGCTTCGATTCGAGGAGCCTGATTCGACTCCCAATCTCACAGTCGAATATTCGCGGGGTGTTATGATCATACCATTTTGGCTATATGGGGGTGCTTAGTGTCTGATTTCACATCGAACTACCGGTTTTCTCCCAATAAGTTAATATACAGCCTATTATGATAATGCTGTAAATAAGAATCTTAAAAGAAAGAAGCTTTAAATAAATATTTTAACGTGCGTGAATAAATCCAACTTCCCCTATAGATTAAAGTTTCACTTTCTAATCCGTCACCGACAGAAGAGCATCTTGGCGGCAGGGATTTAAATCTTTAACAAGACTCAAACTGACACAGGCAGAGTGGAAGACTTCTTTTTTTTCTATCAGGTAGGGTATAAGTGTATAAGTATATTATTTATCTCGTATAAGATGCCTTTGGTTGAGTTACGTTATAGTAAAGAGTTTGTAGTACGGTGATTATTTTCAGCGCGTGGTGCGAGTAGGACAGCAAATGCAGAATATGGTAACACTTTATTTCGATAGTTCACTATAGACAGTCTACAAACAGTAAGTAACTTTTCAACTACATGTGAACTAGCAGTCATTAGAGTATTAGTAGACTGTCTGCTTAATATCTTCTAACACTTTATTTGGATGTGTACACAACATACAACATACTGACAATGAGAGACTTTGCAAGTATATGTCAACTTATTCTACTGACCATAAACCTACCCTACTGAGAGTTAGTAGACATTTAGCTGCAAATGAATGAGAATTAGTTGACATGTAGTTACAAAGTTACTTATAGTTAGTAGAATGTCTAAAGTGGACTATCCAAATAAAGTGTAACCCATAATATTAATAACTATGACTGGCACTGTCATATACTGTACATAGCATTATAATGAGAACACTGTTATAATGAAACGCTGTGATTTTTTTTTTTTTTTTTTTAGTTGTGTTTCTGCATGTTATTGCATGAAGAACGCGTCCACAAGATGAATTCATTCAGAGCCACGCAGACGCATTCATGTGCATTCGGGGCATTTTGTGCAGATAGCCTATAAGTGGCAATGTTAATGTTATGTTATATAAATAATATAAAGCGTATTCTATGTGAGATAAATAAGTTAAATACCATTGATTAAAAACCTTCTATCATATGCTTCATTCTACTGGTCATCTTCAGCGCGCGCAGCTCAAAACAGAAATACAGAACGTTATAACTACGATCATATATATAACGTTATAATGAGAGCACTATTGTAAAAAAATGTTTGTGAATTCTTAAGGGTTTTGCTGACGTTTAATGTTAACTATCTTTTAATCAAAACATAAAATATTATTTACCCCGTTTGTATCTGCGAGGCGTCCGTTACACATTTTCCCTGTGTATTTACAACTGTCGAATGTCTGACTTGACTCTTGGTAATGTATTTTGCCCCGCCCCCAAATATATGATTTGACTATCAGTCGACTATCGGCATGATTTGAAAATTCCGATTCGACTATGAAAATCCTTAGTCGGGGACACCCCTAGTTTTCATTCAATAGCTGTATAGATAATAAAGCATTCAAGAATCAGAGTAACTAATTACAGGTGAAGGAACACTTATAAAAGTGTAGGAAGAAAAACATCATGAATCTAAAAGTATAATATATATTGTATTTACTCACACATTATTATTAACATATTAATGAATCAATGTGAAACTCAAACCTCAATATGTTGAGTTGACAGTTTGGACTCTTCAGTCCAGCACAGAGCAATTTCAATCCTGAAACTTGCAGATCATTGTTACTCAGGTCCAGCTCTCTCAGGGGGGAGTTTGATGACTGTAGAGCTGAAGTCACAATTTCACAGTGCTGATCAGAGAGATTACAGCGTGGGAATCTGAAAAAAAGAGAGAGCCTGGATATAAGGCATGCTGGTGTACCCACCAGATTGCAAGACTTCAATTTGACATTCATTGAGCTTCAACATAAGATAATGATAGATGATTTTTCACAGTCTTTACAGGAAAATTCAGTAATTAAAATAAATGTGTCTTAAAAGTAATATTTTATTAACATTATGTGCATTATATTTAAACACTCTTGTTTATTTTTATTTATACAAAACTTAACTGTGGAAAAAGCCTTATTAGTTGAATACTGTCATTTAATTTTTTGGTAACACTTTATTTTAGGGTCTCTTAACTAGTTGCTTATTAGCATGCATATTACTAGAATATTAGCCACTTATTAGTAAATTATTAGCAAATTAGGAATTTATTGAGGGAAAAGTCATAGTTAATAGTAAATAAGTGTTCCCTATTCTAAAGTGTTCTAAACCATTTTTTTTTTTTTTTTAAATATGTGTTTTCTTCATATTCTAGTATAATTATATTCAGCTTATAATATTATTACATTTTCACACTCACACAGCTTTTCTACAGTTCCCCACAGCAGGTAACAGTCTCAGTCGACCCTCTTTTGATGACTTGATTTTGTATTTTTTTAGGTCTAGCTCATCCAGCACCTCCTCTGACATCAGGATCATGTTTGCCAAAGTTGAGCATTGTGCAAGTGTAAGAGTTTTTTCTTTCTTTCCAGATGTTAAAAATACCTGCATTTCCTCAACAACAGAATTATTCTTCATCTCAATCAAGCAATGTGACAGATTCATCCATCTTTCAGGACTAACATTGTTTTTTTGACCTCCTTTCAGGTTTTGGATTATTTTCTTGATGCTCTCTGGGTTGTTCTCTGTGTGTAACAGTACATCCTGTAAGAGTCTCTGATTGGACTCCAGTGAGATGCCATGAAGAAATCGAAGGAAAAGGTCCAGGTGTCCATTTTTACTCTTCAAGGCTTTATTCATTGCTCCCTTCAGAAACACATCAATGGGAACTTTCTCACACTGAGTTATAGACTTTCCTGTCAGAAACATTTTCAGAACCTTACTGTTCTTGTGTAAATAGCAGTAAAGCACATACAGTGCTGCAAAAAACTCATGAAAGCTCAGATGCACAAAGCTGTAAACCTTCCTCTGATAAATCACAGATTCCTCCCTGAAGATCTCAGTGCAAATCCCAGAATACACTGAGGCGTCAGTGACGTCTATGCCGCTCTCTCTCAGGTCCTCCTCATAAAACATCACATTGCCCTTCATCAGCTGATTGAAAGCCAGTTCAGCAAGTTTCACAATCACTTCTCTGTTGGACTGCAGGAGTTTCTCTGGATCTCTCTCTTCATACTTCTGGTTTCTCATATTTGTTTGAATGAGCAGGAAGTAGATGTACATTTCAGTCAGATTTTGAGGGATTGCTGCACTGAGATCTTGTTTCAGGATGTTTTGAAGCACAGTGGCTGAGATCCAGCAGAAGACGGGTATGTGGCACATGATGTGGAGGCTTCTTGCTCTTCTGATGTGTGAGATGATTCTGCTGGCTTGATGCTCGTCACTGATTCTCTTCCTGAAATATTCCTCCTTCTGAGGGTCATTGAATCCCTGAATTTCTGTCACACGGTTTATGCAGTTAGAGGGGATCTGATTGGCTGCTGCTGGTCTGGTGGTGATCCAGATGAGAGCAGAGGGAAGCAGATCTGCTTTCAGGAGGTTCGACATCAACAGACCCACTGATGAAATCTCAGTCACATCAGAAACTTTCTGACTGTCTGAAAACATCAGAGTAATTCTGCTTTCATCCAGACCATCAAAGATGAACACAACTTTACATTTATCATAAATATTTGAATTCAGATGTTGAAGTTCAGGATGAAAGTCAAGCAGAAGTCTGTGAAGACTGTAATGATGATCTTTAATCAAGTTCAGCTCTCTAAATGTAAGAACAAACATGAAATCTACATCCTGATTGGCTTTTCCCTCGGCCCAGTCCAGAATGAACTTCTGCACAGAAACGGTTTTTCCAATTCCAGCGATGCCTTTAGTAAGAACAGTCTTTATTTTGTCTTTCTTCTCTCTTCTCATCTCATCATATCCATGTTCAGGTAAAGGATTAAAGATGTCATTGCAGTTGACTGGAGTGTCTTGGAGTGTCTTGTAACTTTTCTCCATCTGTAGCACCTCATGTTCTTCATTCACTCCTTCACTCTCTCCCTCTATGATGTACAGCTGTGTGTAAATCCTATTCAGGAGAGTTTGATTCTCTTGTAGTTTGATTCCCTCAAATAAGCTCTCATACTTGTTCTTCATGCTGTTTTTATGGTGGTCTTTGACTCTGTGCATTGAATTGAGCTGCAGATCTGCTTCTGTGTCATGATGACTGATGTGCTTCTGACTGTAGGAGGATGTGGAGGTCTGACAGGACACATATCTGATCTGGTCAGTTCTCGAACCACTGAAAAGACATTAAGATGAACAGAGACAAAAACAGAAAATACCTTCATCAACATAGAGAATATATTTAAATGTCTCTAATATAAATGATCTTATTTGAAATCATGCATGACCACATTTAGAAAGAAGTGTTTAATGAATAGATTCCTTTTAACTCTTTCCCCGCAAGCGTTTTTGAAAAACGCTGCCGGCCACCGCCAGCATTTTTGATGATTTTTACTATAAATTTCAATGCTCGCAAAACATTTTGTTTTATGAATATCTGAACATGCAATACACCACAATAAAGAACAGACCCTCTACTTTTAAAAAATTCTGTTTTATTCTATCTTCAAGCATTCTTTTTTTAATCAACACTTGAAATAATACATCTGGATCATATTCAGTTCTGTTATCAAAGAAAAGATGCAGTAGATGGCTTCCATCAGCACTCCCAAAGCTTTTACGTTCCTTTACCACTTCCTGGATCGACATTTCACTCTGTAACATTAGGCAGTTTTCATTTATATGTGGCTTAGTGTTGATGATTGCATTATTTTTCATATGTATATGCTTACATATGAAATCACTCGTTTCTGCATCTTCCTTGTCTGTGTTTTTGATCGAGTGATTCTAGACTCATTAAGGAGATGAGTAAAAGTGTCCCTGAGTGTATAACAGCAAGAACTCGGAAACCTGGAAAATGAAGAATCTCATGAATAATGTAAAATTCCATGTTTGGCGGGGAGTTAGTAATCTACTGTGACCAGCAGATCTCCTGATTACTGTCAATGTAACACTAATGCAGAAATACCATGTTGCAAAAATACACATGTTCTTTAATTTCTGTGTAATTAGTTATATAAAAGAGACATTACATAGAGAAGAATGCACGAGCACCATTTAACAAGTTGTTTTTGACAAAGAGGCTATTGACACTTCCTTTATAGTTTTCCATTGCCATTTCTGGGTTGTTTGTTGTTAAAAAGAAAGTTTCAGTTTTATTTATGTCTAAAGACCTTCATGGCAGAAATAAAAAATGCAAAGTTTTTCTCTTTCTGTGTACACTCTGTCTTCTTGTTTTGAATGTCTTAATTTACATGAATGTACTCACACAGGGTCAAAGGGCACTGTTTCATCACTGAGATCAGGGGGATGAAACATGGAGTTGTTACTCTTCATGGAAACACAACTGGATAATGGAGATTCTGCTCTCTTTCCCTTCCTGCCAAAAAAAAAAAAAAAAAATGTACAGTTGAAGTCAAAAGTTTACATACACCTTGGAGAATCAGCAAAATGTTAATTATTTTACCAAAAAAGCGGGATCATACAAAAAGCATGTTATTGTTTATTTAGTACTGACCTGAAGAAGAGATCTCCCATAAAAGATGTTTACATATAGTCCACAAGACAAAATAATAGTTAATAGTTAAAATAATTCTTAATACTGTGTTTTTACCTGAATCCACAGATCAAGCATTCTGCGTCAGTTCAGGCAGGCCTAGTAGTCAAGCTTTGCTATTAGCTGATGGGAAAAAATCAAACCCGGCCCCTATCAGCTGATCCAACTCAAGCTCTCAATTGGCAAATCTCAAACAGGGCGCCTTACTTAAACACTGCTTCAGTCTGCTTGCTTTGCTGCTTCCTTTGTACGCTGCCTGCAAGAACCTCACTGTATGTTGCCGTACCATGAAATCACGCTTGTTTTTGACGTTACTCACCCAGCTGTTTATCATGTCTTCTGCCGCCAATGACGAAGATCCGTGGATTGAATCAATTGATGAATCCCAACAACATCAAAGCCAAACAGGGGAAGTTAATCTAGATGAGAACCATGTTTCTGTCCGTCGGAGCACTCGTTTGGCAAGTAAATCCTTTTCTTCTCCCGGCATTAGCGACTGGCCTCTGCCTAAGATATTGGAGGTTCTGTTTAAAAGCAATATCCCGGTTCCGTCCGGAGCTACTCATGAGGAACTGTTTTCCTTGCTTTGTGAAAGTATCGATGTCCCGGCTTCCCATTCTTCACCTCATCCTCCTACTTCCGGCAAGAAAAATACGCAGAAAAGGAAAAACTTCGAGCCGGCTTCTACTTCGGCCACTGGTGCACCCAAACGGGCATGTGGTCCTTCCAGCTCAGCCCGATCAAGTCATTCCACGATTCAAAACCATGATCCAGTGTTATCAGCATTGTCAAATATCCAGTCTTCGATCTCTGACATGAACTCCAGAATCCAGGCTCTGGAGTCCGGCTCAGCTTCCAGGATTTCGAGAAATCTCCTCCTCTCCGGTCCGGGTTCTTCAAACACTGCGTCAACCACGGTGCGACTACCTGGAGCGGAGCAACAGGTTGATGACGTCATTCCGGCAACAGTCCCGCGGAGGACTATGGGAAGTGCAGTTCCCGTGTCCACTGGCTCCACTTTTTTTCCGCCAACTGCTGCAATCTCCCATCAGTTGAGAAGCCAAATTATTGCAGGTAACGATATCAACCTCGTAAAAATATTACTAGGCCCAGAAATTAGTGACGGCCGTTTTGTTGATTGTGGCGATGTGTCCGTTATGCTTAAAGACAGTGACCCCCGACTTTCAAAAACTTTGACTCTGGCCGAATTTATCGTAGCATTTGGAGTATTGAGAGATGTTATATGCGAAGTTTTTCCGTCTCGTAGAGCCGAGCTAGACACGTATTTAGCCATTATCGCTGACTTGGCTCTCACTTATGGAGGAACTCTCTTTTATGAATATCATAAATCCTTCTCCAAAAAAGCTGCCATGTTTATTCAGCGATTTAATCAGAAACTGGACTGGTCTGTAGTCGACTTAACACTCATCAGCAGACACTTTACTGGCCATCAAGCTCTCTCCTGCTCGATCTGTGGCTCTCACACTCACACGCCCAATCTATGCCCAAAAACTGTCTCTCTCCAAGCACCTAAACCTGGCTCAAGCTTGCAGCCTGACCCTAAGGTGATGCCATTTGCCACTCCACTGTGTTATAATTTTAATGAGAATGTGTGCAAGTTCTTTAATTGCAAATATATTCATGCTTGTAGTTACTGTGGAGACAGCCACCCCAAATCTGTGTGCCCAAGACGAACACGCTTTATGAAAAAGGAGAAAAAGAAATAAATCTATCAACCCCAGTCAACGTTCCAAAGCTGGGTCGAGCGTTGAGAAATCACCCTAATCGCTGTTTCGTCAATTACTTAATAACTGGTCTTGTTCAAGGTTTTATTGCAGGGTTGTCTTGGATGCCTAATTATTCTCTAGTCTGTAAAAACTTGCTTTCTGCTTCTAAAGAGCCTGAAGTAGTCGATTCTTTGTTAGAGAAGGAGGTTAAGAAAGGATTTATGATTGGCCCATTTGTTGATCCTCCCTTTCCAGTCTATTGAATAAATCCGATAGGTATCGCGACTCGTAAATATTCAGGGAAAAAGCGTTTAATTATTGATCTGTCTGCCCCTCACAATGAAGCCGCTCAAAGTGTTAACAGTCTCATTCCTCTAGCTCCTTTTTCTCTGTTTTACGCTACCATTGATGATGCAATCAAATTCATTAAAAGAGCAGGTCAGGGTGCATGGCTCGCAAAAGCAGATATCTCCGATGCTTTTAAAGTCATGCCTTTACATCCATCGCAATGGCACTTATTTGGCATTAAATGGAGAAACAAATTGTATTTTTCAGTTAGGCTCACCTTCGGCTGCCGCAGTAGTCCAAAAATATTTGATACTCTGTCAGAGGCATTGTGTTGGATTCTTCTCAATAACTGCAAATTGCCGTTCGTACTTCATCTCTTGGATGATTTTTTACTAGTCGACTTCCCACATGTTAAACCGGACCGTTGCATCTCGGCGCTTAAGCGCACCTTCAACGAATTGGGTGTTCCTCTTTCTGAGGAGAAAACATTAGGTCCTCTTAAAACCATTGAATTTCTAGGCATCACATTAGATTCTAACTTGATGCAAGCCTCCCTGCCGTCAGAGAAACTAAATCGCATTAGAGAAGTCATGAGTAATGCTAAAAAATCTGCTTTTTTTTCAAAAAGAGATTTGCTCTCTTTGCTAGGCCATCTTAATTTCGCTATGCGGATAATTCCACAGGGAAGGTCCTTCATAGCCAGGCTCCTTGACCTCTCAAAGTCAGTCAAAGACCTCAATGATCTAGTTACCCTAGACGAAGGGTGCAGATCAGATCTCCGATTCTGGTCTTTGCTCCTTATCAACTGGAACGGCATCTCGTTTTTCTATTATGATGAGCTGGAGTCTTCTGCAACCCTTAAATTATACACTGATGCCGCGCCTTCCGTTGGTTTTGGGGGGGTGTTTAATGGTCAGTGGTTTGCTAGTGCATGGCCAAATGAACTGTTATCTGTACCTGTTAATACCCTGTCAACTGCTCTGTTGGAGTTGTACCCTATTGTGATAGCTTGTATTTTGTGGGGTAAGCACTGGTCAAGGAAACAAATCATGTTCTTCTGCGACAACGAAGCAACTGTAAATATCATTAATAAGGGTCGCTCCTCTGTACCGTTTATAAACCGTTTTGTTAGGCGCCTTACCTGGTTATCCGTATTGGGTAACTTCAAATTTCGGGCTGCTCACATTCCTGGCTTAAATAACCAAATTGCTGATTCTCTGTCTCGGTTTGAATTTCAGAAATTCCACCACCTGTGCCCGGAGGCAGCACCGTCCAGCCTGGTCTGTCCCTCTTTCAGCCAAACCGTACTAGACTAGACATGACCTTTCAATCGTATTTGCGCACTGCCGCTCACTACATGCGTAAAGGTCTAGCTAAAACTACATTAAAAATGTACGACTCTGCTTGGTCTCACTTCAGTTCCTTCTGTGCATCTTTCTTCGTAGCTGTACTACCGGTCAATGTTTCATATGTTAGTGATTTTATAGTCCACTGTTATGAATCAAGAAAAATGCAGCCTTCAAGCATCAAAAGTATGGTCGCCGGCATCCAATTCCACCTGCGCTGCTTGGATCCTTCTACCACCAGCTTACTAGGAAATCCATCGATTCATCTTCTGCTTAATGGCCTCAAGAAAGAAAAACCCCAAGGCAACGATCAACGTCTCCCCTTCACACTCCCACTCTTGCTAAAGTTAATATCACGTTTAAGAGAAGGATGCTTTGGGTCTTATACTGATTTAATGCTAGAATCTGCTTTACTCGCAGCTTTCTATGGTTTTCTCAGAGGTGGTGAATTTACCACACGCACTGATACTTTTAATCCATCACAAGATCTCACAATTTCTGATGTAACAATTTATTCTCACTACTTCACCGTATATCTAAAGCATTCTAAAACTGATAAAAACAAGGAAGGCACAGTAATTTTTATTTCTGAATCTAACTCCGTCTTTTGCCCTCTGTCTTCCATGTTGGCGTACTTGAGAAGCCGTCCACAAGCTGGTCTGCAGGACCCATTGTTTTCCACAGAGGAGGGAAAGCCTATGTCCAGAGCCTGGTTTGCCTCCCGTCTCCGCCTTCTCTGCCAATACTGTGGTCTTCCCCCAGAACGTTACACTGCTACTTAAACACTGCTTCAGTCTGCTTGCTTTGCTGCTTCCTTTGTACGCTGCCTGCAACCCACCTCCTCCCCATCTCCTCCCTTAACTTGTGTAACTTAAAACAATGTAATTCTGTTTTCATTGTTGCTTGCTCTGTTCTGGGGGTTTTGTGCTACTCTCCCATTCTTAAAATAGGAGGGTTGCCCCTGAAGTGGCTGCTGTTTCCCTGTCTTGGCTTTCATGGAGCTCATGAAAAGGACAAGGAACTTGGAACAGAGCCATACCGCCAAATGTAACTTAGTAAATATGCCAATAAAAAGTTGACTTAAAGGCTTGTCTATGGTATTTCTTTTGACTTAAAAGGTCCTGACTGAACTGTGTTTTTTGTTTAGTGATAGATGTTCATGAGTCCCTTGTTTGTCCTGAACATTTAAACTGCCTGCTGTTCTTCTGAAAAATCCTTCAGGTCCCACAAATTCTTTGGTTTTCCAGCATTTAAGTGTATTTGAACCCTTTCCAACAATGGGCCTCATTCATGAAACACGAGCAGAACTAATTTTTGTGTAAATTTTCGGATTCATGAAAGTGTTCGTCAAAGAGTCTAAGGCGAGCGGATCCATTTGCAGTTTTTTATTAGTTCAATGTTAGACACCAAAACAATGATCAATCACCAGCGTCAGGGATAACACAGATAATCCAGAGACATAGACGTATTTCAGGCAGAGGTCGGGGCAGGCAGCAATCAGCATAAACAAAGTCGAGAAACAAGAGCAATGGTCAAAGGGGCAGGCGGCAGGGAATCACAAGGAGAACAAACAGTCCCAAGATAATACACGGCAGGGACAAACACAAGGAAAATGCTCGGAAATGTCAGACTGGGCTAAACAAGACTTCACCCTGAACTGAAGGTGTGAGTGGCTTATATGCAAGTCTGTAAATGAGGTGCAGGTGTGATTGCTGATATGGGAAGCAGCTGTGACTGTGAGATCAGGTGATCATGTAATACAGTGACTGATGGGAAATGTAGTCCGTGTGATGCAAAAGTCTGTGCAGTACTCGTGTCCAAATGATGAAAGGGTGACATCTAGTAGTTGATGGGTGAAAGATCCTGGACCGGATCATGACACCTACCAGGTGTAAATGGTGCGTAAAACGTTGTGTGTTCTTTTTGGCAAACTGGTGACACTGAATTTTGATGCACTGCCATCATAATATGGTTTAGTATTGGATTATACTAATTGCGTTTATGAATCCAGAGGAGAGTTTTCGGGGGAAGGTCCGTTTTACGCTCAAATTACTCAGAATTTACTCCTATTTTTACAAATGTTTCATGAATGAGGCCCAATGACTGTATGATTTTGAGATCCATATTTTCACATTGAGGGCAACTATCACAGAAGGAAAAATTATGCATTAAGAGCTGGGGGGAGGGGGGGGGGTGAAAACTTTTGAACAGAATGAAGATGTGTACATTTTTCTTATTTTGCCTAAATATCATATTGTTTCATTTAGTACTGCCCTTTAGAAGCTACAGAAGATACTTGCAGTGCAGGTTTCCCAGAAGACAAAATAAGTTAAATTTACCCTGATCTTCACATTCAAAAAGTTTTTAATGGTAACACTTTATTTTGATGGTCCCTCTTGAACAGTCTGTTGACAATAAGTAACTTTGCACCTACATGTCCACTAACTCTCATTAGAGTATTAGAAGACTGTCTGCTTAATGTCTGCTAACTTTTTATTGTGATGGTTGCCCAAAAGACATTCTACTGACTATAAGTAAATTTGCAAGTACGTCAACTTAATCTAACCCTAATCTTACCAGTCTACTAATACTTTACTAATACTCTAGTGAGAATTAGTAGATATGTAGGTACAACGTTATTTATAGTCAACAGAATGCGTTAAAGGGGCCATCAAAATAAAGTGAAACTTTTTATCCCCGGCTCTTAATGCATAATTTTTCCCTCTTGAACATCAGTGAACGTTTGACCTTTCTGTAATAACATCCCTCAGTTGTCCTCAGTGTGAGAATATGGAGCTGCTTAATTGTCATCTATGGTATTGAATTGATTTAGTATCATACTGACTTCATAAAGTGGAATGCCTTTCACATGGCTTGACGCTTACTTTTTTCCCAAGGAGCACATGTGCTCCTAAGTTGAAAAATTTAGGAGTGCATTAAAAAAATTTAGGGGTGCAATGAAAATTTTTCAAATGATGTGTTTCAGCTTAATAAAGGGATATAAGGAGACATTTACAAGCACAATTATTTAATTTATCAGAATACAGAAAGTATACAAAGGATTTTAAATAACTTTGTTTCAGACTCTATTTAATAGGTTAATTATGTAATTATTTAAAGTCCTTTTAAATTGTATGTACATTAGGCATGTGACGGTATCAAATTTTCACAATAGTCGTTGAAGCTTTTGTCATGGTAATATAATTTAGTAAGTTAAAAAAAAAGTGCTGTCGTCTTAACTGGTTATTAAACAAATTTATTAAAGATCTATTACTAAACAAAGACTTTATTTAAAAAAAATATACAAAAATATAAAGTAAACAAGTGTTTCAAGATTAGAGTGCAAAAGATTAAAGTTCAAATGAATGAAAGAACAATAGGTAACACTTTCCAATAAGGTCCCATTATATAACATTAGTTAAAGCAGGTTAGCATTAACTAACAATGTGCAATTGCTAATTGCTGCAGTATTTAATATTCTTTATTAGCGTTGATTAATAAAATAAAACAAATTTATTGTTAATGTTGGCTCTATTAAATCATATAAGCAGACATAACTTTTGATTTTATAATGTATTATTAAAAGTTGAAATTAACATGAACTAAGATTAATACAGTAAATGCAATCATTGTTATTTCATGTGAACTAATGTAGTTAACTAATGTTAATGGAACATGTTAAGTGTTACCCCTGATGCATACATCATGGAGATGTCTATTTGACGTCTGCATTTACATCTGCAAGACGTATTTTTATCGTTTCCTATCGGATGTCAAATAGACATTTATTAGATGTCTTGAAGATGTTTATGATTTAGAATGTATGTAAAACTGACATCTACAGAAGTCTGTCTGGTGTTTGTACAGCAGATGCTTTCCAGATCAAGCTATCTTAAATGGACATCTTGCAGACGTATGTGGGACCGAATAATAACAACAAATCAGTCAGTATATAGATAGGCCATGTTTTAGGTTAAATTAAAAGAAAAAAAATAGTTAAGTTTGAAAATAAATAGCTCATTAAGTCTTTAAGTATAAATTACTTGGTGCTACAGTGAAGACTAAAGTGAATATAAATATTTATTCCATGGTCTGTCTGAATACTGGATTCTGATTGGCTGGCAGGTGTTGATTAAATTCATTTAACTGCACAGGTAGTTCCAGGTCAGTTTAATCACGTTCTATATTAATGAGCTGCTTTAATTGATGCACACTAACCAACCCGCATCACTCGCTCGCACACACAAGGAGAGAGAGAGATCGGAGTGGAGATTGCAGATTGCAGATTGTGCTGCACACACACATAAACTTGTTGTCAACGCCTCCCCGCGATTTTTATTAGGCTACTAAAATAAAAGAGAGACACTAGATCGCTACATTATATTCCCCAGCAACGAGGTGATAAAATCTAGGAGATTTTTCCAGTGAAACTGGAATGCTCCTGATCTAAATTTCAAGTGTCAAAGCAAAGGGTATGAAGACTTATGCAATGTTATTGTTTCAGTGTTTCCTTTTTAATACATTTGCAAAGTTGTCAGGCCCGGATTAACACTGTGTAGTGCCCTAGGGTGAGCACATTTGAAGTGCCCCCACCCCCCCTTCAAAAATGAAGGAGCACCTTCTGATCAATAACAAAAATTAGCCTTCCCATTACAAGGTGATATTTGACTCCTTAAAGTGATTTACAGGGGCATTTTTTGTAATGCCTTTTTTCTCTCTCTAATTTTATTAAAAGTATGTCATTATGTCAAATTCAAAAGTCTATATTTATAAGCTTTTCCAAAATGTCTAATAATAATAAAAAAAAAAAAAAATAGAATAAGAACAGGTAGAATAATAAGAATAAGTTACCAATCAAAATAAATCAATATTAACAAAATCAGTTTCCACTACAAAGGTGGCACAGAACACAAAAGTGGCATGAAGGTAAATTTACAGACATGTACAGAGGTTCAGAGGTGGGATGGATGTTTTAAATTCATAACAATGTTGTGAGATTAATGTTTTAAATATAAAATTTTTAATATTGTTTGATTGAAATGATTTAAATAACTATGATACTTTAAAAATAAAACTGCCAGGAGGTGGCGGCAAGTCACTGATTTTATCACTGAATCATTCATTTAATTGGTTCGTTTGAACGGCTGATTCATTCAGGAACGAAGCAAGTGACTCCCTGCGTCCCAGTGTGCGTACTATCCACCCTATCTGCCCTAAATAGTATTGAAAATGACTACTATCACATAGAATTTAGGATGGATAGTATGCACATTGGGACGCAGGCACTGTCTTTATGAATGGATAATTGAATCACTGACTCACTAGATTCATTTAAAAACGCAGGTTCATTCATAAACGAAACAATGCCGTGTTTGAATGGAGATGCGCAGCGGCTCAGCTGTGACTGTTTGAAACTATTTTCCTTTACGAAATAGAGCAAAATCGGGCAATATTGTTAAATTCATACAATGTACATCCCTTTATATTAACTTATTGTTTGTTGAACTGTTGTATTAATTTGATATCACATTTGCAAACTCCCCTATAATCTTTAAAAGCTGTCACTCACTTCATTACTCACCACTGTGCAAACATGCAAGTAGAAATCTTTGAAGCTACCCTGAGCTCAAACACAAATGCTGATCTGGTATTTTTGATAGTTGCACGCAGTACTTTTCAGTCGCATTGTAGAGCCCTGGCTACGTGCCGTGATATTTTCTCTTTTTTTTATTTACCTTTATCACAACCGCTAAACTGATGCTGCCTATCCATTGTGAATTGAATTATTATAAATTGGCGGGCTCGACTCTGACTGGGGGAGGGCGCAATTACACTGTGGCATGACCCAATCACAGTTCTTTATGCGTGCATATATTTTATATTCTCTCTGTATACATTGTATCATTAACTGTTCAGTTTCTATGCATCTGCATCTCTTCCAGCAAAATAATATACACAAAACATGAAAAATATTTTAAAGGTCTAATCATTTTCTTAATCACTTGGTGCCCCCTTATTGGCTGGTGCCCCAGGGCACTCGCCCAATCCCGTCTATGGATAATCCGGCCCTGAAAGTTGTGATAAACCCGGATTTTGCTTTGTCATTATGGAGAGTGAGGTGTAGATTTATGAGGGAAAAAAAGTAATTTAAAGCAGTTTAACATAATAACACAACATAACAAAATGTGAAAAAAAATTAAGGGTGGTATAATTTAGGGTGGTATAAGGTGGTACAGGCGGTTGCCTAGGGCCCCAGCTTAAGGGGTACGTATCTACGAACCAGGGCTTCACAGTGCATTTAAAAACATTTAATGACATGTTTTTGCTCCAAATTCCAGCAGGGGTTCAGATAAAAAACCGGCAGCTGGCAGCAGGAAGTGGCTGCCATTGACAGCCGGAAGGCAGTTACTGGCAGCCGAAGGGTAGGAAGGACCTGCCACTCGGTAGCAGCCAATCAGTATCGACCAACGTAGCAGCAGCCAATCAGATGTAACTACGACTACGCAAAACTCTTCAGTAATGGCGGCGATTATGGGAGCAATAAATTTGTAAATTAAATCTTTAATTGTTGCATTGTAAGTTTGATTTTAACTTTTATGTTAGTGAACGACAGTGTAACTTTTGCCTACTTTAGCTTAATTTGTAAATTTACAAATGTAGTGTGTGTACCATGTGTTACATTTATAATAATCGTTGATATTAGTACGTTAGGGGGCTACGATTAACTTCAAATATTACTTTTACCTTTAAATACTAGCATGAATCTACTGAATCATATAAAACTAATGTTGTTTGACTGGAATTACAGAAGGTACATGTGCAACACTAACCACATCTTTATGTGATTATATCATTGTCTGATATCCATTAATTTCTCTTTTTTTTCTTACTGTGTAACTAAACAGTTATTTTAAGAACTACCATTCTTTCTCTGGTTCTCTGGTCTTCACCTTTTGTGTACCTGGCTATCAGTTAAGGTGGCAGGTAAGAAGCCATTGCATTTCCACAATCTAACTAACTTAAGTTATTTTGAACACAACATCCAAAAACCTATCCATGGAAAATGTTATTTGATTTGTCATTTATAATGTTCTACATTCTATATGTTGAATGAGTTTGTGTTGCTATTTGAGGATTGTTATTTTCTCTAATACAGGGGTGTAATAAACGAATCATAAACTCGGTTCCTGGAGGGCCACAGCCCTGCAGAGTTTATTCAACCCTAATTAAACACACCTGATCCAACTAATCAAGTCCTTCAGGCTTATTTGAAAACTACATGGTATGTGTGTTGGAACTAATATACACATTCATTTTTCATGTTTCTTCCTGTTGATTGTAAGTCAAAATGTTTTTCTTTCTAGAAAAATACTGTGTTCTTTGCTTTTGTTTGAATTCCCAGCAACGGAAGAGGTGCCACTGGCATTGCCCTGCAATGCTCTTGGAGTATCACATGTGGGTAGTACCACTGAAGTAATAAGCAGACTTGAGAATCTATTCCTTTATGAGGACCATACCCAAAGATGTTTGTCAAATGAAAGAAGAACATTATATGTTCTCTCTCCATCTGTACTTTCATCTTCATAACAAAAGGATTAATGAGAAATACACCAAAGCCTTGAAGATTCAAACAAAGCAATCTGTCCACATTGGCCTACATGGGAAATTGACATTCAGGAGTGAAGGTAATTGTTTTAGTGTTTAGTGCCTTTCATATTGCCTAATGCCTTTAAAGTGTCTATAATGACAGTTTCATTTAGCCATAGACAACTGTTGTCATATAATCATCATACATGTCTGTTTTTGTGTGTGTGTGTACTCTACAGGCAGTACCACAGCACTTCAAGAAGGTAAAGCTGCTTTGAATTGCTTAATTGTAAATCTCAAGGTTAAGCTTTTTACACACATCTTTATTTGGTAGCCGGTAAAAAAAAAAGTGCAATGCTTTATCACAAACCTCCTAACGAAAAGAAAACATTAATTTTTAATGTACCTTTAATCAACATTACTTCACCATATTTAAAATGTCTGTATCTTGTAGTTTCAACAAGCTGACCAGAGCCTGACACTGACTGCAGGGAACAGACAAATATACGTGCCAGGAAGGAGATCCCAGAATTCCAGTTGAAAACCAACTAAATCCACTAGCGTACATGTTTTCATATAAGGAACATATGGTTTAAATATGAAATATCATATCTAGCCTTGAGCAAAGTATAAAAAAGTCATATTGGATTTGTTCAAAATATGATTATAAATATTAAAACATTTATTGACTATAACATTTTTCTTTGTCTTTTTATTTTTTAGTTGCAACAGTTAGTTGATATTTTTGTAACAGAACTACATTTTAATACATTTTAAGTAGCTTGTGATCAAGTTATTATTTTTTTGTTTGTTTGTAACCTAAAACATTCCGATTCTCATGCAATAGGTGGTGAATTGTTGCCTTTCTCAGCTATCCCACATTGCTGGACAGAAGGTATGGTATGATTAACAAACCTGTTTAACAATAACAAATAATGAAAATACATGATACTTGTGCTTTTTAAGTTTTTTTTTTTTTTTTTAATCTAATGCTAGGATGTTCATGTTGTCAATGCATATGTAGTGGCAACTTGACATGCACCTCTAAATTGTGATCCATTTCTGTCCCTACCTGTAAGTGGATTTAAAAATGAAGAACTTAATTTTAATGCGTTGCTTCAGTGTTGACATCACTCAATATTGTAACTTATATTTATGTTGTGACTCTGTTTTCTCCAACAGGCTGATGCATCCTCAAAAGACTGCACCCTTTTCCTAAATGCAAGTCAAGTCACTGAACCCTGTAAGTTGCTGTCTTCCCATGGATTTATTTTTGTGATATCAAAATATATCGGGACGGTTTACAGTGGCTTTAAAAAAATGTAAAAGTTCATCTCTCTCTCTCTCTCTCTCTCTCTCTCTTTTTTTTATTTTATTTTTTATTTATAGCTCAGTTGCAATAAAGATAATGGGTCTCGGAAGCTTGTTAAAAATAAGGTATTAATTCGTGTTACAACATGAAATGTATAAGAAAAATGTGTTTTATTGTCCAGGGTGTTCCTGTACAGTCAGTATCTGTGGACTGCAGTGTATTTAAGCTAGTGGTAAGTGGTTACGGTGTTTTTTTTTTTCTTTTTTTCTTTCCCATTAAAACACTCATAATTTTTCATCAAAAGACATTAGGCTTATCCCAGTGAAAACAGATTTATATACATTTTCAGGTATTGTCAAATTTACAGTTTGACTTATATTCAAAGTTGTAAAAAAAATGTTTTTATCTATTTGGCAGTATGCTCTCTATATGGCACTTAACTGGGAGTTTGACCTCACCGGGGTAAGTAAAGTATCCCTTCCTTTTCTATATTGGTAAAAGGTATTACTTTTGGACATTTAAACATCAAATTCCAAATTTATTGGTGGGTGGGTGAATCTGCTCTTATCCAAAATGGCACATGGTAGGTATATGTGAATATGGGAATAAAATCCATTTTACACAAGTAATGTTTAGAAATAAGTAATTTATTTATTTATTTTTGCATATCAGTTTTTGCAGTGCACATCAGCCATGTCGGAAGCATTCAAGGAGGAGACAACAACAAGAAGTTTTACGGGATGCTTTTGATACTATTTACATTGTACAGCACTGACTTTTACTACATACCAAACCTGTTACGAATTTAAAGGCTACTTTATTAAACAAGAACAAAACAATGTTGTTGTTTTTTAAATACTACAATTGTAAAACTTTCATAACACAGCAAAATAGGATTTTAAATAAAGGTGTTTTTTTTATGCAGGTCTTTTATTATATAAGTTTACTGAATGTTTAAGTATTTATATAATACAAATAAAACATGCACTATGCATGCATAAGCATCTCTCTCTCTCTCTCTCTCTATGTGTTTGTATATATCCTTTATTTAACACAAACATTGATATGTATATGTACTTTTGGATAGTTTAATTGGAGTTTTATGAAATTACACTTTAATTGTTTTTGATACTTGTTTTATTTTCTATTGTCTCCCCTTTCTTTGTCTTTTAAATTGTTATTTTTATTTTAAAGCACTTTGGATCAACTACAGTTGTGTTAAACTTGTGCTCTATAAATAAAATTTGCCATGCCTTGCCTTGCCACACACACTCACACACTTTTATATATATACACACACATACATATATATATATATATATATATATATATGGCTACAAGTATGTATGAAACAGACATTGCATTATGTGCACTCACTAATGCTCACAATACATGGTTTTGGGTAAAAAAAAATAGGAAAACTAATACTTAACTCTATGTTTTTTCTTCAGTGTAGATGAGTTTATTTCTCTCTCAGTGGATGCATAAGATTTCCTGACAAAATTAATCGCTGTTAGAAATTTAAAATAAATCCTTAGACCTTTCTGAACAATTATGGTTATAGGCCTCCTGCATATTAAACAAAATGCTACACATATAAAATTGCATTTTGAGAGAAAGAGAGAGAGAAAAAAAACAGCCTAAGTCAGTAGGCTGCATGTCACATTTTAATATTACATTCAGAAATAATGTAGGCTAAAATACGGTTAAATAAAACAAAATGTGTACAAAACATTATAAACACAACTAGGCTATTTAATTTCCCTTCTCTCCACAACAAATCCTCTAAAGTTGTATTTAGACTAAATATAAACATGAATTTAAAGCGAAACTGAAGCCTACCTCTCTCATTCTGCACAAATCCAAATGTTTCCATATTCATTTCCGTGAACTTCGAAGCACGTTTCAATTATCCAAAACTCAGTATAATTTTTTTTCTTTCGTTTCGTTAATCCGTTAATAATTTAAGTGAAATGTATTTCATGCATAAGCCTATATATTTCTTCTTATGTATATAGTTTTATTCTGTTTTCTATGTTAACAGATGTGCGGCAGGTGCGTGATGTGTCCTTGTTGAATCCATATTCTATACTATCCTGCAATTTTTGCTGGTTTCAAAACACACAACAAGCTGTATTACCTGCCCTTCAATTTCACATAAATGCAGGTCTAATCCTTTACGCTTTTGTTACATATCCTCGGATAAATTAATGCCAGGGCATTGCCATTGTGACTTACCTATGATGAATTTACAGTTGAGTGCAGACATTTCACTCGTTGGATGCATCAACTTCACATTTGCATAGACTACTCAAATTTGTGACTGTAGAATTCAAATATTAAATGGAACGATAAAAATAACGTTATTAACCGGTTAATGGCCATTTAATTTATCACAAATAAATTAATGTTCACCTTTTATTTGTATTTAGCCTTCATACAAACAAGAAATGTGAAATCACTGTCAAATAAACATCTCAGACTCACCTTATTAATAATATTTTTAACTTCAAACTATAGGCTAACATACACTACCAGTCAAAGGTTTTTGAACAGTTTTTGTTCTTTAAAGAAATCTCTTCTGCTCACCAAGCCTGCATTTATTTGATCCAAAATACAGCAAAAACAGTAACATTTTGAAATATTTACCATTTAAAATAACTGTTTTCTATTTGAAAATATTTTAAAATGCAAGTTATTCTTGTGATTTCAAAGCTGAATTTTTAGCATCATTACTCCATTCACATTATTCTAATATTGTGATTTGCTGCTCAAAAAACATTTATTATTATGTTGAAAACAGCGGAGTAGAATCTGATTTTCTGACAGCAGGAGGCACTTTGAGAGCGGAAGAACTATCCCCAGTGATGGCTGTAATCTAAGCAGCTCCGCTCGTGAACGCTACTTTATCGGATAAAATGAAAATGCCATCAAAACTATTCTGAAGACAGTCCGTTCCCTTCAGAGATACATTCATATAAATCACCCGCTTTTTGAAACGTGCAGTGCTCATGTTTATTCAACCAAGTCAAACGCAACAAATAAATCAATGTATGGGAAACACTGGTAATGTATATCGAAATATCGGAAATGTGTTTAAAATCACCGTATATCACCGTTATTGAAAAAAATTATATCGTGATACATATTGATATTGAATTATTGTCCAGCCCTAAGTAAAACCATTGATAATAACAAACAAAAATAGCATTGTGTGCAGCTGACAAATGCAGCCAACCAATGAGAACTCTGGAAGTCACAGTATTTGAAATTAAACTTTTCACATCCAACCCTAATCAAATACACCTGAACCTGCTTATCAAAGTGTTCAGGATGACTTGAAAATGGCAGGTAGGTGTGTTGGAGCAGGTTGAAACTAAACAATTTTCTGTACATTCTGTGTTTATGTGTTAAAGTGGACATCAGATGCAAAATTCACTTTTACATGGTGTTTGAACTAGGGGTGCATCAATTCGATACTCAGTATCGGTATCGGCTCCGATACTGGCACTTTCTGCCGGATCGGGGTATTGGTCAGGCAAGACTGATCCAAATCCAATATTTTGTGTATACTATGGTGTGTTATTGTTAAGCCTCATGAAAGCCACAAAAACTTTATAAAGCACAATAAAGTTTTCGTGCACTGTATTTCAAGTGTTCTGAAGCCGTTCAATAGTTTAATTTGAGGGACAGATAAATATTTAAGTCAAGTTCATGTAAACTCTTCTCTCCGCTGCGGCTGTATCCTCCATTCAGCATTCAATGTTCCTAATATTATACTTGGTCTGTAAATAAAGATAAATGGTTTTGCATAAAAGGACTTGCTGGAATTTTTGTGCCTAATCATGTTAATTTCTACCAGGTATCTGTTAGAGTAGATAGCACTATGAATTGTTCTTCACAAGCACAGTAACTGAAATTTAAAACTTTTAAAAGAAGAGGCTCAATAAACTAACACATAGATTTAATAAACTACGCATCAGTATCTCTTCCCTTTGTGCTTTGAACTTCTCAATGCGGAGCTCTGCGCCTGCACGCTGTGACTCCGTGCTGCTTTAACCAAAGCTTTTGACTTTTCATGAAGACCCTAAAGAATCATACCAAATTGTGGAAAATGGGCATCTGATGTCCCCTTTAAATGTTTCAATCCACATAAGTATACTCACACAGGATCAAAGGCCACTGATTCATCACTGAGATCAGGGGGATACAACATGGAGTTGTTGCTTTTCATGGAAACACAGCTGAATAGTGGAGAAGCGACCCTCTTTTTCTTCTTGCTGGTGATACAAAGAAAAAGAGAGACATTTTTCAGATGGTTTCCCTGCTGATTTTCCATCTGCTAAAACGTGCACTGGATGGAGTCTGCATGTGAGACAAGCTCTTAAAATGACCAACAGCCTGATAAACAGTAATCTGGTTTGTGCACACTCGGACAAGGGTAGCACTAATTTCCCACACAGCTCACAGTCAATATGACATGAATATAAGTGTCAAACTGGATATACTTTGAAATTAAGCACTTACAGTTCATCACGTACGTGTGTAGTGACAGCAAAACAATTCAATTTGCACAAGCTAACTGAGACATAGAGTGCACTCATTTTTATGCATTCTACAGATGCACACTTAAGAGGATCTCACAGCTTAATTTGACAAAGTTTGCCAGGTTAGTCAAATTAAACATTTATTAGACATTCCAAGGCTACGGTTACACTGCAAGAATTAGTTCTCAATTACAGTTTATTACACAGATCAGATTTTTTTGTTTGGCTGTTTATATTGTCTTTTTAAAATGTGTAAAATGTGAAAGGATCACGTTCCTGAACTGACCTGATTGCGCAAAAGAATGATAACAAGAATTCATGAAGCGTGCTGTCATTCTGAAGTAAATATAGGGGCCACTGAAGTAAGCTGATGTTCCGCAAAAGCCAGCAAATTCATGAGCAATTGATAAGGAAAACGAAGATGAGGAGAACGAAAGCAAAGTTTATTTTTTAAATATTTATGGTATGACCCAGTATTTAGTTTGTATAAAGATGTTACTGTAATACATCGTAAAACAACTCCTCATTGTTTCTCCCTGACTACCTCTGCAACTGTCTGTCATATTCACCAAGTGATCAAAGAACTGCCGGAATGTAGTCTTTAAAGTGCCTCCCTTCAGCATGGAAACACGATGAATGTGGATCTAGAGTGATGTAAAAGTCACATGAATTCCAATGTCATCGTTCAGACTAAGGTCGCATTGGAAAACATCTGACCTGAATTGGTTTTAGAACCACAAATAAAAGTGGTCCAAATCAGAATCAAAAAGATCAGATTCCTTGTGGTTTGTGCTATTCACAATGTCATGAAATAAAATTGTCATATATGAGCAAAAAAAAAAAAAAAAAAAATGGGACATTTGGGATTTGGACCACATTTTTCTGCAGCATGAACGTAGCCTATGACTTGTTTAAATGAAATGCACATTTAATGAATGCTGACGGTAGATGAGTAAGTTTTATAGCATTTACCTGTTACTATGAGAGCAAATGCTAAAATACTTTTTTGTATACCCTTTACATAAGGCCCAGGCATACTTCTTTTTCTACGTTCCAGCCGTATCCATAGCTTTCAATGTATACTCAAACACAGATGAGTTCAAAACGTGTGCAGACCTAGTGGACTCGTTCTGACTATTTACAGACTGTATAGCTATGTAGGTCTGTGTGTGTGTTCTTGTTTATGCTATATTGAGGGGACCAAATGTCCCCACAAGGATAGTAAAACCAGTAAACGTTGACCTTATGGGGACATTTTTTAGGTCTCCATGAGGAAACAAGCTTAAAAATCATACAGAGTGAGTTTTTTTGAGAAAGTAAAAATGCAGAAAGTATAGGAATAAAGTATATCAAATATAGGAACGAGTGCAGATCAGTGCACAAATCAACAACGACACGGTTCACGTGTGATTCATGAAACATTTGTATACCGCCAATTCCATCATACTTTCATACTATTGTGTTGAATGTTCATACATTGATAAATGTGGTGGCTGAAAATAATTGTCATTTAAATATCACACCCCCTAAAAATGCATGGTGTAGATGCCTCTAGAGTTTACAACATGGAGAAATGTAACTAGACCAAAAAGAGGACAGAACCACGTGAAAGAGAAATTGATCTTACTCCAAAAACACCCTTTAACCTTGTAATTGCAAACAATAACATTAATTTACGTGTACTGTATATTAAATACCGGTAAATATAACAAAACATTTACAAACATAAACACGATGTAGCCTACTCCACAATAAATCCTTTAAATTGAATGGTATTCAGAACAGAACAAGAATGAAAAATAAGTAGCTACAAAATTATATATTAAACTATAAAATAAAACACAAATTAGGCTAGTGGCATTCATTATAAAAAGCATACAAACGTCAAGCTAAAATTAATTGACTTAAAGCTAAATTAAAACGGCATTGGGCTCACAAGTGTGCGTAAAATGCTTCACATGCACAAAAGTGTTTGTTTGGCCGCTGCACATTGATTTTAAAGAGGACCTTTTAAAATAAACAGTTCAACTTTTATGTTTGTGTGACGAGGTGCAAGGTTGCAAAGGGATTACTAAACTTTGAAAATAAGCTACTAAATCACACAATCACGACTACGCCACCCAGGAATTAACACCCGGGAGAACCCACAGGTTCGCACTCTCACAAAATGACCCAGAGACGTGAATACCTTGTATAAAAGTAACAAATCTTTATTAAACAATTTCTCAATCTTGTTTAATAAGAAAAAGAAAAACTATGCCAAGCAGATGCAACAAACTGCCATGAAAAGCATACAAAACAACAAAAACACAAGAGAGCAGGGGTTTCGCAATAGGGAGGCGGCTAGACACCGGGCTTCAATAGGGGCCCGTACTACTGAAAACCCACACTTACACACCCCAGGAAATTCACTGCAAATCCACACCACTTTGGCGAAGAGGGATATTTCTGCACGAGAACAGCCAGCCTGCCTTCTCCAAGCCCCAGCTCTCCCAAAAACAACAAAAGGAAAAAGGAAATTAAGCAGACAATTGAACCACAAGTAACACCAACAAGCTTGTTGCCACAAAGAAAAATAATAAAAGGAAAAAAATATATAAACAAAATAACTAAAGACAAAAAAAACAAACATCCATTCAAACAAAACAGATTAACGAATGCAGCCAATCAAGTAAATTGACTGCAAATAAGACTTAAATGCAAAACATAAATTAAAGCAAAATAACCAATTGAATGCAAACCAAACAATTAACCAAAAAAACTTGCATGCAAAGCATACATTAAAGCAAAACAAATCAATAAATACCAAACATCATATTAAATACAATATTAAAGAAACCAAAACAAATGAACATTATGTAAAAGCAAAACAGCAGTGTTGAAATTTCACGCCATGCTGTAGGCCCTGCTATAAGCCATGCAGAGCCGGGAGCACAAAAGCAGGCACGCTTACAGGATGATTTAAACACCTAGGACACAGAAAAAGTTATAATCCAAACTAATACCCCTTTATGCGGGCTGGAGAGACATGAGTGGGCTGTACATACATACCGGATAATGGGAACCACATCATCTATCCAGCAGCCCTTACTTCAATAGATCGCATACAGGCAGGGGCCAATCACTCAAGCAGGCGGGACCCGCAATTCTCAAATGCAGAGAGACACACAACAGCAGAGGACCGGCGATTTCCCAGATACGGATGCAACATAAGCCGGAACAAGTGCCAGCTTCACAAGGATTACTAGTAGCAGACAACAGCAGTTAAAATCACTATTACAATCTACAACACCGACAACCTAGATGAAAAATGCCAATACATACCCCTTGTGCAACACAACGAAACTCCGGAAGTACGATCAGCTGAGCATGACGTAACACCCTTCTATTTTGCCTCATGCCCTTATATACATTCCCCTAACTAGGACACAATAACAAACCATTACCTAGGGGGTGTGATCAACCAGACAGCAGCAAACCCCCCGCAATAACTGCATTTCACCACAATCGGTTGACCGCATTTTAGTTTGACGATGAATGGCTGAAATGTCAAGTTAGCAACGCTAGAACTAATGTTGTGTGAGGCACCTGTGTGATCAGTTCGATTTAATAAAATAAAGATATAAAGAAAAAAAATGCATTTAGAGTGTCACAAAAACAAGCATAGCCTATACTTGTCACAGTTTTTCCTTTTCCTTTTTTTAATAAAAATACATTCCTTTTATATGCTTAATTTCTGTTTTTCTCCATTCGCTGAAGCACTGCAGGTGCTTGATGTGACGATGTGTGAATCCTCATGGTCTGTTGTTTATGCTGTTATTTGCACATATAAAGCTATAAAAAGCTATATAAAGCCCTGAAAGAAAAAAAAAGACTTAATCTAATCTTTAATCTAATAAGACTTAATTTTAATCTTTCTGGTTAATGATCGACTAATGAGCTTTAGTTGTCAGTCAGGAAAATAATCTAAAATGCTGTCATTGTACAATTCTCCACCAAATGTACTATGCTGCATGCAAGTTCAGGTCTGACATGAGATTTTAATCGTAGCCACCACTCATGTTCATATTCCATAAGTTTTTCAAGTATATTCAATAAGTTTTGTGTAGAAACGACTGTATGCCCAAATTCTGTTGTACAATTGTTTTGTAAATGAGGCCCACTAATTTCCTGTGAGCAGGACCAGGACCAAGATGTAATACCAAATTTAGCACTTTTATGAACAATAAAAAAAATATTTTGAGGATAGATATTTTGAAGAAAATAGATAATCAGACCGTTTCAGTTCAAATGGACATTTTTGCAAATTATCATCATAATTATTATTATTTAGAGATGCACGATATTGGATTTTTGTCGATTTGCCAATATTTTTCAACTCATTTTTGCTGATAGCCAATGGAGATACCAATATATTTCCTTTTGTTTGGAAACAACATTATTTCTCCTGTGTAGATATATATATATATATATATATATATATATATATATATATATATATATATATATTATTTTATTTTTTTCATTTTGGTCAGTTTTTTTAAATAAAAACTTAATGAACTTAATTTAAATAAACAATAATGAAGTTCTTTTATAATGTGAGTCCATTGAAAGCTTTGTAAATAACTATAAATCAACTATAAATCAATCAGTGCCTTTTTTCAGACAGATGCAATGTTAACCTTATTTGAAGATTTAACATTTGTAAATGGTTTAAAGCAAAAGTTGTAAAAAAAAAAAGTTCCTTGTATTTAAGTTTTCATAATCCATTAAAAAAATATTACACATTAATGAATAAATATGTACATATAAAATTATTGATTTTTATTCATCTGACCTTTCAATCAAAACATACTTGTGATTTTGTGACATCAATTATTGCTTTATTTATATAGAAACACAATCTTAAAGTTATTTATGTATTTTACTTTCATTTTATTACAAGTAGGCCAACAGCGCCCCCTAAATAAATAAAAGACCTTACCGGAGGGACATTAGAACCCGGGTGAGGCTGCCGTTGCTGCGGCTGCACTTGCTGGGGTTGTGGGTAGAAGGGATACAGCTACGGCCAAAAGTGATGCAAAATCTTGCCATAAGAACATATTGGTGTTCAAAGAAAAGAACCTCAGTGAGTGAATCATCATATTAAATTAATTCACATCAACTACTCACACAGAGTTAGAGGTCACAACAGATCCATCACTGAGATCAGGAGGGTGAAACATGGAGTTGTTACTCTTCATAGACACACAGCTGAATCCTGGAGATGCTGCTCTCTGAGTGTCAACAGGAGCCTCCTCCTCTGTCTCCTCACACACACTCATTTTACAGGCTGTTATTCTGCTTCTCTTCTTCCTAGATGAGAGACTTGATTTCAGGCCTATATGTGGAAACAGAGAAAATAGGTAAGGATTTTTTTCTTCTTCTTGCTGCTAACTAAACACTGCAAAGTTTTTGGACTGACAACTGCAATTAAATGCAGGATTGAACTCGAAAATATGCAAAGAATGACACTGATAAATATGGCAACTTACAGGGAAAAAAAAAAAAAGATTCTGCATGTTAAAACAGATCTGTGCATTAAGCTGTGCAAGTGTAAATGCCCTGCCACTTCTGTGTAAGCTGTTTCTTTGCTGCAACAACTACAACCTTTTATAGGAAAACCTTACTTTTTGTATAATAAGATAATGGTGATCATTCAATAAACAATATACACTTTGTAACAATAGTTATCTTTTCTTGTAATACATTTTACATTGATTATTTGTTTTTGTTATGATTATGATAATTATGAGCTGTTTAGTTTTTCAAATTGTTATTTTCTGCTACGTTTTCAAATTATGCTAGTTTAGGTCTTTGTATTAATTTTTTTTTTAATTAGTGCACGTCAGAACAGTACATGAATGAAACGTTTAACCAACAAGGCTTTAAAGCACATGCACATAATGTACTTTTGTGACTGTGAGTAAGTGCAGTGAGAGTAACTCTACCGCTGAGTTAACACTGATGTGTATGTATGTGGCGTTGTACAGCATATTGAGACGAAACGTTCGCTGCAGCACGATTCTATGATATTTCCTCAAAAGCAGATCGTGGAGATATTTTTATCAAAAGATCAAAAATCGTCATATCGCACACCCCTACCGACCAGCGAACAACTCCAAAGCAGAAAGCAGATGACTCCTTAAGGCTTTGAATCCCGAACAAATATCAAAAATGGCTTTGCAAATCTGCATCAGCATCCAAACATGGCAAATCCAACGTGTTCATGTTTAGATGCTATTTCCAAAAAAAACATGGTCAAAAGTTTCTGTTTGTCTTGTTGGTCACGGTTACC
The DNA here is from genome assembly GCA_036784905.1 of Acrossocheilus fasciatus. NCBI lineage: Eukaryota > Metazoa > Chordata > Actinopteri > Cypriniformes > Cyprinidae > Acrossocheilus > Acrossocheilus fasciatus. The sequence continues at coordinate 1,805,531 of JAXUIB010000026.1, read as the reverse complement.
CCGCCCCCAGCCCCTGACACAAGCAGTTCTTACTTCTAGATCAGCAATGTTTTGGTGCTACTTACGAACCATTTTCCTGGTTCAGAGCTGGTGCTTTGGGTGTCAAAAGACAAAGAACTGATTTGAAACTAGGCTGGCTCCGAACCAAAAAGCTTACCGCTCAACAAGCATTTTTCTGCATGCTCTCGAATCCTCTTATTGTAATGAAGGGTAGAGACCATGTAAATAAGAGATTCATTGTGCGTAGAGTAATGATGGCCGCTTTCGAAGCACTGCTTCGTGAAGCTTCTAACTTTCTGGGGGGCAATCTCTGTAAACCAGTGAATCAAGTGAGTTCATTGAGATCACACCCCAGCGGCGAACTATTGAACCAGCATCTATGGTTTTTACCTGATCTCGGATCAGTTTAATCAATTTGTAGACATTTATACGAGACTTTGTATAATTAAAAGGATGAGTAGAAGTTAACAGTGTCTTACTGGCTTCTAGAAGCTCTCTATAAAACAAACAAAAACACATATTATACAGATACTTCATATTTAATGGCATTTTATTATTTTTTTATAGCATTTAACATATTATACTTTTAAAAACCAATTGCAAATGTTTTATTTAAAGCTGTTTATAAGCATGTTTTAGTCCGAGTTTTGGTGCATTTACACAATTTTGACCAGTAGGTGTCAGTAGCATGTGATGTTTCGAACTCTTCAAAACAGTGAATAATTCTGCGAAGCAATTAGTTCAATTGATTTGAAGCTTTGAAAAGGTTTGTTTCCAGTGTAGAGAGCGTCATTGATTTTAACAGAACTTGTTGAGATTGCGATGAAGTGAAGTGAGTGACAGCTTATAAGTGATTATAAAGGGAGGCTACATATAATCCTATGAATCCATTCTGAATTTGAATAAAAGTTTTGATTTTATGTACTGTATAAATCCCTCATATAAATGTGGGATTCACTTTCAAAATTGCAGCGATGCACGTAGGCTAATGATAACTATAGCAATGGACGGGAGAAAAACATAATTTGTCAGAGTAGATGTGCATTATGCAATCTGAAAGCAGACTAACAAATGAATAGAAAAAATATTTGAATTATTTGCTAAAGTAATTCCATCACAGTACATTGCTATTCTTCTTGTGTTGAAAAGTTATTAATTAAATTATTACATACAATATTATTTTATGTCAATTACGTAAATTAGGTAATGTAAATCCATTTCTAATGTATAATCTGAAGTCTGTGTTAATGTAACTATTTTAGCAACAATCAAGGTTGATTTGAGTCACATAACCTAACTGAATACAGTCCATTCCGAAAGTACTGTTTGATGACTGAGACACAACATTACATTTTTTTCTCATTAGATTTTACAATAAGTGTTTTGAAACAATGATTATGTGGACTGCAAATGTGTACAACTGTAATGAAAGCATGATAAACAGCGTAACAAGTTTGATCAGTTTGGATTTTTGTACTAAGAGTTTTGAAAATTTGTCAAAATACTTAAGTAAATAAAATAAATAAATAAAATAAATAACAAAATATCCCAATTTTGAATTTCTATCATATCATACTAAATTATATAATTATTATTTTTACTATTATTATTATTATTAGTGTGTGTGTGTGTGTGTGTGTGTGTGTGTGTGTGTGTGTGTGTGTGTGTGTGTGTGTGTGTGTGTGTGTGTGTGTGTGTGTGAAACTTAAGAGTCGTCATGTGGTTTCCAAACTGGAGTTCTCCAAGCGGTAACATTCGGATGTTTTGGAGCATCTGATTAGGATTAGGCAGACATACAAAATGTGAGTTGTTGAGGAAGAGCTGGGAACTGAGACGCCCTGTTCTTCTGTCCACCGTGAAGCTGCTATCAGTAACGAACAACGACGTGTTTGAGTTCAACATGCGGTCCGTTTAGACGCAAAAAAGGTCCTTATTGATATTACTGCTGTGAAACATTATAAAACTTACCGTAAGATGTTGATATGATCACTTTCGGTTTCTCTCTGCGAGCTGACTTCTGCTTCATACAGCGCCACACTTAACGTCATGACGGTGGGATCCAAGCGATGAGCTTTCTACGTAATCGCTACAGCAAGCAAAATACATGAATAAAAATAATCGCTATACTGCGCCGGACTAGTTTCTGTGCCTCTTAAAATTAAATTAAGGGAACAGTATTTATTCATGTCAACAGCAAATCAAAAATCACTTTTATGACATATAATTGATATTGGTCGAATTAAAGCCATGTGCGGGACACGTAGGCTACAGTAAGATCTATGGAGGACCGAAGTACTCAAAAAGAAATCAGTACATGATGAATGAATTGAATAAAAAATGTACCAGTTTATTCTAAAATAATTATACAACTTTTAAATAAATAATTTGTTTAATTAATAATTAATCAATCAATGAGTCAATCATTAAATATCCATTTATTTTCTAAAATTCCACAAAAATGCAACCTTTATTATTTAATTTTTCAACATTTATCAAATATTCCAATTTTCATTTCATTTTCTTTCACACACTGTTTAAATATCTTTTTTTTTTCATAATAAAATGTGTTTTTCCAAAAAGCTGTTTTTCATAATCATATGCTGAATTTACAAATGATGCCTGCTTGACAAATCATGTATTTCCAAAGCATTTTTTATTTATTTATTTATTCCATAATAATAGCCCAGCAAACAATTTTGCATTTAAAAGATGTCTATTAGCCGTTCAAGCACAGCCCTGACATCTAGGATAAAACAATGCAAAATTTGGGCTGTCGGTGAAAATGTAATAGATGTCTAATCATTGCCCAACAAGAAACTAGACATCAGTTAGACCACTATTGAACGACTATGTGTGTACGTCTAATAGACAGTGAATATGGGTCTAGGCTAAAACAAGACTGAATTTGGGCTGTCAGTGAAAATTGAATAGACCTCTAAACATAGCCCAAGAATAGACTAGTCATCAAATAGACAATACACTTAAATATAAATATAAATATTATGATAAAAATATGGAATTTTTAACAACTTAAGATAATAAAAATATAAAAATGAAAAAAAAAATATTTTAAATAACTTATAAATATTTAAAAGAAATAAATATAATACAAATCAAGAGAATGTTATCACATTTAACATTAAAACGTTACGGATAAATAACAACGGAAAAAAAAAAAAGCTCTCTGGAAAAGTTCTCTGGTAAATGTTGTGAGTTGTATATAAATACCTCTAATGATTGAGAACAGTGCTGTCTTTTCAAATGCCTCCTTCTGCAGCGGACCACCCCCCTTCATGTTGAATTTTGGCATGAGGGAATTTTTTAAAACCCTAAAATATAATACAGATCGAGGTGGTTAACAATTGCAGACAAAGTTTGACATTTCCTTCTGGCACTGTCTTTGAGGTTTCTTCCTTCAATTCTGCACAACTTTGACACCTGAATAACACATGCCAATGGCAGGCAGGTAGTATTATATGCATCAGTATAGTATTATATACCCATTGACCTGCAAGTTTTCCATCACTACCCCTTTAAAACTCTTTATTCCAGCAGTTTAAGATTTTCTCTATTAGTGCCCCCCACAATCTGTCTCTGCCTCCAAAATTGTCTGGCACTACTGATTTCATAACAACACTGTGATAGCTGCTGTAACTAAAAAGTAGCCCAGTACACACATTACCCTCAAATGTACATGGAATAATAAATTCACCCCTACCGTTTCTATTACATTATGTTTTCTGATTGTACTGTTTTGTTTTTAATGCCGCTATCATGAATCCGGTCTATGAACTTCCGTTCACTCACCACCAGAGGTCACTCGCTAACCACATTGACTCTCACACCATACATCACACTGGACTGCATTTCCCATCATCCATTGCACTGATGACACATACACTGCTGATTACACTGATTGCACACACAGCTGATTGCACTGTTCACACACCCTACATAAACCACGGACTTTCTCTCCCTCACTGCCGAGTATCGTATGCGCTTATCGCTGCCCTAGCTTTAGCTACTCTAGCTTTCCTTGCCTTTTCAGATTTCCTTTCTCGTCAAGCCCCTGTGGGTATTGTTCGCTGTCGACTGACCCATGCCCGTTTTTGATGACTCTTTGCCTAGCCTGTGATATTCCTGTTTGCCACTGTTGGACCCTTGCTTGTTTCCTGACCACTCCTCTGTAATAAGCTCGCACATGGATCCGCAATGTCTCTTGCCTCGTTGGCTCCGTTACAGCTGCATTGCACATCTGAGCTATTTGCACTATTTTAATACTGCTGCAAACTTTTTATAATTGATCGTTTTATATTGCCATTTTAAATCATTTGTGTTTTTAAGCTTTACTATCAATTTGGAAGTTTCAAACTAAATCTCATTTTACTTGAACAATGACAAAGATATTCTATTCAATTAACTCATGCTCTCTCTGTATGTAACAAGTCACTGTTCAGTCATAAATTCAGTGTCACAGTTAAAAAAAAAAAAAAAATATATATATATATATATATATATATATATATATATATATATATATATATATATATATATATATATATATTGCTGCCTGGACCAACCGCTTTTCCGGATGATTAAACTCCTTCTCAGTTTGTGTTTCTTCTGAGTGTGTTCACTGTATAAATTAACATAGATTCATTTTTGTCAAAGCTGTGTTGTTTCTGTTGTTTGCTCTTTCGCCTCTTCTTGTGCGAAAATTGCTTGAGTTTGTAACTGTACAAATGATAAACTTTCACCCTATTTAGGGCTGTGACGGTCACCGTGACAACCGCATCACCGCGATGGTCGGTTGTCTATTGCCACGTGACGTCACACACTCTATAACAAGCATAACACAAAGTTTTCTATACAAGTGTAATAATATACAGTTGCAGATTGTTTTATTAGACTATAAATTTATGCTAATTCACTAATTACCTCAAACGCCATGCACGGCATTTCCTTTAGATTGGCAGGTTTGAGCGCAGGAAAATACAGTTTATTCTGCATTTAGCAAATTTATTTCGTGATGAGCGATGAACCTTTTTGGGAAACCAAATACTACATCGCCGATCTGGAATCATTTCCATTCATGTCACCCATCCGCGTTCATACAAGCGTCTTCAAGTTCACGTGATCGCAAACGCCCGGCTGGTCAGGTTTGTATTGGTGAGGCTTTCTCCAAACTGGTCAAATACGAACAACACAGCGGTAAATGAAAGATGCTAACAAGTAATGTGGCAACATACGCCGCGATTCCTATTCCACAGAGAGCGCGTGCAGACGAGGAGTTAACGCGCCCGCGCGCTTGGTGGCGGAACAGTGAACCGTGTCTAAACCGGACGCCGCGTCGCAGCACAACAGGTCGAGTCTGTCTGCAGGACATTTGAACTTCTTGTCAGTAGCTACATCATAAATAGGACGAGGCAGTTTACTATGAGGGATTTGTCGTATCGCGCCGCATCTAGTGTAGACAGCATCACTGATTATAATGAGTTCTCGCCGCGCCGCTCGCGTGAGGTAGACAGGGTGTATTTAACTCTTATTTAAGGCTACTTTCCTATTTAACTGTATTTCTTTGATATTTATTTTAGTGTTTTGCAGGCTGAGTGTTCACTGACGGAAGTGCTAAAGTAAACACGCACGTTTGTTAATAGATGATTGAGCCTCATTTATTTATTTTTGCGATTCAGAATTATATATATATATAAATATACACAGCACCGCGCCACCGGCGGTAGTTCGTCCATTACCACCGCGGTGGCACAAATCTGCCACCGTCACAGCCCTAACCCTATCTATTAAATTTTGCAGTTAATCCTCTGATCACATGTGTGCCAAAGTCAAAGAAATGAAACCAAACACCTTGTAATCACTGTTGACTTTGCTTACATGATGGAATATCATACACCTCACAGGTTATTTTGCCAAAAAACGACATCTATTCCAAATTCAAGGTTATTTGGGCTAGAAGTGGGTTACACATAGCCGGACTATATCGGGTCTAGTTAACTGAGACGGTCGGTAAAATAACAGCTGTTGCCTGCTTGGAGAGGATATTTCACAAATGCTAATCAACAGACAATGGGCGGTGCTTGGCGCTAATTGGCTAATCCTTTCAACCACACTATAGATATACAGTCGTGGCCAAAAGTTTTGAGAATGTCATAAATATTAATTTTCACAAAGTCTGCTGCTTCAGGGTTTTTAAATCTTTTTGTCAGATGTTACTATGGTATACTGAAGTAAAATTACAAGCATTTCATAAGTGCCAATGGCTTTCATTGACAATTACATTAAGTTTAAGCAAAGACTCAATATTTGCAGTGTTGACCCTTCTTTTTCAAGACCTCTGCAATTCGTCCTGGCATGCTGTCAACCAACTACTGGGCTACATCCTGACTGATGGCAGCCCATTCTTACATAATCAATGCTGGGAGTTTGTCAGAATTTGTGGGTTTTTGTTTGTCCACCCGACTCTTGAGGATTGACTGCAAGTTCTCAATGGGATTAAGTTCTGGGGAGTTTCCTGGTCATGGACCCAAAATTTCAATGTTTTGTTCCCCAGGCCACTTACTTATCACTTTTGCCTTATGGCAAGGTGCTCCATCATGCTGGAAAAGGCATTGTTCGTCACCAAACTGTTCTTGGATGGTTGGGAGAAGTTGCTCTCGGAGGATGTTTTTGTGTCATTCTCAAAACTTTGGTCTCCTAAAGTTGATTCAGCTGTGGGATCAGGGCACCTCCAGTGCAGAGCTTGCTCAGGAATGGCAGCGGGCAGGTGTGAGTGCATCTGCACGCACAGTGAGGCCAAGACTTTTGGAGGATGGCCTGGTGTCAAGAAGGCCAGCAAAGAAGCCACTTCTCTCCAAAAAAAACATCAGGGACAGATTGATCTTCTGCAGAAAGTATCGTGAATGGACTGCTGAGGACTGGGGCAAAGTCATATTCTCCGATGAAGCCCCTTTCCGATTGTTTGGGGCATCTGGAAAAAGGCTTGTCAGGAGAAGAAAAGGTGAGCGCTACCATCAGTCCTGTGTCATGCCAACAGTAAAGCATCCTGAGACCATTCATGTGTGGGGTTGCTTCTCATCCAAGGGAGTGGGCTCACTCACAATTCTGCCCAAAAACACAGCCATGAATAAAGAATGGTACCAAAACACCCTCCAACAGCAACTTCTTCCAACAATCCAACAAAAGTTTGGTGAAGAACAATGCATTTTCCAGCACGATGGAGCACCGTGCCATAAGGCAAAAGTGATAACTAAGTGGCTCGGGGACCAGAACGTTGAAATTTTGGGTCCATGGCCTGGAAACTCCCCAGATCTTAATCCCATTGAGAACTTGTGGTCAATCCTCAAGAGGCGGGTGGACAAACAAAAACCCACTAATTCTGACAAACTCCAAGAAGTGATTATGAAAGAATGGGTTGCTATCAGTCAGGATTTGGCCCAGAAGTTGATTGAGAGCATGCCCAGTCGAATTGCAGAGGTCCTGAAAAAGAACGGCCAACACTGCAAATACTGACTCTTTGTATAAATGTCATGTAATTGTCGATAAAAGCCTTTGAAACGTATGAAGTGCTTGTAATTATATTTCAGTACATCACAGAAACAACTGAAACCAATATCTAAAAGCAGTTTAGCAGCAAACTTTGTGAAAACTAATATTTATGTTATTCTCAAAACTTTTGGCCACGACAGTAGACTTTGACATGTCAGTAATACACCCACAACAATAGGTGGCGCTAAACCCGCATAAAACGAGTGTGCCATGAAATATATTATGTAATGTGTGTTGTAAAGATTGCGAGGGAAAACAAAAGAAAAAGAAAAGCTCACAGCGTCGTGACTGTCATGTTAGTCTGATGGGAACAAACTTCCTCTGTAAGTGATTTTAAATCATAAGACAGTGCCCAGATTTGAACACTACAATAAGATTTCACTTCTACTGTTGTTGAAATTTTGGTAGGCTACTATGAGATGGTTAGCCTAAATGTTATATAACTCAGACCTGTTATTTTTATGGTAGGCTATATCAAAAAGTGTATATTTTTCAATGGCATTGTTGATACATTTTACAAGTATTTACCATACTTTCAAAACAAAAATTTAAATAGGAAAAATATGCAATAGGAAAATAAGAAAAAAAAAATTACAGAGAGAGAGAAACAAAATACATCTGGAAAAAGTGGGGTCATCTTATAATCAGGGTCTTCTTATATTCGCGTCAATACAGTATATCAGAATATCCCATAATCCTTCTGGACAAGATGATCATGCAGTATTACATGCGGTTTTTCAGTAATGTATTTCCTATTGAACAGGAAATTGGATGGTGCAAAACAATTATTTTAATAGTTTGCAGGTGTTAGAAATTAAAAATACACCTAAAAAATTGTAATAATAATTTTGTCAATTTTTAATGAGAGTATAAATGGCCTCAAAACTAACAGACATGGACTAAAGCCACAGAACTGTAGGCTGGATTTCAGAGGGTCTTTTATCTGGTTTATCTCTCTGCTGATTAGCTGGCTAGCCAGGTAAGTTTCAGTTTAGTTTGCACCAATCCTGGGTTTTAGGTACCATGAAAGTGGCTTGGCTTTTAGCTGCGTTCATTGCCATAGTAACTGCTCCGGGGCAGGTTATCTTCTGGGTTAGAAATCTCAAATTGAAATTGTACCAATCAGATGTGAGACAGTGACACATGTCTGACACAATAAAGTCACTCCCCCAGTTTCTCTTCCTACAAATTAAAGGTTACTATGAAGTACCATAAAAAAAAAAAAAAAAATGTCATATGTAAATTGCAATTATCTTTAATGATAATTGCAATTTACATATGATTTATATAATTATAATATGATTCATATGATTATTACTCCATTACACACAAGCACTTTTAGATTAACAATTATTATAAAGCATTTATTTTAAATGAATATTAATATATACAGATCATATGTAATATAAATAAGCTGTAGAATCAATAGATAACACTTTAAAAATGGCTAAATGTGACCTTACATGTTTGAGTCTCTGTCGCTATATATTAACTAACTATAAACTAACTTCACAAGTTTCACTTGTGACTGCACTGTTAGAGTGAGATAATTTCCTTTATTTGTCCTCTTTCATGGACAAGTACTTCAGTGGAAATGCGTTTAAATTCCTCATATTCTTTAATCTCTTAACCTTTAACAAGAGTTTTGAATCTCGCTGGCTTTCTCGCGAGAAAGTCTCTCTGTTGTGATTGGCTGTTCGCCGCTGATGTCCCACATTCAAGTGCATGCGCTCCATTAACTCAGGATCAAGCCTGAGTTGACAGAGAAAGTTGATGATCAGCTTCATGGTACCAACAAAGCCAGATTGGAGTTGTTTGGTTTTGTCAACTCAAAACTTATCCTATAACTCTGAATTTGTTCAACTGCCATCATGGTACAGGCCCCTGGTCTGTGAGTCTGCAGAGGTTTACAAATGAAATCTAAATAAAGCAGCACACAATTCAGTGTAAATAAGGAGCTGCAGAAGAACATGGAGGAGCTCAAGGGTGAGTCTGAATGAAAATGCTGCTCACCGCAAAACTCAACGCCATTTATAGAGCTTTTATTGAGCGAATCTGTTTCCAATGCAGCAGCCACACAAACACACACGTTTGTTTTTGTGAACTGTGGGGACATTCCATAGATGTACTGGTTTTTACACTGTACAAACCGTATTTTCTATCACCCTACACACCTAAACCTACCCCTTACAGGAAACTTTCTGCATTTTTACTTTCTCAAAAAAACTCGCTCTGTATTATTTATAAGCCTTTTGAAAAATGGGGACATGGGGTAATGTCCTCATCAGTCACCTTCTCCATACCTATGTCATACAAATTTGTGTCCTCATGTCACAAAAACACACACAGGAGCTTGTGCTGAGACTTTAACATGATCTTTCTTTCTTCATGTCCCCTAAGGGCAATTGGTTTTACAGCAAGACAAGCATAAAAAAAAGACAAGACAATTTACAATACATAAAATTCACAATAAAAAAACATTATTAAAAAAGAAGAAAAAAAAAAGTTTAGACTGGCTAGACTAAACGTTCTTTAGACGTGCACCTCTTTATATGTAGTATATGTTTTTTTGGCTGTCCATTCACTATGTTTGGGATAGCAGATTGACAAACTACTCTCTATATAGTATGTATTCACAATCACATTTGTTAATGTGCTGAAGAGCTCAATGCACTGAATACTGTATCCCACAATATATAATGTTTGACTTGATTTGTCATTTAAGATGAATGATCAGCTGTGATTTCATTGAAAGGTTGCTAAATGTTCTGTTGCACAATTACACACACACACACACACAGACACACACACACAAACCAAATACAAAATTGTATGTACGTAGCCACAACAGAGACATGAGTCTTGTTGCTAGGAGACACATGACAGTGTTCTAAAATCTGCTGAAATATGAAACATGAAGTCTGAAGCTAAAAATCTCTAAAAATCTTTTATTTCAAATAACAAGTTTAACCCCAAAATGAAGGGGTTAAAGATTTTAATTTGAAAAGGAAAAAAATTGCTCATGAAAAATGTACAAATAATTCATAGTATCATAAAATCCCCTCACAATCCTAAATATTAATCAAAAATATTACTCAACAAAAATGTTACGTTGATTTTCTTAGAAAAAGGGGGGGGGGGGGGGAGTGTTATTTCAAGTACCAAGTGTCACTAAAAAATGAAAACGATCAGAGTTTAATTAATTTTAATGGTAAAAATAGTTCAACATTTTTATAAATATTGCATAGTATCATAAAATCTCCTCGAAATTCAAAATAATAATCAAAAAAATGTATTGGACAAAAATGAATTATGAATTTCCATTTTTTTCTTTTTTTTTTTTTAATCATGTATTTTAAGTACCAGGTGTGACCCAAAAATACAGGAGCTAAAGAGTTGAATTTTAAAAGGAAATTAGCTCATACATATTGTATAAATATTGCATAGTATCATAAAATCTCCTCAAAATTGTAAATAATAATAAGAAAATATTATTGAACAAAAATATATAATTATGATTTTCCTGGAAAAAAAGAAAAAACTTATATTTCAAGTATCAAATGTGACCCAAAGAATGAAGTGGCTCAAGAGTTTAATTTTAAAGGGAAAATAGCTCATAAATATTGTATAAATATTGCAAAGTATCATAAAATCTCCTCAAAACTCTAAATATTAAACAAAAAATATTATTGAGCAAAAACACATTACACCGATTTTCCTGTAATTATTTTATTTTGTTTTATTTTTTTAATCATGTATTTTAAGTACCAGGTGTGACCCAAAAATAAAGGAGCTAAAGAGATTAATTTTAAGAGGAAAGCTCATACATATTGTATAAATATTGCATAATATCGTAAAATCTCCTTAAAATTGTAATTAATAAAAAAAATATAGATATATTATTGAACAAAAATACATTATTATGATTTTCCTGGAAAAAAGCAAAAATTTACATTTCAAGTACCAGGTGTGACCCAAAAATGAAAACGATCAGAGTTTAATTAATAAAAAGAACTCATAAAAATGGCATAAATATTGCTCAATAATTACGTTAAAAATCTCCTCTAAATTCAAAATAATAATCAAAAATATCATTGAACATAAATATACATTTCCTGAAAAAAGCAGCTGTGACCCAAAAATAAAGGAGCTAAAGAGTTTAATTTTAAAAGGAAATTAGCTCATACATATTGTATAAATATTGCATAATTAACCAAAAATATTATTGAACAAAAATATATTGCATTGATGTTCCTGCACAGCAAAAAACGATGGGTTATTTTTTTAACCCAACCGATGGGTTACACATATTGGGTCACAATGTTGGGTTATTTTTAATAATAACCAGCGTTGGGTTAAACTGGTTAAAAAAATTTTTTTAAATTTTAGAAATGGGGTCTTTATAGCGCTCTAAATTGAATAATGTCCGATATCTCGTAAACACTGCAGTAAAATGGTTTCATATGAGGTTTGCATATAGTATGGGACGTCCTCTATAAGAACTGACCATTCATTTCTTCTACTTATTAGAAATGGGGTCTTTATAGCCCTCTAAAGTGTCATAATGTCCGATATTTCGAAAACGCTGCAGTAAAATGGTTGTATATGAGGTGGACATGTCCTCAATAAGAACAGACCATTCATTTCTTCTACTTATTAGAAATGGGGTCTTAATACCCATCTAAATCGATTATAATGTCCCATATCGAATCTTGAAATGATTTGAAAGGTAGAAGAATATAGTAGGCTAAAACAGAAACATCAAAGACACTAATAAATAACACGAATATTAAAGCAGATGTACAAAAAAAAAAAAAAAAAAAAATCCCGAAAAATGTCATTCTATCTCAGTTCTAGGCGTCTAGAAGTAAAGCGCTCTGAAAGCGCGTTCCCTCTGTGTTGTTCATGTTATTACCGTAATCATAGTAATACACGCGCACTATAATTTCAATCGCGGCTGGCTTGACCGTGTTTTTCTGAACTGCGGCTGGATTGACCGCGGTGTAAGACAGACGTGGTGGAGAAACGAAGCCTTCCATTAAACCAATTGCTTCTCAACATGATTCACTGCTTCCAAGCGTTCGTGACACAACAGTGACGGCTAAAAGTGTTTTTATGGTTTATTCATATCCCAGATAGCAGGGTGACATTGATTCAATGTTGAAATTCCATCAGAATCATCATTTTGGTTGAGGTTGAAAATTCAATGCTAAATAATATTGGATCAATGTTGATAATTCAATGCTTTTCAGTGTTGAAAAGACAAATATTGAATCAATGTTGATAATTCAATGCTTTTCAGTGTTGAAAAAACAAATATTGAATCAATGTTGATTTTTGGTCAGCATTTCACTGATGAAACTTTAGACTGTCAATCCCTCATTCAGCACTTAAATATGGTACATTTTCCTAGTGAGCACATGCTCATCAAACAACAAATTCTGCAAATTTTGTAAACTCGTCACCACTAGCAGCACCGTTAACTAAATAAAACTGTCTGCTGGGTGTGTGGATTAACAAAGAACTGTGAGCATTAGATAACCAGCTGGATATTATTATTATTATTATTATTATTATTATTATTAGCAGCAGCAGTAATGTTTTTACATTAGTAATAATGTGTTCATTACCTGTTTTTGGCTAGCTAGAGGAGTAGATTCAGCCAGAGACTGATGATGACTAAATGCTCCAATGAATGTCCTTATAATTCTTGTGGTCATCCAGTTCATTAACTTAAATTAAACATTTTTATTTTAAAATTATAATTAAACATTTAAATTATAATTATATTTATATTATTTATATTTTATATATTTATTATAATTATTAGATTTAAATCATGTGGAATTTACATACATTTAATGAATCTAAGGAGAATAGAAAGAATTCAGAGGGTTTTTTCATGCGCCACAATCCAGTCCATTAGGTGGCAGTAATGCAGCTAAAGCTGGCTGCCAACCGCCAATCAAATCAAAGCGCGGGAGAACAGATTTCAAATGCGAAACGGACGGAGACCAGGCCTAAAGGATAACAGCAAACTGTTTTTAGAGGCAAGTAATAAAAGAATACTAAAAAAAAAAAAACACTTGACATAAAACATAACGCATAGAAATAATTATATATATATATATATATATATATATATATATATATATATATATATATATATATATATATATATATAAAATATTGTAACTTAACTTACTTTCTTTACAGAGAGTATGACGACAGTTGACAGATGGTGATCCTTCACTTAGCTACGAACACAACGGATTCACCTCAGAGAAAAGAAGTAGTGATTTCATTTCGCGTATATTTCACTATTCATCTTCCGATACAACTTATGTGTTTTTCTGGACAAGTCCGAGTGATCTGAGTCGGCGACGAGTCACATGAACGCGCGCCGTCCAGACCAACGAACGGCCGAGGTAAGATTTTCATTAAATATATTTCACTTTGTTCTTCCACCAAACCCTACCAGACACGATAGTGAGAGTGTAATGTTTGTGTTTGAACACTGTGTGTGACAGCTAGGGTTGCAAAGGGGTGGAAAATTTCCGGTAAATTTCCGGAAGTTTTCCGGAAACTTTCCATGGGAACTTCGTCTGGGGAACTTTGGAAATATTCCAAATTTGAAACTTACCGGGAATTTATGGGAATTTTGGGGAATTTAAGGAAATTTATGGGAATTAATTGGAAATTTATAAAACTGAATCATATACAAACATAAATATAATTTTGTTTTTGATCATAGACTCACTTGCATGCAAACTAATACAAATTTTAAAAATGACTGTGATGCTTTTTTCAGGATTTATTGATGAATAAAAACTTATGAAGAGTTCATATATTTTATATATATTTTAAAACGGTTATATATTAACAGTTTTATATTTTCTAACAATATAAGTCTTTGCTACTACTTTTTAAAATTAATTTAACACATCCTTGTTGAATAAAATTATTAATTTATTTTAAAAAAAGAGAAAAGATAACTGACCCCAAACTTTTGAATGGTAGTGTATTGTTAAAAAAGGATTTCTATTTTAAATAAATGTGTGTGTGTTTTTTTTTAAGTCTTTATTCATCAAAGAATCCTGAAAAAAGAATCACAGGTAATAATAATAATAAATATATATATTAAGCAGCACAACTGTTTCCAAAATTTATAATAAATAAGCATATTAGAATGATGTCTGAAGAATCATGTGACACTGAAGACTGTAGCTGTGCATCACAGAAATACATTATATTTTAAAGTATATTACAACAGAAAACCATTATTTTAAATTGTAATACCGGCAATACTGCACAATATCACTGTTTTTTTTTCTGTATTTTGGATCAAATAAATGAAGGCTTGATGAGCAAAAGATATGCATTGTTTAATGCACTTCTGTATGATAACAGAAAACTTGCTAGCAGAAGGAGCATCACAGCTTGAGCTATATAGCACATAGGCTACCTCATAAACTATCTAGCTACTATATAAACACTTTTTGGTATTTACTAGTTAAACGTGAATCCCACAGATCAAATATATTTAGAATATCAAAAATTAGATGGAGTCTTTGGGCTCAAATGCAGAAAGTGCGGCTTCAGAGAAAATGGAGGGGAATCCCCCTCTTAGGTGACTAGAGAGGATTGTGTGGGGGAAGGGTCATTTTTAGACTTTTGTTTTGTTATTATCTCACCTAAGTGTTTGTTCACTCAGTGTATTTGTTTTTACTATGGTATAGCCTAATGTAGTTGCATAGTATATTACACACAGCACAAGGAATTTTTAAACATTTTTTGTAATATTCATGTAATTTATATGAATACTTACCAAGATGAACATTTTGATATTTTGTGTGCAGGATTTAAGAAATGATCTGTGCATGTAATGGTAGATAAGCACAGTGCATGTAAGGGGCGTGGCCTCGATAGCCCTGCAGTAAGCAGTGGGCTGTGTGCGATTGAGTAATGTGTAGAGTAGAAATTAAACTGAAATTGCATTAAATCTGTTTGTTTTAACCAAGATTATGCTGCAAGTTTTTGTTCTCAACTACATTTAAGTTCCCAGTTCCTGCAATTTAGCAAATTTCCAGTTTATTCCCATTAATTCCCATATATTCCCATAAATTCCCATATATTCCCGTTAATTCCCATGGAAAGTTTCCAGTCTTGAAAATTCCCGGAATTTTGCAACCCTAGTGACAGCACATGCAGGCTGATCGCGATTTTGACTTTTCTTCCTGAAAAAAACAAACAAACAAACAAAAAAATACCATAAAACATATTTCTACAAACGTATTCGTGTCATCGACCTTATTTGAATTTCGTGGGAGGGAAAACCTTGCATTGTTTGATTTTATGTCATTTTTATGTTATGTGAACAATTTTATATATTACTTTTGTTTTACTGTACTCCTGTGACATACCTTAAAGGGATTTCTCCCCAAAATGAAAATGTGCTGTTAATTTACTCACCCTCAGGTCATCCAAGGTGTCGGTGACTTTTTTTTCTCCAGTAGAACAGTAAAGAAGACACAAAACTAATTACAACCAATATTTGGTTAACCTAATGTTTTAAGCTATGTTTTTCATTCTTCATTTTTCCCTTTTTGTATCCCATCAGAGGGACATTTCCTTGGTTTGCTCACATCAGGTAAGAATGAATTTCTGTTGATTGTTACCTGTGGCAGGTGTTGCGTACTCTTCATTTTGACTTTTACCTTTTTAAATCTAGATCAGAGGATGGGATCTCCTGGATCAAGGTTAATAATAAAAGGCAAGTCATTATTAAATGTACAAAATATGTCTTAATCTTAATGTTAATACAATCTTTGGTCACACTTTATATTAGGTGGCCTTAACTACTATGTACTTACATCAAAAAATAAGTACAATGTACTTACTGTGTTCATTTTGTATTGCAAAACACTTCTGCTGCTATTGAGGTGGGATACGGGTAAGGTTAGGGACAGGTTAAGTGGTATGGGTAGGTTTAAGGGTGGGTTAAAGTGTAAGGGATGGGTTGACAGTGTAATTATAAATGTAATTACAGAAATTAATTACAGATGTAAGTACATATAGGTATTTTTAAAAATATAAGTACAATGTAAAAACATGTATGTACACAATAAGTGCATTGTACCAAATTATTAATTTAAATGTAAGTACATAGTAGTTAAGGCCACATAATGTAAAGTGGGACCCAATCTTTTATTTTGTAAAGGGACGTAAGATGCTTTTTAAGCTATTTATTTAAGCTGCAGCAGTAAATAGTAAAAGAGTTATAGTCTCATCTCCAGTCCTCAGGCCCCGTCCCAGAATGTTTTAGATGTCTCACTAATTAAAACACCTGGTTCAGCTGTAGCATTCGTGGAGGGGGTCCTGAGGACTGGAGCTGAGAAACTCTACACTAACGGTTGTGAACGCTGTGTATCATAGAAGTTGTTGATATACTGCGTTTTTTTTTTTTTTTTTTTTCCTCAAACTGCTTTCCCATTGTTTATTCTGAAGTGACTGTAATACTGGCTGAACCAGTGTCTGGAGGTTTGGGGCTTCATGAGACGCAGCTACCAGAGCGGATTCTTGAAAGTGAAGATGACAGATGTGTGATGGTAATTTACATTAAGATTTATTTATTTATTTATTGACAAAAGCATGTTTTTCATTCAACATGGAAACTACATTCCCATGATATTTATTTGTAACCTATCCATGTTTTGTGCAAATATATGTTCCTGACACTTATAGGTTGGCTGTTTTGCTGTTGGAGGAGCATCAGTTGAGGCATATATTAGGATGCTGGGCTGTACTCTAACCTTCTCAGATGAACTGGGCAGTAGGAGACCGAAAGATGAGCATGAACAACAACAACAAAAAAACTCATTTAGAGACACCAGGCTCCAAGATGTGCATGGTAAGTCTCCACATGGGTCCTTTGGTCTTAAATTCAGTTTGATCAAATTTAAATCCATTAAAAGTCTTAAATATCTTAAATAAAATGAGAAAAGCCTTAGTTATGTTTTCAAGAGGTCTTAAATTTGGAGACAGAAAAAAATCAGGAATTGCAAAATGGCCTAATATGATTATTAAGGGTTAAGGCCCGTTCAGACCAAGAGTGATAACTTTAAAGATAACTATGTTCATCTGTTTATTCTAAGCACACTCATCTGCTTTTTAGAACTCTATCTTTATCGTTATCTTTAGTGTTATCGTCCTTGGTGTGAACAGGCCTTCAGTTCATTCAAAACTGTTGTTCCAAACCTGTATCAGTTTTTTTTTTTTGTGTGTGTGTGTTTTTTTTTTTTGTTTTTTTCTTCTTTTTACAAAAGATGATATGTTGAGGAATCTTGGTAACCTAACAGCTGACGGAAACCATTGACTTCCATTGTACAGGGAAAAAATCCTATGGAAGTTCATGGCTACCGTCAACTGGTTACCAACATTCTTCAGAATATCTTATTTTATGTTCAACAGAAGAAAGAAACTCATACAGATTTGGAACATTTATATATTGACTATATACTCTTTGAGTTTGTATGATATTTAATTTATAAACAATATAGAGTGAGGCATTACCATTTATATCAGTATACAGTAGTTTGATATTACAAGCACATCTTAAGAATAGAGGGCTCAGAGTGAGCTGCTGAGGAATTTGTTCCAAAAATGAAAAATGCTTTATATTAAGGGTTTCAAAATAATATGTATGTCTGTAGGTGCTTAATTTCTATATTAAAATTAAATGGTCTTAAATTTGAATTTCCCATGTTTTAGCTTGAATGTAAACCTTTTATCAAATTTCAATTTGCACTTAATTTTATAGTACATTAAGTCACATTTCCAAATACTTTGGACCCACCTTCTTTCAGTTATACACTACTACTACTAATCAAATATTTTACAACATTGTGCAGGTTTAACATCCTGTTTGTTTTTATACTTTAGATGCCTATCAACAACAAGGGAGAGCTGAGAAAGAGGAGGCCTGCTGTGACGGTGCTGAAATGGCTCGGTTGTGGTCCTGGACGGCTTGTGGGCATTGCCTTGTGGTGGAAAGCCCTGAGTTCATCAGACTATCCGTTTAATGAGGAGTAAAGACATCTTTTTTGAATCAGAAAAGTAGCTTCAATCCATGAAAGCTTCAAGTCCTAAACAGCAAACTGGTAATGTTTCAGTCTGTAGTATTTTAGTGTTTCTGCCTTTGATGGTGAGTTTTCATTTGCATTTACTTCCATTTTGCAGATGCAGTTTGCATTTGTTAGGTCTATACGTTGTCAGTTTTACAGGCTCTTCTCATGGCATTTACTTTATAAATTCAGAATGAACTGTTCCATGTAATTAATTCACTTCGTCATTCATTTGACCATATTCTGTATGTAAATTGTATTTTAAGCTCTGTCTCCCAGTTTCACAAGGTCCCAGACTAAAATGCATGTTTGAGCTGTCTTAACTGAAGATAACTTGCTCTGACAGATCTAAATGTCATTGGCATTGCCTGTCTCAAGATGTACACCAGTAATGTTTATTTATTGCATTTTTATAAAAGCTGTTTAAGTATCCTAATTTAAGGCCTAGTTCTGGCTTAAGCCCATGTTTTGAAGTCACCACCAAGTGGGTTTTTTTTTGGGGGGGGGGGGGGGTTGTTTTAAAGAATCACATGTTTTACTTGAATATAATGTTATTTTCCTGTTTAAATAGTGTGGGGGCAAAAATAAATATTTTTGCATGTAAACTGACTGATGTTACTTTGAGTGACTTTTTTATTTTAAAACCATATTAATTGCAGTCCTGCATGTTCTCTGACTGAAAGGAGTAAAAAGCAGGATTGATTTGATAATTTTTCTATGTTGATTCAATGTTAAATAAGTGATTTAATTTACGTTGAAGAAATGTTGATTTTATGACCATCTTGATCGATTTTTGATTGATTTTTCATCGTTGAAATAACATTATTTCAGGGTGCAAACCTGATGAAAAATCAATGATAAACTTCAACGTTGATTCAATGATAATTTGATTGATGCATCAACATTGATTCAATGTTGATTCAGTGTTGGTCTGCTATCTGGGATGATATTGAATATTGTTATGCATCTATTAGAACAGCCTCTAATTACAGCCATTTCTCATATGAAGCTATGACAGATTTACGTTTTTTTTTTTTCAATGTGTTGTGCTAAATGTGTTTATACTTATGTTTCAGACAATAGATTCTTCCGTGAAGGAAAACTGCAACAGTGGAATCTCTGCCAGTTAACCGAAACATTTCAAAGTAAGTAAACTATTTCAAATAGTGATACATGTACACTACCAGTCAAAAGTTTTTGGACAGTAAGGTTTTTAATGTTTTTTTGTTTTTTAAAGAAGTCTCTTCTTCTTACCAAGCCTGCATTTATTTGATCCAAAAGCAGGAATATTGTGAAATATTTTGACTATTTAAAATAACTGCTTTCTATTCTTCAGTGTCACGTGATCTTTCAGAAATCATTCTAATATGCTTATATGCTGTTCAAGAAACATTTATTATTATTATTATCAATATTTAAAACAGTTTTTTTTTTCAGGATTATCTGATAATTTACCCTTTTGAGTCAGTATATATTTTTTTTTGTTTGTTTGTTTGTTTGTTTGGGGGGGAATTAATACTTTTATTTAGCAAGAATGCATTAAATTGCTAAAAAATAATAATAATAATAATAATAAAGACAATTATAATGTTACAAAATATTTCTATTTCAGATAAATGCTGTTCTTCTGAACTTTCTATTCATCAAAAACCTGAAAAAATTAGACTAATATTTCACAGTATTCTTGCTGTATTTTGTATCAAATAAATGCAGGTGTGGTGAGCAGAAGAGACTTCTTTAAAAAATAACAAAATCTTACTGTTCAAAACCTTTTGACTGGTAGTGTAGGTTTTCAACTTCAATTATGACTTCCATCAATTATGAAAAAAGATAAACGAGGTGAAATGATTAGTGTGTTGCTGCTGCGTTTCGGCTTCCTTTCGTTCACAGCGGTGTACTTTTGTTCCTCCTTACAAGTCCAAACTTAACAACCAAATCAGTCAAATATGTAAGTGTGGTCAAATGTACTCACACGAGTTAACCTGGAACTAGTTTTTGATTAAGTATTGATAATTGTGAAACTTCCCTGATATTTAAAATGACTAATTTCATGAAAGACTTCATAATGCTGTTCATAACACCTACCAATAATCATGATTTCAATATTGACTAAAATAATTGTGTTCATGATATTTCTGCTATAATTGAGCAGCTCTAACTAGTTTACAAGTTCATCTGTGACATGTTTCTTCTGCTTCATCTTATCGCAGAGGAAGGAGTGGATGAAGAAAGTTTTACACTGGATACTAATTCCAAGAACCTTCAGCGAGGAGACGACGGAAGAGAAGACCTTCCTACAAGCTGTGGATCGGTGTTGAAAACCTTTCTATGTGTATCACATCAACTAGAGATTTTGCAGCACAGTCTTTAATATTCCAAGATTTCCTTCAACACACCGCCTCCTCCTTAAAAATGTTTTATTTTACTGATCATCAGTCGGTCCAGCAGCCAGCAGATTTGTTTTTATTATTATTATTATAGTTTTTTTCAACTACTTACACACATTTTCAAAACTTTGCCTCATTTTTTTTCAAAACTTTACACACAAATCCAAGAATTGCACACACAAAATGCCTCACATCTGTTGCAAAAATAAGCATTTGATAATTTGATATGAATATGAATTGAGACACATTTGTTGGTTTTGAATTCACTGTACATCTTGAAAATGTTAGTTGTATGTGCACTTGTTTTGAATTTAATATTTTTGTACATTTATTTTGTAAACGTATGAATTTACAGTACTTACTAAAAATGTTTTACATTTCAAAATATATTTGTTAAAAATGTATTATTTGCATATTTAAATAAACAAAATCTGTATTTGAAAACAAAGTTTTTTTATAATGTAGTTTTATTAAGTAATTTTATATATATAAAAAAAATACTGATCTGAATTAATATAAATAATTAACTCAACTGTTGGGTAACTTTTAACCAAACTGGATTTTAACCCATTTTTTAGTGAGTGAAAAAAAAAGAAAAAAAAAAACATTTCAAGACTTCAGTGACTTTTGACTGCAAAGATACCAAGTGTGACGCAGAAATCAAGAGGCTCAGAGTTTAATACATTTTAATGGGAAAATAAGAGGCTGAAAGGGTTAATAATGTTCGTGCTTCAGGAGTCAAAACAAACTCAAATACAGTCTAAAGTTCAAATACATGAACACTCTTTCCTCCAGCAGTGCTTCTGAATGATGGATTCAAACATGTAACAAGAAGAAGAAGAAAAAGGAGGAGGAGGAGAAGAAGAGGAGGAAGAAGAAAGAAGGAGAAAGAGAAGAAGAGGAAGAAGGAGAATGAAGTTGTAATTTTAGTCTGATTTCTATAAAATCACATGAAAATACAGCCTGAGAAATATGACACAACAGTATAATTATTACATATTATTTTACACTAACAACAGTATTTGTGTCTCTGTGTGTGTGTGTGTGTGTGTGTGTCTGTGTGTGTGTGTGTGTGTGTGTGTGTCTCTGTGTGTGTAATGTGACACAGAGACACTGACGAGTTGTAATAAAGGTTAAATCCAGCGTGTAGTGTTTGAGTGAATATGTGTGTGTGTGTGAAAAATAACTGAAAAATAATTCCTAAAATTTATATAAATATTGCTTAGTATTATAAAATCTTGTTGAATAAAAATATATTATATTGATTTTTCCAGAAAAAAGTCACTTGACTGCGAAGGTAAGTGTGACACAAATATGAAGAGCTCAGAGGGTTAATAATGTTCGTGCTTCAGGAGTTAAAACATGTTCAAATACAAACTAAAGATCATTTGCATGAACACTCTTTTAATATGATGCACAGTGTAAATATTACATATGATTTCACACAAACATCCTGATGATCTGAAACAGGAAACTGATGATATTCAACTTCCTGAAGATTCCTGAGATTCACAAGAACAACTTTCACATGATTACAGACTCTCTCTCTCTCTCTCTCTCTGTGTGTGTGTGTGTGTGTGTACTGGTTTTTGTGGTTTACGGGGACAAAATTTGTATAACATGTGTATGACAGAGGTATTACAATTTGAAGGTGGTTTATGAGGACATTGCCTATGTCCCCGTAAAACAAAAGGCTTAAAAAACATACTAAATGGTGGGGTTTTTTTAATCTAAAAATGCAGACAGTGTCCTGTTAGGGGTATGGTTAGGTGTAGGGTTGGTGTAGGACAATAGCACATACAGTTTGTACAGTATAAAAACCATTACGCCTATGGAGAGTCTCTGTAAACCACTGAAACAAACGTGTGTGTGTGTGTGACAAATCGGGACATAGATTTGTATAATGACGAGGGTATGACAGGTATTACAAGGAGAAGGTTACTTTTCAGGACATTACC